>VDFB02270651.1:657831373-657970133 GCA_007258455.2 Sequoia sempervirens
AAAGTGCAATAATGTTAACCAGGGATAATATACCTTCAAAGGAAGTCCCTTCCCAAATTGAACTTACCCCGGTCACAATACCAGACCAACATAGTTATGAAGAACAACCCCAAGGTCTGTTTGATACCCCTGCACTCACAAGTATACCGAAACCCAACAGGTTAATCAAAGATACAGGTGACTGTTAGAAGGATAGCCTCAGATTACATAATATATCTTAGCAGAAATTGGAAATTGCACCTGAGGAACCTATTGAATACCTCTTACCAATATTTGATGCAAAGGATCAAGTGCCCCCACCTATGGCTCATCTTATCCAAACACCCATAATAACCTCAAAGGGATCAACCCCAGCTCATGATCAACTATGGACCCTCACGTTTGATGGATCAAAGTCCAAAACAGGCTATGGTGTTGGGATTGAATTAACCAGCCCGAAAGGGAAAACTTTCTTTGCTTCTTATAGGTTGCAGTTTAGATGCACTAACAACATAGCAGAATATGAAGCTTTAGCTCGGGGGCTGATGTTCGCACATAAGAAGAAAGTTACTGCCTTGATGGTCAAAGGAGATTCATAAGTAATTATCAAGCAAGTGCGCAACCAATACACATGTCACAATAAAAAGCTGGCAGCCTATAGAAATCAGGTGTGGAACCTGATTGAAGACTTCGATGCTTTTGGGATTAGTTTAATCCCTAGAGAGGAGAATCAGGTAGCTAATCCATTAGTTGTTGCCGCAAGTAATTTGGAACCCATGCAGGGCTCCAAGCTTAAGAGATTCTCAGTAGAGTTGATTTTCACCCCGGCTGTTCCTGATAATATCAGAAACTTTCAAGTCTTTGACGATGATCGACATATCCTTGCTTTTCTAGCAAGCTTAGATGTCTTTGAAGGACAAATCATCGATGAGTCTGACAGGGATCAAGGAGACTGGAACCCTGAAGGCTGCGATACCGAGGGGGTCCTCAATTTAAAAAGTAATAGCATTCCCAAGGGAATGGTGGCCTTAGAAAGAATTTTTGATTCAAACCCAAGGGCTCGGGAAAAGGTATCAACTGAGGATAAAGGAGGTGAATATGAAACTGTTAACCTAGCTGATTTTGGCCCAGAAAGAAATGTCTACATAGGAAAATCTTGCCCTAAAGCAATCAGAAAAGATACACTGAGGGCACTGAAGAAGGATATTGCTGCAATAGCTTGGGGGTATGAAGATCTAAAAACATTTTATGCTTCTGTAATGACTCATACTATTCCTTTGAAGCCTGAAGCTAAGCCATTTCGGCAGAAACAACATGTTGTCAATGCCCTGATTGAACCACTGATCTTTAAGGAAGTTCAAAAATTGCTTTCTGCAAGAATAATCTTCCTTGTACGACATTCAACATGGGTGGCTAACTTGGTTCCAGTCCGTAAGAAAAATGGAGAGATCAGGTTATGTGTAGATTTTAGGAATCTGAACAGAGCTTCAGAAAAAGACAACTACCCACTCCCTTCATTGGACGAAGTCTTGCAGACTGTCAAAGGGTCTTAGATGATATCATTCCTGGATGGTTATTCTGGATACAATCAGGTGATTGTTAATCATGAAGACATAATGAAGACAACCTTCACTACTAAGTGGGGAACATTTGCTTACAAAAGGATGCCATTTGGTCTGATAAACACTAGAGCAACCTTTCAGCGTGCCTTGGACGTAGCATTCAAATATTTGATTGGAAAATGCATCATCATCTACATGGATGACCTGATAGTGTTCTCTAAAGATAAACTAAATCATGCTGTAGACTTGGCTAAAGTTCTTGAAAGGTGTATCCAGTATGGCGTCTCCCTGAATCCTAAAAAGTGTGTGTTCGGGGTTTCTGAAGGGAAACTTTTGGAACACATAATCTTAGAAAGAGGAATATTGATCGATCAAGACCGAGTTGAGTCCATTCTGAAGATAACCAGGCTAGGAAGCAAGAAGGAGATGAGATCTTTCTTTGGAAAGATCAACTTTGTGAGAAAGTTTATCACAGGTTTTGTAGAAATTGTAAAACCATTGAATGATATGATGAAGAAAGATGCTGTAATAGAATGGAGTAATGAGGCAAGGGTTGCGTTTTCTCAAGTCAAACAATCCATTTCAGAAGTGCCAGTCCTCACCAGCCCTGACTACTTGAAGCCATTCTATATTTATTCTTTTGCTTCTGAACATTCCTGTGCAACTGTCCTAACTCAACGAAGAGAAGAGGGAGAGGAAAGGCCAATTGCTTTCACGAGTTCTCCATTTAAAAATGCCGAAGTTAAGTACCCACCTCTTGAAAAGCAAGCTTTTGTGCTGGTTAGAGCTATCAAGAAGTTCAGACATTACATCCTCCGAAGTTAAATTATTGTTGTAGTTCCTGATGCTGTTGTAAAGTCTCTACTCATGCAGAGCGAGTTGGGAGAACGAAGGGGGAAATGGATGGCCATTTTGCAAGAGTTCGATCTGGAGATTCACCCTATGAAACTTGTCCAAGGTCTGGCCCTGTTTAAATCTATAGCTAATGTTGGCGAGAACATTATATGTCAGCAATACACAACGTCGTCTTTTTCCAACGACCCTTGGTATGCCGATATCATCTGTTTCATGCTTAATAATCGGTGCCCAGAGGGAATGAATACAACTCAGAGGAGAGCACTGAGAATGAAGAGCTCCCATTATATGCTCAAAGGAGGATTGCTCTAGAGGAAAATTTTTGAGGGAGTGTACCTACGATGCCTTGATTAGCAAGAGGCTAAACACGTGATTGCTAAATTCCATGGGAAACATGGCACATGCCATGGTTCTGCAGATTCGTTAGCACATCAGATCCTCAGATCTGGTTATTACTGGCCGTGTGTGTTCAAGGATGCCCACCAACATGTAAAAACATGTCACATATGCCAAATTTCTGCATCAAAGGAATGCCATTTAGCAATGCCATTGCAGCCTATTTATGAGGTAAGGCCATTTGCCCAATGCGCACTGAATTTTATTGGGGTAATTAACTCAAATTATTCTATAGGACACAAATTTATTTTGATTACCACAGATTACTGTACGAGATGGAAAGAGGCCATACCTTGCAAGAATAGCACAACGGAGGTGGTAATCAAGTTCCTCACCGAATGGATCACAACTAGGTTTGGAGTACCCTTCACATTGGTATGTGACAATGGATCTTCCTTTTCTTATGTTGAGTTCATTTCATGGGCTTATGATCACAAAATTGTTTTAAAGTATTCTTCAAACTATTACCCACAAGGAAATGGAGTTGCAGAGTCAACTAATAAGAATCTCTTAGGAGTAATAAAAAAACTATTAGAGAACAATCCTAGGGACTGGCATACCCAGCTAAGATTTTCATTATGGGTAGATATGACTAGGATCAAGGATGCTTTAAAGACTTTGCCATTTAAGCTAGTGTATGGACAAGAGCCTGTGTTCCCTATTCACTTGCAAATACCTATCCTTTAGTTTATGCAAAAATTTTACTCTAATGATGATAGGATAGAAGTAAGGTTAGTCGGCTTATTGAAATTAGAAGAGCAGAGAGATGCCGCCTTGCAGCAATTATTTAGACACCAGGCCGTTGTCAAACGTTGGTTTGACAAAAGAGCCAAAATCAAGGCTTTTGGAATATCAGATCTTGTGCTACTATGGGATAAATCCAATGAAAAGAAGGGCAACCACCAGAAATTTGATAAGCTCTGGTTGGGTCCCTATCAAATTTTTGAAATCCTAGGAGAAAATGCTTTCCGGTTGAGTAGTTTAACGGGAGAACTTGTTCCATTGCCTGTCAATGGACAATTTCTTAAACATTATTTCGAGTCGTAAAGTTTGGTACTTTGCGGGGCTGTACATTTATGTAAATAGCTGGTTTTTCTGTTTGTAAATAGTTTGTTTGTTTTATGTTTGTAAATAGTTTGTTGCTCTACTTGTAGTTGGTTTTGTTGTTTGTTTCTTTGTTCTTTCTTGCTTTCTGTTCGTTTTCCTTTGTTGTTTTAAGTCTGTCTTGTTTTGTTCCTTGGGGATTCTCTGTTCTTTCCATCTTGAAATGGTAGGTTGTTATCTGAAGTATACTTTGGTTATTAGGAGAGAAGTGGTTTAGATATTTTGAGGTTTTATGATTGGATGATTTTGTCCTAAATTCGTTGTTTTATGCCCATTATCAATAAGAGTTGTGGAAAGTCTCGAAAACAAGGTGCAAAGTAAACAATCTTCATTAGCTACCTCTGAATCTGTCACAAATCATCAAGATTATCTCCCCTTGTAATGGTATATTTTTCCTAAGGCGACAGTGTTGTAAGATTTGAGTGAAAAATCTGATTCCCCGGATGTTGTTATGAGGTCCATGGTAGTTTTCAACCCAGAACAGATGTCAGAAATCTGACATATTGAGAAAAGCTTTTTTTTTTAATGAAATATCTGAAACTCCAAGAGAAAAGAAAGAAAAAGAATTATCAAAAGGAAAAGAGGACTCAATATGAATGGGTGATTCCAGTATCTCTACCAGGGCTATGAATGCCTAGCTGGCAGTAGAGCAATGCTGTGAGAAAACTAGAGGTATCTCCGTTGGGGCTATGGACGCCTGACTGGCAGCGGAGCAATGCCTAGGATATCTTTGCACAACAGCTAAAGGGAATCAACTCATGTAGTTAAAATCTTGCACATTGTTGTTCAAAAGATGAGGAAAGCTTTGTAAAAGGGTGATACACCATCAAGCACACACATAGATTTAGGGGTAGCCAGTGTTGACTTACATTTGAGATTCTAGCTAAACCTTGGCTGTTAAAACTGGCCCAACTGGAGTTGTGATGTTCATAAACCAGGAGTTCTGGGTAGCTGAATCCTTCAGTTTCTTGAAAATGGTTAAACCATTTTCCCAGCCGAGTCGCCATTTGTTATGCCTTGCATAACCACCCCATTTTATTTTGGAACAAAATGGGTCCCCCTTTTTCTTTTGTTTTCTTCGCCTTTGGTTGTCTGGTTTGGTCTTAGGAGTTCTTTTGTTTTCCTCCTAAGTCTGTCTTTTTGTTCTATCGGGTTTGGTTTGCCTCAGCTAGAGTTGGGTTTCTTTTTGTTAAAATTGAGAGAAATGATAAAAATGATATAGTTTATATGCTTTTGAGGACTAATGGAGGCATTGTTTTGCAGGGTTAACTCATACCTCTGATGCATTTCACAAGGAAGTTAGTTGGAAAGCATGCCTCAATCAGATGTAGCACAAAAATCCTCAAAGAATAAAGTCGTTGAGACCAACTAGATGTCTTGCTGACTAGCTGTTATGTTCTATTCATTTGAAGTACACCGGTCGCCCAGACATTTCGGTCGCCATGAGTTTTTATATATCTCTCTGACCCGAGGAAGTCATGCCGACAATTGTTCACAAGGCCGGCGTAGGGGAAGTGGTTTGCCTTCGGTGTGACCTCTGGCTGACAAATGAATCTCTCGCCGAAGAAGGATGTCATCGGGGAGAAGTTTGGTCGACAGGGCGAGGTATCACAGAAAGAAGTTGCACTTGTTGAAGGAAGGATCGTTCGGTGTAATGTCTCACTGACAGGGTGTGGCTTCGGGGTAATGTCCCGTTGAATGATCGTGATATCGCCGAAGGTTTGTGCCTTCGGTGTGATGTCTTCTTGACTGGGGGGGAGTCTTTCTGAAATGAAATGGTTTGAGCTCAGGGAGAAAGGAAGGAGTTTGGTGTGATGTCTCACCGATGGGGTGAAGTCTCACCGAAATATTTTGAGTTCGGCATGAGGTCTTGCCGATCGACGATGGTCTCGCCGAAATGGTTTGCGTTCGGCATGACCTCTCGTTGATGTTCATTGGTCTTGCCGACATGGAATGGTGCCTTTGGTGTAGTGTTTTGTGCTCGGGGAGAAGTCTCATCGACTGCTGGTGGTCTCGTCGAAGGAAGTTGAGCTCGGTATAATGTCTTGCCGACTAGGTAGAGTCTCGTCGATGGTTTCACTCTTCGGTGTGACTAAAGGGAACCCGCTATGACCTCCTGCCGATGATGTGATGTCTTGCCGAATGCGGATGTCTTACCAAGCTGGAACACAATGATATGACTCTTAGGGGCTCGCTATGATGTATGGCCGATAGCGATAGTCTCAGCGATAATTTTGGATATCGATATAACTTTTGTAGCTCGGTATGACCTCTTGCCGACAGTTCTAAGCTATGTCGATTGCTGCTATGAAGTATAATCGCATTGGAGAGACACGACTAGTGTCTCACCGACATGCGATTCTGTTTGAAGAAATTTTGACCGCCTGGAAAGCTTGCGTGGTATGTGTTCCACCAATCAGAGGAGGCTAAAGGCGAACCCTTGGAGGTTTGACTGGTTGAATATTCTTGTGAGGAAGATCAGCAGAGCATAAACGATGTGGAATTACTCTGAGATCAAAAGCGATGGATCAACTCGATGAACAATGGTGTGGAGATCTAACAGGAGAGTCATATGTTGTTTCAAAAGGGGGGTCAACTTTGCAGAAGGATCTAGAGTAGGAAGAAAGCTGAAGGGAAGAAGAGGCTGCAAGTCTCAAGGACAGTTGGTACCTCTACTGGCGAAGGTAGATCGACATTTATGATAATGTTGCAGAACATTCAAAGTAGCTCTACAGGGAAGTTCGAGATGGACACGGAGGCCAAAAGTTAATGCGATGGTTGTAAAAGATCTAAGGCCATCCCTGGAGTGATCCTTCACTGACATGGACACGGGGATGCACATTGAATGCAAGATTAACTTTATTCCAAAAGATCTGAGGGCCGACCCTTCTGTAACCGACTGATTTTGTAAACCCTAAAACAAGGGCCATCACATTATTTTTGGCACGTTCTGTATATATGGCATTTTTTCCTCTTTTCAGAGGGAGAGAGTAGAAAAAAAGGAGATACAGAAGGATAGATATAGATTTTGAACAGGAGGAATTTTCTAAAAGTAGAGAAACTTAAGAGTAGAATAGAGTAGGAGCTAGATTCAACAGATGCAGTAATGTATCTTTCAAGTTTTCTTAGTGTAGATGGAGATGATTTGACGACACAGATTTTCTGTACACTGGTGATTGTGCCAGATTTGTAAATGTTGCTTATTTGTTTCACCAACAGTAGAAGCAACCAAATTTAAATCTACTTCATATTATGCTTCAAAATGATAGTTATCTTGGGTTAATCATTTGATTTGCAAAGCTTTCAAGGAATGAAACTTTATTTTATGTTTTGTATAAATGGTGATTTACAATCTGTTGTTGAAGTTAGCACTGTGAATAAATGAAACTGTGTGTCAATCACAAGTTAATTTTGTTCCACAGTTTTAGTTAGCAATTCCTTGAAAGGTAACAAGTCTGGTTAAGTTGGATGAATTATCATTATTTTCAGTTCCAAAGCTTTGATCTTTCTTTTTCTGTTTCTTTAAAAACCCCAGTTAAATTAGGTTTGAATTTATGTTTGATCTTAGAACAATCCAGAAGCTCAACACCAGCAGGCCCCTTGAACATTAGAGTTCACATCAACCATTGAGTGAAATCAGCATAGTCAAGAACTGATTACCAAGACCTTGGGAGTTAGATATCCATGCGTTATTCTTTCTCTTTCAGGAGAGCAAAATAGTAATATTTTGCTTAACTATTGATGTGCTCATCCGACCCATCAACAGGGCCTTGAACAAGCTAGGTTTCTTTAATTTTATCAATGTAATCAATTTCAAATAATATGTATTTAAGAGGGTGAAAATATTTAATTTCACCATTGCTTGATCATTTTTCCTTTTCAAGTTTCACAAGAAATTTCATCAATTCTTTGATTATGATTGAGTGCTCATGTCCTAATTCTTCCACTTTGTCTCATACAATTTATTGTAATAATGCCTCAAACATGGGCGAGGAATGTTTTGATGCATCTTCTTCTATTATGTAGTTAGTTTCTTCTTATTAAGTGAAAATACCTAGATCCTCATTATGTTCAATGGACGCTTGGGAGACTTTATGCTCATCAAAAAATAAATGCTATGTGACCTCTTAAAAATAATTCACCATTGGTGGCTTCTCCCATTTATTCTCCTTCAAGTATTCATTTTTTCATATATTCTTAATTCCATGTATCATTAAATGTATTTACCTTAAAATCACAAACTGGTCCATTTTGATTATATATTTCCATAGTCACCATCAAGCTGATCTCAAAGATGTTGAAGGCTACTCAAAAACCTTTGATAAGTTGACTTGGAATTTGTTAAAAGATGAATCTCGTGGAAAGGGACAAAATTATTTATGTTGTTCCTTTGAAGCTGCCCCTAAATCTATTGTAGTAAACCCTTGAAATTTGTCTTTTCATTTTATTCATATTAGTCACCAAATTTTGTACAATAAAGGATTACTGGGATATGGAACCATGTGCTTGGTGGTATCTTTTCTAATTTCACCAAAAGTGATAATATTATCTTCAAGTTTGACTACTTGATTTTGTTCTTCTTCTAGCTCATCTACCTTGCTTATTTTGAAAAAGAGTATTTTTTAAGGAAGAGCATTAATGAAGTAGCTCAAGATAATTTATGGGAAAGGCCTTATAGAATTATTGATTCTTCCAACAAGTTTACTAAATCATGCTACACTCCCCCTCATAGGTTCATCATGATCTTTCTTTACATTTATGAGTTGAGAAAATAAAACATGACCATATTCAACTAGTTTGAAGCGTGAGATAAAATTTATATGTATAGTCTCCTAACTAGTAATGTAACTTCAAGTGAGGTGATGGAACGAATATTCCACCACTCCAACCAAGATTTTGACAAAAAGAAATTGCAACATCTTTGCAAGAAACCTTCAATATACTATAAGTAGTTGTAAATGTTAATATATGATCATTAGAATTTTGTATCCCATCACCATAAAGTTTCAAACAAAAATTCTCTTTTAAGGCTGGTGAGAAATCATGGTGAAATACAAGTGTTAAAGGACCAATTGGTGGCTCCCCATGGTAATGGAAGTGGAGGTGGATCTTCATTATTATGAAACATTTAGTGGCAATTTCTTGAAGTGTTTTTGGACTTCTCGTAAAAATATCAATGAGTTCCTAAACTATTGATGAATATGTTTTTTCACTTGAATGTACTTGAGGAACTATCTGAAAGATATGATCAAGAATCCACACATTCTACTATGATCTTGTATACACTAATCAACTAAGATGGATGTGATAAGATATTTTCTTGTGAACTTGAAATTTATATGTCTCATTCCCTAGTAAAGTCACCAAAAGTGTTGGTGTTTTGATTTGTCATTTTCGTGATAACACAAAATAGAACATTGAATATAATAAAACCATTATTCAAGTTAGAAGTAGAATCTCCCTGAGATCTAATGAAACTTAAACTAATAGAAATATAAATATTTACACTATTAAAATATTCAATGGAAATTATGCATTCAATATAAAATATTATATTGGCTTGTTCTTTTCCTTAGACGCAACATCAAAATGCCAATAGCAAATGTTGTAAATATATTTTTAGTTTTTGCAACTCAAAAATGAATAAATTTAACTTCCTACTAGATAAAATAAAGATCAACATTGAACCATAGATAAGATTTTGATTTAAAAACACCAACATGTACAATGAAAAATAAAAAGATAAAAGATTTTTTTTCTTAAAAATAGGAAGTTTGATCTATGGAAATTATGGAAACTACCTATACTTAATGCTTTAACCTCTAAAGTGATAAATTTATTCTTGGAATATGATCTTCTTATATGATTATATCTTAATGTACCAAAGATGGTTTTCCCTATCTTCAATCCTTCTTATCTATGCTCGGTATCTACTAGCATTGTCTTTCTTTAAACTTCAACATTTATTTAATATATTATTGCTGGATTTGAAGCCTCCTTTGGGATTCATAGCTTAATAATCTTCATGACATGAAAAACCAACATATATTGTTGATAGACTGAGAGAGGCCAACACCTAAGGACTTAACCAATTTGATAGGAAACATATAATTGGTGTGATAAGAATTACTTGCCATTTGGTTATAAACATGATTGAAAATAAAGTTTTCTAAGGGTACCAAAATTGGGTATAAAAAAGGATCCAAACCAACACACAAAATTATCATACCAAAAGATATTAACATAATTAAGAAGAAAAAAACAAGTTCATTAGTTTCCTACAATTCAAAAGATTTTGTTCTTTATTATTGAAAGAAGAAAAATAATTGTTTGCAACTTTTTGTCCCCTTCCTCTAGAAAGAATATATTTAAAAAAAAAGGGAAAATATAAAATTATTTTGTGTTACTTCCTACTTCTTTACTTACTTTTTCTAAAATAATTTTCTTTTTCTTGCAGATTTTAGTCAATCGACATGATTATATTTAATTGATTATTTACTACATTAAATGAACTAGAGTAATATAGATGATAAAAAATAATGAGCTATTTTTTATTTATTGATTAGTTGTATTATATTTTATATTTTTTTATTTCAAAGACAAAAATCCCAGTTTTTTCATTTATTCTTATATTAATTAATTTTTACATGATTATTTTGTTGTAAATTTAGTTTTGTATTCATGTAAAAAGAGTTCCTAATGAGGTTCTTAGTGACAGGGTCAGGGAATTTTATTTAACTCCATTTCAACATTATTTGATCATAGACTAGTAAACAACTATAAAGATAATTATGGTGAGCTATGATTAGCTGCTATTAGTTTTATATGTTGTGGTTTAACTTGAATAATTGCATTATTTTTCTCTTTCTATGGTTACAATTGCATGAATTTGGAAGAGAAATCATAACCAAAAAATTATGAGTAAGTTTGTAGAGTGTGTATGATAGTGTAGGTGCACTTTTGGTGTTGATGAAGTAAATATGGAGATGATTAGAAGCATGAAGATGTTTTGGGGGATGCTTTGAGGTGTTGTAGAAAGCTAGAACCAATTAGGTGTTTGCCTATACTATTGAAAGTAATGGATGTTGGAGTAATTAGGACATCACTTGATAATTAATTAATCATTAATTAATTACTAAGTCACTTATTACTTTATTCACTTAAGTTAAACTTAGGAGTGATTTTTTATTATTAGATTGGGCTAGATATAGGTAAAGTTGTCTCATTATATGAAATTAACGCACTTGTCACAATCTAATAAAATCCTCATCTAGGGTTTTCCTTTTTCCTTTTTATAAGGATTGATCATTCATTGTAATCAATTATCCATGTAATTCAGGTATTCATTATTCAATACAAAAGACATATCAGATGATTTTGTGGATAAATTTTTCTTTCTTGGTTGCATAGAAAATTAGTTGCTTTGATATCTTGTTTGTGATAGGCGTTTTGGTTGCAGGTGGTTGTTGAGAACTATAGGGTTCACTATCAACTTATACATGGTATCAAAGCTACTTATTTATGGGGAGATTCATATCCTCTCTTTTTTCCTAATGGAGGAACATCTATTGTAGTTGTGTGATAGAAGTAGTCCTTGGGGGGTCACGTTGAGTCCTCCTATCTTTCTTTCATTAGTGTGGTCATTTCATTTTCTCTCTTTTTGGAGAGGAGTTTTTCCCATGTGGTTTTCTCCTTTTCTATGGTTATGAGAGATTTTTTTTTTACATGGGTACATCATTAGGCCTTGTAGTTGGGACCCATCCATGTATCCATCATTACATTCTTCATCAGGTTTTTATAACTTCCCCCTAAGTTGATCTTAAGAGGGGTTGTTGGAATAATTAGGACATCACTTGATAATTAATTATCCGTTAATTAATTATTAAGTCTTGTTGATGGGTGTTTTTGCACTTCTCAACATAGACAAAACACAAGTGTGATGCCTCTCTTGAAAGATGAAAATAAGTAACTCAGTTTTAGAAAATCACCCCAAGGTCTCTTGTGTGTCAGGTCATGACAATGCAAGAATAGCTCAGTTGTTGTGATTTGCTAGTAACCACAAGGGGCATTTATGGTTGAAAAAGCATGGAGTTTTCTTGGGTCTGCAATGGAGTTTCAGAAGTTCTGGAAGTAGGTGAACAATGACAACAATGTAAAGACAACAATTTGAAACTCACTTCTGTCATTAGATTTAGCTTTATAGTGATGTTGGAATGGTATATTTAACCAATATTTTAAAAGAAAAATCAAAAGAGTGAAGGGTTGAGAAGTTTCCATAAGTTTGAAACTAATTTGAACAGTAACAATGAAGAATGTTGCAGTGGAAAAAATTCCAAACTGAGTTTTACTTAACCAGGGACAACCCATAGTCTCACAAAACCAATGCAATCTTCTAAGGCTTACTTATGATTTTCAGACTACAACATGAATACTTAAAACATGCACATACATAGTTGAAGTTAAGTGTTGTAAATGAATTAGCTTAGACTAACTTTGCACAATAGTTTGTCATCAACAAACTACCAAAAGTATGAGTTGGAAATGCATCAAACACTATAACATACATCCACCATTAGAGCACTTGACATGAACTACGAACAAAAAAAAACTCAAACTAAAACAAACAATGCTGAAATAAACTTTGGAGATAGAATCATGCACACATAAAGAGAAACACATAAGAAACCATCAACTCAATGCTTTTCTTATATATTGCAGCAATATGTCTTTACACAACAATTCATCTCTCTTTGTGTGCAACTCAAAATTATACTCAGCAAGCTCCTTCTCAGAGTATTTGACACATGGGGCAGTAGGGAAAGAGTACATTCCCTTTCCAAATGTGAGGGGATATGGGACCTTGACACGGTGCTTATTGTGCAATAAGGTGTGGGAAGTTTGTAACTGCCGAGTAAGTTCCAGTAGGATGATTCTATCATTTGGGTAATAGGGTATCCGGTAAGGTATTCCTGAGAAACCTTATGTTCTTATGTATGTAAACTTTGGGAATTGGATAAACCAATACCCAAAACCTCTCACCACTACCTTAGCATTGTGGGACATCCTCCTGTGGTATTCTCTTGACAAAGTGCGAATGATATGCCCAAGGAAGGCATCGTTAACTCTTCTGTAGTCTTTCTTAAATTTCTTGTATTGCAGTTGTGGGTAGAAATCATATACCCCGAGTTTCCATTTCTTTGTTCCCAATACCCCAACACAATCCAATCCTTTATATGGGAACTTGATTTCTAGGAGATAAATCAGATAAGAGGTCATGTAAAACTGTGAAGTTTTCTTCACTGCCATAAATTGAGTGTGTAGGTTTTCACTTATCATCTTGGCCCAATGGAAGTTAGCAGTCCCCCAAAGGATTTCCTCTATGAAATAAAACATCCAATCCTAAAAGAATGTGGAAGTGGGAATGGCCATTACTCTACTGAGGAGAGTCACCAAGTCATTAGTCTCTTCTACAAAATCACTTCTATACAGTGTTTGGGGTACCTTGTTGGCATTGCCTCTCTTATCTTTCAGCCATGTTTGATTTATTGCCCTCTTGCAACCAATAAGATCTTGATGCCATACTTTCAAGGAAAATTCCTTTTCAACCTCCTCCATTTTTTCAAAGACGAGAATTACAAATTATTTTTTTTCCAATAGACTGGAGAGACAAATTTTTCAGTACTCTTCCATCCCCGATGACTATCCTTCTATTTTGGGGGTGATAGCACTATCGATAATCCATTAATAATTCTAGAGCAACCAGAGTATGAGGGAATCTTGCTGCCTTAGCGAGTCCACTTTTCTTAATTCTTAAGGCCTCCACTATCATGGGATTGACCATAACCCTCTATCTGAATTTGTCCATACTAACATGCCCCAGATCAGTGTTAGTGACTTTGTCCCAGCTGGAGGTAATTTTTGAGGTACACTCGACACCGTGGAACTCGTACTTCATTTGTTCCTTCTCCTCTTTTCCTTTGGGGGTCCTTACTAGCATTTTTCCTTTGTCAACCTTCCTAGCTAGCTTCTCTGCTGGTCCCTCAGCTGGTTCCATAAATTCTACACACAAATGGTGTAGTAAGTGCGTTGAAATATTGGGATGGAAAATGTTAGTTAAATCATGCAAATACATCATTAATTGCATCCACATACTCTTAAAAGATCATTACATTTATCATATTTCATAATTTGAGTCTTGTTTGTGCAATTTGTTAAAATGTGGGTCTGGAGGTGCGGGTTTCCGCCTTGCGAAATCCACCAGGGTGAAGGCCCTAAGAAACAGTGCTAGGCAGGCAGACTTCCGTAGGCAGTAGCCCAGGTGCAAATTTCCACAAGGTTTGATCTTTGAGTAAATTTCACATGAAATCACCAAGCACATGTGCAAATTTAGGATGGAGGCATCTGGGATCAATTCCCTCTATTAAATCAACCATTAAATCTTTTGTGGAGGATCAGGGTGCGGAAGCCATGAGGTGGAAGGCTATTTTAGTTTTTCTGTTAGGAATCATCATTGGATAAGCGACATTTTGCAAGCAAAGTTCAGCATGACAAAACCCACAAGGTCTCTTTGCTTGGTCAATTTTAGTCCTAAACCATACCCCTAGGTATTGTGTTGCTCTTCAGATTAATAACCCCTTTTATGTCAAGCTCTGCTTCCTCGGGTTCTACTTCATCTATGATCTGGGAGGCGAATACATTGGAGCTAGTGATGAAATCAAGGATATGTTTGTAATCTTCAAACACTTGGAAGTTAGTGACATTATCAAGCACTGATGGAGTAGGGGTGAGTTCCACAATGAACTTCTTAAGGCCGGTCAAGGATAAAGGCTACAAGGTGTTGGTTGCTTGGGCTAATGCTCCAACAGTTTGGTTCTTTCCATAGGGAATCAATTGGATATTGAATGCATCAAACCCTTCCTTGAGATCCCATACTCTATGCCTATAGTTTGCAAACCTTTGATCATGGTATGAATACAATTTTCTAACTTGCTTGACAATTAATTTTAAGTCCTTAAATACTTGCAATATTCTGACCCTTTTTCTTAATGTCATGAGCAACCCATGAACTAAATCCTTGTACTCAACTACATTATTGGTGTAATAAAACTATAATCTATGAGCAACAATGAAGGTCTTACCCATAGGATTGATGAGCTTGAAGCTTGCTATCACTCCTTGCTTGGATTTGGATCCATCAAAGCATAGAATCCAAAAATTGGAGGGAATTTTTCCTTTGGAGTTGATTTAACATACCTCCTGTACTAGTTGTGTGTCTATTCCGTCACCCTTGGATGGTTGTTTACATTCGGGCTGATTTTGACCTTGTTATTCTTCCTAAACCTCCTTCGGAGTAATTTGCCTCTTGATGTGGTCTACTATTGTCTAGTATAAGCAACACTCAAATTCAAAATGGGATGCATCATGTATTCAACACCAACCAGGTAGCAAAATTTCTTTAAAATTCATTCTAGCTCCTAAGCTAAGGTGATTTTCCACACATTTCTACATGAATTCTTGGAAACCATCAAACAGGCCCAAGTTTCCATCCTCTAGGAGGTCTTCATTATCAAACTCAACTAGTGCTTCTGTAATATTAGGGAGAGTAGTCAAGTTGGGGGAACCATGGTATAATACAAGGACTTCCTCTTCTACCTCTTCTTCTGAAACTTCATATGCAACTAGGAGGTAATTTCCTAGCTCTATCTCTACGAACAACACTTCATTCATATTGTTGTATTTAATAATCATGAACCTCATTCTGGGATCATGCTCAATCCAGATCTAGTTGGGAAGCCCCTTCCAAGGCAACCACATGTGTGAGTATTCAATGGATGTATACCCATTGAGTGCTCGAGTGAAGTCTCTCCCTAGTATGATCCCATAGGTGTCAAGGATGTCAACAACCTAAATGTCAATAACTTGCTACACCCTTGGATCAGCTGCAATCTACATAGGAATTTTATTTAGTTCCCCCACCACATTGACTTTGGTCTTGTCCAATTGGGTCACCTTGCATTTGGATGGGGTTGGGGTTATGCCTAATGCTTGGAAAACAGGGAATGGAATGATATTTGTAGATGCTCCAGAATCTAGCAAACAATTATGTAAATTTTTACCAAATATTCAAATTGTCAGAAGGAAAGGAAGGGTTTCTAATCTTCCTTGGAACAATCCTACGTATGCGTCGGCTTGGGTCACCTGAGCCTTATCTCTGTCATTGCCTTTATCTTTTGATTGCACCTAATTTTTCTCCTTATTCGACTGTTTATCCAATTATTGATGTTTTCTAGGTGGCTGATCACACTTCACTCCTAAGATTTCCCTAATCATTGGCTCACTACTAGAAGTGTCAAATGAGACTTTCTTAGTAGTTGTGTCTTGAGCAGGTTTAGATGGGACAGTTCCATTCAATGATCCAAAGAGAGAATTCCTAATGACGGGTACTTGCAACAACTCAAAAGAGGACAAACTCACTTTTACTTTCTTTAACTCCTCTGCTACATACTCCACCATTTGTTCAATGTCTGCCTCAGAGAAAATTCCTTGGGAAGAATAAGCGAGTTGCTCTTTAGCTAGTTTAGACTGCTTATTCCTATTGAAATACTGGGTAGGGACCTTGGGGTAAGGTGGTTTGTCACTAGCACTCGGATTAGGAGGTGTGTTAAAGTTATTAGGTGGTATGGAGGCCATGAAGGGACCACCAACTTGCCTATTTCTCAAGTTGTAAGGGGTTGCACGTTGGTGGAACATATGAACTTCTTTAGTATGTTATTCTTCCTCATCTTTGGGCCCATTATCTACTGAATCAAATATTTGAGATAGAGTTTCTCCATTACTTACCTCTTTTGATTCACTTGTCTTTTCTTCAACCTCCTTCTCAGGCTCATTCTTGTCACTTTGGGGGAAGGGCAACTGGTTGACGAACAAGACCAAGTCGTACGGATCTGATGGCACTATTTCTCTGCAACTTGAGCTATCAACAACATTTTGAACTTCTACTTGGAAGATTGTAGTAGTAGTTTGGAACTCCAGACATTCAAGCTCAGAATGCCTGTTGGTTTGATGAATTCTACACCATTCGGATAGGGCTGCATTAGCCAGATAGACCCCGCTTGTTGATTTTTATGTACCTCTATGTGGATCAAGAGGTGTTTTCACCCCACCATTGTTGGTTTTGGTGTTCCAGGTTCTAATCTGCCTTTGGGATGGCCTCCTTTCATAATTCTTCCTTGAAGATGATCCTAAATCATGGTTATCTTTGTTGAAGTTAGCTTGAATGCTCCCTGGAGATGCTTGTAGCTAGTTGTTTTGGTTCCTCAGATGAGTTACTTCAGTGGATAGTTTCTTCACTAATTCATCCAACTCATCAATTCACTCCTTGTCTGCATTGTTTTGCTTTGAGATTGAGTTTTGAAGGTAGACCGAATGGGTTGCGGGTTGACTTGGTTGGAAAATCAAAGGTTCAAAGCTTTGCAAGATGAAGGAACTTGGGGCTGTTGTGAATAGGCTGACTGATTTGAGGGTTGTAGGTAGCTTTGTATTGATGGAGCTTGATTCAATGGAGGCCCCGAGTGTGGCACAATTGGTAGCTGAGGTACTGGGTTCATCAATGGAGTTTGATGAGCCAAGGCATGAGTAAGTCCACGAATCTATTCAGGGTTAGCATTCAATCCCAACAAAGGTAACAGTCCTGCAATATGTTGTCCTAGATCAATGCTTGCTTTCACTACTTTTCCATATGTGTCCACCAATCTTGCAAGCGGTTGATGCATTCTTTTGACCAAGGTGGATGTGAGGTTGTCCAAAGCAGCATAATACACAACCCTTAATGAGGAATCATCAACTACATAAGGAAACTACAACTTCATGTATGCTTTGTGAAATCTATCATTTAATGAGCTGATTGGCTCATTAACTTCCCTTCTTATTGACATAAATTGTTGATACAAGTCCATCGGGCTAATTGGGACTATAAATTTTTGCAAGAAAGTGTTTTTCATGTGGTCCCAAGAAGTGATGGAGCTTGTAGGTAGATGAATGTACCAATATAATGCCTCATCTCCCAATGAGTAAGGGAAGAACCTGCAAGAAAAATCTTCATGTTCAATATACATATCCTTCAAGGTTGTTTGGAAGATCTTGATATGTTCTTCTGTTGTCCTTTTTGGATCATTTGGATGGAACTTGGAGCAGAAGCCTTCTGGATTCTTTGGCATGTCATGGTAATCATTGAAGGATAGTGGAGATGGGTTATTTCCCAACAAGCCATTGGTGGAGGTGGGGGTGGTAATGGTTGTGTTGTAGCAACCTGTGGTTGAGGTATGGCAGTTGTAACAATACTTTGTATGTGGGAAGTGAATGGAGAAAATTTTGGTTGAAGTAAAGGAGATAATGGTGATGGAGGGATTGAAGGAGATGGAGGGGATGGAGGTTGATTGGGTGGGAATGATGCTGAAGCTTCCCCTTTCTTGGCTCTTCTAGCCTTAGTAGGGGTCTTTAACTCCTGGAATTATCCCTTGTTTGGTGTTGACTTGGTTATTCTATGAGATCTTTGGGAGGAAGATAACCCAGATTGATCCAGCTTAGTCTAAGCCCTCCTAGCACTAGTTCTGTGATGGGTATTTTTGCACTTCTCAACACAGAAAACACACAAGTGTGATGCCTCTCTTGAAAGATGAAAATATGCAACTATGTTTCAAAAACTCACCCCAAGGTCTCTCGGGTGTCAGGTCATGACAGTGCAAGAATAACTTAGTTGTTTGTTGTGATTTGTTGGTAATCACAAGGGGCATTTATGGTTGACAAAGCATGGAGTTTTCTTGGGCCTGCAATGGAGTTTTAGAAGTTTTGGAAGTAGGTGAACAATGACAACAATGTCAAGACAACAATTTGAAACTCACTTCTGTCATCATATTTAGCTTTATAGTGATGTCAGAATGGTATATTTAACTCATATTTTAAAAGAAAATTCAAAAGAGTGAAGGGTTGAGAAGTTTCCCTAAGTCTGAAACTAAGTTGAACAGTAACAATGGAGGATATTTCAGTGGATAAACTTCCAAACTGAGTTTTACTTAAACAAGGATAGCCCACAGTCTCACAAAACAAGTGCAATCTTCTAAGACTTATGATTTTCATACTGCAACATGAATACTTAAAACATTCACATACATAGTTGAATATATGTGTTGTAAATGAATTAGCTTAGAATAAATTTACACAATAGTTTGTCATCAACAAACTAACAAAAATATGAGCTGGAAATGCATCAAATACTATAGCATACATCCACCATTAAAGCATATCATGAACTATGAGCATAGAATAAACTCAAACTAAAAAAAACAATGTTGAAATAAACTTTGGAGATATAATCATGCACACATAAAGAGAAACACACAAGAAACCATCAACTCAATGCTTTTCTTATATATTGCAGCAACATGTCTTTGCACAACAACTCATCTCTCTCTATGTGCAACTCAAAATTATACTCAACAAGCTCCTTCTCGAAGTATTCGGTGTATGGGGCAGCAGGGAAAGAGTACATTCCCTATCCAAATGTGAGGGGATATGGGACCCCGATGCAGTGCTTATTGTGCAATAAGGTGTGGGAAGTCTGTAACTGGTGAGTAAGTTCTAGCAGGATGATTCTATCGTTTGGGTAACGGGGTAGTCGGTAAGGTCTTCCTGAGAATCCCTCTATTCTTATGAATGTCAACTTTGGGAATTGGATAAACCAATACCCGAAACCTCTCACCATTTCCTTAGTGTTGTGGGACATCCTCCTGTGGTATTCTCTTGATAAAGTGTGAATGATATGCCCAATGAAGGCATCATTAACTCTTCTGTAGTCTTTCTTGAAGTTCTTGTATTGCAGCTGTGAGTAGCAATCATATACCCTGAGTTGCCCTTTCTTTGTTCCCAGTACCCCAACACAATCCAATCCTTTATATGGGAACTTGAATACTAGGAGATAAATTAGATAAGAGGTCATGTAAAGCTGTGAAGTTTTCTTCATCGCCATAAATTGAGTGTGCAAGTTTTCACTTATCAACTTAGCTCAATGGAAGTTAGCAGTGCCCCAAAGGATTTCCTCTACAAAATAAAACATCCACTCCTCAAAGAATGTGGAAGTGGGAAGGCCCATTACTCTATTGAGGAGAGTCACCAAGTCATTAGTTTCTTCTACAAAATCACTTCTATATAATGTTTGGGGTACCTTGTTGGCACTAACTCTCTTATCTTTAAGCCATGTTTGATTTATTGTGATCTTGCAACCAATAGGATATTGTTGCCATACTTTCAAGGAAAATTCATTTTCAAACTCCTCCATTTTTTCAAAGATGAGAATGCCAAATGATTTTTCAATAGACTGGGGAGACAAGTCTACTAGTACTCTTCCATCCTCGGTGACTATCCTTCTATTTTGGGGGTGATAGCACTCTCAACAAGCCATTACTAATTCTGGAGCAACCATAGTAGGAGGAAAGCATGTTACCTTAGTGATTCCACTTTTCTTGATTCTTAAGGCATCCTCTGTTGTGGGATTGACCATAACCCTCTGTTTGAATTCGTCAATACTGAGATGCCCCAGATCAGTGTCAGTGACTTTATCCCAGTTGGAGGTAATTTTCAAGGTACACTCGACCTCGTGGAACTCATACTTCATCTATTCCTTCTCCTCTTTTCCTTTGGGGATCCTTGTCGACCTTTTTCCTTTGTCAACCTTCCCAATTGGCTTCTCCGTTGGTCCCTCAGCCGATTCCATAATTCCTGCACATAAATGGTGCAATAAGTGAGTTGATAGATTGGGATGGAAAATGTTAGTTAAATCATGCAAATACATCATTAATTACATCCACATTCTCTTAAAATATTATTACATTTATCATATTTCAACATTTGAGGCTTGTTTGCAGAGTTTGTTGAAATGTGGGTTTGGAGGTGCGGGTTTTCGCCCTGCGGAAGCCGCCAAGGTGAAGGCCCTAAGAAATGATGTTGGGTAGGCGGACTTCTACAGGTAGCGGCTCGAGTCCAAATTTTTGCAAGGTTTGATCTTTGAGTAAATTTTGCATCAAATCGCCAAGCACATGTGCAAATTTAGGATGGAGGCATCTGTGATCAGTTCCCTTCGTTAAATCAACCATTAAAGCTTTTGTGGAGGATTAGGGTGTGGAAGCCATGAGGTGGATGGTTGTTT
Source organism: Sequoia sempervirens (assembly GCA_007258455.2). Classification (NCBI taxonomy): domain Eukaryota; kingdom Viridiplantae; phylum Streptophyta; class Pinopsida; order Cupressales; family Cupressaceae; genus Sequoia; species Sequoia sempervirens. The sequence goes on from VDFB02270651.1 coordinate 657,852,470, forward strand.
TAGTTTTTCCATTAGGAAGCATCCTTGGATAAGCGGAATTCTGCAAGCGGATTTTTGCATGACGGAGCTTGCAAGGTCTCTTTGCTTGGTCAATTTTAGTCTTTGAACGTTTGGTAGGCGCATCAAGTAATTCTTAGTTGTTTGGCTCAAAGGCTTGATCATTTTTTGGAATTCAGATCTTAGGAGTGTGAGCGTTGTGGGGCAGAGGTTTGTTGAGGCTTGGCCGCTAGGCAACGACTTCGGGTGAAAGGTGTTTCATTGACGACGGCCCGCATGGGCGAACCTGCTAAGAACTCATATTTTTTCCAATTATAAACTTTGTTATTGAAGGTGACATTGAGAAGTGTGGGGCCCGTAAGTCAGAAAGGTGTAAGGTTTTTCCATTTGGAAATGACTGCACAAAGATGGCCTTCCCATGACAGCGGTCTGCAATGGTGGACCCGTAGAGGATAGTTTAGCTTAAAGTTTATGTTGTTTGAATTCAAAGTTATTTCACTATAGTTGGGAGTGTAGGACTTGCATGATGGAGAGGAATAGGGGCCCAATTGTTTAAGCAATGACCAAAGGATGACTGCCTCCTGCAGGCAGTAGTCCGCAAGGACGGATCCATAAATGATTGACAAACTTGAAGTTTTCATTGGTGGACTTAAAGCTTTTTTTGGGGAAATAAGAAATGTGGGACCCACAAAGAGCATTTGACTTAAAATTGTGAGCCTTTAGACACAAGTGTAGGGTTTGTACAAGCAATCAACGTGGGAACCATGTGACAAAGAGATGTATTTGATTTGTTGTCTAACAGTGGCTTAGAGAAAATAGCCCTCTGTGAACGAAGATATGCAAAGGCAGACCCGCAAGAGGCGTTGACCCAAATTTTTCATTTTTTTGGCTCAAAGGTTGTATTTTTGGAAATAAGTCCTGGAGGGACCGCATGAGTTGGGACTTAAAAACTTTAGACTTCTGACTTCTCTTATGAGTCGCGGCGATGGATAATGCAGAAATTGCAGGGCACGTGGTTGTCAGCAATTTGTCGTCGTTGATGGTAATAGGGATGTGGTGGCCCGTATGCAATGAACTGCATGAAGGCATCTACAAGAGCTTGATCATTTAGTCATTTTCAGGAGTGAGCATATTGGGTTACTTAGCAGTGAAAGCAGAGGAAAAGTTCACGGAGCAGGGGTTTGTTAAGGTTTCATCGCTGAGTAACAATGGAGGAAGGGTGAAGTTCTGCATGAAATTCCATGAAGACCTCAACTTCCTTAGACGAGAATTTTCACTTTCGATATTGCTCAGAGCAGAGCCAAAGGGAGCACGGGGATTGTTGTGAGTCTTGTTGATTTCAAAGGCATTTCCAAGGATGATTTCGTGTTACATGCCATAGAGGTTGTATTTTTTAAACAAATTAGGGTTCAATTTGCAACAATTGGTGTTTAACAATTTATTTAATCTAGAAACCCTAGTTAGTTTATCAAAAATCCATAATAATGGGGTAATCAAGGACTTACCTTCACGCTCGGTGGGTGTGAACAGGGCTCGATCTCTCAAAGTTTTCTTGCGCACGCAAATGCTCCCTCAGCTCTCCAAATTTTGAAATCTTCGGTGAAAGTGATAGCTGGGGAAGGGGTTATTTATAGACAAACCCACCATTAATTCCCGCATTAATTATAGGTATGATAGACATCAGGTAGGTGGTCGTGTAGAAACTCGCACTGGGGAGGACGTTCGTCGGAGACTCGGGTAGAGAAATTGAGTGCGAGACTCGTGTGTGAAAGATCCGCTATGGGCGGATGTGAGAGAACTGTCATCAAGAACAACAAAACAAGGATGGATTTTTGACAATGGAAACTTACAAGGGTGGACCCACAAGTGGCTAAGGACGAGGTGGCTCCCGTAAGGCAGAAACTCGCAAGGTATTTTTCACAAAAGCCTGAAACTTGGTGAAACTTGGATAAGTGACTTTGGCCAAGATGGATTTAGAAAATTATAAGGAATGTGATCAACTTAAGCTCAAAAATAGGGGCATGCAAAATGAGGCGAAGGCAAACTGACTGGGAGAAGCGAAACGAAAAGAGGGGGTCCTTGGTCTGTACAGGGCATGTGTACAATAGGCACAACAAGTCCCTTATTACTTTATTCACTTAAACTAAACTTAGGAGTGTTTTTTATTATTAGATTGGGTTAAATATAGGTCAAATTGTCTCATTACATGATATTAAGACACTTGTCATAATCTAATCAAATCCTCATCTAGGATCTATTTTTTCCTTTTATAAGAATTGATCGTTCATCGTAATCAATTATCCATGTAATCTAGGTATTCATTATTCAATACAAAAGGCATATCAAATACTTTTGTGGATCAATATTTTCTCTCTTGGTTACATAGAAAACCAGTTACTTTGATCTCTCGCTTATGATAGGCATTTTGGTTGCAAGTGATTGTTGGGAGCTATGGGGTTCACTATCAACTCCTAAAATGGATGGTGTTTGGTTGTAGTGCAAGAAGACATATATATTGTTTAGATGAATATGGTCAAAAATCTTTGAGAAACAACCACTTATTATGTGTAGTGATTACCCACGAGGATATGCCATTTTCCATGTAAATAAATAAATAAATAAATATATATATATGGTTTGCATACTATTTGATATTCTTCCTTCAACTTTAATTAAATTTTATAACATAACTATTTTTATTACAATATTAATTTGTATGAATATCCCAATCTATTGGTTGAATATATTAAGGATTTAATTTCAAACATATTAGATAATTGACTATTTAATTAATTTTATCAAATTCAAAGGAGTAATCCATTTGACCTACTGATATATTTAGTTAATCATTTTAATTAGAGTTAATTCAATCATTCCAAATAAATAAAAGCACCCAAAAAATAGTCACCTTCATCCACATCCCAACTCCATAAAACACTTTATGTGCCACCTTTATTAATATCCCAAGAGTTCCTTTGCATATAGTGATATATCCTCTTCCACCCATCATTTGTTTGTTGTCAATTGAGAAGAAAGGAATCTACTTAAACACTACTACTAGATCAACTCTTGTCATGTTATATGCCTCATAAAAGTGCTATATCGACATCCTAAAAACCTTGATGGTAAAAAAATCTAACATATTGCAATGATTAATGTCAAAGTGACTTTAATAAAATAAACACTCCTTTGAATATGCAAAATAATAAACAAAATAATAAAAGGAAATAATAAACACTCCTTTGAATACACAAAATAATAAAAGGCAATTATTTAATATTTAGTTTATTCTAACCTTACAAATTACCCTATTAAATAAATCACCTGCCAAACCTTAGGAAAATAAATTAAAATATTATTTTTAGTTGATGCAAGATTGTTGGTCAACCACGGGTGCTCTTGCATCAAAGTACCATATTTATAGTGCACACACAAAGGTAGATATGTTTTAGACTAGTTTTTTAGCCATATCAGATACATGAGTTACAAGTCTATCTTTGCATAATTTATTAGTTCCATAGTCATGGAGATAACTTTACAAGTTCATGAAAGTGAACTAAATAATTTAAGAGTCACCTTTACAATGTAATGATAGTCATCAAATATGTTTTAAATTTATGGCATCATTACAAATGGACTTCTAATATTTGTGCAATGACATCTTCATTACATTTTGAGATAAGGACCCCTACATTTAACTTGTTTTATTTTTAAATAATTATAGCATTTATTATAAAATTTGATATCAATTCCAAAGGTAAAAACGTAGAGTTGTTTCACACTTTCAAACAACAAAATAGTTTCAAGTGAAATAATTTCACTCTAAATTATTTTAGGCGAAACATTGTCTCGAAACCATGTAGCATCTACATGGGACACATAGTTTTGAGAGAAACCCTTTCACCCAAAAACATGTAGCATCTATGTGGCACATATAGTTTTGGGTGAAACCCTCTTGGCCAAAACCACGTAGCACCTACACGACACATATATTTTTGGGTGAAACTCTCACCCAAAACTTTAAAATATTTTTTTCCATTAAAAATTTGAATCACAATTGGATTTATATGTAAGGTTTCAACCAAAACCCTTTTAGTTGAGAGGATTTTGATTGAAACCCCTTTCGATCAAGAGGGTTTTGGTCAAAACCCCTTTTCCCGAAACTATCTATGTAGTTTCCTATGTGGTAGCTTAAGCCCTCTTTTAGGGTAAATTCAAAAAAACTTCAACTATGAATTTCTTTAGTTAGGGATAATTTCATGAAAATGTTAAAATACCATTTTGTAGAGCTTGAATTTTAGAATCTATTTTTTTTAATGTTTTGATTAGTTTTATTATGATGTTCCATTGACCTTACTTTTTCTAAAAAAAATAGCACTTCAAATTATGCTCTAAAATTTATTAAAAAATCTAATTAATTTTTAAATTTTTAAATTATCAACATAAACTACATTAAAAGTTCTATATTTCATTAGTTTACATCATTTTAAAATTTAAAATACAAATGTCACTTTTAGGTGATCGAAATTAAAAAATTATACTTGTGTTGGTCATTTCCTTTATAAAAGTGTGACACGAATCTAACTTTTACTCCCAAATAATTGATCTAGGTCAATTATTTTATTATTTGTCTAATTTTTTAGTTAGCCTAGATGTGGAGAAGATGAAGAGAAGGGAGGGGGGCAAGAGCTAGTTTTAAGGAGGAAAAATTCACCCTCCATAACTTGATAATTCTTCTTCCTCATGTTGTTTCCCTTGGTGTCCTTGTTTCCTAACATTTTCATATTGTATTTTATGTTATGTGGTGGTTAGTTTAGTTTTATGTATTTATGTTTTTATTTTCTAGATTTTTGGATTTTTATTTATTCTTCCTATTTTTATCATTGGTATCACTTGACTTGGTCATCTATTGGTGATAGTTTCATTTCCCCATTAGAAGAGGCTAGAACTATGTCTTATGCATGTGTCAAAACCTAGACAATTGAATTCCATAACATGATTTATGTCCCACTACCGCTCCACCAGTGCATCATTTTGAGGTTCTACCACTTCCATCCTGCTTTATGTCCACCTAAACCCATATCAGTTGTCCGCATTGAAGAGATTAAGCCTCACACTGTGACCAATTTATCTTCGGCCAAGTCCAAAGGCCCTGCCAGGAAAAACCACATGGTCCCTATTGAAATGCATAAACCCAAACCTGCTACTAAAAAGCTTAAGGGGAATGTGGGAGAGGCCCAGACTAGTGTGGCGGCTAGTCTTTGTGAGCTCAAATCAACCCCCGCCAAGACTGCTAGTAAGTCTGCCTTGAAAAAGAAAGGAAAGGAGGAAGGAAAGAGTCTGAAGGAGCCTCCGAGCAAAGATAAAAATGTGGTGAGCAAGGACTCTATGGGGGATACGGTGGTTGCAGAGATAGTGGTGTTGGGTTGTGATGCCATCATTCAGCGCTTTGGTAGCTGGCCAAGAATAGAAAAAAAGTGTAGGTTAAAGACTTGGATACAGAAGAGTAGCAGTCGGACAACAAAGATAGCAGGGATGAAGAGGAGTTTGAGGGTGAGGAGGAGGAGCTTGCTAGAGGACCCAACTCCATTCCTGACATGGGAAAAGTTTAGAAGGAGGTTTCAGCCTCTCAGTCTTCGGACCTGTTGGATGTTGTGAATGCTGATACCAGAAAGACTGTGGTTGGAGGGGAGGAGCTTTGTGTGCTAAAGGAAAGATTGGATAAATTGGACAAAAAAAATTGTGGTTTGACATGCTTCACGGTTAAGCTGGTCCACTGTGTTACCAGTACCCTGTCGGCGGTTATGAAGTATGAAATGGACATGAAGAAGGTTGAAGACTGTTAGGAATGGGTCAGAGATGATGTTAATCTCCTATCTAAGAACTGGGAAGATGCCAGTTAGTCTGTTGTTGGTCTGTTGTTAGTCCGTTTGCTATTGGTTCGTTGTGTTTGTTTTTTGGCTTTGTATTTTGATGCTTTTTTGGTCTTGAACTCCTTTGGCCCTTGTGGCTCTTTGTGAAGGGTACAACACCTTGTAAATGTCACTTACCTAATCAAAAACATGATTTAAAAACAAAAATTAATTGAAAAACTAGAAAATCCTTAAAAATTATTAAATATGAATATTAATTAGATATTATTGCTTGTTTACTTTCTTTCTTATGTATGTGTGTGCAAGTAAGCAATAAATGAGGCATATGTGACCATGTAAAAATAAAATACACCACCATATATTTAAAAAATATTAGACATGAATTTTATTAAAAAAAAACTAAAAAACCCTCTAGAGATATAAGTTTACTAGAAAACTAAAAAAACCTTGCTCAAAAATATAATTTAGAGAGAAAATTATACAAAATCAAGAAAACACTTAATAGAGGTGATAGTGAGTATAACAAATTTTAGAGCAAAGATCCCACCACACATATTCACAAAGTATTGTATAATCACAAAACAACACAAAGTTACATCATTGTCTATTCTCTACAATGATAATGATAATATCCACACACTAGAAGCTCTCACTTAATGGAAATGATGGTGTACATGGAGTTTGGTTAAGTTATAACATTATTATAACTTAAAGTATATTAAATATTATAACTTAAAGTATATTAAATATTATATTATATAATATAATACTTTTAAATTGTATTTATATATTTTAAATTTTATTATTATATTTTACTATCTTATATATTTTCAATGGTGAAATTTGAACCTATTTTATTTTTCATTTAGTTCTCTGTCTATTTAGAAATAATGTCTTAATATTGTGCAAAGTATGTCTCATTATCCTAGCCTTTTTAAAAATGTGAGAGTTAGTAGTTTAGATTTGATTATTAGATTTGATTGCCACTTTTTCATTAACAACATATTCAATATAAAATAGGTCTTCGCATATCATAATTTAGAAACTTGGCGGTTGTTAACATTAATGATTTGGATGGATGATATTCAATATCTATTTCACTTGATTGTTTTGTATTGATGAGAATTAGGGCTTTGTTAGTGTCATTATTTGTGAATACAGAGAAATATGTCACTTCCCTTTTTCTCCTAATTTCAAATATAAATGTTTCATTTCATTGTATAACTAATTTTATGCATCCAAATAAACAAATAACAATAAATCATAGATGAAAATATATTACAATATAAATGCAAACAATAACTCGAGAATTATGTGGAGAAACCCTTGTGGGAAAAAAATCACACCCAAAGAGATCCAAGACTTGTATTAATCCTTCAAATGAGTTACATCAATACAAATTCTCTCTCTGAATCACTGCAACACTTCATTGCTTCAACTTGTAAATTAACTTATTTTTCCTTCAACTCAAGCACTAAATATATAGGCATGAGAGAAACCACAAATCATGAATGGTTTCTAAAACCATTTAAGAATAAATCACAAAAATAAGAAACTTCCTCTTCCAACTTGTGATTTTTTCGTCTTTTAGTAACATGCTCATGCAAACTAAAAAAGTATTCCTTATCTTCTCCAAGCTCACATTTAACTTCCCCTTTTTCACACTCTTTCTAATTTGACAACTAAAAAACACTTTACAAGTTGTCGTTGTTGCATTTAGCAACTTTCATGACAACTAAAAGATAATTACAAATTATCAATTAGTAATTAAATACAAATATGGTCAAAGCAAAGTTGAGACATTTACTCAACATTCTCCCACTTGTCAAACACCTTGCAAAAAGCATAAAGGGAAATTGAATAAATCAAGCTTTAGAAGGACCATGGCCTCTCTGCACCAACTAATTTTTTTGTGCTTACTAGTTTAGCAAGAGAATCTACAACATTCTCTAAAGTGTCTACTTTATGTAACATGACTCTACCACCCTCAACCATTTCCCGAACAAAGTGATACTGAACATCAATGTGCTTTCTACGAGCATGATACATTGGGTGTTTAGCCAAACAAATGGCACTTTGATTGTCACATTGGATTCTTACTTGATTACATTGAAATCCAATACCTAAACACAATCTATCTAACCATACTGCCTCCTTACAAGCATGTGTCACAGCCATGTACTCTACTTCTATAGTGGACATTGCAACTATAGGTTGTCTTTTTCTCATCCAACCAACTGCTCATCCAAACAAAGTAAAGACATAGCCACTTGTAGAACTTCTACAATCTAAATCATCACCAAAATTTGAATCAACAAAGTTGTGCAAATCAATCACCCTACTCATATCATGAGATCCATAATAAAAAAAATGGAATGGTTAGAAGTCCCACGTAAATATTTGAAAACCATTTTCACATAAGTCTAATGCTCTTTACCAAGATTTTCTATAAATCTATTGAGAACTCCCAGTGCTTGGGAAATATCAAGTCTTGTACATATCATAGCATACATAAAGCTTCCTACAATACTAGCATATCAACTTTATAGATTTCTTCAAGTTCATCATCTGTTTTAAGACATTGTTCTAGAGATAATCTAGTGCCAATTGGAAAGGGAATACTAACTAGTTTACAATCATGCATGACAAACGTTGCAAAATAGTTTTAACATACTTCTTTTGATTTAACCATAATTTTTTGTTAACCTAATCCCTCTTGATTTCCATACCCAAGATATATTTTGCAACCCCTAAATATTTCATATCAAATGTATCAAATAACTGACTCTTAAGTCCTAATCATTCCTTTATCATATCCAATAAATATCATCAACATAGAGGACAATGATTAGTAATCAATCGTCACTTAATTTAAAATAAACACAATGATTTTCTTCATTTCTAATAAATTCATGATTCAATGCAAAGGCATCAAATTTTTGATACCACATTCTTGATGACTACTTGAAACCATACAAAGATCTCTTTAACCTACAAACCAAGTGTTCTTGTCCCTTCAACACAAAATTGTCAAGTTGTTTCATAAATATTTCCTCATCAAGATCCTCATGTAAGAAAGTTGTCTTAACATCCATTTGCTCTACTTCTAAATCAAAAGCAGCAACAATAGATAAAACAAATCTAATTGAGGTTAGTTTAGCCACAGGAGAAAAAATCTCACCAAAATCCACTCCCTCAACTTGGGAGTAACCTTTGCCACTAATCGGGCCCTATACCATTCCAAATTACCATATGCTTTAAATTTCTTTTTAAATACCCATTTTCATCCAATGGCTTTCATCCCCTTAGGAAACTCAACTAGATCCCATGTGTCACATTTTTCCAATGCCTTTATTCCATCTTTCATTGCCTCTAACCAAGAATCATGCTCATATGAAGATAAGGCCTCTTTCACATATCTAGGTTTGTTGTCAGTACAAGATAAAGCAAAAACACAACAAAAACCAGATGGACTATATCCATGCCTATCAATAGTTTTACGTTGTCTAATGGATCTTCTTAGAGGTGTAACAAAATTCTCTAGTTGCTCCTCTTCAGAATTATCTTTTAATCCTTCTTCACCTTTGTGTCCATCATGTTGTTCTACATGTGCATTTTCTTGTGGCTCAACCTTAATATCAAAATGCACCATTTTGTTAGGCTTTAAGGTTGTTCATCATTTTTAAATTCCTTAAGTTCCCTAAGAATTACATCCTTAGAATATAACATTTTCATTGCTATAGGATCTCAAAGCTTATAAACTTTAATGTTCTCTCCATAACCAACAAAAACACATTTGTTAGCTTTGAAATCAAGCTTAGAATGTTTTTCTTTAGGAACATGAACATATGCCTCATTACCAAAAACTCTAAAATGAGAAATTGATGGTTGTTTACATATCCATACCTCATAGGGAGTTTTATCAACAAGAGCATAAGTAGGTGACCTGTTAACCAAATAACAAGCAGTGTGAACTGCTTCAATGCAAAAGCGTTATTTAAGCTTTGCACTACTCAACATGCTTCTAGCTCTATCCATTAAAGTCATATTCATCCTCTCTAATACTCCATTTTTTTGTGGGGTATATGGAATTGTTTTCTACCTAACAATTCCTACATGCTTACAATAGTCATCAAAGACCCTGGAGTAAAATTCACCACCATTGTCCATTCTTAAAACCTTTACTTTTTAATTTATTTGTTTCTCAACAAGTGTCTTAAATTCTTTAAATATAGAAAAAACAAAATATTTCTCCTTCAAAAATTAAACCCATGAATATATAGAATAATCATCAATAAAGGAAACACAATAATGAGACTTTCCAATAAATGGTTCATCCACAAGACCAAAGACATCACTATGAATTACCTTCAAAACTTATGTATCCCTAATACTTCCAAGTTTAAATGATACTCTATGTTGCTTTCCATACAATGTTCACAAAAATCAAAATCAACAAAGTAACCTGACAAACTATCAACCATCTTTTTATTATGAGGGTTTTGAGACCCTTTTCACCAATATGACCCGTCTTGTGGTGCCATAACTTACATGATACAGACTCATTAGTTACATTAACAGAGTTACAAAAAGTAGAAGCCTCAAGTCTAAATAGGGAACCACACCTATTACCCTTTGCTAAAACCAAATTCCCTTTGCTTAACTTGCGACCACTCTTTTCAAAAGTAACGTGTGCCCCTAAATCATTCATTTTAGATACAAAAATTAAATTTCTAGCTAAACCAAGGATGTGCAATACATATTTAAGGGTTTTAACCCTCCCATCATTGAAAATCAATTTTACCTCCCCTCGACCTACAATCTTTCATGTGCTATTATCCTCGAGGAAAACTTCCCCACCATCATAAGTTAAATATGTTGAAAAACGTTTCATATGAGGATTCATGTGGTAGGATGCACCCGAATCTATTAACCAAGAGTCATCATAAGTCATATTAGTAGAAATAATAAAAGCATTAGTAGCTTCACCATCATAAAATTTATCTATAGAGGAATCATCATTATTTTTCTTTTTCTTTTTACATTCCTTTTTGAGATGCCTCCGTTTATCACAATTCCAACACCTCAATCTACTCTTACCAAGTTTTTTTGACCTCCCCTTGGTTTTAGAATGATCTTTAGACTTGTCCTTATCACCTTTCTTCTTGTCCTTGCCTTTCTCCTTAGATTTACCTCATACATGCAATGCATCTTTAGACCCCTTTGAAGTCCTCATTTCCTCTTAAAGTAGAGTGCAAATGATGGCATCCAACTTTAGATCATTTGGAAAAGAACCACTAATTGCAACAATAAGATTATCCCAAGAATTAGATAATGAACATAATAATAAATTACATTTGTCCTCCTCATCTATCTTTGCATTAACTAATTGTAACTAACTCATAATTAGATTGAATGAATTCAATTGTTTTACAATCGAGTCTCCATCATTCATTTTAATAGAATATAACTTTCTTTTCAAAAATATTTTGTTAATGAGACTCTTAGTTGTAAGAAAATTTACAGTGCAGAAAATAGAGAAAATCAATAAGCACAACTTTAACACAATATTTACATGGAAAACCTAGTAAAATTATACTAGGAAAAAAAACACGGGAAAAGATCTTTTGTATTTTATTTCTCAAGAAATTTGCAATTACAAAAATCTTCTAAAAAGTTACAGAAAACGTGACTTCAATAGAGTATAAGAAATCTGAGTTGTAGAGTCCTTGTCAAACACAACTTTCCAAAAGTAGAAAGTGTGACTCATACAACTACATGTCAAACATTTGGAAAAACAACTAAAAATATAGTCCTAAACAAGAATTTGTCATTGCTGGAAATGCCTTCAACGTGCAGGGGGCTATGACAACCCCCCTAGGACCCCCCATCACTACAACCTTCGGTTTTATAGTAGGTCTCCGGCCATGTCGGGCGTGTACCGTCACTGTTGAAATAATAATAAAATTGACTTCATATTCCAACAATCTCCCACATGAAGTCAAATTCCTCTCTTGCAAAAAAATCCTCATACAGAAAGACCAATGCCAATGTTGTCAATCATTAATATACAAGCCTAGAGAAGTTATGTACCAAATGAACTTCTCTCTACCAATGGGCTTCATCAAAATATTTGCTAGGTTTACATCAATGTGTATCTTGGCCAAATATATTTGTCCTCCTTCCACCACCTCACATACAAAGTGATATTTAATATTAATATGCTTTTTTCTGGCATGATATGTTGAGTTTCGTGCTAAGTGTAAAGCACTTTGGTTGTCACAATGCAACACCATGTTGTCCTGCTTTACTTGCAATTCACCTAAAATTCTATGAAGTCAGATTGCCTCCTTGCTAGCCTGTGTTGCTGCCATATATTCAACTTTAGTAGTAGAAATTCCACTACTACCTGCAACTTTGATACCCAACTAACAAACACCTCCAAATAAGAAGAAAACGTAACCTATAGTGGATTTTCTTTTATCTCTATCTCCACCAAAATCTGCATCCACATACCCATTAACCTGAAGACTACTCACAATGTAACAGATAGCAGCATCAGAAGTGCCTCTCAAATACTTGAGAATCCACTTCACATTCGTCAAATGCTCAGGACTTGGAATTTCCATGTAATGATTGACTACTCCCACTGCTTGTGCAATGTCTAATCTGGTGCACACCATGGCAAACATAAGACTACAAACTTTGATGAGTATGGTACATGAGACATCTATGTCTTCTCCACTTTTGTGCTATGGTACTATTTTGAAGACAATTTAATATGAATAGGAAATGGAGTACTAACAGGTTGTGCATTCTTCATATTGAAGTGTTGTAGAACCTTCTCCACATAAGTTTTCTATGACAACCATATTTTCCTATTATTTATGTCTATTTGTATCCTCATACCAAGAAGCTTATTTGTTCTACCTAAATCCTTCATCTCGAACTCCCTAGCAAGTTGAGCTTTTAAATGGATGATTTTATTCATGTTGGGACCTGTTGCCAACATATCATCAACATACAGAAGCAAAATAATAAAACTCTCATCATCATACCTATTAAAATAGGCACAATGATCAACCTCACATCTGCTAAAACCCAAACTCATCATGAAGGAATCAAACCGCTTGTACCAACACCTTGGTGCCTGTTTTAAACCATACAACAATTTTCTCAACCTACAAACAAGATTATCCTTATCTCTTTCCTCAAAACCTTCTGGTTGCTACATTAAATCTCTTCTCAGAGATCACCATGCAAGAAGGTCATTTTTACATCTAACTATTCTAACTCCAAATCAAAACTAGCAACTAGAGCTAAAACAACTCTAATAGTACTTAACCATACAACAGGTGAAAAAATTTCATCAAAATCAATACCAAACTTTTGTGCATACCCCTTGGCCACCAACCGAGCTTTATACCTCTCCAAATTATCATACATCTGGCTCACTTCATAATTGTAATGTTCGTGCATTTAACAATGCAATTTTGTTGTGGTGTCCTAGCAATCGCCAATTACCTTGCAATACCAAACTCATTGCAAAACTAGTTAAACTCTCCTGAACAAAATTCTTCTTCGTTATCTATTCTCAGACATTTTATAGTCTTACCCTTCTGATTCTCTACCAAAGCTTTAAACTTCTTAAAATAAGAAAACACTTTAGACTTCTTCTTGAGAAGATAAATCCATACCTTACAAGAATAAGCATCTATAAATGAAACAAAATATGATAAACCCCCAATAGATGTAACAAGAGCTTCCCACGTATATGAATGAACTAATTCTAATTCATCTCTACTCCTGGTAGTACTTCTAGAAAAACTCAATCTATTTTGTTTTTCAAACAATGTTCACAAAAATTTAAATCTTTACATTTGGCACTTGGGAGAAGATTTATATCTAGTAGTACCTTCAGACCATATTCACTCATGTGGCCTAGCCATTGATGCCAAGTTGATACTGAGTTTGTTTCTACATTAGATGCCACTACAACTTCTCCACTACTAGTTTCCCAACCACCCTGTAGAGATTGCCAACCTTTTCTCCCTTTAGCACAACCAACACACCCTTTGTTGCCTTGAGACAACTATTTTCACCACTGAATCAATAACCTTGTTCATCAAAAACTCCAAGAGAAAACAGATTTTTCTTTAATCCTAGTAAATGTCTGACATGTTGAATAGTCCTTACCATTCCATCAAACATCTTGATTCTTATGTCACCTTCATCTATAGCTTCACAAGGGTTGTCATTTCCCATGTAAACCATAAGTCTATCACATGACTGATAAGAAGAAAACCAGTCTCTGTGTGGAGTCATGAGAAAGGAGGCACCAAAATCAAGAATCCAAACATGAAGTAAAGAACCTCTCAAGTTAGCAGTTAATACCTCTTTGTCTTCCAATTGTGTTTGAACTTCTTTTGTGTTTGCCTCAGATGCCTACAAAGCAAAATTTTCTTTGCTTGCTTTTGACAGCTTGCAATCCTTTTTTACATGTCCATCTTTGCCACAATTCTAGCATTTTACTCTTTTTCGCCCCTTGGATTAGGACATGGTTTGTCCATGCTCAGTATTTCCTCTGTCTTGAGTTATGCCTCTTGTAATTAGGGTTTCATTAGAAGAAGATTTGTGAGATGTCTTCCGCCTAGAATCTTCAGAAATTACAATAGCCACCACATCTTCAAAGACCAATTTCCTACTCAGAGCTAAGTTACTAAGAGCAATAACCAGTTGATCCCAAGTTTCAGGGATTAAGCACAATAAAATTGTTTCCTTATGTTCTTCTTCAATTTTCACCCCCAATGAAGCCAACTTGCTTGTCAATGTGTTGAAATTTTTTAGATGATCTGTGACAGATGAATTGTCACGCATTCTCAAATTATATAGCTACCTTCATAACATAATTTTATTTGCCAATGATTGTCTCATACAGTTTTTTGAGCTTAGTCCACAAGTCATGTGCAATTTAATCCTCTGCAACATTGAATAGAACTGAATCTACTAGAGATAATTGGATTGTTTCTTTGGCCATGATATCCTTTTCATTCCAATCTACATCACTCATGGCTGCAAGTTTTGACGCTAGCCCTTTGAAAGCTAGGGCACATCCATCCTTCACCAATAAAGCTTGAATATTTAGCTTCCATAGAGCAAAATTAGAACCATCAAACTTTTGCACCTCAAATCTGGTAACTGTGCTTCATGTCATTGTTTACTTCTCAAAAAACTCAACTTTTGCACAAACAACCTTGCTCTGATACCAACTGTAAGAAAATTTACAATGCAAAAAATAGAGAAAAACAATAAGCACAACTTTAACACTATTTACGTGGAAAACTTGGTAAAATTATGCTAGAAAAAAAAGCCACGGGCAAAGATATTTCGTATTTTATTTCTCAAGAAATTCGCAATTACAACGAACTTTTGAAAAGTTATAGAAAACGTGACTTCAACTAAGTATAAGAAATCCAAGTTGCAGAGTCCTTGTTGAACACAACTTTCCAAAAATAGAAAGTGTGACTCATACAACATGTCGAACATTTGGCAAAACGGCCAAAAATAGTCCTAAAAAAAATTAGCATTGCTAAAAATGCCTTCGGCATGCAGGGGGGCCTACGACAGCCCCCTTGGGACCCCCCGTCACTACAAGCTTTGGTTGTATAGTAAGCCTTTGGCTAGGTCGAGTGTGTACCTTGAATGCTAGATATCAATGTCAACTATAATAAAATTGACTTCATATTCCAACATTAGTTTGGTATATCTCTCTTATTCTATTCCATAATTTATATGCAATAGTCTCATTATAAATATTAATAAAACAAAATCAGATAAACAAAAATAAATAGTGTCATGAGCCTTTTTATCTAATTTAATTCAGTCTTCATCTAACACACTATTTGGTTTCTTCTCTTTATTAACAACAATCTATTTATCTATTTCTTCCAAGAGACCCCTCATCTTTAACTTCCAAGTCTCATACCCAATATTGTTGAACTTTTCAATGTCCAACTGAGATGAGCTAGCCATGATCTCTTATCACACTGAATCTCAAACTGCAAGAAAACACAACACTCTCACTACAACAAAAAAACCCAATCAAACACTACAAGAAAAGTACCCCTTCTCTGATCAAGCCAACTTGGCTCTGATACCAAATGTTGAATAGTAGAATAAAACTTTATAATGAAAATATGTAGATAATTTTATGCATCCAAATAAACAAATAACAATAAATCATAGATGTGTTGGTTGAATATTTTGTATACCTTGAAGATATGCAAAATTGTGGTTTCAACCACAATGTATGAGTATGATACTCTCCTAATTTAGGGAAGGCTCCCCCTTTCCTATTAACTAACTTAGACTAATATGGGTAAGACAACAACCTTTCCTCTTTCTTCAAGAAAGGATTATATTCTTTTCTCCTCACAAAAAATAGACAATAACCTTTAAGAAAATTATTACTGCAGCTTGAAATGAAATTGAGAGAGGAAATAAAGTTTCCTAAAAGCACAAAGACTTTCGTCACCTCCTTCGAGACGGGAAAACAATCTCCAAGCACAAAGTCTTGAGTATCTGAAATCCTATCTACCCTTTTAGAATGATAATTTAAGAACAAAATACAACATATATCAGCTCAAAGTATGCAAATATGGTGCATTTACGAATCACTTTATATGGGAATTACTACAAGCACAAAGTCTTATAACTCTTTCCAACTCCTAATCACAAATCAAACTAATTCAATCTTTCAAACTTGTAGCACAAAGTCTGCAAGAAATTAGACCAAAGTCTTTTCACAATAGCTCCACAATATCACAAGAAAATCTCAGAATAATGTACCACTATGACATAAGAACACAGTAATAACATGCAATAAGACTCAACACAAAGTTTGAAATCTCATATGCCTTCCTTGTATTGCTTGGAAATTAAGTTTACAAACGCAAAGCACAAAGTCTCTTTGCTGTAAATATCTGCAGAGTTTTCTCTATTGCCAAAAAGATAAAGATTACAATATACCCCCTCAAGTATTTATAGGAGAGAAGCCTTGAGAAAAAGGTGGGAGGATCCCAACGAACTTGAGAAATTCTCTCAACCACTAACTAACTGTAGTTGACTTATTCAACATTACAAGTCCTATTGTATTTTGATTTGTAATGTAAAATCACATGTAATTATATTTTAGAAAAATGCAAGTGATATGATCACATGCAATTACATTTTTCCATTTTACATGTAATTTGTCAAAACTAAATTACAAATACATAATTGAAATTATTCTAAGTGTCCAAGACACGACTCTAACTACATCATCCTTCATCTGCGATGATCTTCATGTTGCTTCAGGGTTTTAGAACTTGAAGTATTCAGGATTGGTGAAGACATCTCGAACTTGGAATGGGAATTTGCATTCTTAATGATCTTTGTGTCCTTGGCGAACTTCAATCTTATATTAGGCTTGGAGTAGTACCATTTCTTTAGGAAGGAAATTCTTCTCTTCGTTGCGTTTTTTTTCTATGCTTGATTCACTTTGTCCCTAGATGGCTTCATGAGGATTATTGACCTTCGGGCTGCCCCATGAATTACTGTTGTATCTCTTCTTCTTTTGTTCACTAATGAAGAACCCATAACACCTTATTCAAGATGAAATTGTTATAAAACAATTCCCATGCCTTGATTTGTTGGTTTGATAGATCATGTGGGCAAACAAGACTGACAAGGGAAGGGATAAATTGATGCAAAAATGGGCTCACAAGTGAATTTCGGGTTTTGGAGACTGCAATACATGTGTGGAAAAACAAGAACATTGACTTGCAATTGTGGAGAATGAACATGCAACTTCATATGTGTAATGGAAAATACAAGTTTTGCACTTGTGATTAGATCCTAAGGACTCATTTTCAAGTGTTTTTGAGTGCATTTTGGACCAATTTTGGGTTTTTTTAATGCTCATTACAAGTTTAAAATAACTTGTCTTTTACCTTTCAACTTGTAAGTCGGGTCTCAAGACCCCCATTACAAGTTACAAGTTAACAAAAAGTAACTTAAAAGGTAGTCACTTACAAATCGGGTCTCAAGACCCCCATTGCATGTGACATGAAATTTATAAAGTGACTAAAAGTGCACTCACTTGCAAATCGGGTCTTAAGACCCCCATTACAAGTGACATATTATTAAAAAGTAATTTAAAAACCTCTAACTTACAAATTGGACTTTAAGACCCCCATTACAAGATACAAGTTAAAAAAAAGGTAACTTAAAAACCCTTTCACTTGCAAATTGGGCTTTAAGACCCCCATTACAAGTGACATGAAATTTATAAAATGGCTAAAAGTGCTTTCACTTGCAAGTCGGGTCTTAAGACCCCCATTGCAAGTAAACAACAAAACACAAAAGTAACTTAAAAACTTCTTGACTTGTAAATCCGGTCTTGGGACCCTCATTGCAAGTGATCAATTTAAAAACACAAAAGTGACTTAAAAAGCTCATAAAGTGAAATTGGGTCTTGGGAACTTGATTGCAAGTGAATGTATCACTTGCATTTTAGAACTTGAAACCCCCACACTTGCAGTGATGCCTTTGAAACCCGAAATTGACCAAATTCATGAGAAAAATGACTCAAAATTTCACGAAAATGGACGAGAGTGAATGAAAAATGTTGGCCAAAAGGAATATAGACCCAAAACCTAAAATGCCCAACCTCTATACCTCGTAATACGTGCCTTGAGGCCTAAAAATGTCAAAATTTTCATGGGTTATCTCTGATTTTTGCATGTCAAAAATCAAGGACAACAAGATGAAAAATGCAAACCTTCAAATGAGTTGCATCAATAAAAACTTCTCTCTAAATCACTCCAACACTTCATTACTTCAACAACTTATAAATTAACTTGTTTTTCCTTCAACTCAAGCACTAAATATATAGGCATGAGAGAAACCGTGAATCACAAATGGTTTCTAAAACCATTTAGACATAAATTACAAAAATAAGAAACTTCCTCATCCAACTTGTGATTTTATCCGCCTTTTAGTAATGTGCTCATGCAAATGCAAACTAAAAAAAATCTTCCTTATCTTCTCCAAGCTCACTTTTAACTTTGCCTTTTTTATGCTCTTTCTAATTTGACAACTAAAAAACACTTTACAAGTTGTCATAGTTGCATTTAGCAACTTTCATGACAACTAAAAGATAATTACAAATTGTCAATTAATAATTAAATACATTTCATGACAACTAAAAGATAATTACAAATTGTCAATTAATAATTAAATACAAATATGGTCATGGTCAAAGCAAGGTTGAGACCTCTACTCAACAATAAGAAAGTAACAAAAAGGCATTAAAAAAAAGCACACAATATTTGTCACTCAAAGATTGATCTTTGGTCACTTAATATTTGTAATCTTGAAATCCAAAATAAATGGGAGATGAGAGGGTGAAACATATTAATAACTTGCCAGTATGTATTTTCAAAATGTTTCACCATTACAGCAATGTCCATGTGATTTTCATTGCATTGATTCTCAATACTATTTTACGTATGTGTACATTCCAGTATTCAATTCTTGAAAATGAAGCATCAATACACGCACAAACTTACAATTCAGCCAATTTATCCTTAAAAATCTTTTCCAAAGCAAACTATTGCTTTGATTATGGCAATATCTTTGTTTGTGCAATCATAAAAAACTTTTATTAAAAAATTGAAATATACTGAAAGATGATTATATCATAGAGAACCAGAGAGATTCAGCAATTTTGGCATAAATTGGAGCCTGGTCCCTTCTATTAAAGCCCTTTGGTCATGATATTGCAGCAACTGAAGATCTTTACTCCTTTGTATGTTCCTTTGATTCCTTTGGAAATAAACTCAAAATCTTGTGGCAGTTGCACTATACATTTTATGGCCCACCTTTGAAAATAAGTAATACTTAGATTTTCTTACAATTGGGATAGCCTACAAAGTGCCATTTTCCTAAAATATATTTATTTAAGATAATATCTAAAACCAATTATTCTAATACATTCTGAAGCCTTTTAGCAAATTTAAAATAACGTTGTCTTCATGACTTATTAAATGTAGAACAACTTCTACTCATATAGGGAGAATAAGTAGTTGCTAACTTTCATTCAAAATAAGTTAAAATAGTACATGATGGAAGGTTTTAGAACAAAGCACCTTCCAAATGAATGCACGAGCTTATTGAATTAATTCAATGAGATTGAGCAAAAATGCGGCTGCAAAATTTGGTTATCAGCCAAATAATAAAGCCTTATTGAGTTTTGGATGCAATAATTTCAAGTGCCAGATGGAGGAGGATTCTCAAAACTAAGAATGAATGTGCCTAAAAGGCATTAACCGAAGATCATTATGATCCAAGTTTAACTATCCATCTTGTTGTAATGAACTAACTAGGTACTTCTCTGGTGAAGAACTTTTTCGCCTGTTTCATCAAATCAAAAACATTACATATGTCATTCTCAGAGAAAACATAAATGGCATTTCAAGTGACAGATTCTAAAAGAGTTATTTCTTCAAAAAAAAAGAGTTCAATTTTACTAGGAATGAAGTTTTACGCTAATTAATTTGTTAAATTTTAGCATGGAAAAAAAATATGGAATAGTAAGGTAAAATACCTGCTCCAAAGTCAGAAACATTATGACATTCCATGATCCAAGTCGCCCAAAATTGGGAATAAACCCCTTGTAAAATGCTAGAGGGCCCTGCACAATTATTGAGATAATTTCTCAATCATAATCTCAGTTTTCACATTGTCCAAAAAGCAATATAACAAGTATCATATAAGAGATTTTAAGATTATAAACTTGGCCTTTAGCACTCCACTAAAAACTTGAATGCATTTATCTACTGACGTGCAACTTTTACTGATAAACTTGAAATATCAAATGTTTTATTTACTTTCTGAACATGTAGAACTGATAACAATTCCATGATGCCGTGCTGTGATAAGAATTAGAACTTCAACCCAAACACACCATTGAAATATCCAGAACAATATGTTCAAGTGATTTCAATGGCAGTTAACTACCTGTATTCTAAAGATCTTGAGCAAATAAATCTAATAACATGAACACTCTCAGAACATTCAATGGAATAGGATGAGAACCAGGGACCTGGTAATTTCAATTGAGATCTACCTTAATGCAATCCTGTTTAGTGGGGCATGAGATATATCATATAATCAATAAGCCGATATCTAAGGAGAATGGACCAAGATCTGAAAACCTACGACAGTTTCAAATTTTAAAATTTCAGGCATTAAATCAAGTTTAGAGCACCCAAGAATTAGAGAGAGGATTTTAGAGTACCCAAAATTATTGGAGGGTCTAAATTTCTATGATAGGTGGATATAAGGGTGACATCAAATAACTATTGAAGCAAAGAGAATGTCATTCAATTCAATAAATAGAATCATATAGGCTTGAAGAAGAATATTATTTTCTGAAACAGCCAGCAGCTAGGTTATAATTTTTTTTAGTCAATGCAATTATTAGTGACATATTGACATCTACAAACTCTATACTGAAGAAGTTTATCACTTTGCAGTCAGTTTATTAAACCTCTCATCTCTATCAAAATAGTTCGTTATCTACAAAATAACTTCAAGGTCTTCCAGCATACATTCCAGGGGGCACCCTAAATATATTTCAAATTTAAAGAAAATATAACTTAAGATGGTTTCCAAATCTAGATGTTTTCTCCAAACTAAAACATCAAACAGACAACTCTGCCAATTGAAGTAATGTAGAGACATTGTATGAGATTCTAAGGTGCTGAAACTATCATCAGAAATTGAAAAAGAAATCAAGAAGCGACCAATTGCTCCAAAAATGATAGAAATGCAGATTAGGATAAAATAATCAGTAGGATAAGACTTTATACATCATTTTTTAAAGTTTTCACAAAGCAATCTATTGTGCCTTTGTATGCTTGAGAGTCTCCCATCATTCTTGACTTTACCTGCAAGGAAAGACCATAAGAACAATCATCAGAACATTTTTTAAATACTTAGAAAACTAAAGAGTGTTTTCTCTTGCATACGGTTGCCTGAGGCAGTAAGAAATGATTAGAAACACAAACTATCATAATGCATAAAACCTCAGTTCAAAAGAAAATAATAGAATGAGCTTTATCAAGCAAGATAACAGGAAAGATGATTAAACATGAAATATGAGCCTCAAATAAAGAAGGGACAGTTGTTGCTTTTTCCATGCAAGAATATGCGACAAGTTTAGAAAATTTATGTGCCACTGTTTCCTTCTTAGTATGTCAATCAAAGAACAAAATAAATGTCAACACTTAGCACATTAAATATATCAGCAGTAATATGCCAGTACATAAGAATTTCTACAAGGCATTACTCCATAAATGCATCATCAGAACAAGTTATATTCTTTATTCCTACTTGTACAGCTATGTTTCTAAAATATCTCCAAAAATAAGTTTTCACATGCATTGTAGTGCAAACTGTGGAAAAATCAGCCTTAAAGGTTAACTGAATTGAACGGAGCATTTTCTGCAAAACCTGAAGCCCTTAGAATCCAAAGCAAACTCTCAAATTCATATAAAATACTAAATCTAACAAAATTTCATATAAAATAGCAAGATATTTCTTTCCTGAGGCCAATTTAAAAAGCCCTGCCTTGCACGTTAGTTTTTTAAATTCAAAACTGGCCAAAGCCAATCATATTCCAATTCTACAACATCAGAATCAGCAAAACATTATTTTAGATTTTATTCATCAGAGCATATAAAAAACTTTAGATAGCAGAGCAATGGTAGTGTGTATTTGTATCTTGCCACCAGGCTACTTACAGGCCAACATGGAACTAATCAACACACAGATGAAATAAAGTTCACCTATCTTTCAACCGAGATTTTGATTTATAATTTTATCATTTATTTGCACTTTTTTTATTTAATCGCAGAAAACCAATTTAAAAAAGAAGCAAAGCTTGTCTCTCAAACTATGCTTATAAAAAAGAGTGGCTGTTCATTTCAAGTTCTGGTGACTCTCATCAAATTTTGATTTTTTAAATTTGTCATCAAATCAAATCAAATCACTACATGAAGACCGTGTGAAACATCAATTATGGTCATATCATGGGTCATGTTTAAAGACCATGTAGAGGCACTCTACAAGAATTTTTTGAGATTGATTCAGCATTTTTCTCCAATTTTCAGCCAAGTATCGCCCAATACTGGTTGTGTAATTTTAACATTGCAGCCTTAATGATTATTCCAAGTGGTAACTAATTAGATAAAGAAATAGAGTGGTGCCATGAAGACCATGGAGGGCATAAAAATTGTTATCTCTATCTGAGGCCATAGAAAGAGCATATGAAGAGTATATTTTCAGATGCATTCATCATGTTTTTATAAGTCAATTGAAGTTCAGGAAACTATCATGCAATTTTACTTGTGTAAGAATATATGGATTAATCCAAACCAGCTCAATAAAGAGACTGCAAACTGAGACCATATAGCGGATCAAATAAATTTGTGTTAGAGAACATAGACGCCCTTCCATCTTTCAGATGCATTCATTTTCTATTTATGTAGCTGCTATCTCCACTTTTGCTCCTTTTTGCTACAAGGAGAAACTTTGTGCTTGCAAAAGGATTGTAAGAAGCCATCATCATTTTTAAGGAAGCTTTCTAAACTTGGCAAATTGTTTTTTAAGTCTTTTCTAGCCTTGTAACAAATTATCACTCAGTTGTTTTCCGAAATGACTTGCAAGTTCATCCCAGAGGAAGACAAGTGAACCTTATGTATTTCATCCATAAGACTTCATGATTATGAGGAAAATTGTTCATTCACCAAAATTCAAGTGTTTCTCTTCCAAAATTTTAATGGTCAACAAACTTAAGGAGACAAACTCTACAATTATCACAGAACTTATCACAGAGACACAAAGATGACCATCTTTACCAACCAAGCTAAGAAAACAATATCACAGGATTTATGGTAAGGCATAACTGCAGCAAGCTACCCTCATCCTTAAGCTTTTGTTAAGAGTCAAGACTTTTGAGGTGAATATCAGAAAATAGAGTATCCAAGCACATTCTGCTAGGGAAGAAGAATTTTGCCCTCCCTAGGGAAATCACAAAAGAAACAACGAGCCTTATTAGAGGCATTAAATTATGTATCAAAGATGCCATACCTCAATCCAAGAGCTTCTGAGAACTATGGTCATAATTATTGTCAACTTGGAAGCATTTAAGAATGCAAAGGGCAAGGGAGAGGACACCAAGATAATCAAAGAGCTCAGGCAGGCCATCTAGAACTTGATAGTGTATAGATGCAGAGAGGGTTACTCACACTAACAAAATGGGTATTATTATGCATAGTTGGCAGACTCAGACTTGGCAAAAACTCACCAGACCCAAAAAATTTGACTTGGCAAAAAACTCAGCAACTTAAAAAATTGCTTAATTTTTTTTAAAAACACTGGTTCAAAGACAAAATATATCCAATGAGTACAAAAAAGTGTTTTCTATTAAATTTGATTCATTTGAATACAAATTGAGTACAAAATCACATCATCATGCAAAACCATGATACAATAGTTACCTAGCAATTATTATGAATTTATGATGATCGTCTTTGAAAATCATCATCATAGTTCATAAATTGCATATTACAACATTTGACATCTTCCTCTATCATAGTCTAGTGAAAACTTGAGGAGAGTTTCTAATCTTTGCACACCGTTGTAGTCTAGTGGAAACTTGAGAAGTTCTAATCAATGATATTATGATAGTGATAAAGATAATTGTCTAAGTTGTTGATTCCAATCTTCACTCCCAAATCCCCTCATTGTAATCAAATTTCTTATATGAGAAGAGAACCCAATAACTAGTGGGGGTCTAGGAGTGGAGATCTCAATGGCATTGAGGGGTGGTGCTCCTTGCAGGGGTTTGGGGGACAACACCCCTTGTGGGGGTCTGGGGCAATGCCCCTAGCGGGGTCAAGGGGTAGCGCCCCAGGCACTTTTTTATGAAAAATATTTGCTCTCCAAGGGCTAGGTGAGGACGTGTGAGGTGCATTCATGCATTTATAGGGAGAAATTGTGAGTTTTTTTTTTTTACTATTTTTCTGATTTTTTTTTTGTGTTTCACATTTTTGATATATCTGGCGAATTTTTGTGTCAAACTAGTCGAGTTTTTGGCAAGTACTCGCCGAGTTTTTGGCGTGTACTAGCCTAAAAATCGGCAAGTACTTGCCAAAAACTCGGCAAGTTTTTCTGGTGAGTTAACACTACAAAAACTCGCGAGTGGTTTGACTCGGCGAGTTTTTGGCAAGTTTACCAACTATGTTATTATGCTCAATACGGATATTTTAAAAGACAAATCAAATGACTCAATCTAACACATCACGCATGCCTGAAGTATATGTGATCACGTTGCCTCATTTTCCTCATAGTGAGGGGCCAGTGTGGTTTACTATATCATTACAAACATGACAGTGATCTCAAATGGTTGTATGCTTGACCATGTTATTATCTCAATATCTTCTGTAGATTATGGGATAGTCCTCTTGGTCTCTTCTCTAGAGAACTTGTAATGCACTTTGATTATTTGGGCCATTTATGCAACACATAGAAATTGGGGGTGTAGACACTTATTTTTAACCATCTCCTAATGTCACCTAACATTATATTCTAACACCACGTTGCATCCTAGTCGCAACCTATTTCTATTTCTTGGCCCCCTTTTAATTCCCCCTTTCATTTCTCATCCTTAATAAATTAAATAATCCATTTCCATCCATTTCATTTTCCATTTATCTATTTTCAAATAATAATAATATCCATTATTCATTTTCTAATAAATAATAAATTTCAAAAATACCATTGTAACCCCCTCCATTATTCCTCTATTTTTATCCCATGCACATCTATTTATCCACAATAAATAAAAAATAAAAGCTAATTATCCTCACCTACTAGTAACTCCCCTAACCATTCTTAGTCAGTGAGGGTTTTCCCACTCTTCTCATTCAATTTCAGCCATCTGTCAAGATTGAATCTCCACTGTTCACATTCCCATTTGAAATCTTATAAATCAACCCTGTTGCCCTTCATTTCCATATGCACGAATGATTTATTTGCAGGTATATGTCAATTTGAGCACCTACATTTTAACATTACAAAGCACATCCAAATAATCATGGAGGTTTAGTGCATTTTTTTGTTTCAATTTGCATTATCTTTTACTCTCCATTCACTCTATCTGAGGTATTTCTTGATTTGGAATAGGATTTTTAAATTTATTGTTGCTTCCTATTTTTTATTCTAAATCTGGGAATACAGGGGGTTTATCTCAACAAAAATTATGGCCTTTAATACCACTAGATAGGCGCTCTCAAAAGATTCAATTCATCATCAGGTGACAAAAATTGAGATCAAAGCTACATAAACCTACTTGGATACTCATTTTACTAACCCTTTTTTAGTTTGAGTCTTTGAGACATGCATCAATATCTCACTCCCCAAACATATACACTACTCGTGGTGGTGCAATGAACATTTATAGCTACATTAACTGCAAATACTAGGGTGACAGTACTTGCAGACCATCGTCCTATGCAATATGAGATCATTTGATTCCATCATTAGACCTACAGTTAATTATGGATTATTTGACACCCAACAGACTTGCATTATTTGATTTAGTGGCTAAAATTCAACATATCACCAAATATTATTACTGCTTCTAATAAATCTACGGCCTTCAATATTAGTAGAGTATCTTTTCTTATGTCTCCCAAGCATTAACACAACTCAAGCTGCTCTCTTGATGGTGCACTCAAATCCATTACTGGCAATTACACTGTGATGGTGATTCTCCATGACATGTGGATGAGGATTAGAAAATCTGTAAGGCCCTTTACAGTCTCTCCCATGGGTACCCCTCACCTTAGTTTTCTAAATTTGTGTTTGTGTTTGTGTTCAAGTTCAGTGAAGATAAAATTCAGAATAAGTTTGTCAACTGATAAAATTCAGGAAAAAATTTGTGATTAAATTCAAATAGTATAAATCTATAACTTTTATTTTTGATATAAGATATAATTACACAAAATTACCAAACTAGGTAAACGTTACTAGATAGATTTGAAATCTATATAAAAAATGTCAATCTTTATTACCCATGTTAAGCTTATCATAGTTATTTTTTTGTCAAAAAGTGACAATCAAGAATCAAGTCTCTTGAGCTTCAAAATCTTTTTCATTACTTATATTCATAGTTGGCAGACTCGCCGAGTTTTCGGCGAGTCCTGAAAAACTTGCAAGTTTTTTTTCCCTGCGAGTCTTTATGACTTTAACTCACCGAGTCTTCCTGCCGAGTCTTTTCCAAAAACTCGCAAGTCTTTACAAAAGACTTGCCAGATACATAAGAAATGTGAAAAATGGAAAAAAAATGGAAAAAGTTGCCAAGTTTTTTGTCGAGTTTTCTCCGAGTTTTTGTTGACTTGTCAATTTTGGGCTTGGTGAGTTTTTTGCCGAGTCGAGTTTTCCAACTATGCTTATATTATTTATAAAGAAAAAAAAAAAGTAAAAAAAACCTATAAAAGTGAAATAACCTGATAGTAGGATAATTTGTAATTAGAATGATTAGGCAAAATTAGTTTCAGTATTATAAGTAAATGTGCACAATGCAATGCAAACCACATGTTTGATCTCACAACAAATCGATAAAAGCTTGTACAATGTAAGGATTGATTTCTGCTGATAATCTTTTCAAGCAAGCAGCTGCCTTTTTAAAAAGTGATTAAAAAATCAGATATTTAGGCATTTAAAAAAATAAAATACCCGACATTTGCTATGTTTATCATGTTTTTTGTATTACACTAATTAGAATGCCTGGTCCCATTCATAAATACAATGCTAGCGGCATGTGCATCCTGGTGACTCAACAAATAATGAATACTGGCCAGTCAGTCTACATCACTTACATCCACGATATGTATACCCATGTCCTCTCTGACCTCCTCTACATATATACACAGCCTCTAAATTCCCACTCACTTAGCCATACATTTCTGGTTTCATTTTGCATCGTGAGTTAAAACCCCCAACACTGAAGCTAGCTAGCTCAAGACTGGTCAAATGTGGATAAGCAATGAACAAAAATTCATATGGCTGTTTTTAATGACAACTTTAAGGGCTTTTAAAGATTCACTGGATTTCAATTAGTTTTTCAATAAAATTCAGTGAACCTGGATTCCTTGAGGTTTACTTTTGTTCTTGGGTTTATATTTCTTTGTAAACATCCTTGTTAATTGAGGCAGGATATACATAGGCTGTCCTTTTATAGCTATCATATATTGTTGTAAACTATATCAAGAATCTATTGCCTTTAATATGTCTGCTGATGGGAATACTCAGATACCAAGTATTACTCCCCAGGGCCCCATCAGTAAAGCCATTCTCCAGAAGGCATTCTTCAGTGAGCACTTGGTGTAGGCTTCAGAGTTTTGAAGAAGAGGGAGAATAAATTATTTCGTTTGCATGCAGATGTAACAACGTAACTTTGACATTTCACATTACTGTTGGTTGGGGCAACATTCTATCGGTCTGTTACTATTTGTACACAATGTAATTCTTGATGATCATTCTTCTTGTTAACTGCACAGCTGTCCCTTTTTTGGGTGTTCTGAACAGTTAATATTCCTAGAAATGCATTCTGGTCCCATTGAGCCACTCTGGTAATTTGTGGACATTAATACTTTCAGTTTAATCTATAGTGCTTTAAAGGCTTCTTATTGAGCTTTCACAATGATCCAACAAAAGCTGAGACGATATGGTTTCTTACACATATGTCAGCTGTTTAATATCTAAATCATGATGGATCCCTTAAGAACCTCTATGCAAGATGACAATGCAGGTGCTGTATTTGCTATCAGTCGAAGGATATGTCCTTGCAAAGAAACTTAGAATGCAATGCAATGACATCAAAGTAGCATGTACAATTAGCATTCCTTCAGACAACCACAATTCTTTGCCATTACAAATCTTTTGTTAAGAAAAGCATTTTTCTTTTCAAACTTTTTGCCTTTCCTACCTCGTGCAGTGTTGACTCAACATATTACTTGCTACTGTGGGCTTGGAAAAGGCTATCACTGCCAGATATAGCATCCTCTACACATGTTGGTAATAAGTGATCTTGCAGAACTTGGAGCAAGGATCAGGTACAGAAAATGATGTTGGGTTCCATACTCCAAAAGATGGTGGTTCCTGTTTATAGTTCAGTGCTTTCAACCCTTCTTTGGTTCATATCAGATTTCTAGTTGGGACTAACACTACTGAAGATGCTATTCCCATTACACCTGTTCTCATACAGGATGTTGTTAAAGATAAAAAACATACTCCTGAATCAAAGCCCACTTGAATAGTTTTGTAGTTTCAGTTGAAGTGATAGTTATTGCCATTGGTTAAGTAATTTGTGATAGACTTTGGTTCTACTATGACATTGACAGCTTATTCTTATTTGTGAAAACAGTTTGTATTATTTGAATTAGCCCAAGCTTGGGGCATATTAATGAAGTCCAGAATAGGGTAACTGCAAAGAGTAGCCGACTCAAGTAGCAAAACACACTTAATTAACAGGACAATGAGTTAAAGCAGAAAATTTGAACAGTCCATTTAAACAACTGAAACAGCAACATTATATGGGCTGAACAGCCTCTAAATCTTACTTGCAAACAATTATAGGCTTAAAGACATCAGCTTTCTACAGTCCATAAGGAATAGTTTATGTGATTTTTCTGGATTTGACTGTGTAAGAGCTTGCAGACCTGATAGGCTTCTTAAAATCAGTCATTCATATGAAGTCATAAAACTATGCTAATTCAGCAGTCTGGTATCCTATGCTACAGCCTCACAAGATTTAAACATCATATGACTACATGACAAGAACAGGTGTGCAGTCCATCACAGAAGAAATAAGTCTCAGCTGCTTACAACCCAAGACAGCCCCTTCATGCTCACAACCCCAACTTTTTTACTGTTTTTTTCTCTTCATTCAAAAAGGCATCATCAATGTTTTTATGCACCAATTAGAAGTGACAGTAGTGCCCAAAATAATGCTGAGACAGGTGTGAGCAATCCATCAGGGAGGTAATATCCACAGCCAGCTGGTGAATAATAGCCACTCCAAAAGATCCCTTCAAGATTCATGACCACCAGCCAAAGATAGAGTAAGGTGAGCATTGCAAACCACCTCACATCCAGCAGCCAGCAACCTTAACTATTTTTAGAATAAATCAACCTTTATATCATGCCAAGTATGGAATGGCAACAGCCTCAGCCAGTAGTCACGAATCCGCCAGTAGCCACGCCCAAGTACGGTATGGTGCCTAGATTTAATTGGACTAAACCCACAATCAAGATCCATAAGAATTTGTCTCAGCAAGAGGACTCAAAACCAGAAAAGTAAAAAAAAGTCAAACAGGACCTGCAAAATCAAAAGTTAGGAAGAAAACAATAAAAATAAAATAATGAAGTTTCTTTTTAGTTGAGCAAGATTACTTTTACCCGTATGCTCTTGCAAGATTACGAATCATGAACATTTGAAGAATTCTGGAACTGATATTCCACGCTTGGCAACTTCAAATGTGTGCATACAAGTCACCTCTTCAACTGTCCTATTTCTCCATTTGATCAAGTGCTCCTTGTATTCTTTCCCTCTTCTCTTCTTGATTATTCAAGAATCAATGATAACTTCAACTTCATCTCTTTCTTTCTCAAGCAATTGTTGTACCCATTATTCCCTCTGCTCATTTCTAGATCTGCCACCATCTTCTTCACAATTTTGCCCTTCATAATAACAGTACAAATCAACAACATTGGAAATGGGTGAAATGTCTACACCTTCAGTAAGCTCTATCTCATAGGCATCTGTTACAAACTTTCTTAAGACCTTGCACAGCTCAATTTTTCCCCATTTCAGTTTGTTGTAGTTTCCTTGGGGAAAACGTTCCTTCCTTAAATGACTTAATAGAAGATCCCCCAACTTGAAATTATAGCTCCTTTCTCTTAAGATCAGCAGTTTCTTTATATTTCACTATATTTTTCTTCAAATTTCTCTTGCCTTCCTAGTGTAATTCACGTATAAAATCACCAAAATCTTCTACAACTGCTCTTTTTGCTTAAAACCCTCAAAGTGTCTACCCCTCTAGAGATATTACCCATACACAATCTAGAAAGGGGTTTTGGCTATGCTTCTTTTTATTGAATTGTTATATGCAAATTCAGTTTGTGCTAGAATCAAATTCCATTGAGTGGGATTCTTTCCAACTAAACATCTCAATAGATGACCCAAACTTATGTTAACAACTTTTATTGTTCGTCCATTTGAGGATGATAAGCTGAACAAAAACTTAGTTGGGCATCTAATTTTCTCCACAATGTATGCCAAAAGCAGCTCAGATTTTGTGTCTCTACCTGAGACTATGCTCTTTGGTAATTCATGTAGCCTTACTACTTAAAAAAAAATAGGCAACATGAGTGGCATCATTTGATTTCTTAGTTCTTACATGGGATAAAATGTGCAATCTTATAAATCTATTTACAACCACGCAAATTGAATCATTACCTCCTTGTGTCCTTGGCAGCCCAAGAATGAAATCCATACTTACATCCTTCCATGGCCTTTCCAGAATAGGTAATGGTTGATATAATCCGCTGTTTTGGCTTCTCCCTTTGTAGTGTTAACAACTTCTACAATGCTGCACCATATGCTTCATGTCCTTACCAATCTTAGGCCAATAATATTTCCCACTCAACTGTGCTAATGTCTTATCCACTCCAAAATGACCAGCCAAGCCTCCATTGCGTTTTCCCTTATTAAATTCTCCCTCATGGACCCTTGTGGTATGCATAAACATTTCCCTCTAGATAACAGTCCCCCTTGGATGAGGTATTCCAGCTATGGCGTTTTGTTTTGTTCCATTGGACTCCTACATACAACCCATGCTTACTTGAAATTTGCATCATACTCATATAACTCCCTTGTGGTATGAAAAACAATTACTTCTACTCTCATTTCAATCAACATGTCATGCCCATTTTCTAATTAACTTAATTGGGAACCCATTTCTTTATTTCCCATAGGCTAAGGGCTAAAGTTAAGGAAATATTTTAATAATAGTGTTTTAAGTTAGTCCTAGTATTATTATTTAAAAACATTGTAAAAGGACAACTTAAATGTTATTGTTATTAGTCAAATTTAAATGGGACATAATAAGGCCTTTTGTAATATTTTCTTAAAATGTTTTTAGATGAGCACTCTTGGAGGGAAAAGGGGACTTTAAAATATTGGCACCAAAAATAATTCTATAGAAGACAGACAATCGCTCATAAGGAGATCATCCAATTTATGAAATAAAAACCCTCCTTTTATGTGATAGCTTGAGCACTTGTGATCATCTATTTCTCCTAAGGAAAAAAACCCACTTGGTTTCTAGGCAAAAGCAAAGAACGAAAACCCTTTGTTCTTTGAGACAATTTCACCCAAAAATCATAGTTGAGCAGAAAAGATTGTAGCTTATTTCTAGTTTTCAATTTGCTACAACGCCAGCACTATAGTATTGCTATAGTGCCACCACTGCACTGTACTAAGTTCTTATAATCAGCAAATTGCATTAGTGTATGAGTTCTTGCATTTTTATCATTGTTTGTATAGTGTCTTTCACAACAGTTTATGGTGACAACCATATATATCAGATATCATTATTTACATATGTGTTTGCTAGGATTTCAATAATGGTCTTTTTGCATGTCGCATTGCTGCCCTGTCGCAGTCATATTTTGTGATAGAATTGAATTAAGTATTGTTGTTAGGTTTTAATCATTAATCTTCTTGCATCTATATTTGGCATTGCCATCTGACAATAGTTTGTATTCAATTATTTGTAGTTTGAGGGCATAACTATCTATATCAAAAGTTCATAATAGGCAGTATCCAACTTCTTGTGGTAACATTATACTAATTGGTGCAATCAGGAGAGTTCATAAAGATTGATCCCTTTTATTTTTTGTTGTAAGCTCTCACCTCACCTTCACAAGATCTTGGTAATCTTTAAGTGACAAGTTCTTAACTCAAGCCTAGACATAAACCTCAAAAAATTGTAGGGTTTATAAAAGCATTGAAAAGGGCCATTATATTGATATTAGAACCTTGATTAGAAAACAGAGAGAAAATCTACATAACATTTTATTGGTTTGATAAAGCAAATGCAAGATGTAAGTAAACAACAGAAAAATCTAAAGGTAGTAATTAAAATACAGGGGAGTAGAAGAGAAAGAAGAAAAGAGTTGATAAAGAAAGAAGATAGGCTAAAACCAATATCACAAGAAATTGCTAAGGAAGAAATCATTGAGCAAGAGCCAAAGAAAACATTCTTGAAGAGAGAAGGAAGGCCAAAATCAAAGCTACAAGATATTGAGAAGGAACAAACCATTGAGCAAGAACAAAAGGAATCCACTATGCAAATTGGAGGTAATGATCTCTTAACAAAAACAAGTATTTTAATGACTTCTAGTAAGAAAAATATTTGTTTCCATGAAGTCAATGAGAAACGGGGATTAGTCCTCCTTGATCTTGGGAGGCTATCTCTATAGCCAAATCTTACATGCTATTAAAGTGGAGTTCCTTTGGCTAGTCTCTTGGAAAATCTAGGGTGCAAATCTTGTTTTATTCTTGAAAGACTAAGTATGCTCTTCTCTTGCATTGTATGGTGATCTAGAGATTCAGAAAAGTTTAATAGAAAAAAAAAGTTCTACGAGGGGTTCTTTGTGGCTTTCTATTGCAAGCAGTGTTCCAAGACTCGGACTTGGCAAGCCAATTTTTGACTCGGACTTAGAGCCCAGACTTGGTGCAGACTCGGCAAATTGAAAAACCCAAGAAATTCAAAGATTTTTAAAGATATTAAACTTGTTTCATGCACCCTTTAATAAATAAACCTTAAAGACACAATAACCTCATAAAAAAGAAACTACTTTGATCCCATACACAAACATACATCAATCACATAAGTATAAATGCAAATTTTAGCTGAAGGAAATAACACATTTAAATATATAAATATTGTCCAATGTATACAAAACTCATGGAATATGAAATCCATTGCATCAAAACAAATATCAAAACTAAAAATATAAGTATGTCGCTCAAAGGAGCTTGCATTACTCATCCCAACATCACCACAAGTCATGCACTAGAGTCTAAGATAGGTCCTGGATGATGATGTAGCCATGATATTTGCTTGTGTCTCAATGATTGGTGTGTATATTCAAGTGAGGAATTTATTATTAAAGTTTCCTTGAAGCCTTCAAGACTACATGTTTTGTTGTCAAGCTCATTAATAAACAAGGGCGGTTAAGTAAAAAGGTAAATGGTTATGTTCTAGCTTGACCTTAGCTACCATACCGATAGATGGGATTGTTCTATGAGTTGTCTGTGTAGGGCATGATTGATACATTTTTGCATTATGAAAATGGCATTTCTTGCCAACTATGACTTAACTTGTATTCAACAATACAATGATTGTAGCATGCCAACTTTGCCTATGGCCATCCTTGTATACTAAACAAGTTTGTCCAACATATGAAATAAGATAATCCTTGATTGTGGCTTTGATTGTGAAGATGTAGAGATTTGCAACAAGGGATATGTATTTTGTAGGTTTTATGATCATTATTCATCATTGGCCTATTGCATGCTTAGACTTATAGTTTGATGGGGGTTTGGGGGAAACACCCCCAACGAGGTCGAGGGGTAAGCGCCCCTTGCGAGGGTCTAGGGGCAGCACCCCCATCGAGGTCAAGGGGCAACGCCCTTAGTGGGGTCAAGGGGCAATGCCCCTTGCGGGGGTCTGGAGGCAACGCCCCCAACGGGATTGAGGGGTGGAGCCCTTGCCACCAAGCCCAAATGAAGACCTTCAAAACCACACAGATCTTCAAGGCGCACACCATTTTCATATTTTTTGTAAATCCTAGATGGGCATGTCATAAACCAAACAAGCATTGAAAGATTGTAAATTTTTTTAAAAAATTATTTAAAATGGTCGAGCCCCAAGCTTGAGACTCACCCAAACCAGGCGAGTCTGGCTAGAGTACACGCCAAACTCGTCAAGCTTGAGACGCGAGTAAATTTTTTTTAAAATTATTTAAAATGGTCGAGCCCCAAGCTTGAGACTCACCCAGACTAGGCGAGTCTGGCCCGAGTACCCACCAGACTCGTCGAGCCTAACTCGGCTCGCAACTCGTCGAGTTTGGGGGAGTTTCGGCGATTCTTGGAACTATGATTGCAAGTGCATTTTGGAGTTTGATAGAGCAATCCAAGGCATCCAAAATAGTGAATTTTTTCTTTTATTGCATCAAAATTGGACATTGGAGGCCAAATTCACAAGGCTTTTCATTTAGGAGGTGCTCACAAGATCTAATATGTCATCATTTTGGAGCATTTTTGGTCAAATAGACCCTTCCATCTTGTCTAGAAGGTCCAACAACCCATAGATTGACTATCAAATAGTTGAAATTGAAGCACTTTGAGGGAGCCCTACGAAAACAATTCCTCCTACCCCATCACATGGTCTACAAAAAGTATTCTCTATACATGCAAAATTTAGACACATATGCTATTGCACAAGCACTAATGTAATGTCCAAAACTATTTACCAAATACACAGCTAAGGACATAGCACAAACTTCAAATTTTTGACCACAAACATAAAACTAACTCACAAAAGTTTGCTTCCAGGCAATTACAGGAGGACCTAAGGGGTTGGACCTATCCCTCGGGGGCTTATCTCTAATGGCCTTGCCTACTTGATGTGCAGAGGCTTTGTAGTTCAACAACAAGACTTCAACCATCTCACACTTGATTGGATAACAAAGGGGTATAATCCACTAGGTTAAAAAGATGTCATAACATGAATCTCAGTCATAGCATTAACCCACACAACAATGATAATGTTAACAATTCGAAAGAAGACTCTTAAACGAATGGACCTCGATTATAATTATTGGACTAATGTCAATGGAAGATTTTCCAATTGTCACACTATAAAGGCCTATATCATTACCATACCTTAAGTAATATTTTATCAAAGAATATATCGAGGGAAGTTTTACATACACACTTATCATATAATACTAATCAAAATAGTACACTCTAGCATGAGTTACCAATCACATTTAAGGCCCTATTACATCCATAGAACATATTTTCTAATTGGTTTACAACAATACTTAAGAAATACACTAGCTAATCGAATATTTTTCATCAACCTCCTTCCTTTATATAACTATTATCAAGTATTACGATTAAGATCCTTTTAAACAAAATTCGTTTATTGAACCCTTGATATTATTATACTTTATTCCAAAAACAAGATTGAATGTAAAAATAATTATGTTTTACTCTCATATTAAATTTAGATTTGAAGACTAAAACTAAATCAATAAAGTTACAAACCACCTTACCTCTTAAATTAAATTCTTAAAATTTTATATAACTAATGCATTACTAACATTCTCTATAAAACATTTGTCCTTAGAGTAACACAATCAAAATTGTACTTGTTCAAAATGAAATAAGAGCTAGATAGACCTTGAAATGCTTCCATGTCCAAAGAATGAGGAAAATGATAAATAGTATAATACTCATTCTTAATTGTTTAGGTTACCGGTAAGGATTCCATCCCACACTACTTTAGGTACTTGACAGTTCAAATATAACTTGATTTTTGTATTAGCTACACATATCTAGGGTTTGTCTTGCTAGGACCGTAATGAAAAAAGGGCATCAACTAACTCCTTAATCTAGGATACAAATCTAACAAGACATGTCAATTTTGCCATCTTTCATATTACTAAGCGGAAATAATCATGACTTAAAGCCAATTTTTATATGCTAGAGCCTAGATGAATGTGTGCCTGACATTTTGAAAAGCCCCATCACTTTTCTTTAGATCTTTGACGGAAGATTGTATTTTCATAGCTATTTTATTAATTACGAGAGGAGATATGATCACTTAAACCATGTTTTAAGATTTTGACAAAGATTTTTGAGTGGTTTGGCCACATGGAAAATGCACCGGCAGAAATTTGTACACGTAAGCCAATGTGGCTTTGGCTTACTCATGCCACCTTTCCATTGTGCCTCTGATATTCTCTCTAATATCATCAGCGACCTCTCATCATCATTACCCTACCAAAACGTTAGTTGAAGCAAACATACCATGACAATAGGATCTTGCAAACTGACTGTAGAGACCATGATTGACTCAGATTTGCATGCAAATGATGACTTTATCTGACAACAAGGTAGACAAAAACTAGTACGAATGTTGAGTTTCAGGATGGATAATTTAATAGCTTTCATTTTGCTTACATAGGTACCATTATGGCTGAAATGTAAACTTTCACAGATCACTTTCATTATTGTTGCAGTGTTGCTACTTATTTCCAGGTAATTATTGCAAGATAAATTGGTAAATATTATAATAACTAAAGTGACATTAATAAAAAAGATCAGATTCTATATTCCTAATAGAAGGATTGATGAACATCTGAACAATTGGTATATCAACCAACACACAGTTAAAATCAAGTTAAATCTGTACAGTTGACTTGTAACGAGTAGTGCAGCATATAGGATAACATAAAGCATACGAAAGGATAGTAAATCAACCCCTTAAATCAGTTTATTTCGCTTGGCTCCATTAATTTCTACTCATAACTCATGAGATTTATTGTATAGCGATAAACCTACATACCTGAATATGCTATTCCTTGAGCTGAGGAATCGATTGAGCTAGATCTTCACACCCACAGCAACAAATATTATTGAAATAACGTCCCCAGCCCTCTAAACTCTCCATGACTCAAATAGGCAAATAGATTTGATCTAATAACTACAACGATATCTATTTCTTCCATTCATAGCTCCCAGTCAAAAATCCCTCCGTAAAGATCCCTAAGAATCAAGTCCAAAAGCAACCTGTTAGATCATCTCCCTAAAATTTTTCATTCCAAAGCTCCCCCTCCTGCATGCCCCTCTAGCGTGATTGTGCTGTTGTGCGAACGGATGTGGCTCTCAGTTTTCATCATGCAACAGCATGAATCATGCATTAAAGGCACGCAGGAACCCGTCCAGGACACCCAATTGCTATGTGTGGGCTCTCTCGCCGTCTCAGAACAGTCTTAGTATCGGATGCACCTCGGGACAGGGATTGGCACTCCATTTTGCAAAAGGTTGTAAAAAAACTCCTCCTTCAATGCAATTATATTGCATATAATATTAATGCAGCTCAAACATTCTTTGTTCAGGCCTTCCTTTTGTGTTTAGCGCCTCCCCTCTTCCATCGCTGCATTCCCCTCTTCTTGAAAAAAAAAAAAAAATCCTCTCCTTCACAAAGTTGATCTCCTAAAACCCCTCGTCCCTACCTATGCTCCCCCATGCAAAAACCCCACCTACTAACGTCTTCAAGAACATCAAGGAAAAGAGTATATTACATCAAGCACTTCAATCCCTCATATGACCATACTCAAAAAAATTATATAGGAGCGGAAATAAAATGGAAAGAGAAAATGCTAATAGCTCAACTAAGAACTAGTTCACACCAACTTAGATGTGAAACTAGAAGGTGGATGACACCTAAAGAAGAGTGGGCAGATAGGATATGCAAGTTTTGTACTTTAGAGCTAGTAGAAACGGAATGGCATTACATCATGGAATGTCCAACTTATATGGATATTCAGGTCAATAATATCGAGATTCTAAATGTGCACACTTTATGCAACTTGTTTGAAGTAGAGAAAATAACAAAAAGTGCTGATTACTTGATAAAAATGCATAGCAGAAGATCCAAGATCCAAAAGGAAAAGGAGATCAAGTAATTGTTGGGCAGTGGTTTTTGTCACGGGCTATTGTGGTGTTCCGTTTTGTTGTTGATCCGTGGGTCCCATAGGCTGTTTGGCCTCGTGGACGTTATTAAAAGTTCATTCATTCATTCATTTGTCAGATTTCCCCATCGCTTCCACCAAAAAATCCCCCTTCTCTAGAGTGTTAGGGGATGTTACAATAAAACCAACCCCGAAAATCCTCCATTCGCCTAGCTAGATAAAGAAATGATTATTTTTCCTATGTCTGGGCCTAAACAATAGCTCATGACTATTAGTCGTGAATGTTGGGAGGAGTGGCATGAAATAACTCCTCTTCCACGTACTACAATCGTTGGTGCATGGTGACCACGACTTCCAGTTTGTAGTTTAGATAACTGGAAGATAATAATTAGATGTTAATCCAAAACCTTTCAGTTTATTAATTTTTATTTCCAAGTGTGAAAAGAACTCGACCTGGTGATAACACAAGTTATTGATTAATAATTTAATATTATCTATGTTTGCAAACAACATAGTTTGTAATAGATATTTAAGGAAAAGCCAACATGTATTGTTTAAAGTTATCATATATATGAGGAAGGCTCTCAATAATTATCTTTATAGCATCACTTAATGTTATTCCCAAATGATCCTACAATAGACTATATTGTACCACTTAATGTTTCTCGACCATCTAATGATGATACAGTTGAGGTGCTTGAAGAATGGAATGAGCTTGATCATTGTGATAACATACAAACTTCTCCTGATGCTCCTTCTCATATAAAGACTTCATTGGATTCTTCAACTTCTATGACTCTTGTTGCAAATTTAGAGGGTTCATCTTATTTATTTTCGAATCAACATTTTGAGGCTAAGGATTCTTCTATTTCGGCATTGGTAGATTCCACTGTTGTTCATACTCAAGCAACTAGTGGGAACACATCATCATGGGATGAGTAATGTAGTCCGATGACATGCATAGAGATCTTGTCTCCATCATCACCTATTGCTGCATCAAAGTTTGATGTTGCTTTATCAAGGGCTTCCAACAATTCTTTGCAACAAGATCATATTAGTCTTTATGATCTACCTCATTAGAATGTTTACTTAACAAAACATTCATCATCTATCTATGGACTCTCACCTTGAGGATCTTGAGAACACTATTGAGGACACTCATCTACTCTTCGATAATAGATTCTATGGAGTGGCATCTCTTTCTTTTAATGTCATGAGGGCACACTCAAACTCTCTTGCTCTTTCTCCACCTATTTATGTTTCTACAATGAG
Organism: Sequoia sempervirens; assembly: GCA_007258455.2. Taxonomy (NCBI): domain Eukaryota; kingdom Viridiplantae; phylum Streptophyta; class Pinopsida; order Cupressales; family Cupressaceae; genus Sequoia; species Sequoia sempervirens. Next base: position 657,892,558 of record VDFB02270651.1, read on the forward strand.
ATTTTGTAGATACTCATATGTCCACATCTAACTTAGTCATCATTTACGTTGACACCTTGTGTAGAAGTACCAAAATTCATCAATCTAATTATCTTACAGTGTCATAGGGTTCACCGTATTTAAATGAAAAAAATCAAAATACAACGAACTTAAAGAAAAAAGGAAAAAATTGTTTTAATTTGCCTAAAAACTCATATGGTAGAATATTTTGGGTTTTTTTGTTAAAATATATCTTAGAAATGTGTTTCATTCTACTACTCGTTGTTGCAGACATGGTGACCACTCATTTACTCTTGCAAAAGATTTTGTTTGTCCTTCCCACTTCCAAATCCCTGGTTTCTAATACTTGCACTTCCACGTCCAATCAACAGGCTAGGCCAGCCAAATGTACTAAAGCGCAACGGGCAATAAATCGTAACAAAAGAAGCAAGTGGTTCATTGTGGGCAGAACTTCCTAGAGCATGTTCAATTTCTGAAGTAATTGTGGGAGGAAGTAGATTAGCGTGGGCTCCTATTCCCTAGTTCCCTTTCTATTCCTACAGTTACTTATTGGGTCCACTATACCCCTTACAAATTTATAAGGGGTATAGTGGACCCAATAAGCAAGGAGGTGCCTCTCTACAATATTTTTATTCTGTTCAAATGTAATATTGTAAAATCTCTAATTTAGATTTTTATTTATTAATATATTTACAATATTTAAATAAAATTTTAAAACTTATTTTTTATTTAAATATTTTTAAATTTTATGAAGTATTATTTTGTATATTGAAAAAAAAATTACAAATTTATATTAGTCTAACTTAATCACAATTTTTTTTTCCAATTTTATCTTAACTGAACTTAATTTGAATTTTATCTTTGTCGAATTCGAACACAAACACGAACCTTGTGACATAGGTCTTACCTATGGTAGGCAACATACATCGTAGTTATCATATTTGAATCTTGCATGGTACCTAATTCATCTTATTTATATTTGTCATAGTTTGGCATTGGCTTGGAGAAACTTGAACAATTTCAAAATACATCCACCACATCTTTGGCACCTATTCTTCATCCATTTCCACATGGTTTTGAGAGGTCACTTTCTTTAATTAGGCCTAGGACTCCTAATTTGAACAACACCTTTTAACATCAGTATGGCGAGATCTAAGCAACCTCCAAACATTATTGTTTTGTCTTCTTCCCTCATAGTCCTTTCAAGAATTGGTAGGTCTTTTACATACACCTTTGGTTTTGTTTCTTCCCAAGGACGAAATGTTGGTCAGCGATCCTAAATCATCTTTTATCATTCAAAGTTGAGCTTCCACCATCAACACAAGATATTAGTTATTACGCATTGAAAGAGGATTGCATGGTATCTCTTTCAAGGGGCCATTTTCCTTGCATGGGGTTTTATGCTTCTCAATTCTTTCCAGCAAGATCACCTAGCACTACTCTCCTTTTCTTGGACGGGAGGTTTTCCTACAAATTTTCTCTTCTTTTCAAAATCATTTTGTACATGGGTACCTAACATGGCTACACATTTGTCGAGATTCATTCATCCATCTATCCTACCCACCTAAGCTACACTTATGGGGGGTGTTGGTGCATTATTTTATTTTGGTATTTAGTTTATTGTTTGATTGCATTATATGCACCTATGATAGTATAAGCTTGCTTAGGTAGATATCTACTTGGATAGATTGCATATGCATAATGTGGCTTATACTTCTTTGTTCGGTAGAGTTGTACTAAACCCATGACTACATCTCCTATTAACCCATATTGGCTGTGCATTTACATCTCTTAGTGGTGTATCTTATATATACCCACCTCTTGCTCTCATATGAGCAATCTCTAGTACATGATCTCATTGTACTGAACCCATCAAATAGAATAGAATTATTCTTTCATATTGATTTCTTTGTGCTTTCCTTTAGGCCTTCTTGATTTGGGGGATTATCTCCATAGGCAAATCTTACAACATGAAATAGTGGTAAAATATCCAAGCAATTGATGAAAAGAGAGTATCATAGTAACACAAAATGACTCAAAACAGAAAAGCGGATGTCAAAAAAAAGTGTGGTGACAATTAAAATAGGGACTAGAGAGAATATAATAATACATACAACATCAACTGGCGAGCCAATACAAACTGCAACGAAGCCAGCCCCAAGTCCCGACAGCAAATGTGTAATAATATTGTCAGAAAACCCTGGAAGCTTTAACAGAGTCTGCATAGCTTAAACAACACCATGCACAATTTGTGAGAATTTAAATTAAAAAGTTTGAAATGGAGAGATCCCAAAATTGAATATTGACTTCCAACAATCAGCCCTGTACCTGTTTTACTTGATCATAACTTGCCAGCTCAGCAGCATTAATTATGGCATTTCGTGCCACATTTGGCCCAAGTCCTGTCCACAAAGCAGCCACACCTTCCTGGAATATATAATAGGATTTGTGAGAAAGGATGGAAAAGAAACTATTCTTATTAAACTTCACCCAAATATGTCCAAAAAGAACTTACTTGTCTGACAATTGTTGCATATGCATTCATTGCTCCTGAATAACGTCTTGGCACACCAGGTGGTAACTTCCCTTCAGCCTGTAGTCGTACCTTCACAAGATCAGTGGGGCTGGCCACTGTGATTCCCACAGCCCCTGTTTAACAGTCCAATGAAGGTTAACCAAAGGCCTCAAAACATAAAGCTGTTGAAGCAATCCTATTAGTCAAAGAACATATCACAGACATCACAATTTGAAGTTTAGTTCCTATAGAAAATAACAGATTAAGAAAATTAGCACTTAATTGAAGCCTGTAGAGAAGAAATGGTGTTTACTGAGATAGATAAAAGTCATAACTAGTTCACACATTAAATTACGCTTGCGCCAAACAAAAGTAATTTGACCAAATACACATTATTGAAATCCTTCCATTAGAACTTCTTCCATTCCTTGTTCTTTCTACAATCAAACTAGAGCAGAAAAATAATTTTATGTGGAAGATTTTATGGTGTGTCTGATCCCAACCAAACAAAATCTTGTATGTTAATTCATAGTGAATAATTCAACATTAATTTAGGAGGGCAACTAAGAAAAATAAAGCAACTGACCAACTGGGAATGCTTAATGTTTGAAATATACTGCTCTACAACAAACGTGCTTTCCAACATTCCAATGATTGCATGAATGCCTATATAAGGGTGCTACAAAACTCTTAAATCTGAGAGGTCAATAGATCTTTGCCATGTGGAAAATACATTGTGTGATTGGAGGAACATGCTAAATGTAAAGAAAATATGTAGAATTGTTATGCTATGCTAGATGACCACTTTTTCAAAATTTCTCCTACTTCAAGTCACACTTGGAAATGATCATAATAACACTATTCCCAAGGTTCTCAAGGGTCTGTTGATCCAATTTCCACCCATAGGGGCATCAAATTTGATGACTACCTGAATTTGGGAAGATTTACAGATATAATCATCCTATCGCTAATTTTTTATCATTTATAAGATCAGGTCCCTTTAGAAAAACCTTGGGAACCCTTAAATAAGTTCAATTTGCCTCAAGTAAGGATTTACTTCCACTAAGGAGAACAGAAGGAACCGCTTGGATTCTTATGCTTTAACAAAGGACACCAGATAGACAAGCAATTCAAATGAGAACCAGAGAGGAATGTTGTATGGAGCAGGAATGGGTAACATTAGTAGGCATATGGTGTTTTTTTCAGCTCATGGACATAAAGCTTCCAAAAGTTCTCAAATCCAGTCAATGATTCCTCGATTAGGAAACAGCAACCCGAAATCCAAAATCTCAACCAAAACCCTTAGCATCTTTCACTTCCAAATACTGCTTGTTTAGTTTTCTTGTGAGGGTATTATTAGTTACAACCAACTACTTCATCTGCATTACTGAGGCATGTGACTTAGACATTAGTCTTAGATTTCTAATGATCATTCATGTCCTCTTGTGATTCAGGTGGATTCTCCAAGTGTAACTCCAATGATACTGCCAAGTCCATTCTAATGGGTGTGTTAAATCCAACTCATATTGCATGGTCTGCACTCTGCAGTACTGCAGAACACTCTCTCAAGATTTATGGCATCACCAAGATCAACAGTCCATCTTGACCAAATGTTGCACACATGCTTCTAATGGCCTGAGACAATCTAGGCAGACCAGTTGTGACACCCCAAACCTTATATGGCCTTTATCATCATTTCTTTTCAAGGTTCAAAACACCTACAAAACAAACTGCTAAGGTCTACTTATTGGTGTGAACAAGGTACATTACCTAACTAGTTCCCATCTAGGTCCTATTCACATTTAGTTAGTTAGGTTTACTTAGGATACTTTTAGGTTATTTAATTTTTGTATCTTGTGTCAATGATTGTGACACTTGTCATAATCCTATGTTGTCATATCTTTCACCCTGCATATATAAGCAAAACTCCTCTTGTACATTATGTATCCTATCTTATTTCATTGTATAATCTAGCATTCATTCCTTGTTACTCTCTTGTGGAACGTTGTTTTTGGTTTTGCAGGTGATCCTGGCTGCTTGAGTCTGTTGTGTGGCTTTTACACAAGTCACAACATGTGATACCTATTGTCACTTGGATTTGCACCTTTGTTGAACCTAAGATTCAACAATCTAAGGATACAATGGGAATGATCTCAAGGTGTGGCACCTTGTTGTTGAGATCAAACCTACAAAGAAGGTTGGTTCCTTTCTAATCCTAGATTCAATGTGTTGATCCAACCCAGCACAGATTAAACTAAAATTTAACCCTATTATAAGGACTTGCAAAGCAAAAGGGAGAGGGAAAATGCAAAAAAGGAAGGGTGGTGATGCACCAAGACATAGTTGAGTTTCCTCCTTGCTCACAACAGCACAAAAAAGCAATAAAACTACCAAAACTCACACAGGTCTCAATTTTGCAGCTCTTACAAGTGTGTATGAGTTGATAAAATTTTAGAATGATATATTAGTAAATAATGAGATAGATCTTATTAATAGAAGAGCCTTGCTCTTTTAGAACTTACAAACCCTAGAAATTAGGGCAAAGCATTAGTTAACTGAACAATAGACAAACAGTTAACTGAAGCAAACTAAAGCTTAAAAAGCGGAAAGATGCTAAAAGCATACTAAGTTAACTACAAGTTAACTTAGGACTAACTAAAGACTAAATAAAGCTAAGATGACTATTAATATTACATTTAATATTTTAATACCCTCCCTTAATGGTCATTGTACAAACAAAAAACTAAGTCTACCCATATTGTGTTGGTCTCAAAATGCATAGTGTGCAGACTCCTGCTCAATCTGCTCCGCTACATGAGCACTTTGTTGAGATGCTTCCTGGTTGGACTTCTCATCAACGAACCGCTTTCTGCAATACCTTTGTATATGACCAATCTTCCCACAGTAATGGCAAGTAAAAAACTTCTTGGAGCCCTCCTCCGAATCGCCCCGTCCTTTCTACTGAGTGGACTTGCCTTTGCCAACGTCCTTGGCAGTAAATGCTTCCTAGCAGCAGTGGGATGAACTTCTATACCAAGAACAAGCAAATCCAGACACCGATACTCAAAGATGGTAAGCATTCTCTACTTCCACGTGTTGTAATTCTTTCCATTGAACCTCTGCGAACTTTGCACCATACTATTGGACAAAGATGCCATCCCTCTTGTTTTCCAAAGCACAAAAAACGAGGTAACTTTGTGATCAGCTAGCAAAACACTGGACAATTAGCTGGCACAACTCCTAATTTTAAAAAAATCGTCTTAAAAAGAGGCTCAAAAACTGTAAGATTTTGTTTTTAGAAAAACCCTCAAAAACTCTGATTTCAAAACTGTGTAAATTTTTTAAGAAAAATTTCGAAAACTCTATACAGAAATTTTATTTTTCCCAGAATTTTTGTCAAAACTGGCTTAAAAAGCAATAACCCTCAAGCTGCCATTAAATATCAGAACCTAGCACAAATTTCAGTCATTCAGAAAAGAGAACACAAAAACCCAGAAGAAAAAACCGTCTTCAAACAGATCAAAACCCTAGCAGCTGCAAAAAAAAAAATCACAGGGATTTTATTTCAACTAGAAACCCTAGGCGGCACCAACAAATCACAAAGGGTTTAATCAGTAACCCTAGCCGTTGTAGAAACAACCCCAACACAAAAAAAAAGGGGCAAAGGCTGCCATTCTCAGAGAAATCCCGCTACAAACACCCGTCACTGCAAACACATGCCACGAACAGGCGTCAGGATGCAAGCAAACCAGTCGCAAAAATGAGAAATACATCGTCGAGGGAAGAACTCAGGCATCAAGATCAAATCGCGAGCTTGAAACATGTAGGAAGAAGACACAATGCAGAATAAAAAGCCCTTGTCACGCGGCCGTTGCAGAGAATAAACACTGGCTAATGGTCACGATGCGGGCAAAATATCTTCCAATCGCACGTGAAAAGAATTTTGTCCCGGGCAAAAAACTAGGTCAAACAAGGTCGTAAAACCTTGTGACACCACGCACACAAAAGAATAGACAAAACGCAAGGAATAATGTCGTGTTGCAAAGATTACAGAAGCCGATGCAATCGCGGACACAAACTGAGGTCGACGCCACGAAAGAAAACGTTTTGGGTTGCAGAGACCTCGCAAGTGGATCACAAACACGCAGGCACAAACAAAGATAAGCCAAACAGAGGTCACGTGATGATGGAGCCCTCGTCACACGCATAACAAACAAAAGACGTAGTCTTAGGAAAAACAAACACCTAATGTGGGCACAAACCAGAGACGAAATAGAACGCCTTCCATTTTTCCAGGAAATCTGCTTTAAAAAAAATTCTTTGATTTTTTATTAAAGAAAAAAGCTAACCAGGCTCGAACATGAGCTCTAATACCATGTTGATAAAATTTCAGAATGATATATTACTGAATAATGAGATAGATCTTATTAATAGAAGAGCCTTGCTCTTATAGAACTTACAAACCCTAGAAATTAGGGAGAAGCATTAGTTAACTGAACAATAGACAAACAGTTAACTGAAGCAAACTAAAGCTTAAAAAGCGGAAAGATGCTAAAAGCAGACTAAGTTAACTACAAGTTAACTTACGACTAACTAAAGACTAAATAAAGCTAAGATGACCATTAATATTACATTTAATATTTTAATAGTATGAAGGTCATAGTTTAGCAATCACGAAGAGGGAGTAGAGAATCCACATATAGTTCTTGCAAACAAATAGTACACGACATACATCTCTCAAAAGCAACAAGATCATTCATGCATTGAGATAAGAACATTAAGAAACATTGCAAGGGAAGCAAATCATCCACAAACTAGGTTGAAAATGAGATATACACAACATACAAGGATAAAGAAGAGGTGAAACAACAATTTTCATTAATTCTAAGGCATTGAGCCAATTTACGATATCAGAAAACTATAAGAGGACTCTTCTTCTATCTTCTAGTTTGAAACTGAGGAGGAACCCCTTTTTTTCAAATTACAACTCTTGGATCCTTAAAACCCAGAGGAGAACGCCAAAGCAGCAATAAATTTCACAGTATGCTACAGAGAGTGTGCCCATGCCCTAGCCATCATTCCCACCAATGCATCCACTTCATTTGTCATAATGAAAGTGCATAATTTTCTGGCAGAAAAGTGTAATGTATACCGTTTATGGGGCAACAGCATTCCTCATCTTAACATATGTAAACTGATTAAGAGCATTGCATTTCATTATTTTGTATGGATTTTGTCCCTTCTACATTTTAATTTAATATATCAACCTATTCAAGTTATCTACTTTATTGAAAGGATAATCTCAGACCCTACTCATGAGGCTTATAAAGAAAAAACACCACTTCAAGTTATTTGATTTATCAGAAAATCTGGCACTCTTTTCATGAGGTTTACAAAGAAAAAACATCACTCCGGGCTATTCAATTTATCAGAAATGAGTAAGAGTACAAGAGTAGCAACACCAAGTGAAATATCATAGTGGTTATAACCATCCCAATGTGATACAATCAAGGATCGAGAGCCTGTACACAGGCAACCAATCCAAGCAGCTCTTCACAAAATTATCTACTCACAAGAACAACAAGATCCAATTCACATAAACAACAAGGAATAACAACACTCAGAAAATTCTATTTAGAAATTGATTTATACTTGCATTCTGAATTAGAATTCAGTTTTATACTTGCCTACAGGCATGCAGGCCAGGCTAGGCAATACACTTTCATTCAAAAAAGAAATATTCAGCACCCTGACTGATTATGGCAGTCCCATTAGGGAGTTTATGTATTACGTATATTTAAGTGTGTACTTTGCGACTTATGTGTATACTCTGTAACCCACATGTATTCCGACATATACTACGTGTATTTATGTACATGCTTTAAGTATTGTTTCATTCCAGATGTGTCTTCAACAAAGGTTAATCCGTGGGTGTTTATGATTACTACATAGTATAAGAACTGTGTCTATCAAAATACCTCTTGAGTTGGGAGGTACTAACAAATCAACTTATCCAAAACTGAATTATTATCCAAATGCAATAATCAAGAGCTGTGACTATTTGTGACTCCCTCAAATTTGCAATACAAAAGGGGAGCATTTCAACGGGAGAATCCAATTAAGACATAAAACTTAGTTAACCTCGCAAGAGACTTAAATTAGGCTCTCAAAGAATAAGGAGGAGGTGCGAAAAGACGTGACTCCTAATGTGAAAAGATGTTTGGAATTGTGATTGCTTGAGGACAAGCAATCTTGGGCGGGGAGGACTGTAATGTCCCCGAAATTGTAAAACTAAATCTGAGATATCGAAATACAAATAACCAAACCAAATAAATATCAAAATATGAATATAAGTAGTTGCAATTTAAACATAATTATTATAATTATAATTATAAATACAAATAATCACCGTTTAAATATTAGAATCCTAAATACTATTTGTAAATACTGACAACTTAAATATCATTTAATAATATATAAATATATTACAACTTATTATTGATAATTTAAAAGAAACTAATAATAATGTTTCATAGACTAAACAACAAAAGATATCATTATAATTATAATTATCATTAATAATATTTAATTAAAATCATATTGTAAATGTCATGAAATAGACTAACAGATATTATAATCTGATCATAATAATAATATGTGAAATTTATAAATATTATACAAATCGATTTCAAGAGTAATTAGCATACAAATCGATTCAGGAGATGGATGATTATCATAACCCTTAATATCATTCAAACAGATAATAAATAATAATAAGAATGCTTTGATCACTAAAAGTAACAAATCTCAGCATAAATCGATAATTCCCAGCAAGCAATAAAATATTAATAAACAAACATAAAAAGGCATCAACTAAGGAATGAATGGAAGTGACGGGATGGTTGAAGGGATGAAGTGACTATAGGAAGAGTCACGTCTAAAGGAGACCATACAAAAAGGAAATGATCGAGCAAGGAGAGATGATTGTAGGAGGAATAAAAGAATATACAAACAGATTCTGATCAGATGAGGAATAGAAAGAAAGAAAAGAGAGAAGTCAAATAAGACAGAATTTGTCTTATTTGAAAGGTAAGATACTTTGTCTTATGTGTAAATGCAGCGATTCCTACAAAGGAGGGAATGGCAGAGATAATGGAAGGAACAGAAAATAACAAAAGGAGTTAGAAATCTGAGTACAAACAGCAAGGAATGAAAGGAAGGTAATTAAGGAAGAAAGGAATCAGAAATCTGGTAAGGCATCATAAAATATATTGTCATGTAAGTTTAATATTATAAATATATATATACTAAGTTACCGATTCGCCACCTGTAGCCTCTGGATACGATTCGATTTGTACCAGATTCACAATTCGGGTACAGTACGATACAAATTCGGGCAGGATTCGAAATTTGCTCTGTGGATTTGCCTTGGATTCAATTCGCCACTGCAGATTTGACCAGAATACGCCATGAAGAATCCATGATGAATCCGCGACGAATCCAAGCGTCAAAATGCCTAGGCAGCGGAAAAAGTTCGCTTTTTTGCATTTTTTAATTTTTTTTTGACCAACAGTTGACTTAACAAAGCATAATCCATCATTGTGCAAGGCAGATTTAAGTTGGATGAGGCCTTTGTTTGTGTGCAAGAATGGTTTTCATTCCAAATATCTTTCCAAAGTCTGACCTAGTTACGTTTGTTTTTTTTCATGTCATTAACCCCTGAGCAACATTGCCTCCCTTATTTGCTTGAATAGAGCTGCACCTTGCATGGCCAAGTTAGGTTACTGTATTGTATTGAATTCCCAAACATTAAGATATACTTTCATTGGGTTCTTTAACTCCATGGTGTAGGTGGATCTGTATGCATCTTCCATGTCAATTTCATGACCAAAGCCTGATTGAATAAATGGAGACTTTTTGAAATTTAACCCTCATGCTTTTTGTGGCCATGTGATTTTGGACCACAGTAAAAAGCAAAATCTAATGTAGCATCTAATGATGCTGATTTGTTTGATGACCCATATGATTCAGATTGATCAATGATCAATAATGGCTGATTGTAAACACTTGACATTTTATGTTTGAACTTTAATTTATAGTTTTATATCATGACATTCGAGTAATCACTAATATTTTAATATTTGACTTAGTGACTATGAAAGTGGTGATGTATTTTTGCTATGTTATTAGACTATTAATATGTAGTATTATGAACTTAATTACTGCTGCAAATATGTATATATTTCTGATTTTTATATGTTTTTTGTATTGCCGTACCCAACCCCAAAATTTTTTTTGACCGAATCCCGTACTAGATTGTGTACCCATAACCGAATCCAAAAATGAATCGGTAACTTAGTGTATATATATATATATTATTTACATAATGATTATAAATATTTATTATAAATAATGATGTATACATATTTAAATAGAATATATATACATATTTGTATAGAAATAATAATATATACATATTATATATAAATTGAAGTAAATTAGAAATGATGATATATATGTATTTATATGGAATACATTTATATATATTATTTACGATTGTGCAATAATGGTGCTTGCAATAATCATTGAGTCTTATAAGTATTAGGGGGGGAGAAAGAAAAAGAATAGACTCCAGCATCAGCCGAACAGAGGTATGCTTTGTGTGTTATTTTGTGAATACAATATAAAACTGAAAGATGAGCAAGTTATGTATTTAAGCATGGTATGCATCATAAGTCTGCAGAAGATTCAATACTTATTGATCATGATAACATGTGCATCTGTATTGTTGTACCCCAAATTAAAAAATTTGCTACACTTAGGCATTTTGCAAAAATGGTTATAAGTCTTGTCAAATTTGTCAAAAAAGGTCAAAATTGGGGTTTGCATGTCTTGCATGAGAGTCAAAAAACTCGAAATTTCCAAAATCTGGTATCTGGGTCTGCTCAGAGCGATCAAGTCTCCAAAACCCAGATCTCAGTTTTTCGACCCTAGATTTTAGGAAAATTTCTATTTTTAGAAACTTTCTAAAAATAGAACCTTTTTTTCTAGGTTTTTTTGGGTTTCTTTTGAAATGGATGTTGGTAAAATTTTCTAAAAATAGAAAGTTGGGTTATTAGGGTTCAAACTTATTTTGATTGGTCAAAAATACTTTCTCATCACGTTGGTGCAGTCAGAATCACAAAAAGATCAGTTTTGCCCTAGTGGGTCTATTCTGATTTTTTATAAGCTATTTAGGAGCTCCGAGGCCATTAATGGAGGTCATTCAACTGCCAGGTGTCAGATTCAGAGTCTCAAACATTGCTAAGATCAAGAAGCTGCAGAAGATGATCGAGGAACGAAGAACGAAGAATGGAGGTTGGAGAATTGTGAAAATTACAAAATTTTGGCTAACACTAGAGAGTCCAGGTGCCCCAACTCAGTCAAGGCGCCTAGAGTCCCATGCCTTAGAAAGAATTTCATCCCCGACAGTCGAAGCAAAGGCAAGCAGGACAAACGAAGGAGAAAGTTGAAAAATGCAAAATAAAAACTAAGTATGCCAGCCATGGGCACCCCATAAGGAGATAGGCACCCAGCTTTTCAGGAGATCAAATGAAGAAATTAGGGTTTGTGCTCCTAGACAATGTTGCTCAAAATCTTCTTAGCTCCGCGATGCATCCACTAGCACAGTCATCCGATCAATCAGTCACCCAGAATTCGAGATCAAACAGAGAGGTCTCAGCCAAGAAGCAAAAAGCAAACCATGAAATCATAAAAAAAATGGCTACGTCTGGAGAACTTGGGCACCCCAGAAGAAGATAGGCACCTAGGGTTTTGGAGGCCCAAATTGTAATGACCCCTTTCTAGTGGAGGCACTTAAACCTGAATCTTGCAGTCAAAGTGTTTCTCAAAGAGACATTAGAAGCGTTAAAGATCAATAAGTTTCAGTGATAATATCTAATAAGATCAAGGATGATAGAAATATTTCGTTCTTGTCAAAGGTTTCCTCATTTCTCCCTTATCACTCCTATGAATGATTATTTCTATATTATATTTCATAAGTACATTAGGGTAGATGTTAAACATTTCTCAAGATCCCATAGATGGAATTCTATTATACCATTAATCACCATAGTGAATGAATAGAGTCATTATTACTTATAAGGCTCAAGAATTGCTACAAGCATCATTATTGGGTAGTCGAGAATAATACATTATATATATATATATATATATATATATATATATATATATATATATATTATCTTGTATATATTGTATTCGTCTACCATTTATGATGAATAGAGTTATACATGTATCAAATCGTAATGTCGTCATATGGTGTTCTTGTTCTTATATAATTGGTCATTATTGTTATGTGGCAAATCCTGGGACTGCACTTACGACTAGAATCAATTACTAATCGTATGGTTCAATTTGTGAATTCAAGTAGATGGATCTCCTATTAACTATGAAACAATTAGCATGATATGCATATCTTACCTATAATAGTATGATATGCATGTCTGGCTTACTATAATAATAATTATCATACTATACTAATCATGATCTACATATTGAGATGCATACTAGTCTAACTCTGATCTACCCCTTATTATATTAATCCATATTATAATGGAACCCATACACTTATACTTGCAGATAATAACCATGATAAGCTTAATACAGAAATAATTAATTTAGATCATAAAATAAATATATATTATATATGTCTGCGCCCAGACTTTTGAGGCCCTGAAATCAGTTTTTAGAAGAGATCATCTCTAGAAGACCCTCCTCAAAATTCATCAAGCTATTCAACAAATTTGACAGTCAGTCAATCAAGTCAATCTAGCTCCCAGAATTGAGAATCCATCAGAAGATCAAGAAAACATGAAGAGATGAAAAATGTGAAGAAATGGCTAACATTGGTAATGATGGGCGCCCTAGGAGGAGATAGGCGCCCATGATTTTGAAGGTCAAGATGGAGTTTTTGTCAAAAGTTGCCTCCAAACAAACTTCGTCAGATTTGCTCAGGCTCCACGATGGATCATACTGCCAAATCACAAGATTCACTGAGCACCTGAAATCGAGTTCAAACCAAGGATAAAATCAAGCAAAAATTTGAAAATGGTGAAGAAATGGTTAAGTCTGGAGAGGAAAAGTGCCGCAGAAGGAGATTGGCGTCCAAGGCTCAATGCCTTAGTCAATTTTTCCAAGTTTTATCTTTCAACATCAAAAAGTGTCCAAGTTCGATGCACCTGCTAAGGATTAGCTTCAAGAAGTTTTAAAGCAAAAAGAAAGCAGATTTTCTCAAACCCCAACTTATTTAAGAGAGCTTTTGTCTTTCATTATTCATTTTTGCAGGTTGGCGTCTAGAGCAAGAAGATTTTCCCTTTTCTCTCAACGAAGGTTTGAAGACCCAAACAACATGCTTTTTCCATGTTCTTCATGGTTCCAAGATCAGTGGGCAAGAAGGAATGCTTTTTCAGGCTCCAAACTTCTAGGGCATTGCTTTTTCAAAACAGCCACTCAACTTTTTTCATCCCTGATCACATGGGTCTCTCCGTTTTTTCATCCTCTTGAACATTGGGAAACTTTCCCCTCTTCTAGAAACTACTTTTTGGCTGCTTTTTCAAGAGGAATTTAGCTTTTTCAATTTTTGAGCATCCAGGTTTCTTCAGATTCTACAAAACCTAGGTCCCAGTTTTTTTTGAAGAACTTGTTTTCTCAAGGCAGATCAGCATTCTATTTTCAGCAGCACTCTCCACTTGAAATCAAGAAACAAATCAACTTTTTGGCGGATGTGATCGAGATTTAAAACAGCAATCATCTAGAAGCTTTCTACCAACTTTCTACCAGCTTTCTTTCTATTCTTGTCTCAATTCTTATCCACTCTTTGAAGAAGAGAAAGAAAACAAGTTGTAATAGTTGGCTTTCCCTGTTTTTATGCTTTCATAGGTGGTTAGATGTTTATCTTGTTTAGTTTTAGAAATAAAGCCTGCATATTGGCAAGTCTTAGTTGTAAAAGCAAGGAGATTTTAGGGTTCCCTACTCCTCTACTTGTGTATAAATAAAGGCAGCCTTGCCCATTATTTTCTTAACGGTTATTGTGATAGCAAATTGCAAGCCTGTAATGTTGCAAGTTGTTATTCAGTGTCAGTTCACTTTGTGTAAGAGCAAGTTTGCAAGCCCCTTTAGCTGCAAGTTATTGTTCAGTTCTTGTGTCTTGTGTCAATGTATTTTGGTTATTCGCTAAACTGTAAGCCTATTTTGCTACAATCCTGTTGTCCTAGAAGTGTAATATTTTGTTCTTGAGATTTGAGAAATAAAGTCTTGTGCCCACTTTGCCCTAATATAATGTCTCAGATTTCCGTTTCATGTGTTATGCTTATATGATCTTTATTTCAACTTGCATTGAAAGTAAGTAGACGTGTGTTGGGAGAAAAGTTTATTTAAGTATTTATGTCAGAGAATCCTTCCTGATCCATTTCTAACTCTCTTTCTCTGCATTTACTTGAGAAGTTAGAAACGTCATTAGAGTAGGTTTAGTCTAGTTGAACTTCTAAAATAGAAAATCTCAGCTATGGCGCTTGAGTTTTATAACCTTGTGCTCTTAGCTGAACAAAAAGATAGGCAAATTAATTTAGTTTACTTTCTTTTAAGCAACATCAGCAAAGAGGGAGCTTCCCCTCCTAATTTGAAGAGCAGTTTATCTGTGCATAGTTGTCTGTTTCTAATCCGCATTCCAGAGGTGCGAATTAAAACACCAACATGTATAAATCTGAGTTGTCAATCTTGTTCAATATAAGTGATGGATCTGTTCATTGATTTAATATGTAAATCTATGTGTCTACACTATGGATAATATTCATATGGTCTAACTGTAAACAATTAGCCATGATAGGGGAGATTGAGGGCCTACTAAAGGGGAAACAGCATGTGAGTCACCCTCTAAGTACACCACCCATTTGGATGGCAAGGGCCACACGGGCCAAGAGAGGTGTACTGGTCTTGGGCTTAGAGGAAATGACTATCCAGGACACCCTGTTGTAGCTGCATCCTTAACCTCTCAATATGATTGAGCAATGATGGTTCTCGTATAGGGGAACGGTAGTAGAACACTAGGCACACCACCCCATATGGATGGCAAGGGCCACATGGGGCCAAGAGGGGCGTACTACTCTTGGGACCAGGGTTTCTTGGGCACCCTATCAGACTATCATACTCAAGGAAGAATGAATTAGGAAAATCCAAAGAAGATTCAATATGCTTTTAAAATGATGTCTTATTTTATAAATGTCTACTAACATATTTGCAAGTCAACAGGTAGTTGTATCCCTAACCATGTTCTCGTTGATTTCCTTGCATGCTAATTAATATTGTCTTGTAAATATTCTCTAACTCTATTTTGCAGGAACCTACCCGTTCTATAAACATCCCCAAAACCAAGGTAATCACTTGGAATTGATAGATTTGGGCAGGGCAGATTTAGGGTTATCCCAAAAAGAGGACATTACATGAGGGGATGATTTTTACTTCTGCTTAGATGCCCTCTTCTTCTGCCAACACTTCTTGCTTGCTAAGTATAATTTTATGTTTTGTTTATACAATGCCTAGCAGAGGTAACCACTTTGCAATTAAGGTTTAACTCTTAATATGAAACCGCTTAAAAAGAAATATCATTACAACCTTAGATTTTCTTATAATGGAGGCTAAGGTTGTAAAGACATAGACAAAATCATTCATCTTTGCACCCACAATCTATTGTGCCATACTCCAATGCACTCACTTCTTGAAGCGCTACATAGTTGGCTCGAGACATATGGCAATCCTCTAAAGATTAGGAACCTTAGCACCAAACCTCTCCCACCATGCATCGAAAATGAAAAAAACATAAAAGTGAACTCAATCTCATTGTTCAACTTCAACATTAACATAATAAATAAATATTTTAAACTTAAAGTATGCCTTTAGTAAACTTTTACCTAGCTATAATGTCATTTGAGTTCCCTTACATATATCTCGCACAAATAAGTCCCTTAGTGCAAGTCTAAAGATCTTGATCATAAAGAAATCCTTGCTCCAAGCTAAGGATCATGTATGATCCACTCTAAGATCGTGTAGATACTCCATGTCTTAGGCTTCCCTTTCTCTTGTCTAAATTATGATCCTTGCATGGAATCAATTTGTGAAATGGAACTATGCTTGATTGCATTGTGTGTCTAAGGTCAATCATGTATGCCATGCTTATGTTTGCAACCATGTGTTCGTCTTTTAGCATAGAGAGGAGGGCCTTGGGGTCCCACATGGTTGGGTAGTGATGGTCACCATTGGGATACATTATGGGATTGTGGTGGCACATCTTCAAGAGCGTGTAGAGATTTCATCTCTCCTCAATTGTTATACCTGAAATTATTGTAATTTGCCATATTTGTGAAAGTTGTAATATATGGTTATCAGTTGGCTTTATTAAGGCATAGACAAGTGATAATTGTATATGTCCCTTATCTTTGTATTGGAATGAGATCCATTCATGTTTGGGATGTGATCTCTTTTTTGTAATAGTGTAAGAATTGTGATTTATGTTGAAACCAAATCTTCTTTTGAAATGAAATATCACGATTGTATGCATATCATAATACGTACTTGTGAAGGAAAAGTGATGGATTAATCATGTTATGTTGCATTTTAGATGTTGTGAATGTAGGGAAATCAATAATATTTAGTTTGTATCCTCAATGCTTGAATTTGGAAGTTGCACATAATTGCATGTTCCATTGTTGCATTTTGAGTTGATGAATACTTGCATGTGAATAGTGCATTTTGGTAAAAGGAACATTGGTGTACTACGAGTTTTAAAGATGTCATAATGTGGCTTACACTCCTTTAAGTTGGTTGTTTCAAACAATTCTTTAGCAGCTCACAAATCAAGAAATTTATGTCGTATATTGCATAGGTTGCTTTAGGCTTGCCTAGGCCCAATCCTTCACTTGTTCTAGGGATTTGTGCCTCATTCATGGCTTGTTTGTGAGCATGTTTAAGTGTTGTGAATCCATTCTCAGATGCTTGAATGCATAGGGGACAAACTTTAGTATAGGCCTTAGTTCTTTCCTATGCTCCACAAGGTTTCAGGGACGGGGACGATAGGGTATGACAGGACGAGTTTTCGGTACGAGGGTACTTTTGGGCCATTTTTTAGGGGACGACAAGGGACGGCTGATAAAAAAATAGGCAAATTTTAAAAAATATAGAGAAATTTCAAATGTTCATAGCATAACATTGATAAAGCATTCATCATAGACATTGTATAAGCTTAATACATATCATTAGATTTGAATTGAGATTTCACATGAGAATAGACAAACAAATTAACAAAATTCAAATGCTTTTCATTATCAATGTGCATACATATCATATAAGAGTCTGATAAATATAACAAAAATGCCCAAAGGCTCCAAGTTTCAACTATGAAATAACATAAACATAAAACTAAGAAAATATATGGCTGTCCCTAATCAGCTGATGGTAGGTCTAAATTAGCATTGCCATCAGAGCTCGAGTCTTAGTCACTGTTAGTGTTAGTGCCAATAGAAGGGACTGCCTCAACAAATGGAACCCCAACCAATCCCTCCTGTGCATCCTCCTCAATCCGCATAGCATCTTCGGGATTAACATCCCAACATAAGGTTGGAGTCTGACGATACTCAGTAGATCGGCAATCCTGTAGCCGCAAAGCACTATGTACAGCCACCAACTTCTCCGATCATCTAGAGGTAAGGTTGTTCCTCTTGACTGATTGGATGAAGCTATATGTTGACAAATTCCTCTCTACAGCACAGGAACTGGCAACCTGTGAAAGAAGTCGAATGGCAAGTACTCTCAACTCCAGTGCATCCTTCCCATGCCACGTCCACCATCCAATAGGGTCGGTTTGAGCCAATGTAGCTCTATCCGTCCTCGCCTCTAGTTTGTCGAAGGTTGGACCACGAAGATTGGTAAATGCAAGTCACTATGTGCGAAGTATATTAGATTCCTCTAAAGAATACATTTTTGTAAGGGCCCTCATGAAGCCTTATTTCATCTCTTCATCATGAGATGGTGGCACTCTCCCAGGGCTCAGTGCATACCATTTGGGATTGAGAGCATAGGCTGCCATATGAAGCGGGGTGTTCATAATATCCCACCGTCGCGTCACAATGGGCCTAAGATGCTCCTCATAAAATCCCAAAGTAGGGTCCCTGCTATGAATTGCTTGCTTGATTTGTCCAAGCATGCTATCAAAGGTCTCATAAATCTCTCCAAGGCTAGGAGAGTCAATATCAACATATCTAATTAGTTGCACAATAGGTTGGCTGAAGGAGCAAACATATTTGCAAGTGCAAACAAAGTTACAAAATTTAAAATCATCAAAAAGAATGGATATGTTTCACAAGTTACAAACTCTGAATTAAATTAACATTTTAAGATTAAGAATTAAATAAAAAAATCAGCAATGCCAATTTTCTTACCTCATTGTGGACCACCAATCATCATCAAGGATTTTTTGTTTCACACTTCTTCCCTCTGATGTGCTTGACTCATGCCATCTACCCCACTTTGTATTGACCACCATTAATTGTAGAGCCTCTTGGACCTCAACCATCCTCTCTAATAAAATAAAGTAGCTGGCATATCTAGTCTCCACGAGCTTGAGGAATTCCTTCCTCAAAAATGTTCAAAATAAAGCAAGTGAAGTGTGATGGTTGCAAATGAACATTTGCACATCTCTAGCCTCTGACACCACTTCCTTCACCCAATCTATCTTCCCAATGTCCTTCAAGGTATTGTTCAATGCATGCACACAACAAGGGGTCCAAAAAATGTGCTTATAAGCACTCTCCACCATCAATCCAGCTAATTGACACACACGGGTTGAAATGGCCACTACCTGCACAACATTAGAGGCTCCAACCTCCTCAATGGCATCTCTCAAAATCTGAAATTGGAAGGTTGCATCCTTCCTTTTCCCCAAACAATCTATAGCTCTAAGAAAATAAGAGCCTATTGAACTAGTGACAATAATATTGATGAGTGGCCTATGTTTGATATCTATCCACCCACCCATGATTATGGAGCAGCCATTTCTCATCCATGTTAGTCTCGTATCCTCCATCAAAATACTCACCTTGGAGTACTCTCTATCAAGAAGGGTGGTGCGTAGCATAGTTTCTCCAGGTGGAACATATGAGGGACCTGCAGCTATAATATCTTTGCACATTTGTTTAAAATATGGTGAACGTGAGACATGAAATGGTATGGCATTAGCATAAAAAAACTTATCAATAAAGGAATCAGCCCCATCTCATACTGTAACATTAAACATATCAGCAACATTCATACTTCTCTTCTTTCCCCTAGTAGAACCCTCTCCCACATGAGAAGCAACATCAACTGATCCTGTAGGCATTGCCACACTAGGCTACAAACTCTCCATTACCCCTTTACCTAATGCCTCCCCCTCCATATGCAATCTATTTGCCTCAATTTTTTCAGCTTGGGTTATATTTCTACAACCTTTCACCCCTTGACCACCTATCCACAAAAGATGGCAATAAACTCTCATATAGCTGCCCCTATATTGTTTTCCACACAAATGACACTCCCATACTCTATTACCCCCGAATTTTTTTTCTTATCTTTATCAACTCTTGTTGCAAATTGTAATAGAGGCTTTTTGGGGTTAAATGGGCCTTTTGCATAGGTTTTAAGGAGTTGGGATGGACAATCAAATGGGTTTGAACTTGCTGACCCTACTCCACTCCCACTCTCTGAACACTCCCCCAATGTTTGCCATACTTCTAGGTCTACTTCTTTCTTGCATTTGAACTTGAACATCCTCACTATCACTACCACTTCTACTCATGATTGTTTTTTATAAAAATTTCTGATTTCAAAGAGCTGCAAGTTTAATTAAAAAAAAGGCCTGCAATGCCCTTCCTATGTGTTGAAAAGCTTGAAAAATTTAAAAACAAATTGCAAATACAAAAGAAAGATGAAAAACATACCTCTAATATGGTGGAAATGATGCCCTAAGCTCCTCTTCAACCTGTTGTTCTCTCCTTTACTTTGCTGCTCTTCTTTTCCTCTCCTTCACTTCAAAATGAAAATGTAGAAATGAGGTTCTTTTTTTCATTTTAGGGCACATAATAAACTTAGGTTTAGTTAAAAGGCACGGGGGGGTCCCTTGTGGGCCCGCCCATGCCTTTTTTTTCATTTAAAAAAGTGTCTTTTTTTTAAAACAGCATTCAAAACATGGTTGGACCGTAGGGGACGGCTAGTCGTGCCCAGTACGGTTGAGGGACATCTTGGCTGTGCTGGGTACGACTAGCCGTCCCCTAAGTCCCCTGAAACTTCCAAAAACATTTTTGAAACGTTTCCTTTTTCTGGCATCAAAAAGGGACGGCTAGGGGACGTTTCCTGGCCGTCCCCGTTTCATCCCCAGTACGAGTACAAGGCAAAAAAGGCAGGGGACGCATCCCCGTGGAGCATAGGTTCTTTCCATTCTTATCTGTCACTATTGTCAACAAACTTTAGTATAGGCTTTAGTCCTTTCCATTCTTATCTGTCACTAGTGTCGATGATGTGAGTTCAACACTCTATCATCAAGCTCAAAGGAGGTTCTATCTCCTTCGTTCTCGTCATGTTGACATTGTTCCATGATGTTTGTGTAAGTCTTCTGCTTGTGATATTATATGTTGGTTTGAATTGACCTTGTGTCATCATGCACTTTGTAATGTCATGTGCATTAGTCATGATGTTGTTTAGTTTAACATGTTTGCGCACGTGAGATTGTGACATGTGTTTGCCACAATGGTAACATGAAAAATGCATCCGTCCATGTTTTGTCTGCTAATGTCCTAGTGTAAAAGTTGGGGTATTACAATGTCATTATCAGGAAACACTCTTCTAAAACGAAGTATTGCCAGAAAAATAAATTTCTTACCCCATGGATCACATAAGTATTGTATGTAGTTTACATGGGATTATTAAAGCATCATTTGCCAAAAGAAAAAAGAAAAAAACAAACAATAGCCCTTGCCACTGACTAAGTTCTACAGAATTCTTTGATGTTGAAATTTATTCCCTTCTCTATATTTTTTTCTTTTCAAAATTCTTGGCACAATTTTTACCTATATCACAAACACATCTTATTTTTCTCATTTCCAACTCTGAATATTTGGGTAGCCTTGTGGTTGGTACTTATACAAATACATCCAATAGTTAAACCTCAACAAAACTGTTAAAACGATACATACTATAACATGATAACACTAGCTCTTGTTTGCGTTAATTTATAAGCTTGTTGCATGTTTTGAAGGTAGAAAGTATCACAAATGAAAAATCAACTTATTCAGTTTAAAGTGACACATAATCTAAAAAATGTTAATCATGTTCCCTAAATGATTATAAACTACACATGTTAAGCCAGTTTTAAGTGCCAATAAAATGTGTTATAATGTAGAAAAAGCATCTTGTCAGGTCCCTTTGAATCGCCTGCAGTTGTGGTATACCATTGGATTAGTTGTATAGCTTGCATGTGTTGATAAACCTACATGTGTTAATGAACTTACATGTGTAGCATGCACTTACTGCTATATCAGGGTTGGTACCTGTTGATTGCGTTTTATGACACAACAAACATTTTAGAACAAAGTGTCACAGACGCTCTATTCTCTCTTGAAAAACTACTTCCTATGCTAAGATTGCAAGTGAGGTCATAGGGTAATTCCAATGTTTAAGATGAACGCGGATAGGCTCTGTGGTATGGATGTGATTTGCTGTGGGCACAAGTAAGATTTTGCAAGTTATTCGAAAAAGCAGAGACATAAATGCAGTACCATTTTGGATTTTTTGATTTATATAAAAAAAGTGAAAAAAGATTTAGGGTTTAGAGACTTTTATGCTACTCCTAAGAAATCAAGAGAAGACGAAGACTAAGTGAAACCAAATAAACCATACTCTATTTCGCCACGTTCAACGACAACTACGCAGAGCAAGTGCAATCTTCTAGGAATGTGCTTGTGATTTTCACGTGATAAATAATTGCCATCAGATCGAACAACAATTATTAAAACAGAAGTTAAGCATCCACAGTAAAGCTCAGTCTAACTTTGCACATTGAGTGAAATCATCCACCCAAAGAAAGTATGAGCTCGGTTTCACTAATCTCCGTTATCAATCAATCATTCTTCTAACATACATTTTAATTCAAATCTACTAAGAGAGAAAGAAGATATGCGACCATGCAACTATTCAACAATCAAGTATTCAAGGCACCTCATGCATTTGAACTTCATTATCAAAGTAGTGTTTTCACAACAATCTCATAAAAACTCTCTCTTTATTTCTAACTATCTCAAATCTGCTCTAACTCTTAATCTCTAATCTCTATATCTCTACCTTCTAATCTTCTCATGAATCTAATAAAAATGAGAGAGTGAGGGGGGGGGTTTATATAGTTTTTGAAATTACAAAGAACGGCCGAGATTGATTCAAGATCAATGGCCAAGATTAAACATAACTAAACCCTAATTAGGGTTTCCAAAACCATAATCAGTTAACTGAAGAGAACACTAGACAACTGGAGTGGCATCCTTATCCACTTGTGCAGCCTCACGTTCGGCGAACCTGGACACTATCAGGTCGACCTCCTCCATAGCAATGTCAGGCAGCACGCTGATGTTGTACTCCAGCAAATCCAAGTTCTCGGCACACTCTGCAAACATAGTCGCCCATTCTGGTTCCTGTGAAAAGAAAGAACTTCCGATGGCCATGAAATCGAACACTTTGGTGAAGCCTTCCTTCATGATTGGCCCGGTGGTGGAGAAAACTTTCTGTACTTGCTCTTTCAAACTCCTTGGCCGCAAGTGTTTCCTTCGGATAACCTCCTTGTCGAGCATATCTGCAGCCATCTCATAGATTTTACTTTGAATTTCTTTTACTTGTTCTTCAACTCTACCACTATCCTGCTTCACCTTTTCGAGAACTCCTTTCCTTGAGATCAAAGCGTAATACCATCCATTGAAGTCATACGCTGCTCCAGCTTCAATAACCTTGTCCTCAATCAACCACTGCTTTGAGATGCCTTTCAGTTCCCGAATACATGGGATGATCCTGCTTCGAATATCCCCAAGACTACTCCATAACTCTGCAAGATCTGCAACTCGTGAAAGCATGAAGGAGGCATGCTCATTTATTTGTGCCAACTTTTCTGCAAACACCAACGCCTCTTCTTTCCTTCCAACCATCCAGTTTTTAGCCTCCCTCGCTGTTGTCAACTCTTTCATAGTTTGCATCTGGTTCTTGTGAAGCATTTGGAGGTAAAGGCGCCACTTGTTCACCTTCGTTTAGTGGCTTTGTCAGGTGCTGGATGTAGTCTTTTAGGCGCTGGATTTCTTTTTTATACTCTTTTTTCTTGGCAACTTCTTTTTCTAACCTGGCCTTGATGGTGGCCACGGAATTGTCCAAGTTTTCGACTTCCTGCCCTTTTGATGTTGGACCTATGTCGACAGTTGTGATAGCATATTCCTCAGGAGCAATCCCGTCTTGAAACTTGTCGGCTGTAGGCATTGCAATTTGTACCGTGCGATTTCCAGCTTCATCTCTCTGGATGGTTGAGAATTTCTTGGCCTTCTTCCTCGGGGCAGTTTGCTCTAATCTCGCCAGAAAATCTGTGTCATTGTCCTCCTCAGGGACCTCTACTGGCGCCTTTCTTTTCAATCTTTCCCTCAGCCACTCTGGGACTGTTGGTTGTTCAATTACGTCCTGTTGATTTTGGACGTCTTGCATATCTTGTATTTCCTATTCTTCCTGAATTTCCGGCATATTTTGAATTTCTTGGGCCAATTGCATATCCTGGATCTCCTGGACGGATGGGTCCTCTTGAATGCCTTTGAGGGCGGAAATCATTCCTTCCTCGAATTCTCCATCCATAATGTCTGTGTCGTTATCCGATCCTAAGATTTCTGTGCTTGCTGGAGAGGGTTGATCATCCTCTTCTACCTGGATTGGCTCTACATTTTCATCTGGAGAAGGGATCCTGGCATTTTCCAAGGATTCTCTATCCAAGGCGAGCATTTCTTCTATGTTCCTGGAAGTGGCCGACTGGAGGGGTCTGGACTTGTGTTTCTTCCGCGAAGGCCCTTCATCTATCTCTTTACCCTTGTCTTGTATTGCAGACTTATCGGCTTCTCTCCTCTTCTTGGAGTTGGCAGCATCTGCTTGTCCATCCGCATGAGATGCACCGGCGTTCGAAGAACATGACTCGGTATCGCCCATCAACTCATAGGTAAATTGCACATTTCTCTGTTTTAGGACCTCTACTTGACGATCTATCCACCACTGAGAGTACTTGAAAACAGGGCGCATCAAAGTGGCTAGATCACCCATCTCAGGCTCAAACCATTTTATAGGCGGTAGTGGCTCATTTTCCTTGAAGCCTGGCTGCACATATATTCCATCATCTTGTAGTTGGTCAGGTATTTTGAAGAGCTCTGTCGCCCTTATCATGCTTAATGGCAACCTTGACCATAACCTTCTCCTTATGTCATATTCATCGGCTGCGTTGGCCCAAAAGTCCTCTAGGTCAACCCGATGTTTGTATCTTTCTCCGTCCACTGTTTTGATGTGATGAAGCGGATCGAAGTTGTTCCTGGATTTGTATGAGATGAATGGATATTGCTGAATCTCCAGTCGAGCAACCTCTGCTGCTTGTGCTGTCGGGCATGACTCCTCCATGTTGCCGATGAAAAATGGAAAGGTAACAGCAGCTTTCTGCTTAGGCCTTTGGATATTCTGATACGTTTCTAATTGTCTTAGCACTTCCAACAATACCATCCTGTTAGTCGGATAGACAGGCAGCCTATAAGGATTTCCGGAAAATCCTTGGATTCTGATGTAGGTGAACTTAGGATATTGAATGAACCAGAATCCATACCGACTGATCAGGCTCTTGGCTTCATGCGAGAGTCTTTGGTGCGTTCCGCCCTGAAGAAGCCGGGTGATATACATCAAAAATGCATCGTGAGCTCTCCGGAAATGGGACTTCTCTTTCAGCTGCAGCTGTGGATAGCAGTCGTAGACTTTGAATTTCCCCTCGCCGTTGCCGACCACGCCTTTGCATGTCAAGCCAGGATACTTATAGTATCTTGCAAGTGAATATACAATATATGAGCTCATGTGAAAAATTTTGGTCTGCTCGAAGTTGACCAACTGCTCGTGCAAGCTGTCACTAATCATCCTGGACCAATTGAACATCTTGACTCCAGTGATTATCTCATCAATAAAATAGTACATCCAATCTTCGAAAGGAGCACCGTGGGCACTGCCTACCATTCTGTTAAGTAGCAGAACAATATCACCATATTCCTCTTTGAAGTGGGTTCTGATCAATTTTTTCGGCATCTTGCTTGCAGTAGGCTTTGGTTTTAATAACCAATTCTTGTTTATGTTGGATGCACAGAGATCCTTCTGACTTTGATAAAGTTTGAGTGCATCTTGCTTGGTGCGATAGGATGTTCGGTTGTACACTGGAATGCCAAAAGTCTCCTGGATTGCTGGCTTGGACAAGTAGGCAAGGACCCTTCCGTCAGGAGCTTCTATCTGTCTGTCTTGTGCGTTGTAGTGTAGTGCGCATTCTGCCATCAGCTCAGGACATTCTTTTGCTGGTGGAAATCCAGCTGCATGGACGATTCCGTTGTGCATCATTCTCATGGCGATTGGTGTAGGCAGACGTCCGTCAGTCCCGTACATTCTCTTCCGGAAGTCTTCAAGATCAACGTGGCCAAGATCTGTGTCCACGACGTGTTCCCACTTGGACTTGATTTTTGATTGTGTTTGGACACCTTTGCTTGCAAATTTCAACTTGAATGTTTCGAAAAATAGATCTGCAAGAGAAGGAAGAAAGAAATAATCAGAATTCGACGTTTAAACCAGTTTGAAAGAACATTCCAGCTGATAATCAGATTGGACTTCGCGAAAAATAACAAGCTGGAAAGAGAATAAATGGTGAAGTATCATGCTAAAATGAAATGGACAAAATAAATCTGCCTTGTGACTTCTTGGAGACGTGATCACGATCACAATGCAAGCTGATAACAGAATATTTCCTTCACTTTGTTGCAAATTTTCTCAACCTCTCGCCTTAAACAATTCTCTTCTCACAACTTTTCTTCTCAAAATCGAGTGATTGCACAAATGAAAAATGAAATCACTTATAGAAGTGAGAGGGTCGATCATTTTAGCAAATTTGCAATGTTTCCTTTGAATCAAGTTCGAACTCATCTTTCACTTTGCTTCAGGATGGCAAGTTTTATCTTTAATAATCTCGTCCGGGAAAGTTTCTAATTTCATTCACAGTCCAACAAAACTCTTTTTCTTTCTTTCCAATTTCGAAATTTTCAAGACTTATCTCTTTTTTGGTGTTGGAAAATAAATGATTAAAATAATTAAAATAATTATTTTATGTGTCCATTCCAACCCATTCGTTTTATGGCGAATTATTTTTGATTTTTGAAAATTTCCTCATCAATGCCTTAGGCGAATTTTTATTTTTGTCCAATTTTTCTCGCCATAATCTCCATCATCCAATTTGGCTTGGCCATGATTTTTTAATCGTTTTCCAAAATTATTTGGCCATGTCTGATTTTATTTGGCCATAAATATTTTACGTCCATCGTTTCTCTAGCCACGTCCAATATTTCTCTAGCCACGTCCAATATTTTTCTAGGCACGTCCAACATTTTTCTTGGCCATTTGCTTGATTTTCCCACAATTTTTAGCCATGGCGAAATTTTTTTTTAAACACTTGGGCGAAGGTTTAGACTTAGGCAAATTTTAATTTTTTTACATTCTCTAATACATGGCGGACTTTGGTTATGATTTGGCCATCTTCATCTTGTCCAAGGCGGACTTCCTTGATTTTATTGCCACTTGACTTCTTTGTTGAGGGCGGACTTCCTCTATAGCCTTGCCATCTTTCATTTAACTTAAGCAAATTCTTCTTTCATGGGGCGGACTTTGTTGCTTGGCTTGCTATTTTTACATTTAATCTTGGGCGGACTTTGTCTATTTTGATGCCACTCAACATTCTTGGCTAAGGCGGACTTTGGGTTTCTTCTTGCCACTTCCTCTTTGACTTTGTCTATGCCTTAGCCAAATTTCTTTTTTACTCAAGGGGCGGACTTAGCTACTTGGCTTGCCATTTTAGAGGGCGGACTTGCTTCATTTTGTTGCCACTTTGAAACTATCCAAGGCGGACTTCCTCTATTTTGTGGCCACTTGACTTCTTGGCTGAGGGCGGACTTCATCATTTGGTTGGCCATGGCAAGGGCGGACTTTATGGTTTTCATTGCCATTTCAACATTCATCAAGGGCGGACTTGCTAGCTTTGCTTGCCATTTGGATATTATGGTGGGCGGACTTTGGCTTGTGTCTGTCCATTTGATGCTTTGACAGGGGCGGACTTCAGCTTCTAGTTAGCCATTGACATCCTTAGATCAGCTTTGTTAAGGCGGACTTCAGCAGATTCATTGCCATTAGACATAGGCGGACTTCATCACATTGTTGGCCATTGCTCAGATTTTATGCCATTTTTCCTATGTCTAGAGCGGACTTGCTCAGATCTGTTGCCATAAGCATCTCAGCTGAAGCTTCATTGACTTATTTTCTCCATTTTTACCTGCTGGTAAACTTCATACTTAGGCAAATTTTTTCAGCCTCCTCCATGATTGTTCAGATTTTCCCATGAATCGCCCAGATTTTTACATGAATGTTCAGATTTCTTGACGAATTTCATGAATTTTTACCAATTTATTGATGAATTCATCATCTCATTCACCATTTTCTGTGCTCTTTACCAGATTTCTCTGTGATTTTCCAGAATTTCTCACCATTTTTGAACAAATTTTCCAGATTTTTTGAACTTTTTATGTGATTTTCCAGAATTTTGCCAAAATTTCAAAAAATCTTCGAATCGATTTTCTGAGAGTTTCGTTGCTCGTTTCGAACTTCTGAGTGGATTTTCGAAACTCGTGACCCTTCTAAAAATAGAAACTTTCTAAAAATAGAAACTTTCCAAAAATAGACCATAAAAAATAGGGATCCCAGAATTGCCCAAAAGTGCCAAAAAAGTAGGTCCTAAAAAATAGGGGGCCCGGGGTGAGAAACCCTAAAAACTTGGAGATGTCGGATTTGACTGAAACGACAGTCGATCTTCGTCTTCCAGGCCTTCTAAGTACGATGGCGACGTCCATACATTGATCTAGGCTAAAACTCACTGACTCGACTCGGGTGACCGTTCGAAATTGAGACTCAAAACCCCCAAATGAAGAGCCGACAAAACGAGGCACGCGAAAGCAAAACCCTAAAAGAGCAAACAACAAGGGTCCCTATTTGCAATGGGGCGAGGTGTGAGTTAGGTCACAACAGTACCTTAATAGATCAGCCTACCTTTATATCATATGCTTGAATGGTGTATGAATAGAAATTATGTTTCTCACCACGTCATCAAATTCATTCATACTCTACCATTCCATTCTTTTATGGTATTCTTCTTCTTTAGTCTATATTGACACATCCACATATTAGTGTTCTTCCTTATGGAGTTTATTATCTGTTCAATTACAGACCTGAGTCATTAATCTCATACAATGTATCAGCCTGGCAGGTGTAATAGCTATATATAGTTATATTAGTTTGGTCTTTGAAATGCCAAATACAAAAATGTATGATAGAATGTTAACAGCTAAAGAAAGTAAATGAATAACCCAGACCTTAAACAAAACACTAAAACATTTCAAGCTAACTCAGAGCTGAAATTTGAATCTGCTAAAACAGCCTCAAAACACCCACTCATCAAGAGAAAACTTTTCAACACTCAAAGTTTTCCGGCAAAATCAAATCAATTTGTTTAATTTTATTTTTGTGGCAAAAACTCAACACAATTCTGGTAACATTTACCTGTTGTGAGAGCAGCAAGAATCTTCTTGTGTAAAGGAACATCCCCAACATGATCTTTTCCAACATATAAACTTTTAACCTGTGCAGAAATAGTTTACATTGAAAGAGTTCATCAATTAGTATGATTGGAATAATGAAACAGGCAGAACAGAAGAATTTAAAAGTTTGACTTATATATGCATTCAATCAAATGTTGATTTACCAAGACCCACACTGAAGGAATCAAAATTTGGAATGGAAAAACGTAGAACCAAGTATAACTCATGAGAGGATATTTGAGTGAGTAAAAAGATTCATGCAAATTATATTGCATTCCTCCAAATCTGAGGTTTGCAAGGCTGATAGTAATGCAAACACAGTTGTGTTCAGACAAGTTCCAATTCAATCTCACTGAACCAACCTAACCTATGTGGAAGCAGATGCCACCACCCTTGGTTGGGATTAAAATGCTCTTCCAATATCCTGCTCATAAACAAATCTACATAGAGACTTCAAAGTAATTACTAATTCTTGCTTCCTTCCACTTCTTCCCTTGGAAAACTTGTTCATTATATTTTATCGAGAGCTTATTATTGGTTCCTACCTTGCCCTTCTCCCACTTATCCAGTATTACATTGGACTTCCTCCTCCATCTTCCTCTGTTGCAGTAATTATACCCTGCAATTTGTGCCACATCTGTTCATGTGTTCTTTTCAGCTTCTCAATTGTGTTTCTCATGTCCAAATGTCTTCCTCTTAAATCTTCAGTCTGCTAATGCACAACTTAACCAAAAATATTACAAATAACAGCTAATTTTTGCAGGAATTCTACCATGTTCTACACCAAATGACCTCAAATACAGCTCAAATGCTAATTAATACTCATTAAGTGATCTGAGAACATTCGGGCTGGACTGACAGTCCAAATCACCATCTCAGTCCTGCATACACTACAGTACAGAAATGGGGCCCTGAAAGAGCAGACATCTTTGGTAACCAACCAAGAGGCATCATCAAGACCTAGAGACTTTATGACTAATCATCCTACAAATCACAAAAGTGGTTACAAACCCCAACTGATTGGAATGTGGACTGTTCTTGGAACTGAAATGACTTGTAATTGACCTGAGATTCTAAGTTGGCAATTCCCTCAATTCCTATCGACGTCGAGATTGTTGAGAATCCAAACCAGTAATTACATACTTACACAAATGCAGTTCACCTTTAAACTAGGCTCAAAGGGATATATACTACATTTCTTTGCAGCATTGTACAAATGTATTTTACTATTTTCATGATGAATATTAAGGCTATTATTTGCTAACTCCAGTTTCATTGAACGTCTAATGGTGCTTCAGCATTTGTGCTAACATTTCCATTGCATGTTCAACATAAACTGTAGATTAATTGGTTAGATCCATTTACTAGTTTGTTTATTGGTTGTCCCTTGTGCCACTCGTGGGCTTGGCATGGATCATTGGCATCAAAGCAATCCACCCTGCCCTAAAATGCATACCCTACCAATTAGTCTTCATATAACCCTCATCAATCCTAGCTGGCAAATCTACTAATTCTGAGTATCTGGAAACAAGGCATCAAATCTGATTTTATCTCTAGCTACCCAAACAAACAACAATAGAAAGCTACAATGCCTGAGGATGTGAAGAAACCCACTTTCGTTAAAGTTCAAAAGCTCATTCAAGAAGCTTTGGAAGAAAAAGGGGAAGAACTCTTCTCATAATCTCACAACCCAATTCTTCAACTAAGTCCTTTGACTCTGACCACCACCAGTTCTTCATTCCAATACCAAAACCTTCAATACGCAAATCAATCTTAGCATTCCATTGTTCCAAGGCCAAAACAATGCTGAAGAACTAGATGACTGGTTCAACAGCTGGAAGCATATTAGACCATCAATCTCTTCACAAAAGTTCAATAAACAACCTTTGCAACACTTTAGATGTCCAAACCAATGCTTAGATTGTGAGAATGTTATGGTGAGAAGAAAAAAAGATTACCAATTTGTTAATACATGGTCTAAGTTTGTCACCATCATACGTAAAGGGTACAAAAAGTTCTAGCCATAGAGTCAAAGGAGAGATCAATTGATACAAGATAATACAAATGAGTTACACAAATTCTATGCACAATTGAACATCTATAAAATAGAGCCTGACTAAGTCCTCAAGTACACAAGAGAACTTCATTACTACATACAAGCCACCGCAGATTTCTTGCCTTTTGAAACCTTGGGGCAAGCCCATCAGCATGCCTTCTTGATTGAGAAGTACACCAAGATGAAATAAAAATGCCCATCCTCTTTTGGCCCCTACATAAGAATCAAAATTTAGGTGACACTCAAAATTCTGTTATGCAGCAATAACCTCGCAGGTTGCAACAAGAAACCTTCTTTTAAGCTATAGGGGACTATTCAACCAAAAGCTCCTACCCCCAACCCCAACAAATGGAAATGAAAGAAATGGAGTACTTATAACAAGGTTGACACCCATGATGATCACTAACATTGTGCGCTGAAGACTTTGCATTCAGGCTACACAGCTTGTGGTCAAGAACAAGTAAAACACATATCCTAAGATTCCAACTTTCTTGAACCTCAACAGCAAGCCAACAACCATCAAGGCTGAAGAACAAGGCTTATGTTCCACACCAAGTATTGGATCAAGGCACAACCAATCCATATCATAATTGATGTTGGAAGCTAGAAGAATATTTTCACACATAACATTGCAAAATGCCTAGTCCTTTTCAAAAAAGTGCACCCACAACCATACACCCTGGGGTGGTTCCAGCAGGGACAAGAACTTAAAGTGAAATATCCATGCACATTCAATATTATAATGCACCATTGCACGATTCTGATATTTGTGAAGCAGCACCACTTGAAATATGCAATGTTCTTCTTGGCAAGCCTTATAGTATGAGATTCTACCAATATGGTTAAGCCATAATGCTCATCCATCAAGGTCAGCAATTATGAATATCACATTCTGGAGTCCCTTCCATAGACAAGCATCCCATTGATGCTTGTGAAGCAATGCAAAAAAGATCATTTCTCATACCTAGAAGTCTGTACTACTAATGGTCTTCCCCAAAGCCTATTAGGAATACTACAAAGAAGCATACACTTGCAACTAAAGCCATTCTATTCGCAAAGAAGCAGTCACAACTTGACATCTTTCTATAGCAATACAGAGATGTCTTTGAAGAGCCCATAGACATTCCATCACATTGCTTTGTCAAGCATCAAAGTGATCTCATGTGATGAGTCTAACTGGCTCCAACTCAACCTCTGAACAATAACTGCCTGTTTTGTGTTTTGTTTGGTTTTTGATGAATTTTAAAGAATAATTGTAGACAGAAGTAGAAGGTGCGCCAAGCATAAATGGATATAAAACTGAATTTAAAACTAAATTTGAGAAACGGTAATAGTATTATAGATCTGGCAATTCAAACAAAGAAATTGCATACAAAAGACATACCCGAAACCCTCTAGATTATTTAAATAAGAAATTTTGCACATGCCAGGCAAGAATGGCTGAAACTGATGACATAGCACGCCTGGAGCTTTGATCTACTTTCTCCCACTCTGAAACTGGAGAAAATGTGCTGAAAGAGGTAGGTGCCAGAAATGAAGTCAAGAAATGAACCAAAAGCAAGG
This sequence comes from Sequoia sempervirens, assembly GCA_007258455.2. Taxonomy (NCBI): domain Eukaryota; kingdom Viridiplantae; phylum Streptophyta; class Pinopsida; order Cupressales; family Cupressaceae; genus Sequoia; species Sequoia sempervirens. The sequence continues at coordinate 657,925,709 of VDFB02270651.1, forward strand.
CATTTTGGCTTCCTTCTTCACACGCCCTTTCCAGGAGACACGCCACCCAATGCAAATGGTACGGCCTCTATAGGTGATGAATATCCTTTATTGAAAGCAAAGAAACTGTTGAAGATGGCGTCCAAGATGTGAAGCTCTCTCCCTTATTACAAACTAGAAAATACTGAATAGAACTCTAATGTAGCATAGATGAATTTTTGTATGAAGCTCCCTCAGTAGCGACCATTCAACTGATCTCTTACAGTCTCACAATCACTAATTCAATGAAGAATTGTCACTCTCCAATGAAGAAATCTTGAAACCCTTGCCCTTAGACAAAAATCATGGAGAAGTTTTGAAGCAAAGTCAAATAATCACATAATGAGGTCGATTTGCTCCTTTTTGCCTTATAATCCCAAAAGGCACGACTTTCAAGAAGTAACGCCACTTTTTTTGCATTTAAATATATTTAAAATGTATTTAATATATTTTCCATGGTTGGGTGCCCAAATAAATGACTTAAGTGAATTTAAATATTCACTTTAACATTTAAGTCATAAAGTGCAAATATTTCAAGTGGAATTTAATACGTTATAAAGTTAAATAATAACTTTATAATATCTCAATAGATGATAAAATATCCACATTGAAATATTAATAACTTCCTCCAAACTCAGTATTTTTCCAAACCATCAGAAGCTGGTGGATACTGAATGACAAACGCCTGTACTGAAACCAATACTGAAATGAAGGAGTGGGAATGTCAAAACCCACCAAAACGGCCACTAACCCCCTAACCAGATCTTGTCAGCCTACAAGGGTCCAAGAGATAGGCTAACTGAACTGCTCCTGATAACTGACTAGAGTGGGGACATTACAGTCCACCCTCCTCAAATTTGCTTGTCCGCAAGCAAACTCCAAGCTGGATGTTGTAGAATATTGTCACCCTCCCAAGTAGCATCCTCTGCCGTTAGATCTCTCCACTTGACCAGATATTCCCTGATAACCCGCCTCCGAAGATGACACTCTCTGGAATCCAAAATCGCCTCAAGTACTAAAATCAACTTCCCCTCATCATCCAGGGGTGGTAAGTCTGAAGAAGGAATCACCTGCTGTCCCAACGCCTTCTTGAGGCGTGACACATGGAACACATTGTAAACCTTACTGTCCACCAGTAAATCTAACTCATAAGCCACCTCACCAACACGCCTGACAATCCTGAATTGTCCATAGTAGCATGGCTTGAGTTTCTCAGCGCCCTTCTTCCGAAGGGTAGACTGCCTATAAGGCTGAAGCATCAGATACACCATGTCATCGATCTCAAACGATCGCTCAACTCTCCTCTGATCAGCATACTACTTATGTTGATTCTAAGCCCTCTAAATGTTATCATGAAGAGCCCTCATAATATCCTGGTTCTCCTGCAACAGATCTCCAGCACTCGGTACTCTGCAATCACTCAGTAATAAATCCAGGAAACTAGAAGGATCGTAGCCATACAAAGCCCTGAATGGTGTCATCTGGATGGTCATATGGTGAGTGGAATTATAGCAATACTCACAAAGATGCAACCACTTCACCCAAACCTTCTGCTGCCACGAAATGTAATTTTGCAAGTATCCCTCCACCCATTTGTTGACAACCTCCGTCTGTCCATCTGTCTGTGGGTGGTAGCTAGTGCTCAGAGTAAGCTCGGTAAAACATAGCTTGAATAACTCCTGCCAGAAGTTACCCATGAATCTACTATCTCTGTCACTAACGATACTCTGAGGAAAACTGTGCAACTTGAATACCTCACGAAAGAACAAATCCGCCACCTGTGTAGCCAAGTAAGTAGTAGTGATTGGGAAGAAATGTGCATACTTCGTCAATAGATCTACAACCACATAAATGTTGTCTCTCCCTTGAGCTTTTGACAAGCCTGTAATGAAGTCCATAGACAAGCATTCCCACTTCCTCTCAGGAATAGGAAGCGGCCGAAGTAACCCTGCAGGGTATGTATGCTCTTGCTTGTTTTGTTGACAAACAAAGCATTCCCTGACATACTGAAGAACATATGACTTGAGACCTTTCCAAGAAAATCTCTCCCGTACCTACCTGTAGGTCTTAAAGTAACCGGGATGACCTGCCATAGGTGAATCGTGAAAGGATCTCAACACCCTGTCCCTCATCTCAGAACCTGGGACTAAAAATATCCTCCCTTTGTAAATGATAAGATCACTTACAAGAGAGTATCTACTGTCCTGTACTATCCCATCCACAATGCTAGAAGCCCAGAGATTCTTGGCATACTCTGCAACTATCATGTGTCTCCAGTCCTTTATAATCTTTGCCATAGACCCCAAATGAGGACGGCGAGATAATGCTTCAGCAACTATGTTTTGTGTACCTTTGACATAGGACATGTCAAAATCATATGACTGAAGTTTGCTAACCCATTTTTGTTGTCTCTCATTCAAATCTCGTTGTTCTAGGAAATGTTTCAAGCTGTTGTGATAAGTTTTTACACAAAACGTACTACCAACAAGATACCGTCTGAACTTGGCCATTGCATGCATGATGGCCAACATTTCCTTATCATAAATGTTGTAGCTCCTCTCAGGACCCCTCAACTTCCTGCTCTCGAAAGCTATAGGATGACGATCCTACATAATAACCGCACCAATACCCTCTCTACAAGAATCACAGTGAAGCTCAAACAGCCTGGTGAAATCTGGTATGGCTAAGACTGGACAAGTAGTCATCAAATGTTTGAACTTCTCAAAACACTCCTATGCTAGAGGTGTCCAAACGAAAGCTCCCTTCTTGGTCAAATCTGTTAGTGGTGCAGCATGCCTCGAAAAACCACTGACAAACCGATGATAGAAAGCACATAAACCTACAAACCCCCTGAGTTGTGTCAAAGTCTCCAGTGTGGGCCAGTCAATGATGGCACAAACTTCATCTGGATCTATACGAACTCCCTCTCCGCTGATAATGTGACCCAAGTATAATAGTTCCTCCATTCACAACGCACACTTGGACTCCTTGGCATACAAGGACTCCCTGTCAAGTATGCTCAACACAGCATCTAGGTGAACCATGTGCTCCTCCCAAGATCTGTTGTAGACTAATATGTCATCGAAGAACACCAGAACGAATTTCCTCAACTGATGCTGGAAGACCCTGTTCATCGTGGACTGAAAGGTGGCTGGAGCATTGGTTAAACTGAAAGGCATAACCAAAAAAGTCAAAATGTCCATAATGACACCTGAAAGCAATGTCTTCTCGAACTCTGATCTGATGGTACCCTGTTCTCAAATCTATCTTCGAGAAGTAGCAAGCCCCATGTAGCTCATCTATCAACTCGTCAATACGCGGAATGGGAAACCTGTTCTTGATGGTATTCTTGTTCAACATCCTGTAATCGATACACATCCTGAGAGTATTGTCCTTCTTCACCAATACAACTGAAGAAGCAAAGGGAGACTTACTCGGCCTGATGTGTCCCATAGCGAGCAATTCTTTGATTGTTTTCTCTATCTCATCTTTCAATCACTTAGGGTGCCGGTAAGGAGTAATCATAATGGGCTTGGTGCCCTCCTCCAACTCAATAATATGCTTTATGCCCCTGTCTGGAGGTCTACCATGAGGTATATCACTAAACACCTTAGTATGCTTCATCTGAAGCTCCTGAACATCGGGATGATAAAGCGTTTTATGCTGCTCCTCATAAGATGGCTGCATTTGACACGTTGCTGCCCACTCAACCATGTCATGCCGAATTAATCTTTGCATTCTCCTGAGCGTTATCCCCTTCAAATTGTTGTCTTGGATGACCTTGAAGACATGGTTGGTCCCATCAACCTTAAATTTCATCTCCATATCTCTAAGGTTGAGTGTGAACTTGCCTATTGCATGAAGCCACTTCATGCCAAGAACCACATCTGTGTTGCCCATCTTCACCACATAGAAATCTGCTTTAAACTCAAAATTATTGAGCTTCATGGGCAGATCCGGAATCATTCTATCACAAGAGTATAACCATCGGCAACATTTACTCTAATCCCTTCAAACTCTTGAGTTTGAATTCCTCTTTTTTCTACCAATCGTGCATCTATAAAATTATGTGTTGCACTTGTATCAAGCAACAAAATGACTCTTTGACCAGCCAAGAGTCCACGTAGTCTAAAAGAGCCTTCTCTTTGCATGCTTGACATGTGAGCTTCTTGTAGCTCATTCTCAATTTCATTTTCAACTCCATTTTCTGATTTTTCTAACTTTGAATCATCATGTACAGCTTGCTGGTCTGAAAAATCAGTCATATCTTCTCCCTCAAAATACCACTCCATGTGCCTATTTTGACCTTTAGGCTTGAGGGGACAATCATGGTTAATATCATACGGGCCCTTGCAATAAAAGCAAAGCTTCTTCCTACGTAAATCATTGATCGTTTCTCAATCCAAAGGAGCTGCAAACTTTTTTTTTGGTCTGAATTTTCTGTTTTCCTTGGATCAGATATGTTATCATTGTAAGACGAAGACGGTTTAGAAGGGAACTTACTACAAGGTGCGGTAAGCTCCATGCTACGAGCTTTCCTCATAGCCTCTTGCAAGGTAGGCGGATCAAATGCCTTGATCCAACCTTTCATAGGCTCGAATAGGCCTTCTTCAAAGAGTATAACCAATCTCCTCTCTAATATGCCTGTTACCATGACTGAGAGCTTCTGAAACTCTCCAATGTAGGATTCTAAACTACCCAACTGCTTCAGTTGAGCGAGATCTCTAAAGTATAACTCTGGATCTCGTTTGTCGAATCTCTCAACCAACCTATCTATGAACTCCTGATAAGTTGTGATCCTATCATGCTGTAGTGTAACCATGCCATGGTGCCACCAGTCATGAGCTATGCCATCCAAGTGCAAAGCTGCGAGCTTTATGGCATCCTCTTCTGCCATAGGACATAGGTTTAAAAATGTATCCAACTTGCTAACCCAAGCTCTAGCTGTGACTCTGCCACTCCCATCAAAGGTGGTTAGTATGAGCTTACTGGTAGCATGTTTGAGATCATTGTTCATGTGCCAAGGTCTCCTATCTGTCCTGTTTCGGTTGTGCTCTCTTTTCTGTGTTAGAAACCTGTCAAAGTTAAGGTGATCCTTAACTCTCTGTGGCAAGGCATCCCACTCATCATGTAGAGTCATAATATTGTCTCCAAAGTTCACACTAGCTTCCTCCTCATCCTCGTTACCCTCTTTTGGCTCATTCCTGACAAAGGTAGGGCGAGTAGGTCTGTCATAGGTACGTGTAGGAATTACTGTCCACCGTGGGCCTACTTGTACCCTACCTTCCTCTTGTTTTAGATCTAGTCTTCTATGAACAGTTAAATTATTAATGTTTGTACTAAGCTGCTGTAGTACATTCGCAACTTGTTCCTGGCCAGCTACAAGCCCTCTCAGTATGTCTTTAGCTTCATGATCCTCATTGTTACCAAGATTCCTGTGTGGCTCGCCATCATTCCTATCACCCATGTTTTCCAATGGTACCTCTTCGAACTGATTATCAAATGTCAATTCTCATACGGGAATTGGTTTGTCTACAACCTTGGTCTCTTGCGTGAGTAAAACCTGTGTGGCCCAAATTGATTATGATGCATATGGACGTTTAACCCTCCAGGCTGGCAAGATTAAAAGCTCTAATACCACTATGATGAACCTAACTAGCTCCAACTCAACCTCTGAACAATAACTGCCTGTTTTTGTGTTTTGTTTGGTTTTTGATGAATTTTAAAGAGGAATTGTAGACAGAAGTAGGTGTGCCAAGCATAAATGGATATAAAACTGAATGTAAAACTAAATCTGAGAAATGGTAATTGTATTATAGATCTAGCAATTCAAACAAAGAAATTGCATACAAAAGACATACCCGAAACCCTCCAGATTATTTAAATAAGAAATTTTGCACATGCCAGGCAAGAATGGCTGAAACTAATGAAATAGCATGCCTAGAGCTTGGATCTACTTTCTCTCACTCTAAAACTAGAGAAAATGTGCTTAAAGAGGTAGGCGCCAGAAATGAAGTCAAGAAATAAACCAAAAGCAAGGTGTTTTGGCTTCCTTCTTCACACGCCCTTTCCAGGAGACACACCACCCAACGCAAATGGTACGGCCTCTGTAGGTGATGAATATCCTTTATTGAAAGCAAAGAAACTGTTGAAGATGGCGTCCAAGATGTGAAGCCCTCTCCCTTATTACAAACTGGAAAATACTGAATAGAACTCTGATGTAGCACGGATGAACTTTTGTATGAAGCTCCCTCAATAGCAACCATTCAACTGATCTCTCACAATCTCACAATCACTGATTCAATGAAGAATTATCACTCTCCAATGAAGAAATCTTGAAACCATTGCCCTCAGACAAAAATCACAGAGAAGTTTTTGAAGCAAAGTCAAATAATCACATAATGAGGTCGATTTGCTCCTTTTTGCCTTATAACCCCAAAAGGCATGACTTTCAAGAAGTAACGCCACTTTTTTTGCATTTAAATACATTTATATCTTTTCCATAGTTGGGTGCCCAAATAAATGACTTAAGTGAATTTAAATATTCACTTTAACATTTAAGTCATATAGTGCAAATATTTCAAGTGGAATTTAATACGTTATAAAGTTAAATAATAACTTTATAATATCTCAATAGATGATAAAATACCCAACCACTAAAATATTAATAACTTCCTCCAAACTCAGTATTTTTTTGTGCTGTCAGAAGCTAGTGGCTACTAAACGACAAACGCTTGTACTGAAACCAATACTGAAGTGAAGGAGTGGGAATGTCAAAACCCACCAAAACGGCCACTGACCCCCTAACCAAATCCTGTCAACCTACAAGGGTCCAAGAGATAGGCTAACTCAACTGCTCTTGATAACTGACTAGAGTGGGGACATTACATCTCATTCTGAGACACCTACTTTTAAACAACCCTTCTATTGCAAACAGATTTGGAAAAATATGAGGTACATAAATGATACAAAAACTCATTGACCATGCAAAAATTTTGCCAAGCTCTTCACCTTGTAGTAGTCCAATCATCCTTGCACCAAAAGATGGCTTGTGACATCTCTCCAATGACTACCATTCCATCAATACAATTATTGTGAAAAACAAGTAGCCTCTACCTTGCATTGATGATCCTTTGAACCAACTCTAAGTGCATAATACTTCACAAATACCAATCTCAAATCCGATTATCACCAATATTTAGTCAACCAAAAGACATTGAAAAATTTGTTAAACACAAAGGAAGATCTATACAAGTAGTTTGTATTAATTTTTGGCAGGATCAAAGCACCAGTAACCTCCATGCCTCTTGTGAAGGACATTCTAAGACCCTTCACCACAATCTTGTCATTGTCCATTTGGACAGCAACGTCATCTACAACAAGACTTGGAAGAGCATGCCACAAACATGGAGAAGATTCTTGACACATTCACCTGCACAAGTGGCAATACTTAGCCAAGAGTGCCTTTATTGTCACTCAAGTTCGATACCTTGGCTACATCACTAATTGGTGACACCTTCCAATGGATCCCGAAAATATCAAGATCATCCACAACTAGCCAATTTCTCATAACTCACAAAATTAATAAGTTTTCACAAACTCCCAAATTTGTACTGTTGATTGTTGTAGGAATTATGCCATATCCCATAGCCAACAAATCAATGTGAGTCATGTGTTACATTCAAAGAAATCAAATCCAAAATATACTTTGAAACTATCCTCACAATCCCTAACATTTATCAACCCTTCAAAACTGGGATTGTTGCATCAAATTATGCACTCAATGCAGTACTCCTTCAGCATGGGCATCCTATTGTATACCACTCTAAGAGATCAAGTGGCACAAAAAATAAGTATTCTACATATGGGAAGGAGATCTACACAATCAAACTGCCAAGCAGAGGCGGTACTACCCCTTAGGGTCCAACTAGCTAGCAAAGTATTGACTGCTAAGCAGACCTACATCACTGCGTTTTAGCAATGCTCATTACTCAAGACCAAAATATCATGGATTGGGTTTTGTGATACTTCACAAATTCAGATTTCATGCTCACCTCACTTATAGCACCCTTTAAACAAGAATGGATTGTAGAGTTTTATTTGCAAGACAACTTCTTTCCAAAATTAGCCACCTATGTTTCTTTTGGGATTCCTCATAGTAGTCTCATCAAAGAGCCACACTACTGCAAGTCAGTTGGTCACTTTGGAGTCAAAAAGATACTGGCCGCACTCCAACAACACTTTTCTTGGCCACACAAAAGAAAAACGTTGAAGCTCACATTTAGTCTTGTGTTTCTTGCGGCATTACTATAAAAGCAAATACCATGCTAGCAATTTGTGTAGCTTTTCTAGTTTTATCGCAAAAGGAGCATATTAATACTAACTGCATATCCAATTTGTTGACTATCAAACATCAACATAATGATGGTCAGGGTTGCATGTAAGTCTATTGAAGCACCTAAAACAACCAAACTTTTCCATCATGTTTGGGTACACTTATCTAATCAAGATCCAAAGTCTATTGCTCATTTCTAGCAAGCTTTGTAGGAAATGCTTAACACACAACAAGATAGGCCAATTACACACTCATCCATTTATTACAAACATATAATAGTGCTCATCCTCATAATTGTTGATGATGATCATTCAAAATGCCTAGAACATAGGTCTTCACAGTTCTAGAGACATAACCCATTCTAGGTATGTTATGGATTTCAACCAATGGCATCTCTTGACATTGCTTTACACAACTTCATGATTCCTGAAATCTAGAGCACACACAAAAGAATTGGATAGAGCTAAACAATTCCTCCAACATATTCAACTAGTATAGCATCATGTTCAACACTCACCAACAATAGAAGCATACAGAATATCATGATTAGCATTGAACACCTCACACTTATCATATCAATGACAAAGTCTAGTTGCATTTGCAGACAGATTTGTTCCAGAGTCCTCACTACAAAAATCAAACTACAATTTGGTATTTACACCTCCTTCACACTAGTGATTGCATTTGTTGTAGATCTTACACTGTACTTGGACATGCATCTCATGTACATAGATTTATTGAATTTGTATAAAACACCTATGCTCAAGTCTTTGGCAGCCCGACAACCATTGGACTTAGATCCATAACACTTTACTTTCTTTCTACCATTGTCCCCCTTAGAAGAAGAATACCTTGAGATCATTGCATCACCCTCACCTAACCAGTTACCATCTTCAACTTCTCCATCCACTACTAACACACACTTCCACTCAAGATTCCTTTTTACTACCAACTAGGTACTTGGGCTAGGTCAAGGACTTGTGCTTCTATTACATCAACCACTCCCTCTTAAAGAACAACTGCTTCCGCAACATCAGCCTCTTCGTCTTCACCCATTGTCCCATCCATCTCCTTTCCTTCCAAATGTAAAATTGAAATCAAAGTCCACCCCATCCATCTCCTTGTCTCTCTCTTGCTGTGATGTTTCTCAAATATTAACCAAACTCCACATCCTATTGCTCATCTTCTTCTTCATAATCCTCAACAAAAGTCTCCTCTTCACTCCTTGAATCTTTCCTATCACATTGATCCCTTCTCACTTCCTTAGATGATCATATGGACTGAGGCATCTTGATTCTCAGCATATTTGAAGACCCTACAGCTCCCCTCTTCACCACTTTCATCTTCCCTTTTGACTTTAGAGAGCCTGCAAATCTGTTGATGCTTGGTATTGCAAGCAATTTTTTTCCCTCCTTTAGGTGAAGTACTTTATACTAAGTTTTAAAACTTGTGACTCAGCAAAACTCAACAGACATAATTTTGATATTGGCTCAGCAACTTGGTAAAAACTCAACAAATTAAAAAAACACTTAAATTCATCAACTCAGCAAAACTTGGCATAGGCGAGTAAATGGGTATGTTACTCAGCTATGATATTTTCTCATGAGTTGCGGGAGCACTCAGTGAGTTTTTAATCTATCCTTTATACATGATAAAGCAAGAACTAAGACCTACAGTCAAATAAAACCCATTCACCCAGGGACTTCACATACTCCAGCGTTTGGTTCATCCTTTCTAGGATGCATTGCCAAATTTAGTTGTTCATTTATATTTTCTATTAGTTCACTGATTTTATGATGACATAAGCCAGGTGACTTCTCTATTGATTAACAGAGTTCTATATAAGGTCATGTTATTCCACATGCAAAAGATGAAAACATTGAAAAGCTAAAATGGGAGAAAAATTAATGACAAATAGGCTGTTATGCATTATAGTGGGGTAGGTTTTTAATGGAAATCACTTTGTATAAAGATCCATAGAGACTATGTTTTTGCCAAGTACAATAACCATAAACCTCTTATAGACTTCTTGGCCCAAGTTGCCACTCATAACTTCTCCAGAAAGTTCTTTTCTATTCCATGTGCTTCATGAAACAGATCTTTCAATAATGTTACAGTTAGTTTATTTTCTATTGTCTACTTTTAAGTAAACAGGGCATAATTATTGTGATGTACAAATAACATCTTTAATTTAAAATTTTGCTTTTTCAATCTTTATAAGAGAAATATTCAATGAGCATTCAAAGTTCATAATTTTGTTTCTTACCACACATGGAATTTCTGCTATAGAATTTAAAGCAATTATAGCAGGTTTACAGTTGAGCTCATAAAGCTGGAATCAAAGCCACCTCCTTGGCCTTGTAGGTGGATATCAACAATAGCTTCATTCTCAGCTCCGATGAAGAGGATAACTTAAAGTTAAAAGCAGAAACTGCATTGTTGGTGGAAGAAGATATAGGGATAAACGACCCCCTAGAACAAATGAATCAAGCCCTCTATATACTCATTGTAACAGTAGCTAGAATAGAACATGAAAGCATGAGTAGTGATCAAAAAAGGAGGCTTGCAAAGAATTCAGGTGCTATACTACTCTAACTGAAGGTGAACATGGTTCTTGAAGATATTCCGACTAAAAAATACAAAAAGTTTCAGACAAAATCATAGGGGCTAAGGTTGGTGGAGAAGGTTGGAATGGTAGAGGACATCTCGAACCAACTTTGGCAGTCAAGAGATCTCAAATAAGAAAGTGTTTCTGGTTTCTGAGTGAAATAACCAGTTTTTTACAGGCTGTGGTTTCACAACCACCAGGACAGTTTTGCCCTGAGAAGCTGTGATTTCCGATGAGTTGAGCGACAATCTTGACAGCAGCAATTTCATAATCACCTCTGCTGAAAAGTGGCAGTTTCAATATACAATAGAAAAAGGCTAATGGCACTCCTGATCCCTCATTTTCATTGTTTCCTTCGATTGTTCTATTTCCAGGTGGATTTGTGGAAGTCTATATCTGTTTCATAGCCATGAAGTAGGGGTGAGGAGTAAATAGGCAAGGGAGAGCATTAGAGGAAGATAGTTGTGCATCCAAGGTCCATTAGATGTAATTGAAAGATCCAAAGATTATGGAGGTTGAAAAGATTCTATGTGAGCCCAAGGAACAGGCCAGGAAGATCCATATGAGACCCATTTAGAGGCCATACTTATGAGATACCTATTGTGATCCTTTAAATATGTTTCCAATTTGTTGTACAAATCGTAGCAAGCAGAAGTGCGTGCCTTAGAGCTGGTGTTAGATCTTAGGAACTGAACTTATCGTTGTTCAGGCAGGTGATGTACCCCTTGTCTCTTGCTGCAGTTTTTCCCATATTTGGGTTTCTCCAGGGTAAATTTGTTGTCTTCATGTTTATGGCTTGTTTTGATGCTTTCATGTTTATTTCCATTGATGCTACAGTCCTCTTCCAAGTTAAATATGTATGATGATGAGCTGCCATCTGTAATGAACCGGACCAAATTTTTTTTTTGTTTTTCACAAAGCGATTACAATGAACACGCACCCGTTAAGGTTAGCTCTAAACCAAAACGATGCGGAAAGTAACTCTAACAAGAATGTACACCAGGATCCCGATGTGGGCAAGGTGTGAGCATTGGTCGGAGGATCTAATGCAAATGCCAACTGGAAGGGAACTCTAACCAAGAATGCAACTGTGCAGACGAGCATATGGTCAGAGGATCAATGCATGATGAACTGAAGTAACCCTAACCAAGAATGGCGCCGAGTGATGGCGAGCATATGGTCAGAGGGTCCCTAAACTACTAACTGAAAGCAAATAGGCGGCAAGCCAGCCTCTTCCACTTATTCAGTGGGAAATACATATAAATTCAAAGAGGAGAAGAGAGAATTGCTGACAGTACTACTGTTCAGCTTACATCGAGTTATAGAGCCTGCCAAGAACACAAGATTAGAAGCTTCAGAAGCTGCAATGATTTATAACTAATCTCCAATGCCCCAAACCCCTTAGTATCAACTTCTCACTCACAAATGAATATTTCTTCAAGTCTGATATGACTGATTTTGACAGAAAATTGCACAGACCAGCAACACAGCAATTACTAAAATGCTCACAGAACTCTCAAATCTCACCCGAATTACATGAAACTAAAAGCATTCAACCCCTAAGATGATGGCGCCCCAAAAGTAACTGAGAAACCAACCCAAATGACTCATATTTAATTTGCACGGAATTCAATGCAACTCCAAAATGGTACAGCCCAGCTGCAAGGGCGATTTTGCTCTGTAAAATCAAAGACACTTTAATAAAATCTGCAAATGAGCTAGAATGGTCGCCCCTCATAGACAAATTGATAGATTCAATACCCAGAACAATAGCATTTTTATTTCACGAGCTATGAGCAAATCTTACATTCCTCAATGACATTCAGCAACTCCAGAAATATGACAGAAAATGTAAACTAGAACTCCAAAATGCAAATACACAACTGAAAATGCAAATCAAACCTATTACAAGCTAACTCTCAACTAGTTGCTATCTTTCAAGCAAGAAGATGAGTCATTGCTAGGAGGTGTGCTTTCCTCGAAGCGAGTGCCTGAAGACAATTCAGCAGCATAACAGTGTAGTAGACAAAAAGATCCCAAATGAAGAGCTGAGGCCTGAATATAAAGACATGAAGAGAGCCTTCTAGAAGCTTCAAGAAGGGCGCCCAAACCCTAATTTTGAATTCAACACATTCCCTCCAAAAGTGGCATCCTTTTTCCTTTTAATAAAATATTTCACTTTTATAAAAAAATCCATCTCTCCTCAAGTAGGCGTCCATTTCACTTAACCCCATAATTTGACTTCAAAATATAATTTATCTCTTAATGAAGTAATGACCCATTAGGTCCCCTTTTTAAAAACAACATAAAGTTGTAATGCTAGGCAAGGGGGTGTTATAATATAAAAAAAAAAATATTATAATGTGAAAATACTTATCTCTCCATGGAAAATGCATCCAAAGGCCAAAAACGGAAGTGCCAGCTGAACCAACTGAAGCAGAAGACCAACTGAACTGAACCCAACCTGTCCACTGCCAAAAATAGAATTTACTAAAAATAGTAAATTCATCAAGTTGCTCGAAACGCCAAACTAACCATACCACCGCGAAGCTCTCTGAAAACCCAGAAAGAATCCGCAATCCGATTTCCAAACTTCAAGCGACAACCACCTCAAATTTAGGAAACCCTAATTTCACCATCTGAGTAGCCTACGGGTCTCCGGAATAGGCCAACAGTCACTGAAACGATCACATTTGAGAAGGGGACATTACACCATCTTAGTTTTTACAGATCAAGTAGCAACAAAGAAGACAGTTGGCAATGACGTTGAAATTAGAGAAGGGATATTGGACATCAAGAAAATGAATAACACCCTTTTGTATGACAGTTAACCAGGTAAACAAGAGAAGAAAAAGAACCAATCTGGGAACCACATAAATAGGAGGTTACTATAAACGACACACATTCATGGCCTCATGGAAGAAGCCTAGTATTGGCAAATTTTCATGGGCAAGAAAAGAAACTATTAGAGCTCATTGATCCTTGACTGCACTTATGGGATGCTTATGATGCAGAATCTCCTGAAGACCTCTCTTTCTAAGAAAAAGTTGGTCTTTATGAAACAGATCAAAAGAATTTGTTATTGGAACTTCAATTTTTTGCCAATTCCATGAGCAATGATGAAAAAATGTCCATAAAGCTATTGAAGATCCGGACTTCAATGTCGGTGCTTATAAACATGAAGCTAACAATGAATATGTGGTTGAAAGCTTGTTGGGTAGTTGTGACAATTATGCTCTTACAGTTTGTATTAAGAAAGAGGCACAGGCAAAGAAAGAGGAAAAAGCATTTTGCAACCTCCAAATAAATACCATATATGCCTCTATTCTAGTAGCAAGTTATCAAGAAAAAAAGGAAGAAATAACTGCTACTTTTTTGGCATTCAATCATGGCTCCATGGTTAAGAGGCATTTTTAACCACATTTCCAGCAGTAACATGGGTTAAACTTATACCTAAGGGTTGTCTATAAGACAAATGGTGGCTTCTAGATCGACAAGGAAACTTGCTTATAAAAGCTTCTCTACAAATCATAATAGAGGCACTAGAAGCATTTCCATAGTTTGCTAAAGTATAACTATTTGCAGCTCTCATTCTCTTCAATGGACAAGGTTGCTGAAGCACTAGAAAACATACAGCTACTAATTGCAAGTTTATCGAGTGGTCGTCCAACAATCCAAAACAAAACATCCCTAGTTCTTTCTAGATCGTGCCAACTTATGCATGCACATGAGTTACAATTGAGGAAGCATACACATACATTATTGCAGTTAGTAATAATACGCTATACTACTCTACATGGGAGGTGAAAGTTGAAGAAATTACCATTATCAGCAAGAATCTACTGGACTATTCCCTTTCGCCATTCACCTATGAGGGAATGTTCACCAACAGGAGGAAAATTTCAAAAAAGAAAAATGGAAGTATTTAGTTCTACAATTGCTTTAAGGTGTGATGAGCCTGTTGGCTCTCTACTCAAAACCCCAATTTTTCTTAAGTCTTTAAGTGTTATTTAGTTTTTTAGAGAAAGTTTGATAGACAGAAGAGAAGGGGCGCACATCATAAATGCTCATAAAAAGTAAATTTGCACTATTTTCTTCAGAATGAAAGTGTAGATTGCATTATTTAACTGTGACAAATAGATTGCAAATGATACACATACCAGAATATCTCCAGATTATTTAATTAAAGAAATTGCCAGTTTGACAGCCGGAAATGGTGAAATCAAGCAAATAAGCACGCCAAATCTCCAGATCTGACTTCTCCCACTCCAAAATAAGGTACAATGCCCTGGTAGAGGTAGACGCCAAGGTAGAAGCACAAAAAAGAGCAAAGAAGGCGTTTCATTAACTTCCTTCACACGCCTTTCCAGAATACACAAATCCCAAGGTAAGCCGTACGGCCAAGGAAAGAATAGGAAGAATCTCTGCTGGAAGCCTCTGAATCTGAAGAAGGATGCGCCACCAGGAAGAAACCCTCACTTATTGCAAACAACAAGAAATCTCAATATATATGTTCTCTGTCTGAAACTGTAGAACCTCTGAATGAAGCTCTCAACATGCACTAATTCGATTGATCTTTCACAATCTCAAGAGTGCTCACACTGAAGAGGTATCGTTCTTCAATGGCAGATTGTTCAAACCCTGATCACAGGAGAATGCACAGGAAATAGCACAAGGCAAAGTCGAAATATCAAAAGGTGAGTTTCTCATTGCCAAAGATTGCTTTATACCCAAAATGGCACGCATTTCCAAGAAGATACGCCCTTTTGCAATCATTTAAATCTTTTAATATTTTATTAAGTCCTTTTCAATAGTCATGACTTAATAATTGAGCGCACTTTAATATTTTAAGTCATTAAAATATTAAATCACCTTTTTAGAATATTTTAAGTGATATAAAAATGTATTAAAGTCGATGTGACTTTAATAAAAGGCATTAAGTTAAATAATTAACTCAATCACTTAAAAATTCATAACTCGCTCAAAACTCCAAATATTCCTGTGCCGTCAGAAGCTGTGGACTCCTGAAATGCCAACGCCTGCTGTGAACCAGTCACTGGGCTCTGAAAACTAGAACGATCAAACTCTCTAGAAAGTACCACTGACTCTCTAACCAATCTGGCTAGCCCACAAGGGTCCAATAAAGGGCTAACACACTGTTCCCGAGAACTGTCTAGAGAGGGAACATCACAGTCCGCCCTCCCCGAATTTGCTTGTCCACAAGCAAACTCAAAGCCGGATGCTGAAGAATACTGTCACTCTCCCAAGTAGCATCCTTTGCCGATAGATCCCTCCACTTTACCAAGTATTCCCTGATAACCCGCCTCCGAAGATGACGCTCTCTGGAATCCAGAATGGCCTCAGGTATCAAAACCAACTTCCCCTCATCATCCAGGGGTGGCAAATCAATAGAAGGAATTATGTGTTGTCCCAACGCCTTTTTGAGGCGCGACACATGGAACACGTTGTGAACCTTACTGTCCACCGGAAGATCTAACTCATAAGCCACTTGACCGACACGTCTGACAACTCTGAAAGGTCCATAGTATCGCGGCTTAAGTTTCTCGGAGCCCTTCTTACGAAGGGTGGACTGCCTATAAGGCTGAAGCATCAAGTACACCAAATCATCGATCTCGAAAGACCGCTCTACTCGTTTCTGATCAGCATATTGCTTCTGCTGATTTTGGGCTTTCTGTATATTCTCTCTGAGTGCCCTCATAATATCCTGGTTCTCCTGTAATAAATCACCAGCACTGGGAACTCTACTGTCACTCAGCAATAAGTCTAGAAAGCTCGGAGCATCATATCCATATAATGCTCGGTAAGGTGTCATCTGGATGCTCATGTGATGGGTGGTATTGTAGCAATACTCACAAAGGTATAACCACCTCACCCATGCCTTCTGCTGCCCTGAACTGTAATTTCGCAAGTACCCTTCCACCCATTTGTTGACTATCTCAGTCTTCCCATCTGTCTGGGGATGGTAGCTAGTACTCGGAGTGAGCTCTGTCCCGCAAAGTTTGAATAACTCCTGCCAGAAGTTACTCATAAACCTGCTGTCCCTGTCACTGACTATACTTCGAGGCAAACCGTGCAGCCTGAATACCTCTCGGAAGAACAAATCTGCCACCTGGGTAGCCATGTGTGTAGTAGTGATTGCGAAGAAGTGTGCATATTTCGTCAATCGATCTACCACCATGAAAATGTTGTCCTTCCCTTGAGCTTTTGGTAAGCCCGTGACGAAGTCCATGGACAAACAATCCCACTTCCTCTCTGGAATAGGAAGCGGCTGGAGTAAACCTGCAGGGTATGTATGCTCTTGCTTGTTCTGCTGACAAACAAGACATTCCCTGACATACTGGAGAACATAAGACTTGAGACCCTTCCAAGAGAATCTCTCCCGTACCTGCCTGTAGGTCTTAAAGTAACCGGGATGTCCTGCCATGGGAGAATCATGGAATGACCTCAATACTCTGTCCCTCATCTCAGAACCTGGGACCAATAAAATCCTCCCTTTGTAGATGATAAGATCATCTACAAGTGAATACCTGTCATCCTGTACTGATCCATCTACGATGCTAGAAGCCCATGGGTCCTTAGCATACTCTGCTACTATCAGATGTCTCCAGTCCTCTGAAACCAGTGTAATAGAACTCAAGTGAGGACGGCGAGATAAAGCATCAGCAACCACATTCTGAGTGCCCTTGACATAGGAGATGTCAAAATCGTAAGACTGAAGCTTGCTGACCCATTTCTGTTGCCTTTCATTTAGGTCTCGCTGCCCAAGAAAATGCTTCAAACTATTATGATCGGTTTTAACAGTGAATTTACTACCAATCAAGTACTGCCTGAATTTGGCCATGGCATGCATGATGGCCACATTTCCTTATCATAGATACTGTAGCTCCGTTCAGGACCTCTTAGCTTCCGGCTCTCGAAAGCTATAGGGTGTCGATCCTGCATGATAACTGCACCAATACCCTCACCACTGGCATCGCAATGTAACTCAAAGGGTTTAGTGAAGTCCGGTAGAGCCAAAACTGGACACGTAGTCATGAGAAGTTTGAACTTCTCAAAGCACGCTTGTGCTAATGGTGTCCACACAAAAGCACCCTTCTTAGTCAAATCAGTTAGTGGCGCAGCATGCCGCGAGAACCCACTAACAAACCGACGATAGAAGGCACACAATCCTACAAATCCCCTGAGCTGTGTCAATGTCTCAGGTGTAGGCCAATCGATGATGGCTCGAACTTTCTCTGGATCCATGCTGACTCCTGCACCACTGATGATGTGTCCCAGATATAAAAGCTCTGCCATGCCTAAAGCACACTTGGACTCCTTGGCGTACAAGGACTCCCTGTCAAGTATACTCAGTACCTCATCCAAGTGAACCATGTGTTCCTCCCATGATTTGCTATAAACCAGGATGTCGTCGAAGAACACCAATACAAATTTCCTCAAGTGAGGATGGAAAACCCTGTTCATTGTAGACTGAAACGTGGCTGGAGCATTGGTTAAACCGAATGGCATAACCAAGAAATCATAGTGTCCACAGTGACATCTGAACGCAGTTTTCTCTATGTCCTCCTCTCGGACTCTGATCTGATGATACCCTGTCCTCAAATCAATCTTTGAGAAGTAGCAAGCTCCATGAAGCTCGTCTATCAACTCATCTATCCGTGGGATAGGATACCTGTTCTTTATAGTTTTCCTGTTGAGCATTTGTAGTCAATACACATTCTGAGTGTACCATCCTTTTTCTTCACCAAAACAACTGATGAAGCAAAGGGTGACTTACTCGGCCTAATGTGCCCCATAGCTAAAAGCTCCTTAATAGTTTTCTCAATCTCATCTTTCAAACGCTTGGGGTGCCGGTAAGGAGTAATCATGATCGGTTTCGTGCCCTCATCCAGCTCTATAATATGCTCAATACCTCTATCAGGAGGTCTGCCTGGTGGAATTGCACTGAAAACCTTTGCATGTTTGATTTGAAGTTCCTGCACATCTGGATGGTAAGAAGAAGCTTGCTGCTCCAACTGTGAAGGCATTAGCTTGCACTCAGCAGCCCACTCTACCATATCGTGACGAATCAAACGTTCCATTCTTCGAAGTGAAATCTCTCTAAGGTTGCTGTCCTTGATGGCTTTTAGAATATGATTTGTGCCATCAATGCTGAATTTCATCTCCATGTCACGCAAATTAAGCGTGAATTCTCCTATTGCATGAAGCCACTTCATGCCAAGAACTATATCCGTTCCTCCCATGTTCACAACATAAAAATCTGCCTTAAACTCAAAATTGTTGAGTTTCAAAGGCAAGTCAGGTATCATCCTCTCGCAGTTGAGAGTGTATCCATCTACAACCTTCACACGTATGCCTTCAAACTGCTGAGTCTGAATTCCCCGTTTCTCCACTAACCGGGAATCGATGAAGTTGTGGGTTGCACCTGTATCTAGAAGGGATATGACCCTTTGACTAGCTAAGATCCCACGGAGTCTGAAAGATCCCTCTCTCTGCATGCTGGACATATGAGCCTCTTTTAATTTTGTTTCTACTACAATTTCAGCCTCATTTTCTGACTCTTCTCCATCTGTATCATAGATTGGAGCTTGCTGATCAGAAAAATCAGTCAATGCATCTCCCTCATAAAACCACTCCATGTGTCTGTTTTGCCCTTTAGGTTTGAGGGGGCAGTCGTGATTAAAGTCATACGGACCTTTGCAGTAAAAACAAAGTTTTCTCCTTCGTAAATCGTTCATTGTTTCTCGATCTAAAGGAGCTGCAAATTTCTTTTTCGGATCTGCATTATCAGCCTTCTTCGGATCTGATTTGTTCTCTGTATAGGAGGTAGTTGGCTTTGAGCCAAATGGCTTACGAGGTGTAGTTAGCTCCATGCTGCGAGCTTTCCTCATGGCTTCCTGTAAGGTAGGTGGATCAAATGCTTTTATCCAACCTTTCAAAAAGACCCTCAATGAACAATATGATCAGCCTTCTCTCCGAGATTCCTGTCACCATCACAGATAGTCTTTGGAACTCTCCAATGTACGATTCCAAGCTACCTAACTGTTTCAGTTGTGCCAAATCTCTGAAGAATAGCTCAGGATCACGTCTATCAAATCTCTCTACCAGTCTATCAGTAAACTCCTGGTACGAGGTAATCCTGTCATGATGAAGAGTAGCCATACCATGAATCCACCAGTCATGTGCCACGCCATCAAGGTGAAGTGCTGCAAAACGAATGGCATCCTCCTCAGGCATGGGGCGTAGTGTCAAGAATGTGTCAAGCTTACTAACCCAAGCACGTGCTGTAACTCTACCACTGCCATCAAAGTTCGCTAAAGTAAGCTTATTGGTAGCCTGTCTAAGATCATTCTGCTTGTGTCTAGGCCGCCTGTCATTCCTGCTTCTGGTGTGTTCTCTCTTCTGGCTCATGAATCTGTCAAAGTTAAGGTGCTCCTTAACCCTCGGTGGCAATGCATCCCACTCATCATGCATAGCCATAATGTTATCTGCAAAATTAATCTCACCACCCTATTCAACTTCGTCCACTTCCTCAGCATCATCTCTCGTAAAAGTAGGACATGTAGCTCTCTCAAAGGTGCGTGCTGGAGCTATGACTCCCTGAGGCTCTCTGTGAATACTGCCTTCACGATCTTGATCCAGATTCTAAGCTCTATTAATTGTCAAATTTTGGACATTTGTGCTGAGTTGTTGAAGAATAGTCGCCACCTGTTCTTGGCCTGCAACCATGCCTCTGAGCACCTCTTTAGCTTCTCTGTCCTCATCATCCCAAGGATTCCTGTAAGAACTTCCTCCTTCCCTGTTAGCCATATTATCCAAGTCTATTTCCTCCTCCTGTTCTTCAAACAGAAATGGTGGGAAAGGATTATGATTACCTCTCTGATTTCTAGGACCCCCTCTAGAGTAGAACTTGCCAAAACCCTGCTGGTGTGACTTCATAAATTTCTCTAACCCCACAAGCTGGCAGGATCAGAGCTCTGATACCACTGTGATGAGCCTGTTGGCTCTCTACTCAAAACCCCAATTTTTCTTAAGTCTTTAAGTGTTATTTAGTTTTTTAGAGAAAGTTTGATAGACAGAAGAGAAGGGGCGCACATCATAAATGCTCATAAAAAGTAAATTTGCACTATTTTCTTCAAAATGAAAGTGCAGATTGCATTATTTAACTGTGACAAATAGATTGCAAATGATACACATACCAGAATATCTCCAGATTATTTAATTAAAGAAATTGCCAGTTTGACAGCTGGAAATGGTGAAATCAAGCAAATAAGCACGCCAAATCTCCAGATCTAACTTCTCCCACTCCAAAATAAGGTACAATGCCCTGGTAGAGGTAGACGCCAAGGTAGAAGCACAGAAAAGATCAAAGAAGAAGGCGTTTCATTAACTTCCTTCACACGCCTTTCCAGAATACACAAATCCCAAGGTAAGCCGTACGGCCAAGGAAAGAATAGGAAGAATCTCTACTGGAAGCCTCTGAATCTGAAGAAGGATGCGCCACCAGGAAGAAACCCTCACTTATTGCAAACAACAAGAAATCTCAATATATATGTTCTCTGTCTGAAACTGTAGAACCTCTGAATGAAGCTCTCAACATGCACTGATTTGATTGATCTTTCACAATCTCAAGAGTGCTCACACTGAAGAGGTATCGTTCTTCAATGGCAGATTGTTCAAACCCTGATCATAGGAGAATGCACAGGAAATAGCACAAGGCAAAGTCGAAATATCAAAAGGTGAGTTTCTCATTGCCAAAGATTGCTTTATACCCAAAATGGCACGCATTTCCAAGAAGATACGCCCTTTTGCAATCATTTAAATCTTTAATATTTTATTAAGTCCTTTTCAATAGTCATGACTTAATAATTGAGCGCACTTTAATATTTTAAGTCATTAAAATATTAAATCACCTTTTTAGAATATTTTAAGTGATATAAAAATGTATTAAAGTCGATGTGACTTTAATAAAGGGCATTAAGTTAAATAATTAACCCAATCACTTAAAAATTCATAACTCGCTCAAAACTCCAAATATTCCTGTGCCGTCAGAAGTTGTGGAATGCCAACGCCTGCTGTGAACCAGTCACTGGGCTCTGAAAACCAGAACGATCAAACTCTCCAGAAAGTACCACTGACCCTCTAACCAATCTGGCTAGCCCACAAGGGTCCAATAAAGGGCTAACACACTGTTCCCGAGAACTGTCTAGAGAGGGAACATCACATAAGGAAAAAGCAATTCAAGTAAGGGGACTATTATAAACCTGTTTCCTAAGTATTCTGATATTTAAAATTGTTCACTACAAACAACTGAGCCCATTTGAATTTTTCATAATAATATCTTGTGGGGAAAGAAGCTTTTGTGCACAAGTCAAATGACTGTGTTTGGCCAAGAAAGTGTCTATACTGTCCTGGATTCAGCTTGAGATGGCATCCACACCTCCTATGAAACATTTTTCCAAAATATAATTTCAAGAATTAGTTGAGTTCTGATTGTTTTAAGATTTCTCTTGATTAATTGGTTTCCAGATTTCAGGTTTTTAGTCTGATGACTGTGTTAGGCTAAGACAGTGTCCATATTTTCCTGAATTTAGCATGAATGCACACTTCCTCGGGAAAGTTTTATTCTGTCATATGAAATGTTCATCTATTTTCAGAACTGGTATAGTTTATTTTCGTGTCCTGGTATAGTTTATTTTTCTGTCCAGCCCTCAGAAAAAGAATCAGTTTTGATTTTCCATCAGCTACATTTTTTTTTTATTTCCAGTAGGTGGAAAGTTTTGTTTTCCTGAAGCTTCAGATTTAGTTTCTCTATCTAGAAATTTCAGATTTCCTGTAGTTCCAGATCTCTATCAATTACAGCTTTAAATTAAACAAAACCTTCGTAGTATAATCAGTTATATTTTCAGCAGTTTCATCTTCAATTTCAGCAGTGATCAGTTTAGGATCACAAGGAAACCAAGAGAACCAAGCAAGAAAGCACTAAATGGGAGGTTAACATAAGATCCCCATTCCTAAGTTTGCAAATTTACTGATCCAAGAGAACATAAAATCTGTCTCATTTTCCAAAACTAAAACCCTATGAAAGACCACCAAAAAAGCTGTTTGCCACTTTACACCTGGAAGTATCAGCATTTGACTGGTTAAACTAATAAAGGGAGTAAACAGAAAGCAACAAACCCAAAATGACTGCATTCTAAGGCTTATACCTTGGAAAACAACACGTCATTTTCAAGAACATGAAAGAATGCAGCATGGCAAATTCCATCAAACCACTACTAAAAAAATATTTCCCATGACATGCAGTTGTTATGTACAACTTACAAGGATGGATTGAAAGAAACCATTCAGGAGTATGTCAAGGCTTTGAAGCAAACTACTTAATACGTAATTATTGAGCAAGCAAAAGTATATTTGGAGGCTGCTATGAGTAACCTTGCATGGATTCTTCTCTCCAAAACTAATACAGAAAAAAGGGAGAGCTTAAGGGTGACTAGAAATATAATTAAAGCTCTTCAACTGTTGGAAAATCAAATAAGGAAAATATCATAGATACTGCTACCACCCTATTATTTAGGGCTGAAAGGACTTTATTTAGCTGCAAAAAGGTTCAGTCCAAGGGACGTACGTGCAAGGTCCCTAGAAGGGTCCACATGATTGAGTTTGTGCACAAAAATTATTAGACGGCCACAAATTATCTTTAAAAATCACCAAAAATAGGAGAAAAATACCCATGTGGAAGAGAGAAAATAAATTTTCATTTTCATTTTTCTCCCTTGCTACCATGTCTGGAATCAATTAGTATCAGACTTTGAGCATAAAAAGAAAAGGGAAGGGAAGAGGAATGGTGAACATCATTTCTTTTGGAAATATTCAATGCTCAATAGAGTCAGATCTACGTATACTGAAAGTTGGTGTATTCCTAGGTTTAAGTATTGTTCTGTTACGAAATTTCCAGCTATATGAGACAAATAACCTAACAATTGACTACAAAGTTAATGATCAAATGTATGAAAATTCAGCTTATCAGGTACAATTTGAACTTTTTATTGTCAAGTTAGAGCTTTAGAACTTGATGTCAAGGCACAGTTGTTGAAGAACTTGAGCAAATTCAAGATGAAATTTTATAAGCTGCTCCATGAAATTTAAGAAAGACAAGCAACTGATTACAGTTTAAGCGCTGCAAGAAGCTGCAAATAAACTTATTCCAAAGCAATAAAAGGTTAAAAACTAGCAGAAAATGGATTATTCTATTTCTAATTCTATGGAAAAACTGCATCTGAAGGTCACAAGATAGAATCAAGCAAGAGAACAAGAAATGCAGAAACTTATTGATGAGCATCCACATGTTTTTCAGGGCCTATTGCCCAAACTGCCATTACATAGATGGCAAAAACACATGATCAAATTGGAAATGGGTCCAAACCAGTGGCTGTCCCCCATTCCAGATATTCAAAGTTATCTAAGGATGAAATTAAAAATTAATACAAGAGTTATTGATTATGGGACATGTGGTACCTAGCAAGAGCCCTTTTGCACCTCCAGTGGTATTGGCAAGAAAGAAGGGTGGTTCATTTCCTATGTGCATTGACTACAGAGAATCAAATAAGAGGATCATTAAGAGTAAATATTTCATTCCACATAGAAATGAATTACTGTTAAATCATGTGATGCAATGGTGGTTAAAAGATTATTATACAATTTGCTTATAGGATGAAAGGAAATGACCAATTAAAGACAATTTTTTGTCCTCATCACTGCCACAATGAAGTTTGAATAATGCCTTTTGGGCTGACCAATGTTCCAATCACCTTTCATGGCACCGTAAGTCAAACTTTCCAAGACACTTTGAGCAATTCTGTACTGGTTTTGTTTGACAGTAATCTCCTTTATAGCAGGACTGGAAAATATCCATTGAGCCACATGGAATTTTCTTTAAACCTCTTGCAAATAAAAATGTTATTTGTACATAAATAAAAAAGCAATATTGCAGAACGTATTTGTGCTCTTGAACGCATAATTAGGAAGGTGAAACTCAAAGCTGATCCAGCCTAGATAAGAACCATCCTTCAAGGCCAAATAGAGTCATACAGTCATAACAAAGTTCAAAGTAGATTTAGAGAATTGGAATTCAAGCAACAAATGGCTCTGTTCCATGATTTTATACATCCAAAATCAAGACTCAACAATATTTATTGTCACAATGCTATGAATGTTGTCAAGATTGTTTAATTCTATTAAAGAATTAGCAATAAACACAAAAAAGGAATATAGACAATAACACAATATATTATTATAAAATATTGTAGTCTGAGTGACAATCACAAATGAGCTCATCTCCTTAAATAAAGTTTGAGAGATGTAACCAAAAATAAATGAGCATGACCCTTGTCCAAGATTTTAAGTACTAATAATAGCTAATATAATTACAATATCATTAAGTCACTACAGTGACTTTATTACAAAAGGTAAGTCTTATATTCTAAGACCTCCTCTTAAGGTTTACTATACTAAAAGCAAAACATACTAGCACACTAAACTAAAAACATCAAAACCAAACAGAACCATATCTACTTTAGATGCTTCTCTTTGAAAATAGTTCTTCGATCAAGTACAACTCATTCAAGTTACCTCATAACCCTCATAAAGGTGTAGTTCCTTAACTAAATTTCTACATTCCCGAATTCCACCTCCCCAAACTCCCAAATTACAAATCTCCCAAGTTATGGGACAACCATCAATGTTGAGCTACATCCACAATGCTCCATCAAGTTGTCTCATGACACTTGTGAAGTTATAATTTACAAGATCCACAAACTCCCAAACTAATTGGGCAGCCATCCATGTTGAGCTTCATCTACACTAGATCCCTTCTTGTCTTCAAAGTGTGGTCTTCTTAAAACATGTATTCTTCATCAACAATTCCTCAAAACTGTCAACATCCGGTGGATCTTCAACAATGGCCATATATCAAATTCATTTGGTTTGTCTTGAGCTTTCCCTTGAGAACATCACTAGCTCAAATTATATAGTTTCACATTGTGTGACTTCTTTCTTGCAATAATAACATTCAATCTCCCCTTTGTCTTTATCTGATCTCCTATGATTGTTTCTTGAGTACAATGCCACCTCAGGTTGATTATCATCTCCTATATCTCCTGCAATTGTTCTCTTTTCTCAACTACTAGAGGTGAAATCATATCTTCCAAAGTTGTGAAGGCATCTAACTGAGAGTAAAAAAGCCTTTGTTGAATTTAGAAGGCAAACTATTCAACAAAATGGCGTTGGCATCAGCATAGTCCACCATAGCATTGACTTCTACTAGCTATCTAATAAGAGATATCAGATTGTTTACATGGCAAGACATAGTGACTTCACCAATCATCTTGAATCTAAATAGCTAAAGCTTTATAGAAAACTTTGCATTAACCGCTTTTGTCCCAACCATTTTATTCAAATTTTTCCCATATTTCTATGGATGATTTTTCCAAATTTATATGATGTAACTTAAAATCGAAGAAAGCATAACCAATAAAGGTTTTGGCTTTGTCATCTTTGCTCTGCCATTCTAGTAACTTATTTGCATTTGTGTGTGGTTTCTCCTCCCCATTTACTATTTCCCACAAATTCTTGTTCATCGATTGCATTTGGATTTTTACTTCTAGGTGTGGAAGTTGAGGACAAAATAGTTTTCTAATGGAATTTCCATTCTTAGAAAAAATACCCTAGAAAGTAACCCTTATTAATTTTTGGACCTTTAAAGAAATTGGATGCAGACTTTTACTCAAAGAAATTGGCAATACCTACATGCCCTAGCTGTGTGCTAAAAACCATGCCCTAGTTGTTTCTTTAGAGAGCCCTTACGACTGCAAAAACCCCTAGCCATGATTGTTAAAAATCCCTTGTTTTTTGAAACTAGCAAGAAATATCAACTTTCTACAACTCTCATGACCTCCTTTACCTCATGATTGCAAATCCCCTTGCTACAAATATTTGACTAAGAAACCCACATTTTTCTTTGACTATAACCCATATTTTCCTTGTTGATGTGTAACAGCTGGAGTGCATCCTTCAAACATGTTTAGCACATGTGACCTCGAGATTTATCGGCCCATGGCAACTACAAAAACTCTGTTGAATTTCTGCCCTCGTTGAAACCTATGACTGATTATTCTTCTCGTGATTTATGTGACAGATACCCACAAAAATGCCTGCGATTTTCTGCTTCCTGTGTGCCCTTGCTCCTCCTTGCAACCTTGTGACTTGATTTTTCACACAACCTTTTTCAAACTGGGATTCTCACGACCCTTGGCTCTAATACCATATTATAAAAATGAACAATAAGCACAAAAAAGGTATATAGACAATAAGCACAAATAAGGTATATAGACAATAACACAATATGTTATTATGAAATACTAGAGTGATGATTACAAAGTAGTTCATCTCCTTATATAGAGTTTGTGAGATCTAAAAATAAATGGTCACACGTTCAATTCCCTGGATTTACCCCCACATGGGTGGAGGGCAGCTCATACGGATGGAGGTTATAGTGGTTTAGGACTTTGCTTCATAGGTCCCAGTAGGTATTAATTCCTCCATAAAAATAAAAAATAAAAACCAATAATCCAAGATTTTAAATACTAATAATAGCTAACATTATTACACACCAGTGACTTTATTATAAAAGGTAAGTCTTATATTCTAACAAGATCAAACTCCATCGAGTGCTTTCTTATACACTAAGGCCTGAGAATAAAAGGAAATGTGTGGTAAATTGAAAGATAGTCCTTATAAGGGATACAAATTTCAGTTTCCATAAAATGATACATTCCGAGATCACCAATGGTGCATGTATCTATGTTACACCGAATTCCCTTTCAGGGGCAATATGGGAAGAGGGGGCAATGGCTGGGTGGGCAATGGGTAGCGATGTGTCCATGTGGAGCAGTTGAAAGTCTAAACTCTTCTGGCTTAAAAACCAGGCTTAAATCCCAGCATGCATTCTAATGGCAATTATGTAATTTTCACTCTAAACTTGTTGTGGACTAAAGTACCCTTTGAGGAATTAAAGGTGGTATAACTTGAGAAAAGAAAAACAAAGGCTGTGTTCTGTCACATTAAAACACAAACAGAGGAGAGTTAAAAAAATGAACTCACAGGCTCATAAAGTCCGATCCGTAGTCCACCAAAGAGGCATTGACGATGTAAGCCAGGGACTATTCCCTTCCACAAAGATGCAATCCCTTCTTCCCTCGCAATGGTTGTCATCGTTCCAACCATACCCTTGTATTTCAATGCTTCTCCTCCTGTTTGCTTTCCTTGCAATTGAAGCCTCACCTTTGCAGTGTCAATGGGGATCGTACATATCTACAGAAAAGGAGAAAAAATACAATCATACCCAAGCGATAGAAACCACATATGTTGAAAAATCATTAACAGATTCATGGTTCGAATCCCATTCCACATACCCACCAAAACTTTATATATAGAGAGAGAGATATAGATACAGATATATAGAGAGGAGGAGAGAGAACATGGATGATAAATATTTGCATATATTCCACACGTTCAGAAAATGGAAAAAAATGTAAACATGGATCCAATATATAATAAAATCCCAATCCCACAATGGAGAGAAAAAAAAACCTGCGAGACGCATTTACAATAAACATAAAATGAAGTGTACCTCGGCCCAACAGGCGCTGAATGCACTGCTGGCAAATGTTCCAGCCAGAGATACCTCTCTTTTGGTTTTGGGCTTCGCCTCCGCCATGGACTTTTTTTAAGAAAAGGAAATACAGGAAGATCTAAAAAGCTGGTTTTCCTCTTTCTTTCTCCTGATCAGGAATAGAACGAAGTTTTTGTGCTTCACAGGGTTCTCCTTTGTTGTTGCCTTTTTATAGTAACACGCCTTCACAACCAACTCTGCAAAATGCCAAAATCAAAATAATGTAAGGACAAATTATTTTGTTTGTTTTTAGCCAGGAATTTAGATGCTTGGAATTAATCCAAGAACAAATTCCAAACGTGAATGAAATGATACTTACATTTCGTGTTCCACTAGCTAGTGGAGCAATCTGATCAATAAATTGCTTGGATGATAGTTTCACCCATTGGGCTTCTCCAACGGTATCCGACGAGGCAAACCGAAGTTAGGGGGAAACTTTCGCTATGTCTGTGTCCTCAATTCGTTGGTAGTGTTGCATGATGTCAGTCTTTCCTTTCATAGAGATTCTTTATACGTGGACTAACTTCATTACCTAAGGGGAGGAAAATATAAAAAATGTTATAGGTTGATAAAATAATATTTAGTTTCAACATTATGGGGAATGGGTTTTCATAAAAAGTTGTTAATCTATGAGACACTTAGTAGTTTCATCATGATAGATTTTTTTTATAGTTTATAACAAATTTTATGATAAGAAATTAATGAGGAGTTATAAGATAAAGTGGAATTATTTTAGGGACAAAATTTTATTAATATTTAAAAAAATAAGATGAAATTGTGTCTTCTTATTATTATAAAATAAGATGATTATTGAGTCTTGGAGATAACTACTAATTTTCATACATTTTCTATTATGGTTTGAGTCTTATGTTCAACTATAAAATTTAAAGACAAACTATTAGCTTTGGATATCAAAGAGTGAAACCTCTTTGGTTTCTTGAAGATTGAAGGACAAAACCCCTATGCTTTCCTAAAGTTAATCTCGTACAAAAGTTATATTTGCACTAAAAGCTTATTTATGTTCTATTAGATAATATTTTGTATTTTTAAAGCAATAATATATTATAGAAGCAAATTTGATTCATATTTGTGTGTTGCATATTTAAAGCTCAACATAATTGTGATGAGTTATGTTATTCATGCAATGTATTGTTATATCTTCCAAACATTGATAGTTATTTGAATACTATATATAAAATTATTATTCACTTAGTGCATGCTCTCACCTTCTCCTTATGGGATCTTGGTGATCAAAAGTGATGAATAGTAATATTTTGCTCATGACATCCGCAAGAGCATTGGTGATTAGAAATTGGTAAATATTTAACGTTAAAATTTATGAAGGACATCACAATGGTACCAAAGCTAACTTCATGTCAATTTGTGAATCACATGGAGCAACGAATGACCTTTGGAAAAGGATGAAAGAGCATGTCTATTATAGAATACTATGGATGCAAATGGGAAAATTATTAGCAATGGAGCAAGAAAGAATGATAAAATTATTGACACAAATATTACAGTTCCAAAGCAACATGATCATCACCATTCCTTTATGAAATCTAGATCTAGCTAGAACATCACAAAGAGGGAAAAGCTCAACTTCTCATAATTGACTAATGGTTAGTCAATTAGGTCTCATCCAAAAACCTATAAGGCCTATTTTTTTAAAGATGAAAGATTAGAATTAGAAAACTTATGTGAAAAAGTTAGATAGACACTTATAGAGTATAAATGAAAATCAAAAGATTTCAAAGCCATTTTTACTTTTCTAAACTAATTGAATATTAAAAAAAGTGTTTGAATCAAAAAGGCCAAAATGACAAGAAAATAGAGTTGAAGTAGAAGGTAAATATTTAAATAAAAATGTTGATGTTATTATAGCAGTACTAGAGCATTGTGGGTGTACTAGTTTTGTGGAGGACATCACAGTGGTATCATAGAACTATCAATGCCCACAAAATTAGTATCACAAGATTATGAAGGCACTCATTTTTTGGAGGACATCACAATTGTATAAGAGTATTTTAGCCTAGTGCAATGTGTGTTAACTAAATTTGGACCAAAATAATGAGGAATGCATTAAAACATAAACATTTGATCCAAACTAAACTAGGCATAAATAATAAGAAAATGCATTAATAAACACTAGTATTATGCCTCCACAACTTTGGGATATGCTCTTTAATGTGGATAAAGGATGGGTAAGTATGAAATGTTGGTTTCTCATGAGAGACTTGATTTGGAAGCATCTACCTATGATCTTTGAAGAACTTCCATATATGGAAAATAACTTTCAAATGAGGATTTGTAAATATTTTGATCTCAAGATATGGATGCTTCAAATCATTTTTTAGATTGGATGGTTAGGATGAATTTGCATATGAAGATGGATGAGAAGGATGCAAGTGGATGGAAGGATTAGATCAAGTGGATGGAGGGCTAGGATTACTTTATTTTGCATGAGGAAAGCAAATGCAAACAAGTGAAGGCTTGAACAGAATACAAAGGATAGTCAAGATTGAATCTGAATAGAGGGATAGGATGCACAAATGTGAATTCTTGAGGGGAGTGTAAGTGAATGGTCAAGCTTGAACTTGAATGGATGATGGAGATGTAAGAATTAATTTTTGGATCTTAGTGGTAAGTTAAAAACGATTTATTTTATTTTTAAAATAATATGAGGAATCTGTGTTAGCCCAAGTAATTAGATAAGAATTTTTTTAATTAATTAGTCATAGAGGAAGGTCAAGGTAATTAACTAAATGTGATTTAATTAGTTAGTGAGAGTGAGTTAGCTTAATTAATTATGATTTACTTTATTAATGTTGGAGGAAAGATGGTCTAATTAACTAAATAATTTTATTCTTAATTAGTGAAGATGCAATGTAGGTTTAATGATGTATATTAATAAAAGTGTGATAATGTCAAGTTAAAATGTGGAAGTTTATTTTTAGTATTTGTAAGTAGTATTAGAGCTACCATTGTTTGTAATGAAGAACCAAGATCTAGTACAAGAATAACCACATACAAGGGCTATTATACAAATGATCCTAAAACCAAAATAGTGAAAATACAAAGAGTTTCAAAAATGAGAGAATATGCCAATACATTTAAGACAATAATGGATCAAATCAAGAATCTCCATAACTAAAATCTTGCAATACATGAATCAATACAAGCTACAGGAGTAGATACATATATAGAAAAGAGAGGAGGAAAATATAACTAATGAGAGATGTAAATTCAATTACCCAAAAATAGGTGGGAATAATATTCATGAAAGATGTCACTACCCTCATAATATAACCTACTCACTACAATTAATCAAGCTAAATAAAAGTGTAGGAAAACATAATAATATCTAACTAGCGCAAATAAGAACCTATACTAACACATTGGTTGCCCCAAGCTATAAAAAAATGTTAAAGATTTATGGTGGCATTAATTTTGTGGAAGATATAATATTGGTATCAAAGCTAAAATCCTACTAATTTATGAAAAATGGAGAGAAATGGAAAACCTATGACATAGGAGGAAAGAGAAAAGTTTATAAGACACCATAATAGGACTTTGGATGGGGTAAGATAAAATGACAAAGTTGCTAACAACAAGCCAAAAAAGAGTGACCAAGTTGTAGACACAAATATTGTAGAACCATATTACTATGCCCATGGCCATCCCTTTATAGAATCAAGGTCATACCAAAGCATCACAAAGAAGAGAAATTTCATCTACAAATAGATGAAAAGTAGTTATTTTCATTCCAAAACCTTCTAGGCCCATGTTTTCATAAAAAAAATGAAACCTAAGACTATTTCCACATAGGAGCTAAATAAAAAATTGAAGAATATCATGGGAAATTAAAATTCTTAAAATCTAATATATCTCTTAATAAGATATTAGGGAAGTTTCTCTAGTATGGAAAAGTCCAAGAAATCAATCAAAATGATAATTGAAAAGAATTTAAGTAGAAGGTGAACAAACTAAATGCACCCATCTTTAATGGTAGCAACAAGATGTCTACTTGGGTTTAGTTAAAGAAGTTGTAAACTTAATCTGCACTCAATCTTATAAGGGAATAGGATGTAATCCAATTTACCACATTACACTTAGAGGATGTTTCCTATGAGTGGTGGCACCAAGGTCTAGTCACATAAGGGCATGATCTTGTGTAGAAATTTGACTATTTTAGCCAAAAGATTAAAGAAAAAATAGATAGAAGGATGAGGAAGAATATTTCAAAGAGCTTTTTATAATCAAGAAACAAAACTTAGTAGATGTATATGCAGTGGAATTTTAGAGAGTTATAGTTGTGGTACTTGATATATAGAAAATAATATCACTTTCCTATTTGGTGAAGGTCTATTTGAGTCACTCAAGGATCTAGTTAAAGCATTTACACCATTTCTTCAATAACCTATTAAAATGCTTCTCATATAGGAAGCCCTAAGGACCTACTCATAAACGCCTTGACAAAGACAAAATTCATTATATTTAAGTGATATATGATGAGACTAAACCTAAAGAACCAAAATTATAACAAGCGACAAGAAAGTAAATTATTGAGCTTAAGTTTGAAACGAAGGTATAGACTTGCAAAAATATCCATGTAGCAGCTCTCTTTAATAGAGCACCATGATATCATTCATTTAAGGTTCATAGGGAGCTCTCTAGATAGATAGTTACAGTTCTTATTGGTAGTGGTGCTACCCACAACTTCATTAATGAAGGCCTAATGCTTAAGAAAGGATTCAAGGTCAAGAATCCTTTCTCAAATTCAATGTCATTGTTGCTAATGGATTTACATTTATGTGTACCAACGTAATTCATTAACTTGGGTTGTCTAAGTTAATGATTATACTTTGTGTGATCTAATTTCTATGTGGTGGGGCTAGGGGAAGCAAATATAGTCCTTGGTATAAGTTAGTTGCATTCTCTTATAAACTAAAGTTCAAATATTTGGAGAGAGACAAGACACTTAAGGGAATAATTGATAGGTCACATCAAGTGTTCATATGTAGGAGTATGAAAGAGATATTTTATAAATAACCAATCTCATGGGCAACTATTTTCTTTGTATTGAAAGGCATGCCAATGTTATCTTAAAATAATTGCCACCTTCATCATACTACTGTGAAGACTATCATGAACAAATATAGTGTGGTATTTAGTGAAATGCTTATATAATAGTCATTTGACAAGGAATCTCAATACTTAATAGAGTTGGGCTATGTTTCCATCATAATCATCCCTCTATTATATGTGGATACATAAAGAAGAAATAAACAAGGTCATTATCTCTTGGGAAGAATCAAATATATCAGGACATCTAGTGCTGCATTGCTTTTGGGGATCCAATTTCAAGAAGGTTGAAACTATAATGTCTCTTTTAAATTAATTTAGCTCACATAGGCCCAATCCTTATTTTTTGATAAAAATGTTGATAATGTGTGTCTCAAACTCACTGGTGAAACCCTGGTTTTGTTGCTTAGACCTCTGAAAGTGACGAATCCTGCTTGTACCGATGTACTATTGGAAATTGTGCCTCTACTTGTTGGCTTGTATCTCTATTCAAGTCTTCATTGTCAGCCGATCGCTGGAATTCCTCACTTCATAACCTAAGTCGTGGAGTTTGAAAGTTTTGTAACTTCATGTTTGGTCGATCTCCTTCGTTGGTCATGGCATCGGTGTTTTTAGTAACTTCGTAACTTGTTTGCGGTGGTTATGAAGTTTGAGTTATCTCTGACTAGGCGACAATGGTTGCGGGGATTGGTAAATTCATAACTTGTATGTGGTCGTTATGAAGTTATCATTTTGAGCGACACATCGATGGGTGTTCACTTTGGTGGGGCCATGCCGATGATTGGTTTGTCCATGGGTGTACAAGTGAGTTGGTAATCAAAAAGGCTAACTCGTTGATACCTAAAGTCTTCAGGCTTTTTTCATAAACTAATGACTGTTAATATTTTGCACCAATGTGGAATAATGTCAACAGTTGAACTTCTTGGCGGTTGAGCGAACCAAATCGGTCTTGGACAGTAGATTCCTGGAAATCAAAGGGTTGAAGTGAATATAGTAAGAAGAACAAAAAAACGATTAGGGTAGTGTGAAACTGATAGCAGAGAGACAGAGAGTGAACAAGGTAAAGGCCTGGCTGGCCGTAAGGTTGGCTGGTAAGGCCAAGAGGATGGTGAACTCAAATGAATTTGCACTATGTGTTTGAGGACATTGTAACAGTGTGAAGGTTATGAACTATGTTGTTGCTTGTATTCTCCAGAATGAACAAGATGTAAACTCCCGAAGCATATAGCTTTGAGATTGTATTGTAACTATTGTTGTTGTTGATTAATACAATCGAGTTGAGTGTTTTAGAGGGTAGGTTTTTTTACCCAAAAGGGTTTTCCCCACGTAAATTTGTGTTCTAATCTTATGTTCCATCTTTCATGTTTATTGGTTATGTTTGTAGAATCTATCAATGCTTGTTGTTGAATTTACATGTGCTTCTCTTAGAAAGGTTAATGTGGAAAATGCACTATGTTTGATTCCACTTTGTGGCACATTTGTACATGTCTTTGAGGAAATTTAATGAAATTAAAAGTTACCAAAGGCACTACTGTTCTTGGATGTTTCTCCGAGATGACCCCATATTTCCCAACAAGTGGTATCAGAGCTATGTGACTGTAGGAAGAATGGATTCTAGGACTCGCTAATACTTGTAAGTGGTATTAGAGTCTTCTTCTAGTTGCCGGTTCTAGGTATTTCTCCTGTGAAGATTTCTTAGTCTGTCAAGCTTGAGGAAATCTGGAGGAATCGGTCGATGTATTGATCCTTTGATGAGTGGAAGTCTTGTGGTATTCTAAGACAACACACAGCTTGAAGGATGGTGAAGATGGAGAAATTAGAGTTGATCATATTGTAATGATGTGGTATGAGGCTCCTGGTTGGCAGTGAATGATCTTGATGCAAGGGGTGTGAGTTTATACTTATGGTTGTGTTACAACAGAGCGTGATTCATACTGGGTGTCTGTGTGAGAGGCTCCTTGGTGATATGGAGAAGCTTGGGTTGTTTCTCAGCCATGGAAGAGAGTGCTTATGCTAGGTAGTGTTTCCTGGTGTTGGAAGGCATTGTTTCCTGTTAACCTCAAATGCATAAAGGCTATGGAGTTAATCATTAGATGATTTGAAAGCTTATAAAATAGCCTATCTCTTTCTTAGATGCATGTACATATTGATGGTTTTGGAATTGGCTTGGAAGGGGCCTGGATTTCCTGAACTATTGTTTCTTGTAAGGATAATTTGTACTTGCATGGCTCTGTGGTTTTGCAAGTTTTACACGGTCAAGCAAAACTTGTGGTTATGTGGAGTTGTTGTTAAGCTATTTTCTAGACCTTGGCTTTTGGGGTGTTGCTGGATGAGATAGTTGTAGTTTTGCATGCATGCTTTATGCATGGTTTGAGGAGGTGAGATGCTTTCTCTACATGGGAGTGTTGGTAAGTGATTTGTCACTCAGCATTCTTGTGGTGGTGCTTGTGGTTTCCTAGACTATGGTGCTTGAGTTGTGGACATGATTGGAAAATCGGATTTGGCTTGATCCGGTGTTTGAGTCATGTTGTCTACATGGTTTTCTCTTTGAGATCTCAATTTTGCATCTTCCATTCTGATGATGGGTTTGCATGCTTCATTGATTGAATCTATGGGTTGAGCAATGTTGTGGGTTGTCTTTACCTACATGTTTGTTGTGGGACAACTCAGATATGGACTGTCTATATCCTCAAGGTTGATGTAGTGTTTGTGCAGACTTGTTAGCTGGCCTTATCTGTGGTCACTTGTGCATTGGTGTGATTGCTTTGAGATGAGAGGATGGATGGAGTTGAGTACTTGAATAATCAATTATGGGAACCTGTATCATGTGTATCACGATGTCATGGAGAGCTAGATACACATTTCAGTGTAATATTTTGACAGTGATGGTGTGGTCTGCTTGGTTTTGGAGATCTTGGTGCTGCTCAACTTTGTTGTCAAATGGACATGTTGTTGTTACAGACCTGAAGGATTTTTAGTTTAGCAGATGATTCGTCATG
Source organism: Sequoia sempervirens (assembly GCA_007258455.2). Classification (NCBI taxonomy): domain Eukaryota; kingdom Viridiplantae; phylum Streptophyta; class Pinopsida; order Cupressales; family Cupressaceae; genus Sequoia; species Sequoia sempervirens. Next base: position 657,962,506 of record VDFB02270651.1, read on the forward strand.
ATGCTTGGAAATCTTGGATGTCACGTTTCAGTGGGAGCTTTAGCAGTGACTGTGGGTTTCATCACTTGGTGATAGATGGTCTTCTTTAGTGTTGTAGATGTTACTAGGAGGGGCTCTTAGATCCTGTTGTTGTAGAAGGGTTCTTTCGCATTTGCATGGACACTATTTGAGGATGTACAACATCTTGGAACCATGGAGGACGTTTGGAGTCTTTGGTAGAGGTGTTGGTGGTTCTTGACAGGTGATATTGGTTTTGAGTTTGTTTGCTTTATGTCATGGTATAATCTTGCTTATGTATTGGAGTTTTGACATTGTGCATTGTACTTGAGACCATGGTGAAGTCACTTGGAGCATGGTATATCCTAATGAGGGTGTGCAGATCATGGTGTCATGATAAGTTCCTGATTCAGATGATTGGAGCTTTGACAATGGTTTGGTAATTCTCTGTGTATTGGGTGCTTTGACTATTTGCTTGATACTTCATGATATTGCAATAATGAAAATTAGGGTTTAGCATGAGATGATCATTTGCTAGTACTCATGGATACATGGAGAATAAGGTGAGGTTGTATTTCTATTGAGAGAAGAGAATTGTTGATGGACACTTTTGATGAAGTTTTCAGCAGAAAGTCTGAGAAGCCTACACCTTGGTTGGACGTGACTTCAACAAAGACCAATGAGGAGATTGCTCTTGGAGAAGACATGATGATTTGGTTATCCTAGAGGAGCATTCTCTTTCGCCACTCTTGGTCTACTCGGCAGAGAAGTCTAATCTAAGAGGTATTTTCCCATTGTATCTTTCATATGTGTTTTATGCTTTCTTTCATGGATATGGATCTTGAGTTGTTGTTAGATGGTTCTGGAAGATTCATTGTGAGAGATGGATAGCATGTTTATCTCCTTGAATTTATATTTTTTCATCTATGATGGTCATAGGGGATGGTAGTGGGTAGATTTCCTGATATGGGAAATGAAGTAGTTTGATCTTCTTTGAGTAGCTTACATTCATATGAACTGTGTTTGATCTTCGAGATTGAATGGTTGGATGTTGTTATGCTTTTCTCTTGGGGTTTTTTGAAGGAGATCATACTTGACATAGTTGGTTTTTAGAGGTGTATGTAGGAGGATGTTCTACAAGTATATGATGTGCAGAGTTTCTCTCTTTGTTCTTGGTTGTCTTCTTGGATGTCTGGTTTCACATTACATTGGTTTGAGGTTTGGTCAAAGTTGTAGTGATCACTAGCTTGTGGTCATGTGTCTTCAATCATGTTCTTGGGTGATGATATGGAGGTTCTTAATATATTTTCCTTTGTTGGGTGGTGAAGAACGTGGAAGAGCTCTGGAAGACTGTTGAGAGAAATGATTCTTGTAGTAGTTGGTTGCAGACCTTGTGCATATAATTGTGGATAATTCCTTGGTACTACATGGTTACATTTTCTATGTGCTATTATTGGTAGACCTGTTATGTCTTTGATCCTGTAGATTTGGCATTACCCATGCAGTGGGAGTACCTGGATGCATTTGGTCTTTTTCGATTGGTCTATGCATGGTGCTTGTATCTGCAGTTGATGGGTTGGTTATGTTGCTGACATAAGTCTACTAAAGAGGATACCTTGAAGGTATGCGAGATTGGATGGAATAGCATGAGCTGTGGGTGTTATTTTTAGTCACGTGGGTTAATCAATTGGATGGGAGTAGTTAGTTCTCTAGTTGCTATTCTAGCCGATGTTCTATCTTGTTTCTGGAGAATGACCTCACTATTGTGTTCTATTTGAGGCTTTGACATTGATATTGCTTATGTATAGCATGTGAGCATAGTGAAGTGGTGGCAACATGTTATAGTCTTTGCTATTAGTTGGATCTGGTGTTTGTGTTCTATAAACTGGTGCATATATGCCTTGGTTGATTTCTTGTCTTGTAGTGGATGGATTAAACTATTGCCTAAGTTGGTGGACATCTTGGATGTTGGTGCAAGTGTCTTGGCTGGAGCATGAGAGCATTGTTTGAGATTCTTATTATCACATGAATGGCTATGGTACAGTGGTTCTGAAGGTTGGAAAGGGGTTTAGTGAGTTCTTCGTCAAGTGGGAGATTATTGAGAATGTGTGTCTCAAACTCACTGGTGAAACCTTGGTTTTGTTGCTTAGACCTCTAAAAGTGATGGATCTTGCTTGTACCATTGTACTGTTGGAAATTGTGCCTCTACTTGCTGGCTTGTATCTCTATTCAAGTCTTCATTGTCGGTCAATCGTTGGAATTCCTAAGTTTGTAACCTAAGTCGCGGAGTTTGGAAGTTTTGTAACTTCTTATCTGGTTGATCTCCTCTGTTTATCGCGACATCAGTGTTTTCGGTAACTTCATAACTTGTTTGCGGTGGTTACGAAGTTTGAGTTATCTCTGACTAGGCGACAGTGGTCATGGGGATTGGTAAATCCGTAACTTGTATGTGATGGTTATGAAGTTATCATTTTGAGTGACACGCCGATGGGTGTTCACTTTGGTGGGGCCATGTCGATGATTGGTTTGACCGCAGGTGTACGAGTGAGTTGGTAATCAAAAGGGATAACTCATTGATACCTAAAGTCTTTGGGATTTTGTTTATAAACTAATGACTGTTAATATTTTGTGCCAATGTGGAATAATGTTGATTGTTGAGCTTCTTGGCGGTTGAGCGAACCGAATCAGTTTTGGACAGTAGATTCTTGGAAATCGAAGGGTCAAAGTGAATATAGTAAGAAGAATGGTAGAACGATTGGGGTGGTGTGAACTTGATAGCAAGGAGATAGAGAGTGAACAAGGTGAAGGCCTAGCTGGCCGTAAGGCTGACTGGTAAGGCCAAGAGGATGGTGAACTCAAATGAATCTACACTATGTGTTTGAGGACATTGTAATAGTGTGAAGGTTTTGAACTATGTTGTTGCCTGTATTCTCCAGAATGAACAAGATGTAAACTCCTGAAGAGCATAACTCTAAGATTGTATTGTAACTATTGTTGCTGCTGATTAATACAATTGAGCTAAGTGTTTTGGAGGGTGGGGTTTTTTACCCAAAAGGGTTTTCCCCACGTAAATCTGTGTTCTAATATTTTGTTCCATCTTTCATGTTTATTGGTTTTGTTTGTAGAATCTGTTAATGCTTGTTGTTGAATTTACATGTGCTTCTCTCAGAAAGGTTAATGTGGGAAATGCACTGTGTCTGATTCCGCTTTGTGGCATAGTTGTACGTGTCTTTGAGGCAATTTAATGAAATTAAAAGTTACCGAAGGCACTACTCTTCTTGGATGTTTCTCCGAGATGACCCCATATTTCCCAACAAAAAATATAAAAAAATTGATAAATGGGCCATGGGTTGGAAAAGTAGAAGTAAAGATAAAATAATATTTTATTTTTAGTAGATGGGGAGTGGGTTTTCATAAAAGGGTGTTGTAACCACCTAGACACTTGGTAGCTTCATCTAAACAAATTCTATGACAGGATTATGACATATCCTATAACAAGAATGAGGAGTTACAAGATAAGTGTGGCTATTTTTTGGAGGGAAATTCATTAACATTTTAATTGGTATTTTTGAAGAGGAAATGAGGTGTTACAATTTGTGCCTTCCTACTACTATAAAATAAGGTGATTGTTATTTTTCTAGAGGAAACTACCAATTTTTATACCTTTTCTTCATAGTTTAAACCTTATGTTCAACTATATAATTCAAGGATGAAAACCCTTTTGTTTCCTATGGATGAGAGAATGAAACCCTTTAGATTCTTATGAGAAATCTTGTACAAAGGTTGTATTTGAATTAAAATCTTATTTGTATTTTATCAACTAATATTTTTTTTATAGAGTAATATATTATGGGAGCAAATTTTTCTCATATTTTTGTGTTGCCTATTTAAATCTCCAACATATTTGTGAAGGTTTATGTTATTCATGCAATCTATAGTTATATCTTTCAAGCATAAATATTTATTTAAATAAATATATAAAATTATTATTTACTCATTACATGCTCTCACCTCATCCTTACAAGATCTTGTGATCAAAGTATTTATAACAATATTTACTCATTGTATCCTCTCACCTTGCCCTCACAAGTCCTTGGTGATTAGAAAGTTGTAGCGCCCCTCTGAATCGGTCTTTCTAGATTTTAGTGTAAGTGTTATTTCATTGATAATTGGGTTATTTGGTAAACTTTAAGATTTTAAGTGACCTTGTTCAATTAGCTAATTAAAATAAAGTGCTATGTCAAGAGTAAATACTTTATTATTATATGGTTAGTTTATTGATCGAATATCCTTAATTAAATTATTAAGAGTTTCCTAGAGAGATAAAGATTTAATAAGTTATATTATGTCTTTATTAAAGACACTATTTTAATAGAAAATAATTATAAGGGTGTCTTTTTAAATTTTGGAAACTTGAATATTCAATATATCAAAGTTATAAGGGTCCTTTAAAAATTAAAAAAATTTAAAATTTAAAAAATTGATTGTATATATATATATACATATACATATGATTAAGTTTTAAAATAAATGCTTTTAAATAATTATAAGTTATGACAAATGAAATAATAATGTTAAGTCGAAAATTAATAAATATAGAATAAATAAATAAAGAAAAATAAATAAATAATTATAAACAAATAGATTAATTTTATGAAATGTTATGGGTTATAGCAAATAATTTAATTAAATTGCTTTTTTTAAAGTAAACAAACAATAAATGCTTTAGTAATAAATAAATAGATTAATTTTTTTTTTTTTTTTTTTTTTGCAAAAGCTCTTTAAACTATATGCAAAAAAAAAAAATTTATAATTTATTTTGGAGCGAGGATACTGGTTAAAAGAAAATTCCCTTGTCCTCTCCTATCCTCATAGTCATGCCTTTTCATGTTGCACACATGTCTTCTGCATAAAAATTGACTTTACACCTGTCAATTGCATTTTGCTAAAAGTTTCTAAAGCTTCAGAATTATCACACATCTGTCAATCTGCATTTGAGGGGAAGTGTGGAAGGCGCGACATTCGGGGGGAACACCTCTCTCTTCAAAACAATTCACAGGCCTTGTGTGGCATACACATTTTTTTTGCATGCGTATTTTGAGGAGAGGATGGAGACACGAGTGGAGGAAGTTAGACAGGTATGCCTCATTCAGTGCAGAATCTTGATGTAATTACTTGCAATTGCTTTGCTTGAAAGTTTCAAAAGCCTTTTCAACAAATCCATCTTGTACATGTCCTGCATGAGATGACATCTATGTGAGGCATTCTGTCAAGCAGCCTCTTGCCTTGTCCTGTTACAGGCATGAAGGTGAACCCTGCACTCTTAGTCATCAATTATTTATGTAATGCAATAAGGGCTACGTGTGTGTGAAGTATGTGCAGCCCTCGTTCTCCATACCTGCGTGGCTGCAGGCACTTAGAACGCAAGCTAAGCTTACAGCGATAGGACGTGTTCCTAAGTGCTCCTTTAGTTCAAAGATTTTTTTGAGAGCTTCCTTGCAAAATCCATTTTGTGCACATTTCTTTGGAATATTTTGTCAAACAGTTCACGTGCCTTGCTGCGGCAGCGCTCAAACTGTGGAGGGTGTATAAAATTTAAATAATCTCCCTAATACCATTCGCAGTCTGTCACAGTAGCAGCACTTGAGAATAGAATGTTGTAGGGATTTAAATAACCTTCCTGATTCCATTGGCAAGCTGGCACTTCTGCAGTACTCGAAAATAGAATGTTGTAGAAGTTTAAATAAACCTCTGTTTCCTTTGTCAGCCTGTCTCAGCTGCAGCGTTTGAGCATAATAGGGAGTTTAACAGTTTAAATAACCCGCCCGTCTCTTGTGGCGTCACCTTGCCAATTGCATTTGCTTGAAAGTTTCTAAAGCCTTATCATTTAATCCATGTCTTGCAAATATTTCCCTCCAGGAGATGCCTGATGCTCCTCCCATTCACCTCGGCCTTTTTTTTGTTTTCCTCTGTTTCTCTACCTCGTCTTCATCATCATCGTTAAATGAGTATGCAACATCAGCGTATACTTTGGAGCTAACCCTAGTTGCGTTTTCAGGCCCTTTATCCTTAGCAACCACAGTGACAGCAAGGAGCGATGAATAATTTTGTGTTTTGGAGCTACCAGTTTGCAACTGCAAATTCTGAAACCCAAGCGATACATTAAAATTCCATTTTGTGCATATCCTGCAATCATTGCATCCCTTGAGATCACATTTCTTAGAGGCATGAGAACGTTTCACATGCCTTGTCATAGTGTTCAGATTATGGAGGGTGTATAAAATTGAATAATCTCCCTGATACCATTCGCAATCTATCATAGCTGCAACACTGGAGCATAGAATGTTGTAAAATTTAAATAACCTTCCTGATTCCGTTGGCAACCTGTCACATCTGCAGTACTTGAAATTAGAATGTTATAGAGGGTGAAATAATCTCTCTGATTCCATTGTCAACCTGTCTTAGCTGCAACTTTTGAACATAATAGGAATTTTAAATTTTTAAATAACCTGTTGATTCTTCACTGTGGCTTCCATTTGGTGATCATTGGACTTATAAGATCCTTCAACCGCATCCTCAATATTGTGTTTTGCAGCTCTCTTAATAGCAGCTCACTTTTAAAACCTTAACACCAACTCTTCAAGACAACTCCTTGCTGCAAGCTGCATACTTTTTTCAGTTGGACAAGAAAACTTTCATTTCCCCCCCTAACATGCTTGCTAATATGCTAACTGCCTTCAATATCTTAATGACTGCCTCATTTTTTGTGACCGTCCCCAGCCCACAGTTCTCTTTATCTCTTCTTTTGGTCACTCTATTTGAATTCTTATGTGCATCTTAGTGAGTCATTGTTTAATTTTGAAAGCTCTTACAATCTGTCTAGAGCTCTTGCCATTTTCAAATTTATCATCACTTAATAGTGATTTTTATCCTATCCAAAATACAACGATGGGCTCTTCACAACCGTGCCATGTAAGAGTGCATCATATCTAAGCCAGCGCCTGCCTTATGCAATTATTATAGCTCTTACATTTATGGATTTCTTTCTATCAAAGAGTATCATTTTTTCTTGTTGAATGTAATCTCCTTTTTATTTCTTTATGCATCATTTACTCCTACTTATTAGGCATGAGATTCGTAACTAGTCTTTATATGAGATGTATACATAGTTTCTAGGTTTAAATAATAACATTAAAAGACAAGAAAAGTAACAATAATATAAAAGCTCTAAGTAAGGAAGTTTCATGGGTTAATTTTAGGAAAATTATAAATGGCATATGTTGTGCTTTTTCTTAAAAATCTAAGATAAAAGTTATTTTTTCAGATTTTAAGGTAATTTAATTTATTCTTCAAGTCTAGTTAAGTACACTTCCATTTAAGGATAACTATATCTGCATGAGCTTAATTTTTAAAAAATATATATATATTTTTAAGATTAGTTTTCTTTATATATATATATGATTTTCTTTAGTAGTAATTATATTGATATAAGGGTGAATTAATTTATATCTTAAAGATTAATTCAATAGAAAAATAAAATAAATAAATAAAACTAGTACTACATAATATTGCTTGATAATTATATCATAAGGGAATTGGTGGAAAAGTTAGAAATTGAAAATTGTGGTTTT
>VDFB02270651.1:657970233-658207221 GCA_007258455.2 Sequoia sempervirens
TAGTTGGACAATGTTATGGCATGCTCTTCTTATTTTCCATGTCCAATTAGGTCTTCTAATAAGGTCTATTAACCTTAGATATTGCGGATCAGTTTGCATGCAAAGAATAGTGATTTCTCCTTGGTTTCTAATGTTCATACAGAGATTTCAGCTGCTCTGATGGATTGTAAATCATTCAAAGCTTGTTACGAAAAGGTAGTATACTAAGATTTATTCCTAGTCCAAGGATTTAGAGTTGGACATGCCTTTGCAAGGTGTTAAAATTAACATCAGTCATTCTAAAACAATTAAAAACAAGAGGTTTTGGCCTATTTATCGTTCTTATTGTAAGATCTCGATTCAACTAGTCAACAAGAATATTATTTGTTCCTTTGAGCTCGGCCTTCTAGTTGAAATGGTTGAAGTAATCCTGCCATTGCACGCACTTCCCTTTGCCATCTTTTCTTCCATGGTCCTTTTATTTGAAGGTGAGGAATTGTGTGTAGTTTGTTTTGATGACAAAATGGAGATGTATCAATTTAACAACGGATTTTTTTAGATGTTTCTTTACTCTGTAGATTTCCTTATGTAAGATAGCACCCCTGTTTTTTTTTTTCGGGAAATACTCTGTTTGCTGCCCTTGTTTGCTCAATGATGTTTGTGTTTGTTAATTCAATGCATTTGCAGTGATACATAACATAAAGGAAATATGCCAATGAACAGGAAATCTAAACAATACTATTTCCCTCAAAGTAGATTGAGCAAATTACATGAACACATCATTTTCTGTTTTTACATCAGAACTTTTACAATTGAAATTTCAGATTTAATGAACCTGTTAGCAGCCGTATGAAGTCCTCTATTTGCAGCAGCAAGAGTCCCTGTTTGCAGCACCAAATCGACCCAGCCAAAAATCTTCTTTCTCCTAACTTTCCTCCAACGTCCCAGGCTCTTTGCAGCGTCCAAACCTGAAGCCAAAATTGTCTTGTGCAAACCGAGGCAAGTGTTTTCTTGGAGCAAGAGGTCGCCTCCCTCAAAAGTTCGATCTTCCTTTAAAATTCCAAATCTCCATTAAAAATAGCAATCTTATACTCTATGGAATCGGCTTGAGATAGGTTCCAAAAGGAAACAACACCCAGAATGATTTCTTTAGGCAATGAAAAGCTACGAAGTAAAAACCAGGTTCAGGCCCTAAAGTCGAATCACCCAGAAACTGTAGAAAATCACTCCAAAACTTCTAAAAAACACACCAAAATCTGCAAACCAAGAAAGCACACCCAAAACTGCTAGAAATACTGAAATATCTTCATTTTTTCTTCTCTATGAATTAGTCTTTGAAGCTCCTGTAATCTCAACTATGAACCAACACCAATATCTGATTAGGGTGTATATTTCACCACCGAAACCAGCCCAACGATGGAGGGTTTTCGTCCTCACAATGCAGCCCAGGAAAACCAGAGAAAATCTGGCAGCAAATCTGTAAGTTGTCAAGTCTGGATAAACAAAAATGAGAGCCAAACTTCATTTTATAAGATTAGGGAAACTGGACTCCAAAAGTCTTTTAATTTCTCCTTAAAAGGTACGCCCTTCTCTTTTAATTTTTTTAACTTTTAAAAATATCAAGTTTCCCTCCTTTTGGCGTCCACCCCCACTATGAGAGGACCATTTAAATAATTTAACATTATAAAATGTTAATTCCTCTTCACATTGACGTCCAAGCACATAGAAGACATATATTATTTAATTGACTTTTAAAAACAACTTAAAGTTGTTCACTAGGCGCCTTAGTCCTTTTTCAATGACCACTTTACCTCTTGATATAAGTTATAATATAACTTTATAATTCAACTTTATAAAATGTGAGTGGTCAAATAAAACAAATATTAAACTGCAACCTTAGGCTCTCCAACTGAAAATTGGATAAATTCACTGCCGCAAATGCACAAGCTTGGGACCAACTCTTCCAATGGTGACTTACTAAAAATAGCACTGCTATAAATAGTAAGTATATGCCCAAAGCCCATAATTGAGCGAAACTGAAGACCAATGAGGAAACTGTGACCAACGGAAGATGGCAACACTGTACCGGCCATTGCTATAAATAATAACCCCTTAGAAAAATCCCAACTAAACATCAATGCTGACAACTGAGTCCCCTAACCACATCAACTAGCCTACGAGAACTCTGGAATAGGCTAATTGAGTCTCAATACTGCTTAGGAGTGAGAAGGGGACATTACAATCCGCCCTTCCCAAGATTGCTTGCCCTCAAGCAATCGTAACTCAGGATGCTGCAATATCTGCTCACTCTCCCAAGTTGCATCTTCAACTGACAAGTTTTTTCATTTAACCAAATACTCTTTGATAACCCTTATGCGCAGTGTACGTTCTCTCACCTCCAAGATAGCCTCAGGGATCAATATTAACTTGCCTTCCTCATCCAAAGGAGGCAACTCTGTAGAAGGTACCACATTCGGGCCAAGTGCTTTCGTAAGACGAGAGACATGAAACACATTATGGATCTTGCTGTCCTTAGGTAGCTCCAGCTCATATGCTACCTTTCCAACTCTTTTGATCACCCTGAAAGGACCATAAAACCGTGGCTTAAGCTTCTCTGACCCACTCTTCTTGAGAGTGGACTGCCTATAGGGCTGCAACCACAAATAAACCATGTCTCCAACCTCAAAAACTCGCTCAACACGGTGCTGGTCAGCATATAATTTTTGCTGATTTTGAGCATGCTGTATATTCTCTCTTAGAGACCTCATGATGTCTTGACTCTCTTGAAGATCTCTAGCTCTAGGCACTCTGCAGTCTCCAAAAAGTAAATCAACGAAGTTAGGAGCTTCGTACCCATATAATGCCATGAATGGAGACATCCGAATGGACATGCGAAAGGTAGAATTATAGCAGTACTCTCCTAGATGCAGCCACTTAACCCACACCTTTTGCTGCCCTGAAACATAATTGCGTAGGTACCCTTCCACCCATTTGTTCACCACCTCAGTTTGCCCATCATTCTGAGGGTGGTAGCTAGTGCTAGGGGTCAGCTCCGTGCCACATAATTTGAATAACTCCTACCAAAACAAGCTCATAAACTTGCTGTCCCTATCGTTGACAATGGTCCTGGGTGTCTTGTGAAGCCTGAATACCCATCTGAAAAATAAATCTGCCACCTGTACTGCTGAAAACCCTGCTGATATAGCAAAAGAAGTGAGCAAATTTTGTTAATCGGTCAACCAACACATATATACTGTCCTTCCCTTGCACCTTCGGAAGCCCTATGATGAAATCCATTGATATGCTTTCCCATTTCTGAGTAGGAATGGGAAGGGGCTGCAACAAACCAGCAAGATAAGAATGCTCATTTGTGTTCTGTTGGCATACTTGGCACTCACGTACATACTATAAAATGTCATCCTTCATTCCTTTCCATGAGAACCTCTCACGAATCTGCCTGTAAGTCTTATTATAACCTGGATGACCAGCCATGGGGGTGTCATTAAAAGCCTTAAAAACATGCTCTCTTACCTTAGGATCAGGAGTCAACCATATTCTATCCTTACAGTATATGAAGCCATCCTTCACCTGGTATTTATCATCCTGTAAAGTCCCATCTAGAGTGCTGTTTGCAAGCGCATTCTTAGCATAATCAACCTCTATCTTCTCCTTCCAATCTGCTGCTATGACTGAAATAGTACCCAAATGTGGTCTCCTAGATAAAGCATCTGCTACTACATTCCTTTTCCCTTTGATATATTCCTTGAAGTTTGCTTATCCATTCTATGTCAAAGTCATCCCTGAAGTTTGCTTACCCATTTCTGCTGTCTCTCATTAAGATCCTTCTGATTTAAGAAATACTTAAGGCTGTTATGATCTGTCTTAACTAAAAATATGCTCCCTACAAGGTATTGTCTGAACTTGGAAAAAGCATGCACAATTGCCAACATCTCCTTATCATAAATGGAGTAAGCTTTCTCACCACCTCTCAACTTCTTGCTCTCGAAAACTATAGGATGTTTATTTTTATGAGAACTGCACCTATGCCTTCACCCGAGGCATCACACTCAAGCTCAAAAGGCTTGGAGAAATCTTGAATGGCCAAGACTGGACATGTGCTCATCAACTGTTTAAATTTGTCAAATGATTGCTGCGCTGATTCAGACCATACAAATGCCCCCTTTTTGGTTAAATCTGTAAGTGAGGCAGCCAACTGTGAGAATCCCTTAACAAACCTCCTATAGAAACCACATAGCCCAAAGAATCCCTTCAACTGTGTGAGGTTTGTAGGTGGAGGCCAATCAAGAATAGCCTTGATCTTTTTAGGATCAATGCGAACTCCATTTGAGCTAATAATGTGGCCAAGATGCAACAACTTTGTCATGCCAAATTCACACTTGGACTCCTTGGCAAACAATGATTCACTCTCCAAAATGCCCAACACCTCATCTAAATGCCTCAAGTGGTCCTCCCATGTCCTGCTGTAAATAAGGATTTCATCAAAGAAAATCAAAACAAACCTATGCAATTGCTGTTTGAAGACTCTGTTCATACAAGATTGGAAAGTAGTAGGAGCGTTAGTCAACCCGAATGGCATAACAAGAAACTCGAAGTGTCCATAATGACACCTGAACGCTATTTTCTCAATATCTCTTCTCTAACTCTGATCTGATGATATCCAGATCTCAAGTCTATCTTAGAAAAATAGACTGCTCCATGTAGCTCATGAATCCATGGGATGGGATGTCTATTTTTAATTGTCTTCTTGTTGAGTGCCCTGTAATCTATGCACATGCGCATAGTCCCATCCTTCTTCTTCACTAACACCATTGAAGAAGCAAATGGACTCTTGCTCATTCTAATATGCCCCATATCCAAAAGCTCCTTGATTGCCTTTTCTATTTCATTCTTATGTCTTTTTGAATGCCTGTATGGTGTAGTGATTACCGCCTTAGTGCCCTCCTCTAACTCAATGATGTGTTCTATTCCCCTGTCAGGTGGTCTCCCTGGAGGTATGCTACCAAATACCTTGCTTCGCTTAGTGAGCAAAGCCTGTATGTTAGGTGGATAAGTGTGTTTCTACTTCTCTAAACCTGCAGGCATAATTATACATTCTACTGCCCACTCCACCTAGTTATGTCTAAAAAGCCTCTCCATCCTCTTACAAGAAACAACTCGAGGTCCTCCATTAGAAATCCCTCTCAACACCACGTTCTTTCCATCTGATTTGAACTTCAGCTCTAAGGTTTGAAAATTAAGAGTGATCTCACCTAATCACCATAACCACTGGATGCCCATCACTACATTTGTATCCCCAATACCAACCACATAGAAGTCATTTGTGAACTCATGGTTACCCAACTGAATGCTAAGTTGTGGAATCATATGAGTGCAATTAATGGTGAAACCATTTGCAACCATCACTCTGAATCCATCAACCTCCTGTGTCTGTAATCCCCTACGTGCAACAAGTCCCTCGTCAATGAAATTATGTGTGGCACTTAAATCAATTAGAGCTATCATCCGCTGCCCCTTAATGACTCCTCTAATGCGTAAGGACTTATTCTTCTGAAAACTGTATAGCTGGGCTAGTTTACACTCCTTTGATTCCTCTTTTTCAACCTCTTTTGGTGGCTCTTCATTCTCTTTATCATCAAAATCTGATTGCTGGTCTGAAAAATCAGAATTACTTTCCTTAGGTGAATAGTATTCAATTTGATGAATTGTGGCCCCTTTTGCACAAACATGATCCTTAGACCACTTGTCCCTACATTTGAAACATAGGCCCTTTTTTTTGAGCTCATTGAGTGTGTCTCCATCCAACCTTGAGACTGATTTTTTCTATTGTGAGGTATCCTTAATGTGAGGTCTTTTATCTTTTTTGTGAATAAATGGTTTGGACTGAATTTTTGCTTTAGGGGCAGCCCACTCCATACTCCTTGCTTTCTTCATAGCATCCTGCAAAGTTGGTGGGTCAAAAGCCTTAATCCATCCTTTGAGTGGTTCCATAAGATCTTCACTGAACAAGACTACCATCCATCTCTCTGTGATACCTGTAACCATTACTGAAAGCCTCTGAAATTCAGCTATGTATGCCTCAACTGTACCATACTGTCTAAGTTGTGCTAGCTCTTTGAAATGAATCTCTGGATCCTTTTTATCAAATCTTTCTATGAGTCTAGTGGTGAACTCATCATAGGTAGTGATAGACTGATGACCTAAGGTGACCATGTTAGTTTTAGGATCAGAAGTTAAATAAGCAGATTTTAATTCAATTTCAAACAAATAGACACAACATATACCCTGGGAAAACCCTCCAACTTGAGGGAGAAAAACCCAGCAACAATATATCTCTTATATATTGAATAATGAAGCGAAATTCGCTTTTACAAAGAGGCCAAATACAAGGCTGAAAGTAAGCACCACACTTGATGCAAACACAAGATAATATATAACTCCTTGCTGATGTTAATATCAATCTCTCTTGATGATGAACTTAGCCTCCTTTTAGATTTCGATCTGCACTTGATAAACTCACACTTGAATAGAAACGAACTATGAATGAATGATAGTATGAACAAACATCATATATATAATACAAGACGAAGAGAGGGGCGCGAACCATTGCGTCTCTTCACATCACCAAGTCGGCTCAAGAATGAAAGAACATAACCCAACAAAGGTGGCGATCCAAGAAGTTGGCCTCAATTAAAATCAATAATTAAATATTATTTATTATTTCATGTGAAGCCCCTCTTCACCAACGGATATCTCCAATAAAATAAATAGCCGATAAGGCTATATTTAATTTTATTGCTTGATAATCGGGCTGGAAGATGAGACCCGACGCTACCAACATCAACACTCCCTCTCAGCTAGGGAGGAATACTTCCAGCTATCCAATGTCATGACACCCACAATAGCTACACCATATGTGGAAAGAGCTCATCACGGAGTCACTCAACGTGATATCGTCCATCATGGCTACTCCCATGCATGGATAGAACATATGCACAAGTGCCCATCACGGAGTCACTCAACGTGATGTCGTCATCTCATCATGATGTCCACCATGGCTACTCCCAGAGGGTGGATAAACACAAGTACAAGGAAATCATCACGGAGTCTCTCAACGTGATGTCATGGAGTCACTCAACATGACATCCACCATGGCTACTCCCAGAGGGTGGATACAAGGGATTTCAGCTCAAATTTCTCTCACAGAGAAAAATGCATTAAACAAGGGTTTACACCTCAAATTTCTCTCACAAAGAAAAATACATTAAAGCAAATCACAGAAGATCACTGATGCTGAGTCTCCCTCTCAGCTATGGCTTCATTCTCCACAATTCCAAGCTTGTCTCAAAATTACACAAACTTCACTCTGGAGAGAGGCTTGGTGAGAATATTAGCCGTCTGCTCATCAGTGCTAATGTATTTCAACTGGATAGCTTTCCTCAATACCATATCTCGGATATAGTGGTATTTGATCTCAACATGTTTTGTTTTGTCATGAAACACTGGGTTGATAGAAAGCTTCACACAACTTTGATTATCACAATGAATGACAGTTGGCTCCAATGATTATCCAAACAATCCTGCAAGGAGCTTCCGAAGCCACACTGCTTCTCAAGCTGCCACACAAGCCGCAATATACTCGACCTCTGCAGTGCTTAGTGCTACTGAAGACTGCTTCTTGCTACACCAGGAGATCATCGCAGATCCCAAACTGAAGCAACAGCCAGAGGTGCTCTTCCGATCAGCTACACACCTTGCCCAATCAAAATCAGAATATCCTTGCAACTTTAGGTCCACACTGGAAGAGTATCTCAAACCATATCTGATTGTGCCACGCAAGTATCTCAGGATATGTTTCACTACAACTAGATGTATTTGCCTTGGTTCACACATGAAATGACTAAGTGCACTCACTGCATAGCAAATATCTGGTCTAGTATTGACTAGATACATCAACGATCCAATCAACTGCCTGTACATAGTAGGATCCACCAGATCAGAACTAGTCGCAGACTCTTTTAGCTTCTGAAAATTGGTTTCAATAGGTGTAGACATGGATTTGCAATCCATCATACCAAATCTCTTCAAGATGTCTATTGTATACTTCCCTTGACTCAGAATGATCTCATTAGGCCTCTGCCATACTTCTAAACCAAGGAAGTAATGCATGTATCTAAGATCCTTCATCTCAAATTCATAAGCTAACTCCTTGCATTTGATAATGAGGTGTTCTTCTCCTGTAAGAAATAGATCATCAACATAGAGAACCAAGATCAATGCCTCACCATTAATTACCTTGAAGTACAGGTTTGAATCAACATCATTCTTGGAGAAGCCCAAGCTCAACAAGTATCGATCAATCCTCTTATACCAAGCACGAGGAGCCTGCTTATGGCCATACAAAGTCTTCTTCAATCTACATACATGAGACTCCTTCCCATGAACCTCAAATCCATCAGGTTGCTCAATGTATACTTCTTCTTCAATTACATAATTAAGAAATGCGATCTTCACGTCCATCTGATGTAACTTCCATCGTTTAGTTGCTGCAATAGCAATGATAGTTTTGATGGATGTATAACGAGCAACCAGAGCAATGGTTTCCTCATAGTCTATTCCCTCTTTCTGAGAGAATCCTCTAGCCACAAATCTAGCCTTGTACTTCTCAATGCTTCCATCAACTGCATGCTTGATCTTGAAAAGCCACTTAGAAGATACAACAAATTTCCCTTTTGGTCTAGGTAAAATGTCCCAAACATTGTTCTTGAGGATAGATTGATATTCTTCAGCCATAGCATCTCTCCATACTTGTTGACTTGAAGCTTCCTCAACACTGGAAGGCTCAAATTCAATAATTTGACTCATTAATGCAATGTAACTTGGAAACTTCTGTGGTCTTTTGCTTTCTCGGAATGTTCCTCTAGGGGCTGCAAAATTTTCTGTCTCCTGCATTGTTCGCCTGGCCCATAGAGGTCTCTTTCGATCAATAACAATGTCTTTAGGCCCATCAGTAGGTTCCAAGGGCTCAACTGGATCACCATCTTCTTCTAGTTCAGGAGACTCCCTCTGAATCTCAGGAGTATGGTCAACTTCCATGTCCTGAGGAGTCTCTTGGTCTTCATTATCTATCTCCATGTAAGAGCCTTTAGATCTCTTGAATGCAACATCCTCTTCAAATGTAACATCCCTGCTGATCTCTATCATTTTCTGACCTGGAATGTAAATCCTGCAGGCTTTAGAAGACTCACTGTAGCCCACAAATATTCCTTTCTCGCCAAAAGGTTCCAACTTTGTCCTTTTATCTTTAGGCACATGAACATACACAGGACAACCAAAGATTCTCAAATGACTGACTTCAGGCTTCACACTTATGAACACTTCTTTAGGAGTCATGTTCTCCAAAATACGATGAGGGCTCCGATTCTGAACATACACAACTGTCCTAGATGCTTTAGCCCAAAGGAAGGTTTGTAGATCTTGATCATGAATCATGGCTTTAGTTGCTTCTACAATAGATCTGTTCTTCCTTTCTACAACACTGTTTTGCTGTGGATTGTAAGGGACACAAAACCCCTTCTTAATCCGAGCCTCGACACGAAAGTTACGGAAGCCTCCAGAGATGTATTCTCCTCCGTTGTTAGATCTTAGAACTTTAATCCTCTTCCCGGACAAGTTCTCTACTTGAGCCTTGAATTCCTTGAATTTCTCAAGTACCTCCTCAGATTCTTTAGTCTTTAAGAAATAAATCCAAGTCTTTCGAGAGTAGTCATCAATGAAAATTATATAATACAAGAAACCACTCAAAGAAGCAACAGATATTGGACCACACAAATCAAAATGAATAAGATCTAGAATACATTTGGATCTACTCTCACTACTATGAAAGGGACCTTTAGTATTCTTACCCAATGCGCATCCTCGACAAGTACCTTCATGCTCCTAGCTGAGTTTAGGAAGGCCAATGACCATCTTCTCCATGGTTGGAAGTGCTCTGAAGTGAAGGTGAACAAGTCTTCTATGCCAAAACTCACATGAACTTGTTGAATCATGCAACAAAGCCTGTATTGGAGAGTGGAAAGTCTATAGAGACTCTCTTGTCGAACACCAATCACTCGGGCAGTCTTGATGCTAGAGTTCTTTGGCCATGCAAGAACTTTTCCTTCAGAGAATGCAACTTGATATCCCTTGTCCTCCAAAGCGTAAATTGAGACAAGGTTCCGCTTGATGCTTGGTACAAATAGCACATCGCTCAACTGAAGAGAGATGCCAGAATCTAAGTGAAGAGAGGAGGTTCCAACACCTTTCACAGAATAGCAAGCATCATCTTCAATTATGACTTGAATGCTTGTATCTCTCTCCACCAAATTTGAAAGATGTTATCTAAAACCAGTAATGTGACGAGAGGCACCACTATCAATCAACCAAGTGTTGCTATTTGTAGGAACATTGCTTGATAGAGCATAATAGAATAGAAATCCACTTGAATCCTTCTGAGGAGAGATCTCACCCACATCTGTAATTAAAGTATGCTGTTTAGGTCTAGTTGGACAATCTTTTGCATAGTGACCATACTTGTCACATCTGAAGCACTGTATATGGGAGAGATCCTTCTTCTTCTTGGATGCAAGAGCACCATATGATCTTTTATCTCTGTTCCTCTTGAAGTTGCCTTTCTTCCCTTCTCTTCCTTTCTTTTTTGAAGAATGAGCAACAAGTACATGAATGTCTTCATTGGTAGAACTTTGCCCATTGCCTCTCGCTGCCAATCTAGATTCCTCTTGAATGCAATCTGCCCTAAGATGATCAAACTTAGGTAGCTTTGATCTCCCACTGATACCTTGGATAAATGGCTCCCAAGATTGAGGAAGACCATTAAGTGCCAACATGACCAAGTCCTTATCATCAACCATATGACCAATGGTACAAAGCTGATCTCTCAACTCGGTGATCTTCATGAAGAAGGAGATGACAGAATCTCCTTTCGCCATTTTGATGTGATGAAGCTGTTGCCTCAATGCAAGAGCTCTGCTTGTATTACTGATCTCATACATTTCCTCCAAGGTTTTGAACATCTCTCTTGCTGTCTTCAACTTGGAGATAATCGGCACAAGGTGGTCCTTCACAGAATCAACCAAAATCTTCTTTGCCTTAGTGCCATTCTTCTTCCATTGTGATTTCTCATTCTCATCGGAAGGTTCGGGAACTTCGCTCTCCACGAACTCAACAATCTCATTTTCTTCCAATGTAACCAATACTCTAAACTTCCAAGAGGTGAAGTTGGAAGCACCTTCAAGTCTATCTTCAACCTTGAGCCCGCTCACCATTTTCGAAGATGAGATAGACACAAGAAGATGAGAACAAGAGTGGAAGATAACGCTGCTTATGTAAATTTGATCACGATCTTGCTTAAACCCACTTTGATACCATGTTAGTTTTAGGATCAGAAGTTAAATAAGCAGATTTTAATTCAATTTCAAACAAATAGACACAACATATACCCTTGGAAAACCCTAAAACTTGAGGGAGAAAAACCCAACAACAATATATCTCTTATATATTGAATAATGAAGCCAAATTTGCTTTTACAAAGAGGCCAAATACAAGGCCAAAAGTAAGCACCACACTTGATGCAAACACAAGATAGTAAATAACTCCTTGTTGATGTTAATATCAATCTCTCTTGATGATGAACTTGGCCTCCTTTTAGATTTCGATTGGCACTTGATAAACTCGCACTTGAATAGAAACAAACTATGAATGAATGATAGTATGAACAAACAACATCATATATATATACAAGACGAAGAGAGGGGTGCCAACCATCGCGTCTCTTCACATCACCAAGTCGGCTCAAGAATGAAAGAACATAACCCAGCAAAGGTGGCGATCCAAGAAGTCGGCTTCAATTAAAATCAATAATTAAATATTATTTATTATTTCATGTGAAGTGCCTCTTCACCAACGGATATCTCCAATAAAATAAATAGCCGATAAGGCTATATTTAATTTTATTGCTTGATAATCGGGCTGGAAGATGAGACTCGACGCTGCCAACATCAACAAACCAGGCCATGGTACCACCACTCATGTGCTACCCCATCCAAGTGCAACGTGGCAAACTTAATTGCCTCTTCCTCTGCCATGGGTCTAAGGGCTAGATAATTGTCAAGCTTCTGTATCCAAGCCCTAGCTGAACAACTGTCACTCACATCAAAATGTGCAAGCGTAACCTTGCTGATGGCATGCTGTAAGTCCCTCTGCATTGCTGATCCTCTCTAATCATAATATCTTCCATGGCTTTTGCTTTTTCTTTTCTGGTCCATAAAGTTGTTGTAGGATACATCACGTTTGACCTCATCAGGGAGGGAGCTATACTTGGCATGGTTATGTCTTATACTTTCCACGAACGACATAGAATGTTCTAGATCGGGTTGAGGGATCTCCGAAGTCAAGAAAGTGGGTCTAAATGGCCTAGAAGAGATGAATGTATTAGTTGTAGTTCGCTGGTCTCCATTAGCACTTTGCTGATTTGAAGCACTATGCTCTCTTGTATGCCTTGTATTGTTTTGAGGATTTTTTTGCACCACTGTGTTTTGTCCCATTTTTCCAAAAATATGAGACATCATATCCATCATTGTATCTAATTTTCTCTCAAACCTTCTTCCAGGACTCAGTGTTCTTGCTCTCTCTTTCCCTTTGTCATCCTTGTTACCAAAAGATCTTTCCTTGCCGCCAAATGTTCTCTTATTACCACCAAACACTCTCTCATTATCTGGCTGCATTTCTATTTCCTAAGAAGACTCCCAATGAGCCCTTAATACACGTGATATTGTCTGACCTTCCGGAATAGGTGGGGGCTGCCAATGACCTTTTCTTATTTCTCTCTGAATTTACCTCTGTTCTCTTGTGCTCATAGAATTGCAATGCTGTTTTCAGTGTATGCATAGGATGGCAGGAAGGGTTTGGCTCTGATACCACTGTAAGATGGCACCCCTGTTTTTTTTTGGAAATACTCTGTTTGCTGCCCTTGTTTGCTCAATGATGTTTGTGTTTGTTAATTCAATGCATTTTCAGTGATACATAACATAAAGGAAATATGGTAATGAACATGAAATCTAAACAATACTATTTCCTTCAAAGTAGATTGAGCAAATTACATGAACACATCATTTTCTGTTTTTACATCAGAACTTTTACAATTGAAATTTCAGATTTAATGAACCTGTTAGCAGCCGTATGAAGTCCTCTATTTGCAGCACCAAATCGACCCAGCCAAAAATCTTCTTTCTCCTAACTTTCCTCCAACGTCCTAGGCTCTTTGTAGCGTCCAAACCTGAAGCCAAACTTGTCTTGTGCAAACCGAGGCAAGTGTTTTCCTGGAGCAAGAGAGTGCCTCCCTCAAAAGTTCGATCCTCCTTTAAAATTCCAAATCTCCATTAAAAATAGCAATCTTATACTCTATGGAATCGGCTTGAGATAGGTTCCAAGAGGAAACAACACCTAGAATGATTTCTTTAGGCAATGAAAAGCTATGAAGTAAAAACCAGGTTCAGGCCCTAAAGTCAAGTCACCCAGAAATTGTAGAAAATCACTCCAAAACTTCTAAAAAATACACCAAAATCTGCAAACCAAGAAAGTACACCCAAAACCGCTAGAAATACTAAAATATCTTCATCTTTTCTTCTCTATGAATCAATCTTTGAAGCTCCTGTAATCTCAACTATGAACCAGCACCAATATCTGATTAGAGTGGATATTTCACCACCGAAACTTGCCCAACGATGGAGGGTTTTTGCCCTCACAATGCAGCCCAGGCAAACCAGAGAAAATCCGGTAGCATTTCTGTAAGTTGTCAAGTCTGGATAAACAAAAATGAGAGCCAAACTTCATTTTATAAGATTAGGGAAACTGGACTCCAAAAGTCTTTTAATTTCTCCCTAAAAGGTACGCCCTTCTCCTCTTTTAATTTTTTTAAATATCAAGTCTCCCTCCTTTTGGTGTCCACCCCACTATGAGGACCATTTAAATAATTTAACATTATAAAATGTTAATTCCTCTTCACATTGGTGTCCAAGCGCATAGAGGACATATATTATTTAATTGACTTTTAAAAACAACTTTACGTTGTTCACTAGGCGCCTTGGTCCTTTTTCAATGACCACTTTACCCCTTGATATAAGTTATAATATAACTTTATAATTCAACTTTATAAAATGTCTGAGTGGTCAAATAAAACAAATATTAAACTGCAACCTTAGGCTCTCCAACTGAAAACTGGATAAATTCACTGCCGCAAATGCACAAGCCTAGGACCAACTCCCCCAATGGTGACTTATTAAAAATAGCGCTGCTATAAATAGTAAGTATATGCCCAAAGCCTTGAACTAAGTGAAACTGAAGACCAATGAGGAAACTTTGACCAACTGAAGATGGCAACACTGTAACCGGCCACTGCTATAAATAGTAACCCCTCTGAAAAATTCCAACTGAACATCACTGCTGGCAACTGAGTCCCCTAACCACATCAACTAGCCTACGGGAACTCTTGAATAGGCTAATTGAGTCTTAGTACTGCTCAGGAGCGAGAAGGGGACATTACACCTTATCAGAGGAAGTCCACTTTTTTACATTTTTAGAAAAAACACCACTTGCATATTCTGCAACAAATTCCTGTCCATCTTTTAGACAACATAAAACACCTCCCTAAGCATTGTTAGAAGCATCAATGTAAAGAACAATTTTTGTGTGGAAGGAACATGTAAATTGGGAAGACTACTTATCTTGCTTTTAATCTTCTTTGTAGTTGTAGTGTGCTTGGATTCACGTTTGAAACCTCGTATCTTTAGTAAATTTTACAAAGGTTTTCAATCATTTCCAGAATCTAGATAGAATCTGTTCACATAATTTAGCATACTGAGGAAACCTTGTAGTTGTTTCTTGTCTATCTTTGCTAGAAACCGAATGATCTCTTCTCTAATGTGTGATTGTACCTCTAAAACACCATTGTTTACTATTATGCCTAAAAATTTACAACTAGATTGACACCATTGGACTCTATTTATTGAGAGCACAATGCCATCTTTCTTGGGTAAATTATAATATGTTTCAAGATGAGTATAATGCTCATCAATGTTTTTGCTAAAAAATAAAATGTCATCAATATAAATGCATAAATTTTTTGATGTATTTTATCCATATGTTCTTGGAAATAAGCATGAGCATTCATAAGAGTGAATGCCATAACTGTCCATTCATAACGTCCAAATTTACAACTGAATGTTGTCTTGGGATGGTCTTCTTGCTTTACTTGAATTTCGTAAAAAATTGACTTGCAATCAAATTGTGAGAAATATTTGCAATTAGCAACCTTTTTAGCAAATAGCTCTTACCTGACATGGGGTATGGAAATGGTTTTGTAGTAGCATTAAGGGTTTGTAATTGATTACCATTTTCTTTTTCCCTTGTTTCTATTCAGAGTGTTTATTGAACATAAAAAGCATAACAACAAAAAAGAGATTTAGATGGTTTAATAAAGCCAGATTTTTAAAGCTCTCCAATGGCTTTTTCCATATTTGGGTAGTAATGCACAGGAATAGGAATTTTCTTTCATATTTTCATCCATTTCAGGTATTGTCTTGTTCTAGAATTTTTGGGGATCTTAAGAGCATATTTTATCTCAAATTTTTCTTTAAGTAAGGACATTTGGTTGCCAAGTGATTGAGATTGCATGGTATAAGGAAACTGTTATGAAGCATAGACAAGTTTGGAGGCCTTTATGCACTCTCCTCATATGGTAAATAATACATGTTTATTGGTGTTTCATAGGGTGAATGAGTATCTATAAATTTTCCTCCTAATAGGATATTTACATGCATCTTAGCTAACTCAAAGAAGTTGCATTTAAACTTCTTTCCTTCAATATATATAGGTTCTTGATGTTTATAATTATCACAGGTGAATTTATTTTCTTGTACATCAATACTCTTATATACATCATTCGTATTGAGTTGTTCCCAATCTTGTAATATAGGTGCTTTGCAGAAAGCGAGATGCTTTGGTATCAATTTGCATATTATATTATTTTCTATTAACTTGTATAGAAATTAATTGTGCATACCTTCCATTGATGAGAGAAGCAATATACTCTAGTCTTAGCTCTTGTGATGGTGGTGGAAATGTAGATAATATAATCCTGCAATTTAATGGATTAGATTGTAGTATTCCTTGTCTAAAGAAATTCATTTTTCTTCTTCCTCAATTTGTACTATTGTAGGATCAAGTTCATCTTTGTGGTGGCTTTTGTACCAATATTGAATGTTGGGAGGAGCTTAATGTACACATCTTTCTTAAAAATTCAAGATAATTGCTACTTGCTTCTACATCCTTCATTGCCTTGGCTACATGATTATGCTTCATTGTATGTTGGCTAGGGCCACATCCATCTTGACATGTGGAAGATTTCCTGGTTCATTTATTTTCTAACTAGTTAATATCTTGTGTCAGTGGTTTAGGTATTAGATTTTGAATTGGTGCTGCTGTTGGTCTACTATTCATGGGACCGAAGGAGCAAATAAGAGAATAATTTCTACACCTAGAATGGAGTCCTCTTCCTTTGTTCTTTTGTCTTGCCATGGATGGTTCATCATAGTAGTAGGTAATTTAAGATCATTGGCAAGGCTCATCGGTTCATAGTCTTTGCTATATTCTTGTTCTCGATCTTCTAGTTCTTCTAGAACAAGTTCACAAATATCATCCTTGTGGTACATGTCTTCTATTAAAGTAATGTTTTATCTTGTAATGGTCAATTAGCTTTTAGGATAGACTTTAGGAATCTTCTTTAATAAAGTCATGTTGAATTTAGATATTTTTCCTATGAGTTGTCATCCTTATCCTTTGTGGATAAGATATTTTTCATCCTTATCCTCTGTGGATAAGATATTTGTAATCCTATGTAAGGATGCTTTTGCTCCTTATTTCTTAATAGATCATTATGCAAACTTGGTTAACTTTCTGTGTGCTATTTTTGTAATATGGTATCAAAGCTCGGGTTTTGTAAATTCTCGGGATTGGTGAGTGCTTGAATTCTATGAACTGTGGCAGTGATGAATTGCACACAAGAGACACAAAAGAACGTGCCAAAGGAAGCTATATAGATTTGTACAAAGCTTTTTACAATTTTTTCTCCAAAAAAAATTGTGGGTCTATTTCTGTAATTTTTTGGCAGATTTTTTTACAAAATTCGTGGATTTTTTAACAGTTAAAAATCACACAGGGTTTCAAGTCTTGTTTTTTTGATGATTTTTTTAAAAATCATAATTTTTCAACTCTGTTTTGGCAATTTTGGTACAAAATTGTGGCTGTAGAATTTTCTGCAGATTTTTTTTCAGAAATTTGTAGATTTTTTCTAGAAATTTTTGCAGATTTTTTTGGAATTTTTGAAGATTTTTTTCAAAAATTCTTGCCAATTTTTTTATAAAATCATGGGTTTTCAAGTCTTTATTTTGACGATTTAAAAAAAAATCGTGAGAGTTGTGCCAGATGATTGTCTTGGGTTTTGTGCTAGCTGATCACAGACTTTACCTCGTATTTTGTGCTTTTGGAAAACGGGAGGGATGGCGTCTTTGTCTAACATCATGTTGGAAAGTACCTGGAGGCTCAGTGGGAAAAACTACAACACGTGGAAGCAGAGGATGCTTACCATCTTTGAGTACCGGTGTCTAGATGCGCTTGTTCTAGGTATAGAAGTTTGTTCCACAACTACAGGGAAAGATCAAGACAATTATGATGGAGGTAATTAGGAGGCAGTTATGCTTCTCAAGTTATCAGTCACCAATGAGATGTTACCAGAAATACCATTTGGTAAGTTTGCTGCAGAGATCTGGAAGCATTTGAAAGATCTTCATGAGACCTCAGACAAGGGAAGGGCTTTCTTCCTAAAGACAATGTTGTTTTCCATTATGATGGATGACAAAGTGTCTTTGCAGGAGCACTTGATGAAAATCAAAGGAATTCACGATCAATTGGAGGCCATTGGTCGCAAGATGGAAGAGGAGGATATGGTGGTGATCACGTTGAAAAGCTTGCCACGATCCTACGAGCACTTCATTGAAACTCTCAACATTACATCCACCAATGTTGACTTGAAGTTTGATGAGTTGTGCAACAAGCTCTTGCAACAAGATAGGTGGAAGAAGCAGTTTGGGAGTAGCAGTGAGTCTTCCAGTGTTGAACAAGTGTTTATTGCCAAGGACATTGGCAAAGGCAAATCCACTCAGCAGAAAGGACAAGGGAATTCAGAGGAGAGCTGCAAGAAGTCTTTCACATGCCATTACTGTGGGAAGATTGGTCATATGCCGAAGTATTGTAGAAAGCGGTTGGCTGATGAGAAGTCCAACCAGAAAGAGTCTCAGCAGAGTGCTCAAGTGGTAGAGTATACTGAGTAGAAGGAGTCTGCATATTATGCATTAATGGCTAGAAGACCATCAGATTATGGGTAGACTTTGTTTAAGTTAGTAGAATGACCATTAAGGGAGGGTATTAATGTAATGTTTTATCTTGTAATGGTCAATTAGCTTTTAGGATAGACTTTAGGAATCTTTTTTAATAAAGTCATGTTGACTTTAGATATTTTTCCTATGAGTTGTCATGCTTATCCTTTGTGGATAAGATATTTCATCTTCATCTACTACATCCCACCATGCTTCTACATTAGTGGTATAAGCGAATTTTTCAACTTTGTTCTTACAAGAACAATTGGGGGTTATATGTCCAGGTTTATTACAAATGTAACAAATGATAGTGTTTGCTTGAGGATGTTTTTGGTGACACTTGTAATGACAAGTATGCTTGGGTGCATGGTTGTGACACTAGTTAAAGGAGTGTTTGCAAAAACAAAACTTATGGCATTTATGGGAGCGTTGCTTTTTGGTAGAATTAGGGCAGCCAAAAGGTTTAGTTTCATGGAATTGTGGAGCAAGGCGTTTGGCTTGATGCTTAGTGAAATTTTGTGTAGCATGGTGTTATTTGATAAACTTCTAGATCTCATTTCGGGTAAAACCAATGAGATCAGATAAAGAACAAGCATAAATGTTGGTATTTTGTTTCTAAACAGGTCATAACCTTTTCATCAATGTGATAAGGAAAATTTCAAGATATTTCAATTTAACAAATTGGTTGTTAGCGCATTTCCCTTCATAAGCCAGCTTTTTGAACTGGAGAGAGAATTCTTCAGATTGGCTCAAATCACAACATTTCATTTGACAAACTGTCTTAACAGCTTGAGTTATCTTGTTGACAATTAGAGGGAAAAGTTCTATAAGGAGTTCATTCAGCAGTGCTTGCATTGGCCTAGGTTGGATGAAGGCTCTGGCTTGTTGTCCTTTGACCTCAGACTCGATCCACCATATGAGACTAATTCCCCAAAAATATTGGGTTGCTAATGTTGTGGATCCTCTTTAGTGAGGTTGGATGTTATGCCAATTGTAAGAAAAGTATTACAATATGTGTGTATCATTTCAATAGGATTTATAGAATTATCAATATCCAAATACCAAGGTGAAATGGGAATTGATGTTTCCATCATAAAGTTACAAGGATAGAATGTTGCAATATAGGTATAAAGGTATAATTGACCACATAGTTCATCTGTGGCCACTTGATAAGAAGGGATGCAATTGTTTAAATTTAAGTTGCATTACTATGATTGGAATAATAAGTTATTGAATGTGACAAGCATGGCACACGTCTTAAGAATCTGGATGATTTTATTAATTAATATTTTGATATCAGAAACCTATATTCCATGGCATTTCCGTGATGGGGATGGGGGGATGGCAGTCCAAGGGGCCATTTTTTGGGGATGGCAATGCACATGAAATTTTTAAAATCTCTCTCTCTCTATTATATATATATATAGAGAGAGAGAGAGAGAGAGAGAGAGAGAGAGAGAGAGAGAGAGAGAGAGAGATTTCTACAAGTTAACAAACAGCTGTATAACAGCAGCAATATAACATGATACTGTTAAAATGATGTTGGATAAATTTGCAGAAGCTTGCATGCTGACCACATTCCAAAAAGAAATTGTTTGTTTGCACTTTTTACACAATACCACACCATACCAGACCATGGCCAGTACACCTTTAATCTCTTTTGCAACTAACTATAATAACTGACTCTAGTACCATATCAAGAATTTTGAAGTTTGAGACTTTTTTGAACAATGAAATCAGAAATCCAAATAATTGCTGTTAGTGTTAAGTGTTATATAACTTATATCATTAGCTATGAATTTTAATCATGATTTATTTATTGCTATCATACTGTCACTGCTGTCATGATTAATTTTATTGCTGTTATAATGCTCTTGTGATATATTTAACAGTCTTTTTTTTTTAATGTTATAAACAACCATTCTAAAAAACAGTTTACAAAATTGCTTTATTGTAGGGGATGCCTGGCTGTCCCTGGGATGGTAGAGGGATATTTGATGGCCACCTTGGGGACGGCAAGGCATCTCCTAACTGTTTAATGCTGTCCCCTAAAATGGGGATGAGTACCTGAGATGTTTCCAGAATTTGCTTGTTGGGGGGGATGGCTACGGGACGTTCTCTGTTGTCCCGCCACCCCGAAAGGCCTAAGGGGATGGGGGCAGGTTTGAGGGATGGGGATGCGCCCCTGTGTAACACAGATCGAAATACCTAAATGATCTTAGAAACAATTAATTTACTACTATTGCCTTTTAAATTTAAATCTAATAATATGCTAAATGTATTTAAGATGCTTGTCTTCCAATTAACTTACATTTAAACTAAAATTCTGAAACAAACAGTAATTTTAACATTAATCTGGTTGAGTCATTCTGTCCTTACTACATTTCATTCAAAAGCTGTGTGAATAATTTAGTATCTTAATGATGGTGAGGTGATGCAGGTTGCAGGTTTTCCAAATAATGAGTACCAAGGTTTCTCAAACTTGGTTGAGGCTGAAGAGTACTTAAAGTCACCTGGAGGGCAGAATTGTGGTAGGGGATGGAGTGCAGATAAAAACTTGTCGGCAAAGAATAGCAATCAACTGTTTTCAGAATTTGCTTTTACAGCAGAAAGAACGAGTTTAAGAAAATCCACTTGTGAAAATGTGAGTTGAGAATAGTCAATGAAGTTTAAGGACTAGATTTCCTGCCAAACACAATCTATCTCTTACTAAACAATTTGTACAAATGCATTTGGTTGATAATGTTTTCTTCATTGTTGTAGTGGAATTCATAATATTGCATTTTGCTGCATTTGAACCATTGTAATTTTTCTTGTAAATGGCCAAATGCCTAATTCATTGTATGGCCAAGAAAAGAACCAAATACCTCCTGCAAAATATTGAAAAACTTTCCCCAGTTAACAATGATTTACTGGAATAACTTGTATCTTGTATCTCTTCCTGGTTTGAGCCAATCTCTATTCATGACTCATACAACTACCTCCAACGTATGTAACACAGTATCTACAGGATTAGTTGAGAAACTCCTCTATATTATAATTTTGAATAACAAAACTAAATATTGTTGAGAGCTTGGTAATGTAATTTTGGGTTTTTGGTAGATGCATAGAATCAATACAGATATGTGTCTAAGCTAATTAATTGCCCACTAGATTTTTCTTTTCCAACACTCCAAAAACCTGGCTATAGTGGAGAAATAAATATTCAGAGAAAGTTTGCTGGATAGGTATGCAGTTCATCGAGTGAAAATTGTTGAAAATAGTTTTTATGGTATCAAATAAATTAAAAAGTTGTCCAAAGCCGCTGCAACCATTAACTGTTCATTTGGGTTTATGAAACTGAAAATTAATATCTATGGCATGAAGTTTAGCATTTTACAATGCTGCTACAGTAAACAAAAAATCCTTTCCTATGACAGTCCAATTCAATGCTTAATATGGAAGAAAGCATCCAGTGAATAAATTATAGGTGAAGTAACTATGGTCATGGTAATGACAAATATTCTCTGACTATTTCAAAACATTCTAACCTCAACAGGTTGTTGATTTCATCCAATTGTGAGGATCCTCTCAGCTTGCCCTGCTACTTAATTCAGTTCATGGGTCATTTCTAGAGGTTCCAAATATGGCATACCACATATCAATCAGAAGCTCTTAATTCATACATCTAAATATATGTCTCAAGTTGTTCTAGTGTACTCTTCTCAATCCGTATGACTTCATTAATCTGGGTGAGCTTTCTAGATATTTATTGCTCATTGGCAACCTTGGGGTCTTCCATAATCATTTGGAGGACCATTGTATTAGAACATTTTCATTTATTATTGGCCATAAAGATCTCATTCTTCTCATAGCTATGGCTATTTGTGTTGTCGCATCTGTGTTGTGCTTAAATAAAGTAACATGTATTAAATGTTACTGAAAGAATTGTAAGGTACACTTAAAAAATGTTATCTTCGTTGTATTGTGGATAAAATATTGTACCTTTCCTGAAGTCCATTCTATATATTATGATGTGTAAATGTGACAAGATTAATTACGTATGATTATTGGTATTATACTTGGATCGTTAGAACATCAAGTCCCTAGGGTAATGTATTGGTTTAGTTGGTATTATAAAACATAGTAGGAAATCCCTAGGATATTGTATTAGTTTGGTTAGTATTATAAAGTAGGTTGTAAGATATGTTGCATGGAACCTAGCAGGAGGTAGGATTACTGGGTGTTCATGTGATGGATTTGAATTTGGACACACAAACACATACTCATAAATATATTTTTATGTTTATATACATATATATTTATATATGTTTGTGTATACACGTATGTTGCATGGATCCTAGCAGGAGGTATAATTACTGGGTGTTCATGCCATGGATTTGAATTTGGAGACACACACACACACTCATAAATATGTTTTTATGTATATATAACATATACATATATATTTATATATATATGTGTGTGTATACAGACACACATGCTCATAAATATATTCTTATGTATTTATACATATATATGTATGTGTCATTCTGTATACAGTGTACACACACATATATTGTATATGAGTATTACCAATATTTAGTTGCATTCCATACTATTGGAAACCTAGCTTGGATGGGAAGAACTATGGTGATTGAAAAAAAATAATTATAAGCTCCGAGACAACAAAGGAAAGTCCTCATGCACAATATTATATCTTTAAAGGTGCTAGTTAGTGCTATGAGTAGACTATGATCATATGGTGTTAATCATCTTAGAAGGGTCTCTGTTTGAGGTATGCTTGCTCTAGAGTCTATACTATGCCCATATAATTCTTTACTAAGCTTTTATGGAAGTTTAGGGATGTTTTGTTCTTGATTTTCATCAGCTGTAATGGGCAGTGAGATAGAAAATGGCCATTTCCTTTGCAACAAGATTTTTATAATAGCCTTTCCTTGAACCAATTGTTAACATGTTTCCTATCTAATAGCATAAGCTAGCTTACTTCCTCCCATGTTCCTCGACATTGTCTCTCTTGCTCACGTGGACACCCAAAAACCAGCCTGCATGTATAATGATGACCTTGTATGGTGAGCAATGAAAACTCAATCAAAGCATGGCAATCTTTGTTTGGCCACCAAGTCCATCCTACATGACACAAAAGACAAATTGCTCCCTTGGATTTCTATTGTGGCAGATTCAGTGATATGTCACCTTCGCATACAAACATGAAATGGCAACAAACTTCTACGTTCATTCCAGTGCTGATGACCTTTGAAAAGATTTAATTAAAACCTAAAATTCAACCAACTTTACCAAAATAATTATAGCTAACCAAGAAGACACCTCCATGATGAATGTGGGCCTCAAATTCTTTGCACATTCAACCAAAATGAAAAGGATTGCAATTGTGAAGAAGATGATGACAAATATATCCTAAAAATAAATATTTTCTTTTAATACACACTATGCAATTCTTTGCTATTGTGGTGTCGAAAGGAAAGAGAAGAAGAATTTCATAGAGGCAAACATTGCAACTATTAGGGCCCCTAATCATTTTGAACAAGAGATGGTTAGATTTTCTTGCCAGAGACATTCTTAGACCTGATAGTGCTGTCAATCTCATTGTATTAATTGGATTGCCAATTGTCTTTTGAGACTTAGAATAATGTCATTATGGCTCGTTGTTGAAACTGAAGGCAATGATTGACAGGGTTTACAGATTCATATGGATTTGGGAGTAAATGCTTCTCCTCATTCTATGCCATCTTCTAATGATTTCACCTATGATCATCCTCTGTACACCCTTCAAATCCTTAATAATGCACTTGGCGAATGGCTTGAGGCAGTACTTTGTATTTGTTGTGGCAAATATAGGAGATTTTTTAGATTTGACGTCATTGTTAATGTTTGGAACCTGTTATCAGGTCAATCATGAATTTCAAGAGGAGTCTTAGGCTGTTAGAAAAATCTAGAAAAGCTTCCCCTACCATAGTTGCAAATACCTCAAATCTAATCACTAACCCTTGAAAACATACACAGAAGAAAAACAGGTTTGAAAGAAATAAAGAAATAAAATATATCCATAAATGACCAAAAATAGATCAATAGGATGGGACATACAATAGGCACAATAGCAAATGACTAGAAAAAAAAGGAAGCCCTAGACAAAAAGCAAACAGAAATGGGGGCTAGCCTATAGAAAGGTTTTAAACCCCCAAGCAAGTACAATAATAAAAGAGGAGGGGGAAGATCCTGTAAGGTAATCCATGCTTTGAGACATGTTGGGGAGTTAGTGAAAATGTCATTGATGATAGTAATACCATTCTAGAGTCTAAGTATGCTCACTGAGGATAGTTTAGAGCTATGGGAACCAGGCTAGAAATCCTAGAAGGTAGTCAATGTCATGTAGAACCCACACGCACATTTGAGGCCAAAGAACTGCTAGTAGTAGCAAAAAAATGGTAATGTGAGCTTGCTGCTGAGATTTAGACTGTGGAATGAAGGTGAGGGAGGGTCTTTGATATCAAGTTGATATATAAGCACAACCACTAGAGTGAGAGTCAGGATGCTTTGGTGGCCCCAACCACAGCAGAATACAAAGAAGAGCAATGCTTCATTGATCTATTCCCGTTCATACATGAATCAGGAGTGTCTAAGGGTGCTTAGCACTTCTAACAATAGTGGCGGGCTTAAAGAAAGAAGTAATCAATTGGGATGATCTCACAAAGGAAATGGTCCAAGCACCTCTAGTCAAGGTAGCAAAAGAAAATTGAAAGAGAGCTACTAGAATCTCTGTTTAGACAATAGTACCTCCGACAAAATTCATAGTAGATTGGGCATTGGAAAAAATGCTCCTTAGATTCCACCTCTCGAAGAGGACAAATGCAACATAGTGTTTCACCCTAAAAAATATGGTGGTCTATCCAAACACAAAGTTGATGCCTGTAACTAGCAAAGCAGAATCCTTAAACTATGAGACCAATGGTGTGAAGATAGGTGGGTCAAACAATGACCCCATCAACAACTTGTAAGAAATGATCAGTATAAAAAGCTAGTTTGGGGCTGAGAGAAGTTAGAGGGAGGTGCAAGTGATCTGGATGTACTGACCATAAATGTCCTCTTTGATGGATCAATTAAGCACCTCTTTCCTTGGAAGGAGATGATGAGGAGCACATAAAGAGTACTTGATGGGAGTGAGCTGGTCCAGAGAAATGCCAATAAAGTAGAAGAACATGCATACCTCTGAGAACCAACAATGGAAGTGCCTGGGGGAGCCCAAAAAGGCAATCTCCTCCTCCAAGTAGATGAATATAAGATCAAAGGAATGCCACCCATCTGATGCTGTGTGTCCTGTCGCCATAATTCCTGATGAGGAATGCAAGGATACAATTTTTCCATGTGTCAAGTCATTGATCTTACCAAGATGGCTACATCCAGCAATCCTGAACACCATACAAAAAAGGGTAAGAATTACCTTGTTTCTGCTTTTTCTCCTGTACCTTCTGCACCTTGAGCTGCATCCTATTCAACTTCTCAAAGTTACTGTTACTCTTGACCTGATTTCTAGAAAAAATTGCATCCCTTCGCTCATCTCTCCATCAAGATTAAGTCCAAGTATCACCGTCATTTTGTCATTGGAACATGCAAACACCCATCATTATCCCATTCCACTTGAGCTTGGTGGCTAATTCCTGTTATATGCTAGGTCTTTAATCCTCGATCCAAATCCTGGATCAACTTCCATCTTAAAAAGCAATCTTAAATCATCTGAGGAGGAACCTGAAACCCATCCAACAGTCCCCCAAGACCAATGAAACAATGATACATTTTACGATGGTCAATATCAATGATACCCTCAACAGTCTTCTGAAGGTTGTAGAACTTCACACCATCCAGCAAGGTTACAATCATGGAATCCCAAATCTGACATTCAGGAACTTCTAAGCCACCAAAGACAATCAGAGAGCTATCATTAGTTGCTTCAACAAACATAAGGAATAGGACAATGCTATCCTAATAGCAATTCTTTGACATTGCTATCAAAGTGCCCTTAAACACACAGAATCCGTAGAACATATTCTCAGTGCTGAAAAATTGCAAAGAGATATTGCTGCAAACACCCAGCAGTCTCAACAGTTTCACACTTCTATACGGACTCCAGCCTTGAAAAGTTTCAACTTCAATGAAGATGCCAACCCTTTGGAACAATGGAATGCACAACCTGGAGGTTGTGATTAGAATGCATAGGATGTGATTAGAATGACAAAGGATATCTTCCACCTCAACCTATCACTGGGAAGCCCCATTGCAATATTTATAGAAACATTGGATGAAACTAAAGGTTCTCCTGATTATGTCTAGTTGCTACCTCTCTTAAATGATCCATCTTTATTTATGTAACAGCAAGCTGCAAAATGTTAGTATTGTCGCTAGTTTTTATCATTCCTCTGTTGCTTTAAATCTTTGCTTTTGGTAGTTTTCATTGGACACTATGTGATATTGATTTGTAATCATCCTCACCTTAGCATCATACTTGTTTGAGGAATTTAGTTGCCAACAAGTAGTATCATCTGAACTGGTACATACATTTGTCATTTAGGTTTGTCAATTTTCTGGTGTAGGTTAAAATAATTATCCAATCTTATGTATCTGCAAATGATGTTAGCAATTGAAGATTTCTTTCTTAGACCTTCTTGCACCATAGCTAGGAATTAATGGTATCTGATTGGGTACCACATGGCAATCCCAACTAGCTCTTAGGGTAATCCTTTCCTAGTGAGCACTTCAATTTTTATGGAATAAACCAGGTAGCTCTTAACCTTGGAATAAATTACTCGACAATATTGCACAAATCATGGATAATTAACTGGCAGGGGTCCCAAAAATATCGATTGGCAAAAGTGTGACAATAGAGAAAATCACTAAATAATTCTTAAAATTACTTATTCTAAATAGAAAGGAAAAATTCAGGAAAGGACTTTTTTTGAGAATGGCCAGTTAACAGGAATAAAAACAGGTAATTTGGAAGACATTGCCAAAATGTTAAAACACATTTTAAGTGTTTTTAAAAGTAAAGTTTATGAATTATTATATGATTGAAAAAGAACATACAAAAATCATGATTGATCAGTGATCTTTTTAACTCCGACATTCAATATTCTTGCATGCTGTTCAGGTATATCATCTCAAGCTACTACCTATTTTTATGTAAGACATCTTCAACATCTCATACTTCTGGTTTAAATTTATTTCAAGGGGATTAATTAGTTTGGCAGGACATGGGACATCAATGTCTGGTTGATAGTTTGGACATAAATTCTGGAATAACAAAATCTCCATTTACAAGTTCTTAGAAAACACCTTATTTGCAGATACGTAGCCTTGAATGTTAACAGATTGACAGAATTTGGTTTGCAAATATGTATTGAGTTTTACATAGCCTTTAATGGTTTACTACTGTGCTGTTCAGGTATATCATCTCAAGCTACTACCTATTTTTATGTAAGACATCTACAACATCTCATACTTCTGGTTTAAATTTATTTCAAGGGGATTAATTAGTTTGGCAGGACATGGGACATCAATGTCTGGTTGATAGTTTGGACATAAATTCTGGAATAACAAAATCTCCATTTACAAGTTCTTAGAAAACACCTTATTTGCAGATACGTAGCCTTGAATGTTAACAGATTGACAGAATTTGGTTTGCAAATATGTATTGAGTTTTACATAGCCTTTAATGGTTTACTACTGTCTAATAATGCGAATTTTCATTGACAAAAATATTAGGCTTATGCCTGTGTCACCTGGTTCATTCAGAGCTTATCTAATAGGGAAACAAGTAAACATTTATATTGATATTAAGTTTAACCATTTTCCTTCTGGCAGGGAATCATATGTGATAGGCATTTGCAACATCTCATTCCAACTTTTATAATTTTTGTGACTTGTCCATTGTCAGATGTGTAGTATTTATCTCATGTAGACATTTGATTGGTGTTTCCCTTACAGTGAGAATGCTTTTCTTATCCATTACAAATGCAGGGCCTATTGGTCGATAATACTTCATTGAAAACTTCTCAGTCATCTGAAGTAAAAGCTGAAGACTGCTTTGATTATCTTCCTCTGGAGTCCATGCGTAATGTAATTTCCTAACTCAGATGGTAGTTTTTTTAAGTTTATAAATACGATGCAACTGTCCCTTAGAATTTCTAGCTGTTATTCGTGAATGGGGTTTAGTTGTTTTCTGTAAGCATGATTTACTGCCTTCTAGGAAAGCTTGTTATGTTTACTGCTTCATTTGAACAAATACAGGAACCCCATGATCAACAGAGGCATGATGCAAGATTTTCATCTTTTTCTGAAATGTGTAAACTCTTATGTGATAATTTGGCATGTGCTGTCAATCTGTCAGACATCTACAAACCTGCATTTCTTTTACATGAAAGGGTGCGACGTTTGAAGAGCCATGCTAATCTGGTAAGAATTCCTTATTTAATATTTTAGATGGTGGTTTAGGAAATGTTATATGTCTGAACATGATTATATAGTGCAACATATATCCTTTTTATTTATTTTAAAACAGTTGCACTTGACTGAAGTTACATTTTTTGAACAAGGGCATTTACATTAATTCATATTCCCTATGTTGGTAATTCATCCAAGCTAAAATCAGTTATGGAGAACAGGAATGTCAAAAGTGACTTAAATTGTGTTTGACTGTGTTAAACATCAGATAAAAAGCAAAAACCAGAAACAAAATTGGAGGCATACTACTAGAAGAAACTACTTACTGATAAGCTGTCCTGTGATTGTTAAGAAGATTGTTGCCTTATCTTATTGTGAAATGTTATGTCTAAAAGGATTGAGGTTGTTGTGCATTGGGTCTGACTTTTTATGGGCTTGATATGCACTAAGAAACAAATAATTTATACATTATACCTGAATGATAAAAGTAGCTTAACAGGACTCTAAAGGACAAAGAGATTAGATAGAAAGGAGTGGTAAAAGGAACTCTAACAATTGGAAAAGTAATTTAGACTTAAGAACAAAGATTCTAAGTGGAGGATGAACCCAAAATGAGTAAACCCTATGAAAAGATAGCCATTTAATACAAATAATCATGTGGAAGAAATATCTCTTGTGAAAGGAGAAGTGGGCTGATGGAGACAAAACTAAAGACCATAGACTAAAACTATCTCTTGTTTGTACCGAAACATTGAGGGGAAGGAGGATTGGCGTTTGAGTCAATTGCCATGAAAGGGCTAATACAGGATTTGAGAATGTCCACCAAAGAATGGCTTGGGCTTAATGGGTCTTATTGAACAATTCTAATAAGAAGGGTGCACCTCCTAGAATCTCTCCTAACATGCATGGTCCACAATCCTCTTGATCTAGAGAGAAATTGGTAATTCATGCATGTCTAAGAATTTTAGGTTGTGAGCAAGAGTGAGAACCTTGCCTAGTGTGAGATTAAAAGGAATAGGATACTTTGCTGGTTGAACAAGAAGATGGATGTTGTCTCATGGATCTATCATCATTTGTGTGGGTACCTATGATATCCAAAGGACACATGATACCTCCAATTGCTGAATAGATTGAAAGAAGAGGGTGATCAATGTGGTAGTTCTAGGTAAATTGTGTAAAGTCCAATGTTTGAATTGTTTCCTAAAGGTAATAGGGCACAATCTCTAGCTGCAGCAATGGAAAAGGAGATCTGGGGCCCCTATTAAACCTCTGTACAAATAGTGGTATGTGCCCTAGATCTTGTAGTAGACATGATATATGGATATAAGGTGCTTCTCTCTCTCTGCTTATTGCAGAGAGTGGAGACAACTAATCCTATCACCTTGTAGAATGTAGTGGTTTGTCTTGACCCCCAGTTGGTGAGAATGTACCCTCCCTTATCCAAGGGGAATACCAAGGCCATGAGAGCAATGATGCTGAAGATAGTTGGGACAAATAATACTGCCATTTCCATCAACAATCTCCAAGAAATGTAGAACATATGGCCATCATAGGTAACTAGATATCGATAGACTGAGGAAGGTAACTAGTTGTAAATTAATATCTTCCTCTTCTAGAGAAACCCATAGACATGATCCACTTCAAATAACAAGGGGATAAATATAGGCATTACTCCCATCTGAAGGACAAATTACAAAGCGAAGATAGAAAAATGAGCCTAAACACATTCTTACAATGAAGAAGTTGGGTTCAAAAAATTTATCTTGGATGATGCATTGAGGAATTGCTTGTTTACATCAAATAGAAAATCCTAAGCAAGGGCCTCAACCCTCATAGGCATACAAAATAGTAGGATTATTTGGAAAAAAACACATTGAAGAGAAATCTTGGGAATTCATTTGAAATCATTGGTCCTCCATAAAAGAAAGGCATATCACTTATAGATTTGTGATTGAGAAACTATTGAGGAAGTGTGCTCTCAAAATGTTGTGCAAGTTATAACAGACAATGCCAAAAATTGTAGAGCGGTTGGGTTATTGCTTGAGGAGCATTATTCACACATTTTTTGGACACCTTGTGCTGTCCACTCCCCCAACTTTATGCTACAAAAAATTGGCAACAAAATTGATTGGATCAAATAGGTGTATGTTGAGGTCGAAGAGATCCAAATGTTTGTCACCAAACATCATATGTCACAAGGCATATTTAGAACATTCTCAAGATTGGAGCTGCTGAAGGTAAGTTAAATATGTTTCACTTTAGTAAACTTTTTAATTTTATTGTAATTTTAATTTTTGTAAATTTATATATTTTAATTTTGATTTTCAAATAGGTTGTTGTTACTTGTTTTGCCTCCAACACAATTGTGTTGAGATGACTTGTGAAGGTTTGTGAGACACTTCCTAACATGGTCATCAACTCAAGTTGGTCCATATGGAGGCAATCTAGCACTACAAAGATAATAAGGTTAAGAAAATGACCCTAGTGATATTTGTTGTCATTGTGTTGAGTATATCCTCAGTTTCACTGAGCCCATTTTGAGCATGATCCCTTATATTGACATATCTAGGCCTTGTTTGGGTGAGATATATGATGTTATCAACTTAATGCTTGAGAAGATGAAAGCCATCATAAATGCAAAAGAGCAAGATCCTAATTTTTCTTTCTTCCAATAACTACACAAAATCATTGAAGAGAGATGGAACAAAATGACCGCTCCGCTACATCTTGCCTTTGCATTGAGCCCCAATTATTATAGTGCTGAGCCCTTTTTGAGAGAACAAGAGTTTCCCCATATAGAGATGTTGAAGTCAATCAAGGGTACAAGGTAGCACTTCGTAGACTCTTTATTGATTGTGATGTTTGGGATGCAGTGAGGGTTGAGTTCATGGATTTCTCATGCTCTAGTGACTTTAGTATTGATGCTCTTTAGGACAAGTATAAGGTTGATGCTCTTAGTTGGTTGTACTTCCATGGCCAATCATTCACACACCTACAACCTCTTGCGATCAAAACTTTATCGCAAGTAAGTTTTATAAAAAAATTCTTTTCTTTTAAGTTTTATTTATATTTTAATTTTATACGTTAAATTTTTAAATTTTGTAACTCTTAACTCTCTAATTTTGTCTTAATAGGTTGCTAGTTCATTTGCATCTAAGAGGAATTGGAGCACATACTCCTTCATCCACTTAGTAAAGCACAATTAACTACACTCAAAAAGGCAAAGGACTTGGTGTATGTGCATTCAAACTTGTGGCGCCTTACACACAAAGTAAGTGGCTACAAGGAAGGGGACAAAAGGAAGTGGGATATCAAGCCAAAGCATATTGACTTGGATGCTTCCACTTTCCACTTTGCTGTATTTGATGTTGATGATGAGCCAACTGAAGAGCACACAGGAAATATTGAGAAGGGGGGAGGGGGTGAATCAGTATTTCAAACTTTAAAACTTAAAACCATATGAATTAGAAATCAAAACAGTAAGAGCAAACATAAGACACCATGAACACCGATATTATGTGGAAAACCCTTTTGGGTAAAAAACCATGGCAAAATATTGCTTTTATTTACTTCAAAGGGCACCTATCCAATTTACACAAGTGAGCACCAACTCACTGAGAGCACCAACTCTCCCAAAGCACCAACTTCGAATGGCTGAAGTACCAACTTCAGCGTGAGCACCAACTCACAGAGAAACTTCTCAATATTGCAATTCTGATCACAAAACCAAAATACATTTTGCACTTCATTGAGACACTTATGCTTGCACAAGAAATTACTAATCAAATTCTGAGATCTATAGTTCAAACACCAAAACTTAATCTTCTCAAATTAACATACTTCATAACAAGCTGATTCCAAGAAATGCATAACCAGCCACCTCACATTACCATATTCATGCATAAGAAGGTTACACAAGCTCATCCTTTTGACAACACCTCCCATATTTTGAGCATGATAAATAGCGGTCAGCGATGCACATATTGACTCATAACAACTCCATGAGGGCACCCTTGATTTCAAAACATACACACACACCTCCACATTCAACCATTTTTATCTCAACAGTCGAACATAATATCCATCAACTGAGCACAACTCCAACTATGGCGAATAGAGTAATTGCAACCTTTAGCTAGACAAGCAAACTGTTAATTGCTAAAACATATGGTGATGGCAAATAAAGACATCTTCCTCATACTCAACTTAGCTTAGCAATCATCTTCATACATGTGCAACACAACATTCACAAACATACCACAAGTGTATATAAATCAAATGCTCACAACCTTGTAGCTGCCTAAAGACAACATCTAAACATTATTGACACTCAAAGAGAAAAAACACATTGAAGAGTAATCTCACATATATGAATCAACTCATGCGCTCTCTTCAAAATGCTAATTCATTGAATCGTCCTCAAAACCAATTGTGATGGCACCACAAAATGCATTAATAGCCATCGACTCCACTATGAAAGCTGCCATTAACAGAATGAAACCATCAACGGTTTAGATAATGCCTTATGATATTTTTCACAATACACCCACGACAGAGTATTGACCATATTTTTTATTCACATAGATGAACAAATGACTCACACGCACCCGATACTGAACAACCAATAAA
The DNA here is from genome assembly GCA_007258455.2 of Sequoia sempervirens. Classification (NCBI taxonomy): domain Eukaryota; kingdom Viridiplantae; phylum Streptophyta; class Pinopsida; order Cupressales; family Cupressaceae; genus Sequoia; species Sequoia sempervirens. The sequence continues at coordinate 658,003,800 of VDFB02270651.1, forward strand.
AAAATGGTCTTCAAATATTTTAATGCCACGAAGGTGTTTAATTAGCACCACCACGACTATGAGGAACCCACACACTTAATAATTGCTGAAGAAAAGGATTAAACATGGTCAATAGAAGAAACACGTCTCAGGGAAAAAAAAAATCGCCGCCCCATATGATGTTGACACTAAAGAGGGAGCTGTCGATTATTACGAGAAGTAATTGGTAAAAAATTGTAATGTCCCCATTTTGGAGGTAGAGTAATTTAATTAAATTAATTAATTAAGTTGTCCAAAATAATGTTATTTCATGAGGATGACTGATTGATTATTTTAATTAAATTAAAAAGTATTATTAAATTAATTATTTATAAGGTTATCAAATAAATCAATAATATAGGGTGACCTTATATTTAATTAATTTAATAAAGTGACTTGAATAAAATATAAAATCATAAAGTCACTTAAAAAAAATAAATATATCTTTTATCCCACATTGGCTAGTAAAGTGTGTGAGCTCTCCCAAGAAAAGAATAAAAGGATTTTAAGGACTCATTCTTGGACATCCAATTGTTGAATATTGCTTTGATTGATTTGATTGGGGAAGCCTAGGGTTTCTGCAGTTACTTTATTCGATCATTGAGACCAAAAACTCTCTTTGATTGGCATAACTGAGGTGGTGAAATATTCCTCCGAAGGGTTGCAAAGCTGAGGAAGTTACTTCAGATTTTCTATTTGTACTTCAATGCAAATTTTGTGGCCTTTGGCCAAATTTGGGAAAAAAGACTTCATATCAGCTTGTTAGAGCATTTGAAGAAATCAATTTGGAGATCAAGTGATTATACCAGCTTATTGAAGCAATTTGAAGAGGACTATTTGAAGGTTGCATAGGGACTAATTATATTTGGGAGCTTCATCATTCTAGTTCGATTTTCTGTGGAGGCTGTGTTCAGATTTTCAAATTTACAGTCACCTTGCTTCCATCGTTTTTGCACATAGAGGCTCATTTTTGCATTGATTTCATGTGGGTGATTGAGCGCACCATCTTGGGAGTTTAGATGAATGTTTGTGGTGATAGAAGCATAAGTTTGCAGCTGCGAATAATTTATTTTGAGGATCTCATCTCAGAAAAGGGGCGGTTCATATCAAGGGCCGATTTTGACTTGGGAAAGATCTACTTTGTCAACACTTGTGGCTGCCACGGCTGCACAAACATAGGCGACCATAATTCTCAGGTTCTCACATCTTATAGTGCTCATTACATTGGTATTTTTCAGTTGTATTAGTAGCTGTTATATGACAGCTGTAGATGCATATTTCTTATCAACATTTTAATAGCACTTTGATCATGTTGTAATGCCAAGAGTCTTGGCCACTAGCTTTCAACATTGTATTAGAATTGGCATAACAAATAAATGAGTGATAAGTTGCATAACATTTATGCTTTTATACACTTGGCTGTAGCATTCATTTCAGTTTGTAAGACAACTGTTTGTCTTAATGCCTCTAGCTGAAAGTCAACATTATATTGCATAGCAAGTGTTTGATAAAATGCCTATGGCTGTAGCTTTCATTTCTAGACTCTAGTTTGCATACCAAGCGTTAGTATAATGCCACTTGGTTATAGTTGCTCATATTGCCCTCTTTAGGTTGCTTGCCAATTGTTTGACAAATTGTCATTTGGCTGTAGGTGATTAGTTTGCATATAGAAGTCATATTTGTGCATTGGAAAAGATTAAAAGAAGTCATATATGCATCTAGATGATAATTTAGACATAGTAGTGTTGAATTGCAAGCATTTGGAGTCTTCTATTTATCAATTCTCAAGCATACAATCAGACTGAAACCACAAACCAGCAAGCATAAAGTTTACATCAGAAGTGTTTGACAATATTCCTTGAGGCAAACTAAGGTCAAATTTGAAGGGAATTTTCTAGAGTGGTTTAAGAAGTGTGAACATTGACATTTTGGTCTATTTCCTCTCCTTTAGGTGAAAAATCCTAAAGTGTTAGAAGGTCATAGTAACCAAGATCTTTGTTTTGCGTTTTGGTAACCCTTAAGATATTCCTTGAAGGAAAAATTTTAGATTAGAATTGGTAAGGGATATTACAAAAATTTGTTGTATTAACAATGAGCAATGTGCTCAATAAATAATTTACAAAATGTACAAAAATTAGGAAGTTTCTAAAAAGAAACTTCAGATAAGATCAGAGACGATCTTATCTAAATAATTTACAATAAAATACAATATTGAGCATTAATAAATAAATAATAAATATTATTTTAATACCCTCCCTTAATGCTCAATCTGTCAACTACACCAAGATGCCCCATGAATTTTACCAACTTATCTGGACTGAGCGACTTGGTGAGAATATCTGTTGTCTGCTCCTCTATTGGAACATACAACAACTGAATTGATCCGTCTTCAACAAGCTTCCGAATGAAGTGACAATGAGTTTCCACATGCTTGGTTCTTTCATGGAAGACAGGGTTCTTGGCAAGTTTGAGAACTCCCTGATTATCACAGAATAAGGGAGTCGGACCTGCTTGAGATATTTGCATATCCGCAAGCATCCGGCGAAGCCAAACTGCCTCACAAGCTGCTTTAACTGCTCCCTGATACTTTGCTTCTGTCAAGGAGAGAGCCACTGCCTGCTGCTTCTTACTAGTCCATGTGACTGCACTAGATCCCAAACTAAACACATACCCAAATGTTGATTTTCTGTCATAAACCGAACCTGCCCAATCTGAGTTTGTGAAACCACTGAGTCTGGGATCAAGACTCCTAGTGTACATAATTCCATAATCAGAAGTGCCCTTCACATAATGCAGCACATGCTTCGTTGCTACCTAATGATTAGCCTTGGGGGTTGTCATGAAGCGTGAAATGTAGCTTACTACAAAATTGAGGTCAGGTCTAGTGGCAGTTGTTGATGTTATTAGCAGCGTCGAGTTGCTTCTTCTAGGTCCGCACGATTGAAGACAATTCAAATGCTAGCCTAACGGCTATTTGAATTGTGATTATTATATTCGATGAAGGAACACTTCATTCTATACATTTCTCTTAGCCGACTTGAGATGATTTGAAGAGTCATGTCTTTTGAAGACATTTAATATTTATTTATTGTATTTAAGAGGAGGTGCGATCTTCTAAGAGGCCGACATGTTATGAAAAGGCATGTTCTCCTCCTTCACATCATATATATTTCCACTTGTTGCATTCCATTCGATCATCTATTTTTCATACACATTCATTCATTGATATCAAGTGTGAATCATCTCAAGAGCAGATCGAGATTTATAGAAGGCTAAGATTATCCGCAGATTGCATCACTAAGATTCTGTGATTGCATCAGTGTGTGGTGCTTTCTCTTTGGCCTTCATATCGGCCATCATTGTAAAGGAAACATCCTTGAGAATTAATATATAAGAGATTTATTATTGCTAGGTTTTTCTCCCTCAAGAGGAGGGTTTTCCCAGGGCATCTGCTGTGTTATTGTGTCTAATTTTGAATTAATTTTCTGTGCTTTACATCTGATCATAAAATCTAACAGCAGTGAGATAGATGAGGCTACCCACTAGTTGCCTGAATAATGAATCATCTACTACCAGTGAGTTTGACTTAGCTGACAACTTGATCCCTTTTTCCATGGTTGTGGAGGCAGGTTTGCAATCTTGCATTCGGAACTTATCCAGTAGACTTCGAGCATATTTGGATTGGGAGATGAAGATACTGCTCTCGGTCTGCCAAACCTCAACACCTAAACAGTAATTTAAAAGTCCCAAATTTGTCATGTCAAATGTGTTGCACAAATCCTGTTTGATCTCAACGATCAAATGTGCCTAGTTGCTAGTAATGATCAGGTCATCCACATAGACAACAACAATAAGTATATCACTACCAGTCTATTTGACATACAAATTAGAGTCAGATGGACTCCTCTGAAAGCCATGATTTGTGAGGTACTTTTCAATCTTGATGTACCAAGCTCGAGGAGCCTTTTTCAGGCCATAGAGTGCTTTGACCAATTTGCACGCCTTGTGTTCTTGATTGACAACCTTGAACCCTAGAGGCTGCATCATATAGACTTCTTCCTTTAACTCACCATTGAGCAAAGCACTCTTAACATCCATCTGATGGACTTTCCAACCAAACTGGGCTGCTAAGGCAAGGACGAGCCGAATGGTACTCATCTTGGCTTTAGGAGCAAAGGTCTCCTCATAGTCAATGCCTTCTTTCTATGAGAAACCCCTTGCAACTAGACGAGCTTTATACTTGTCAAGGGTTCTGTTAGCTTTGTATTTCACCTTATACACCCATTTGCAGCTAATAGGCTTCTTCCCCGGAGGAAGATCAGAGAGGACCCAAGTGTGATTCTTTTGAAGACTCTGGTATTCATCCTCCATAGCCTTTTCCCACTCAGGAATTCCTTTAGCCTTTGAATATGTCTGAGGCTCATAGACATTGTGAATGTTGGCCATGAGAGCAAAATTAGCTGTATGTTGCTGTTTGCTCTTCTTTCTAGATGATCTACCCTCAATGAGCTCATCATCACAAAGATCAATGATAGTCTTAGCCCACTATTTAGGCTGGAGAGTAGAAGTGCCAACATTGGATGTAACAGGAGGAGTTGGAACTGGTTGTGGATCTTGAACAGGTTCAGCAGGTGGAATATCAATATCATCGAGAGGAAAATCAGGTTGAGCATCATCAAAGACAAAGTCTTCGTCATCCCTCCCATCAGGTGAACCTAACGGAAGTCGAACACCCAAATCAAAATCCTTCAAGGGCTGATACTTAAAATGCTGAACAAATGAGGAAATGCGAAAAGGTCCTCTTTCTTCATCAAGGACAACATCTCGATTGAAGATGGGACGATCAGTGTCTACATCAATCAACCAGTAAGCCTTATGGTTGTCACTATACCCAGTGAACATAAGCTTTTGACTCTTGGAATCCAACTTTGAGTGCTTGGCATTTGGAATCCATACATATGCTAAAGAGCCAAAAATTTTCAAATGACTAATCCTGGGTTTGCGACTAGTCCAAGCTTCCTTAGGAGTCTTCCCCTTAACAACATGAGGAGGAGACCGATTAAGGAGATAGACAGTAGTATAAATTGCTTCTGCCCAAAATCTGTTAGGAACACTCTTGTGTTGCAACAAGGAGCAGGCCATCTCAACAATTGTACGATTGTGCCACTCAACAACACCGTTTTGCTGAGGGGTGTAGGGTGCGGTTAACTAGTGTTTAATTCTGTAAATGCTATCAAATCTTATCAGAGTTGGATCCTAAAAGACCTATGGAAATTCTAAGACTGGAATTCTGTGTAATACTTCTAAGTCAGATTTTGTGTTTTTGTATTCTGAATGTGTTGATTGTAGAACATTAATTGATTTCTATGTTTGCAAGATAGAATAGATTTCCTATTTATATCATAGGAGAAGACATGCACAAAGGAGACGCGTCTTACGAGAGGACGTGTCTCCGCAAGATGGAGACACGTTCGCTCATGGGACGTGTCTCTTGAGCGCGCGGGTTCCCTTGGTAATTTCGGTGGTTACCAATTATCATGCTTAACAAGCAGCAAACAAAGATTTGAATTATCCTTGAATACGTCTATAATTAAGAGTAGTTTGATTAAATATAAAATAATGATGATGCATAAACACAATCATTATTTATATCTGACCGATGCTATCTTAACTCAACAAATTCCATGTGTATCACAGAAGTTGGAGAATGCAGTAGAATAGAATTCCCCCCCCATTATCTGACCTAAGAGTAATTATGCAACAACCAGACTCTTTTTCTACCAAAGCCTTAAACTTCTAAAATACATTAAACACATCTGATTTTTGTTTAAGAAAGTACACTCACATTTTTCTACTGAAATTATCAACAAAAAGAAAGAAATACCTGCAACCAGTAACAAAGGGTGTAGTCATTGGCCCACAAATATCAACATGAACCAATTGCAATACCTTAGAGGCTCGCCATGACTCACCATCTGTGAATGGTGTCCTGTGCTACTTCCCAGCCTGACAAGCTCCACAAATGCCATGATGCTGAGTCTGGATGTCAGGTAGACCAGCTACAAGTCCCTCCCCAGCTAGCTGAGAGAGATAGTGCACATTTAAGTGGGCATACCGCTGATGCCAAAGACTGGTGATAACAAAGTTTCTGGCTGCCATGGCTAACTCCGGAGAATCACTTGTATCCACAAGCTTGTATAGGCCATGATCCTCAATACCAATAGCCATTGTGGTGTGAGTCTCCCAATCAACAATAGAACATTTGTGTATACTGAATACCACATCCATCTGAAGAGAATGCCGCATGATCTGAAATATGCTAACCAATTTTTTGAAGGAATTACATAACATAACTAGCAATAGTTAACTGGATTAGCGTTAGCATCAAACTGAAAACCAAACTGAAAGGGACTCGACGCCAAGAATGCACACTCAATCCAAATGATGGAGAGGTGTTGTCATATGGCGGAGGAAATAAAGAACAGTACTTGAAAGAAACTACTCAATGTCAAGAATGTGCACTCAAGATCCCACTGAGGGCGAGGTGCTAACATATGACAGAGTGTTAAATTGAAAGCTAGAAATTGATAGGCGGATAACTAGCCATAAGCTATTACAAACTAATTCATCCGCTGCGGCGGGCATCCACAGAATTGTGGGGATTCACCACTATGAAGTGGGTACAAGAGTGTTACAATCAATTTATCCACACTGGCGGTAAACCATCCAGGGGTACTTATGTGAGAAGAAGAAGAAAGAATTGCAGCAATTAAAACTGGAATAGTACTACTATTTACAGTTTGTACAACTAAGAAATAAGCTGCAAATTACATAAGAATTACAGTAGTCTTCAAACACATGAGTCATAGATGATCTCTTACAATTATTTAACTCACTAATAGCTGATAATGAATCAAAAATCAGAACTTCTAAAGTCTGATACAAAAAACAGTAAACTGAAAGTGTCAACCAGCAACTATGAAAATCATTAAAATATTCATAACTCACTCGTTTCACCTCCGAATTGAATGAAGTCTTTTGCAAAGGTCTCTCAGGAGGTAGGCGCCCAAAAACCAAGCACCAAACAGCAGCAAATTCCAACTTATATCAACTTGCACAAATCCCAATGCTCTTAGAAAAGTATGGCCCTCCTTGGAGGGGCGATTTTCATTTAAAAATCAGACACTTAAAATTAAATTCCCAAAATTAACATGAAGGGTCGCCCAAGGTCAGCAAATAGATTGGTGAAGTACCCAGAACCAATTTCAAACTGGAAAATAAGCTATGAATAAAAATCACCTTCAGCTGTAGATGAAACAGCAAACCAAAATTGCCAAAATCTCCAGAATTCTTCAATCAAATGAGCTCAATCTACTAGTCTGATGTTGAGAAGCAGCAATGTAGCCAACTAGGTGTTATATTGCAAACACGAAATTGGACGAAAGGCTAGGAGGTAGACATCCTCGAAGCAATATATCATTTGTCATTCCGACAGTATAACTTTAGCATAATTTTCATGGATGAAATGCTGGAGCAAAATCCTTCATTAAATAAGAGCTCACAAATTCTTCAAATTCCTGAGAAGTATATCAAAAGACACAGGAGACCTTTCAAATTTCCACAAAAAACAAATAACTTCTCAAGATGGCGTCCTTTTTTGCATAATAAGAATTTCACTTTAATTTAAAATTCTCTCTTAAATAAGTGGCGTCCACTTTTCCCAAGGCATTAAGTTCTTGTCAATAATTATTAAATCTCCTCATGAAGGCGTTACCCTTCCAAGTCCCCTTTTTAAACACAACTTAAAGTTGTTCACCTAGGCCAAGGGGGTCAACTACATAATATAACCTTGATGCCTTTATTCAACATAAAAAATGCCTTAAGAGGTCAAACATGAACTGCAAATAAATGCTCCAACTAGAAATGAAGTACTGAAAGCTGACAAACTCCATACTGCTCAAAATAGAATTTACTATAAATAGTAAACTCAAGAAAATGCCAAGGAACCTCAGAACTGGAAACCCTAATTTTACCTCACACACGCCTACAGGCTTCCGGAATAGGCTGATGAGTGTCTGAACAGATTACTGATGAGAAGGGGACATTACATGATCTAACTGACTGAGAGAAGGTTTAGTTCCATGTCAGGAACGTAGTATATGTTGAGGAATATGAAATTCCTCCCTCGAGACTGAATCTGAACAGTGCTTGTACCGACAACTGTGTATTCTTCACCTCCTCCAAAAATAACTTACTTAGTGCAAGGAGAGAGGTCTGTGAACTAGTTACGTCGATGAGTGAGGTGACGCGAAGCACCTGAATCAATGTACTAGGCAAAGGATTTTACATGATTTGCAAGCCTTTTAGCCATTAAAGCGTAAAAGGCAGATTCCTTCTGCTCAGTGTGAAATATTCCGAGCCAATTTTTTTCGTTTTTTCAAATTACAAATTACAACCAATGCACCGGTTAAGGTTAGCAGCTAAACCCAAAACGTTGCTGAAGCAACTCTAACCAGAATGTACACCAGGATCCCGATGTGGGCAAGGTGTGAGCATTGGTCAGAGGATCTTAATCAAAATGCTTATGCAAGAACTCCAACTAAGAATGGCGCCGATGATGGCGAGCATATGGTCAGAGGGTCTTCTACACTAAATACTGAAAGGGAACTCGACACCAAGTATGTGCTACCCAATCCAGAATGGAGTTGAGGCGACCATATGGTGGAGTATTACAAATTACAATGCTTGAAAGAAATAACTGAAATGCTGAAAGTACTCAACACCCAGAATGTGCTTTCTAACCTAGAGTGGGAAAGTAGCTACCATAGGGCAGAGGTAAATTAAATACAATAGCAAATACTGAGCGAAAAGCTGAACATTACAAACTATAATGAGCAAGAATAACCATACTGTCAGTACTACTGCCAGTTTACAATATGAAGGATAATATCTTGCTAGAAATGTGAATCAACATAGAAATCAAGCTGCAACAATATGTAAGAGTTTCCTTTACTGAACGAATGAAGCTTAGATCTGAAAAGGCACTAAACAGACCAACCTCAAATTCTGGTTTATGACAGTCCAGATTTCCTTGTGCACGAACAGCAGCCCTGTACTTCACAAATCCACTCACAACTTGCTCAAAACTTCATCAAATCTCATGAGACGAAATGCCTAATGATCCTAGTATGATGGCGATTCAATTAGAAAACTGAAAGCTGATCAAAACCCTCTATTTATTTTATGCACGGAAAACAAGGCAAGTACAGATGGTACGGCCCAGCAAGAGGGCGATTTTGCATTTAAAAATTGAAGACTTCTCTAAAAATTCTGTAACTTGGGACAAAGGGGCGCCTAGCCTAGACAGAAGGAATGAAACAATACCCAGAAGCAATATTTTTGTATTTTCTGATTTACGAATAAAAACACAAATCTGCTGTAGCTAAAATGCAAGTCTGGAGAATCTCTAATATGCAAAATCAGAAACTAAAGAGTCACAATGCTGATTACAATGCACAAATCCCAATGAAACTCACAAAACTATACTAATTCACCACTAGTTGCTGTGTTGCAAGCAAGAAGCAATGCCCGAGCTAGGAGGCCTTCATTCCTCGAAGCAATCCAATACCATTCCGGCAGAGTAACAATACTGTAGACCAAAGATAATGAATTGAGGATCAAAGTCTTCCTTTTATAATTTTCGGTTGACTCTTCTCGAAACCCTAACCTTCTCTTAAGAGTCAAACCCTAATCCTTCAACCAATGGCGTCCTTTCCTTCAAGCTGCAATTTTTGACTTTTAATTATTAAATTATTCCTTCATTGAAGTTGGCGTCCACTTTTGCTTGGGGAATAAATCTTTTAATAAGAATTATAATCAATTCCTTTAATGAGGCGCCCACCCATAAAGAACCTCTTTTAAAAACAACTTAAAGTAAAGTTGCTAGGCCAAGGGTCAATGTTAAAATATAACATTAAACATAACTTCTTTAAAATAATTCAACTTATCACCTCAAACTGCATCCCGAGGCCAGAATCTGAATACGCCAATTGAATCAGCTGAAGAGGAAAGTCAACTGCCTGAGACCAACCTGTTTACTGCTGAAATAGAATTTACTAAAAATAGTAAATTCCTGAAGATGCTCAGAATGCCGAGAAGAACATACCACTGCGAAGCTCTCTGAAAACCCAGAAAGAATCCGCCATTGAAACAACCAACTCTGAGCAAGAACTTCCTTCAAAATAGGAAACCCTAATTTTACCTTCCGACTAGCCTACGGGTTCCGGAATAGGCCAACGGTCACTGAAAAGATCAGGCTTGAGTAGGGGACATTACAGTCCGCCCTCCCCAAGATTGCTTGTCCTCAAGCAATTGCAAACCTGGATGCTGCAGAATCTCATCATTTTCCCAAGTTGCATCCTCCATAGGCAATTTTTCCACTTCACCAAGTATTCTTTGATTGTTCTTTTCCTCAAAGAACGTTCTCTGAAATCAAGTATCTCCTCTGGAATTAGAACCAACTGTCTTCTTCATCCAAAGGTGGCAACTGTGATGAAGCAACCACATTATGTCCAAGTGCCTTCTTGAGGCGAGACACGTGGAAGACATTGTGTACTCTGCTATCAGAAGGTAGCTCCAACTCATAAGCTACTGCTCCAACTTTTCTGATGACCCTGAATGGCCCATAGAAGCGAGGTTTGAGCTTCTCAGCTCCACTCTTCTTGAGAGTAGACTGTCTGTAAGGCTGTAATCGGAGATAAACCATATCCCCAACCTCGAAAGAACGCTCAACACGCCTCTGATCAGCATACATCTTCTGCTGATTCTGTGCAATCTGCAGATTATTCTTCAATGATTTCATGATGTCTTGACTTTGCTGCAACAAGTCCTTGGCTTGAGGTGCTTTGCTATCACCAAACACCAAATCGGCAAAGCTAGGTGCTTCATACCCATAGAGAGCCAAGAAAGGAGACATCTTAATTGACATATGAAAGGAAGAATTATAACAGTACTCCCCTATGTGAAGCCACTTAACCCATGCTCTTTGCTGCTCCGACACATAGTTTCTCAAGTAGCCTTCCAACCACTTGTTCACTATTTCAGTCTGTCCATCTGTTTGGGGGTGATAACTAGTGCTTGGAGTGAGCACAGTACCACTCATTCTGAAGACCTCTTGCCAAAAAGTGCTTAGGAACTTGCTGTCCCTATCACTCACAATGTTTTTTGGCAACCCATGCAGCCTAAACACCTCATGAAAAAACAGATCTGCAACTTGGGCTGCTGAAAAAGAGCTGGTAATGGCGAAGAAGTGAGCAAATTTGGTTAGCCTATCCACTACCACATAAATACAATCCTTCCCTTGGGCCTTGGGCAACCCTGTGATGAAATCCATCGAGATGCTTTCCCATTTTTGATTGGGAATAGGGAGTGGTTGCAGCAAACCAGCTGGTAATGTATGCTCATTCTTATTCATTTGACAAACAGGACACTCCTGAATGTAGCGTTGTACTTCTCCTTTCAATCCTTTCCAAGAAAATCTTTCTCGGATCTGCCTATATGTCTTGAAAAATCCTTGGTGACCAGCAACCGGAATGTCATGAAATGTCAAAAGAATCTTCTTCTTAAGCTTAGAATCAGCCACCAGAAAGATTCTCCCCTTATAGTGTATCAACCCCTCAATCACCTTGTACCTTTCATCCTGAAAAGTACCCTCAATAATGCTGGTTGCAAACTGATTTTTGGCATAATCAGCAAGCAACATGTCCCTCCAATCTGCAGTAAGCTCACACAATGAGCTAAGATGGGGTCTCCTGGACAGAGCATCAGCCACGATATTATTTTTCCCTTTGACATATTCAATGTCAAAGTCGTAAGCTTGAAGCTTACTCACCCACTTTTGTTGCCTCTCGTTCAGGTCCTTCTGATGCATGAAGTGTTTGAGGCTATTGTGATCAGTCTTGACCACGAACTTGTTTCCCACCAAGTACTGCCTGAACTTGGCTAATGCATGCATAATGGCAAGCATTTCCTTGTCATAGATAGAGTATGTTCTTTCAACTCCCCTCAGTTTTCTGCTCTCAAATACAATAGGATGTTTGTCTTGCATCAAGACAGCCCCAACTCCTTCACCGGATGCATCACATTGCAGCTCGAAAGGCTTGGAGAAATCCGGAATAGCCAGAACCGGACAAGAGCTCATGATCCTCTTAAACTTGTCAAAAACAGTTTGAGCCTTTTCTGACCAACAAAAGGCTCCCTTTTTGGTGAGATCAGTAAGAGGAGCAAGCATTCTGTGAGTAGCCTTTTACAAATCTCCGATAAAATCCACAAAGACCCAGAAAACCTTTCAATTGAGTCAAGTTCTCAGGAGGTGGCCACTCAACTACTGCCTTTATCTTTTCAGGATCCACCTTCACTCCCTTAGCACTGATTATGTGGCCAAGGTACAGTAACTCCATTCCAAATTCACATTTGGATGCTTTTGCGAACAAGCTCTCAGATTCCAGGATGCTAAGCACTTCCTCCAAGTGCTTGAGATGATCTTCCCAAGTCTTGCTGTAAATCAAAATGTCATCGAAAAATATCAACACAAACCTCCTTAACTGATTCTGAAAAACTCTGTTCATGCAAGACTGGAAGGTAGCGGAGCATTAGTCAACCCAAATGGCATGACTAGAAACTCGAAATGGCCATAGTGACATCTGAAAGCTGTCTTCTCAACATCAGATCCTCTCATTCGAATCTGATGGTAACCCGATCTCAAATCGATCTTCGAGAAGAACTTGGCCCCATGTAGCTCGTCAATGAGCTCATCTATCCTTGGAATGGGGTATCGGTTTTTGATGGTGCTTTGATTCAAAGCACGATAGTCCACACACATGCGCATGGTACCATCCTTCTTCTTCACAAGAACCACTGCAGAAGCAAAGGGGCTCTTGCTTGGGCGAATGAAACCCATCTCCAAGAGTTCTTGAATGTTCTTCTCAATCTCATCCTTTTGCCTCTTAGGGTACCGATATGGAGTGGTAATTACCGGTTTAACTCCCTCCTTGAGCTCTATGATGTGTTCCGAACCCCGTTCAGGTGGTGGTCCAGGAGGCAAATCAGCAAAGACTTTGCTCTTCTTTGTGAGTAGAGACTGAACATCAGGAGGATAGTCTCTTTTAGTCTCAACCGGACTATCAGGAAGGATCATGCATTCTGCAACCCACTCAGCTTGATCGTGACGGATCAGCCTTGCCATTCTTTTGAATGACACAACCCGAGGGCCCCCATTGGACATTCCTCTTAGTACTATCCTCTTCCCATCGGATTGAAACTTGAGCTCCATAGTTTGCAGATTCAAAGAGATCTCCCCAAGTGAACGCAGCCATTGAATGCCTAGAACGGCATTAGTATCTCCAATGTGGATTACATAGAAGTCATCCTTGACTTCGTAGTTTCCCAATTGCATAGTCATGTTCGAAATTTTCTTGGTGCAGGAAATGTGGAATCCATCGGCAACCATGACCTTGAAGCCTTCAAACTCCTCTGTTTGCAACCCTTTCTTTGCCACCACAACTTCATCAATGAAGTTATGTGTTGCTCCAGTGTCGATCAAAGCAACGATTCGCTGCCCTTTGATCATCCCTCGAACCTTGAAGGATTTGTTTCTTTGGAAGCTCGAAAGTTGAGCCAAGACACCACCACTTTCCTTCTCATCTTTGTACTCTTCTGGAGCTCTTTCTACTTCACTATCTTCAAAATCAGATTGCTGGTCTGAAAAATCAGAATTACTTTCACCAGCTGAATAGTACTCAATCTGATTAAATTTAACTCCCTTTGGGCAAACATGATCTTGAGACCATTTTTCCCTACACCGGAAACACAACCCCTTTCTTCTGAGTTCGTTCAGGGTTTTAGGATCCAATCTGGTGACATGAGGATTATGCTGTTTGAACTCCTTATGCTAAGGTCTCAAAGGAGGTCTTTGATGAGGTCGTTTCCCTTTATCCCTTTTGTGAAAGGGTGAATTGGATTGAAACTTAGCCTTGGGAGCAGCCCACTCCATGTTTTTTGCCTTCTTCATGGCCTCTTGTAGGGAGGGTGGATCAAAAGCTTTAATCCATCCCTTGAGTGGTTCCATCAATCCTTCACTGAAAAGGATCACCAATCGCCTCTCTGTGATTCCAGTGACCATGACTGAGAGTCTCTGGAACTTCGCTATATAGGCATCAACTGTGCCATACTGCCTCAACTGCGCCAATTCTCTGAAATGAATTTCAGGGTCCTTTTTCTCAAATCTCTCGATGAGCCTAGTGGTGAACTCATCATAAGTTGTGATAGACTGATGACCCAAAGTGACTAGGCCATGGTACCACCACTCGTGCGCCACCCCATCTAGGTGTAGCGTAGCGAACTTAGTCGCCTCTTCTTCTGCCATGGGTCTGAGAGTTAGATAGTTATCCAGCTTCTGTATCCAAGCTCGAGCTGAGCTGTTATCACTCCCGTCAAAGTGTGGAAGTGTAACCTTGTTGACAGCTTGATACAAGTCTCCTTGAACTGATGTTCTTCTTTGATCATAATGTCTCCCTTGTCCTTTATTTTTCCTTTTATGATCCATAAAGTCATTGTAGGACATATCCATCTTGATGTCGCCAGGGAGAGAATCATACTCTGCATGGCCAAGTCTCAACTGCTCCACGAATGAAGCATTCTCTTCAGGATCCGGCTGAGTGTTAATAGGTGCCAAGAAGGTGGGTTTGAATGGCCTGGCTGAGACATAAGTGTTGTTTGAAGTATGCTGAGCAGCATGTCCATCATGCTGGTTGGAAGCACTGTGCTCTCCTCTATGCCCAGTGTTGTTTTGTGGAATGGTGTTCTGGCCAACTTTCCCCATCATGAGCGAAACCATATCCATTAAGGCATCCATCTTCCTTTCAAATCTCTGTCCTAGACTGATGGATCTCTCTCTGCCCTTTCCACTATCATCTCTGTTGCTGGTAACCCTCTCGTTACCCCCAACTGATCTCTCACTTTTTGCCATGTCTGTTTCCTGAGAAGACTCCCAATGAGCCCTCAAAACCTCTGAAGCTGTCTGACCTTCTGGAGCCTGATAGGGCTGGAACTATTTTCCAACCTTCTTCTCTTCCCTTGCAATGTACCTCTTTTCTTTGTCACTCATAGACAGTTTGTTCACAGGATGGCAAGATCGTGGCTCTGATACCACTGAAATATTCCGAGCCAATTTTTTTCGTTTTTTCAAATTACAAATTACAACCAATGCACTGGTTAAGGTTAGCAGCTAAACCCAAAACGTTGCTGAAGCAACTCTAACCAAAATGTACACCAGGATCCCGATGTGGGCAAGGTGTGAGCATTGGTCAGAGGATCTTAATCAAAATGCTTATGCAAGAACTCTAACTAAGAATGGCGCCGATGATGGCGAGCATATGGTCAGAGGGTCTTCTACACTAAATACTGAAAGGGAACTCGACACCAAGTATGTGCTACCCAATCCAGAATGGAGTTGAGGCGACCATATGGTGGAGTATTACAAATTACAATGCTTGAAAGAAATAACTGAAATGCTGAAAATACTCAACACCCAGAATGTGCTTTCTAACCTAGAGTGGGAAAGTAGCTACCATAGGGCAGAGGTAAATTAAATACAATAGCAAATACTGAGCGAAAAGCTGAACATTACAAACTATAATGAGCAAGAATAACCATACTGTCAGTACTACTGCCAGTTTACAATATGAAGGATAATATCTTGCTAGAAATGTGAATCAACATAGAAATCAAGCTGCAACAATATGTAAGAGTTTCCTTTACTGAACGAATGAAGCTTAGATCTGAAAAGGCACTAAACAGACCAACCTCAAATTCTGGTTTATGACAGTCCAGATTTCCTTGTGCACGAACAGCAGCCCTGTACTTCACAAATCCACTCACAACTTGCTCAAAACTTCATCAAATCTCATGAGACGAAATGCCTAATGATCCTAGTATGATGGCGATTCAATTAGAAAACTGAAAGCTGATCAAAACCCTCTATTTATTTTATGCACGGAAAACAAGGCAAGTACAGATGGTACGGCCCAGCAAGAGGGCGATTTTGCATTTAAAAATTGAAGACTTCTCTAAAAATTCTGTAACTTGGGACAAAGGGGCGCCTAGCCTAGACAGAAGGAATGAAACAATACCCAGAAGCAATATTTTTTGTATTTTCTGATTTATGAATAAAAACACAAATCTGCTGTAGCTAAAATGCAAGTCTGGAGAATCTCTAATATGCAAAATCAGAAACTAAAGAGTCCCTATGCTGTTTACAATGCTCAAATCCCAATGAAACTCACAAAACTATGCTAATTCACCACTAGTTGCTGTGTTGCAAGCAAGAAGCAATGCCCGAGCTAGGAGGCCTTCGTTCCTCGAAGCAATCCAATACCATTCCGGGAGAGTAACAATACTGTAGACCAAAGATAATGAATTGAGGATCAAAGTCTTCCTTTTATAATTTTCGGTTGACTCTTCTCAAAACCCTAACCTTCTTTTAAGAGTCAAACCCTAATCCTTCAACCAATGGCGTCCTTTCCTTCAAGCTGCAATTTTTGACTTTTAATTATTAAATTATTCCTTCATTGAAGTTGGCGTCCACTTTTGCTTGGGGAATAAATCTTTTAATAAGAATTATAATAAATTCCTTTAATGAGGCGCCCACCCATAAAGAACCTCTTTTAAAAACAACTTAAAGTAAAGTTGCTAGGCCAAGGGTCAATGTTAAAATATAACATTAAACATAACTTCTTTAAAATAATTCAACTTAACCTCAAATTGCATCCCGAGGCCAAAAACTGAATACGCCAATTAAATCAGCTGTAGAGAAAAGTCAACTGCTTGAGACCAACCTGTTTACTGCGTGAAATAGAATTTACTAAAAATAGTAAATTCTTGAAGATGCTCAGAATGCCGAGAAGAACATACCACTGCGAAGCTCTCTGAAAACCCAGAAAGAATCCACCATTGAAACAACCAACTCTGAGCAAGAACTTCCTTCAAAATAGGAAACCCTAATTTTACCTTCCTACTAGCCTACGGGTTTCCGGAATAGGCCAACGGTCACTGAAAAGATCAGGCTTGAGTAGGGGACATTACACAGTGTACCTGGCAACATTCGCTTTTTGCTGAGACCCTTCCTGTTTCTTCTGTTCTAAAGCCAAACGGAGACGACAATCCTTTTTCATGTGACCATACCTGTGGCAATAATTGCACTGAATGTTCTTTTTCTTAGGGCTGCTCGGAGGTTGACTAGAGCCTTGTTGGCGTAAAAACTAACACCTCTGGAGTGCAGGTTTGTACGGACAGTTATGCACACTGCGTAATGAGTGCTCTTCAAATTAGGAGGGGAAGGTCCCTCGTAGTGCTGGAATGCGCGGAAAAGAAAAGTAATTTAAGTCCTATCTTTTTGTTCTCAGCTGGAAGAGGCACAAGGTTAAGAAAACCAAGAATGTTGCAACTAAGGATTTTCTGATTTCGCAGATCATTAACTACAACTAAGCTAACTACTTTAAATCTATCCAGTTTCCTGAAGAAAACAGAGCATGAGGAAATGGAGCAGGAATGATTATCAGACGATAAATGAGTATAGATTCTCAACTTGAAGGCAAGGTGGCGCATCTATCAGCTCAATCTAGACAAGTTTATTGGTAACAACATCACACAATAAATTAAATATGGATTCTCTGCTTGAAGGCAAGGTGGCGCATCTATCATCTCAATCCGAATTAGTTCATTGTTCACGACAACACACGAGAACCAAGTGCAGATTCTCTACTTGAAGGCAAGGTGGCGCAACTATCATCTCAATCTGGACAAGTTTATTAAGCACAAAACAAATTTCTCTAAACTATGGGAAGAATTCACCATGACAATCGCATGAAACCCTATGTGGCATAAGAATTGATCATAATAGTAAAGACTCACAAAATAGATTTATCATTACAATTGCTTGAAACCCTATGTGGCATAACAATTGATCATAATGGTAAAGATGCACAAAACATATTTATCTAAACTATGGAAAGAATTCACCATTACAATTGCATGAAACCCTATGTGGCATAACACTTAATCGTAATAGTAAAGACACATGAACAAATACCAAAAGAGCAATATTGAGGGCAAGGTAGGCGCAGCATATATTTCTCTCTCAAGCAAAAGCTAATTACAAATGAGCGAAAGCTCTTATTTATATACATCAAGGTGTAGGGAACCCTAAAATCACCTTGTGTTAACTACAGTCTTGCAATGTATGCAAGATTTATTGCTAAGCCCTAATTAAGCAAACTATACAGTTAACTGGAAAACTACCATCAGTTAACCAAAACATCTAATCTAAAAATGGACAATTGTGCAAGCATGCACGTCCTTATTGAAAGCGAGTTAACTGGAACATTACCATCAGTTAACGTAAAACCCTAAATGAAACTCCAAGTGTGTAAAGCTGATCTTAGAATAGATATGCATGAGACTAGACAGCGAGTTAACTTGAAAGGGTAACGCCAAGTTAACTCCTATGTGTAATGTCTATTCTGAGAGGTGGAAACTGAAGTCTACTGGTCGTGATCTCGAGCAACCAATCCCTTGACGAGATTGTTAACTGCATCAGCATCTAAAGGTCGTCACAATTCGCTGCTTGTCAGCAACTTGAGCAATCTTGGCAATCTTTGCACATTCAAACTAGCATTTCATTGACTTATAACTTTGGTGGCTTCGTAACTGAAGTGATAGCCAACATCTCCTCTGCAGCTTGATACAAATCGATCTCAGCTTTTCGAACGAAATCATGAATTAAGACCGATTTGGTCTTGAATTTAGTCTGTGTGAACTGTACTATGAAAAACTCGCCTGTTGACTGTGAACACAGCTATATTCTGACAACTTTTCTGAAAACTAAAAATAGCCTACTGAGACTAAAAATACCCTGTTGGAGAGCAATTTTCACGAAAAATTCTGAGATATGGGTTTTGTCCAGAAAAAGATTCTAAGACAACCCAGAACGTCAGAAATGCGAAAATTTAACTTTTACTCGACCATGCAAGGAATTTTCAGTTGAGAAAATTAGAAACTCGAGAATTGATGCTTTGGAGGAAATTTTCCTAAAAAATTCTGGCATATGGGTTTTCTCGAGGAAGCTATTTTGAATCAACCCAGATGATTTGTTTTGTCCCAAGTCGCCAATTCTTCAAACATGCGAAAGAATTTAAGATGAGAAATAGAAGAATTTAAGACAGAAGATAGAAGTTTTTAGTGCTCTGCTTCTGCTGAAAATCGCCCTTTTTCTTCAAATTGCTGATGATTATGAACGTTTATCCTGCAAAAAGATGTATTTGATGAAAACGCCCTTGGCAATAGATGAAGATTTCGCCTTTGCTTTGCCAGAATTCGCCTTTGCTTTAAAATCACAAATTTTCTTTGAAGAAATACGAATTTCTTTTGTTTGAAAATTACGAATTTGTCTTGAAGTTAATACGCCTTTTGTTCTTCAAATATGGACTCCTCTTGAAGAAACGCCTTTGAAAATTGATAAAATTCGATTTCCTTTGAAGATATGAATTTCTCTTAAGAAAAACGAATTTCTCTTTAGCCTTATGATACAAAAAATGAAGAAGGCGCCATAAGAAGCAATTCGCATCAACTGGTGAATTGCAAGAATTTAAAACCCTGACTGAAATAGAAGCCTTCCAATTGGTCGCCCTTCAGTTGAACTGCCACTGACTCGGAGTTCAAAAATAAATAATAATAAAATATTCATCATCATGCAATTTGAGAACTTAGCATAAAGAGGGCGCCAATCTTAAGAAAATCGCCATTTAATGCTAAAATTCAATAATAAATATTAAATATTATCAAACTCCAGTTGACAATTTGGATGAAGCTTTGAGATTCACCGGCGAACTTCATTGGTTCTGAAAAGTCATTGTTTGAGCTCATAGGCGTCCATTTGCTCAAGATATTCCACTTTTTATTAACTTCCTATTTTGTAGCTAACGGCAAAGTCACGACTGGCCAACTTCAACACTGATTTTTGAGTGACCGGGAGATGCCGGGATCGAGCTGGAGAATTCAACGGAAAGCCCACTGAACAAGGAAGAAATGTCTGCTGGGAGACACAACTGCAAAATCCATCGTTTAACCCCCTGAAAAATTAGGCGCCCCTGATTAAATTCATTTACGGGTTCCAGACAACCATTTTCCAAAACTGCCATCTGACACTTGAAACGGCTGCTAATGGCGAACGGCGAACCCTGTTGACAAGAAACGAAGCTCACTGCGTGCCTGGAGACATTCTGCATCCAACGGATATACACACAATATCTGAAAGCTGTGTTAAGGGCCTAAAAAAAAAAAGCGCCCCTGGCTCTCAGTTGCACTGATACCATTTTAACGAAAGTTGAACTTCCAACCAAATATCCTACTTTGTCCTCTGATATCTGGAGCTAGGATAACCCGATTCGAACATTATCTGTTTTAACGGACAACCAGAAGGGCCCACAAGAGAAGTCTCTGGAGGTGACGAAGTAAGAAAATTGCTTCTAAGACCTCAAAAACTCCAGTGCGTATTTTATTTAAAATAACCGCTCCAGCCTTGGCCATTGTCCGGATGTCCTCACTTTTCAGCATTTCGCCAAAGACCTCGCACGTACGAGCGTTTGCCAAATCCCAAAGGCTGACGGCTAGGCTCGTTGAATAGATAAAGTAATTATGCTCAAAAGCCGTGAAGACTTCGGACGCGAACGACCTCATCTGACAGGCCTAAAGGCTAGGCGCCTCTGGATTGTAGAAATACATTGCAAATTTTATGTTGGTCTGCCCGTGAAATTACCTGCTTGGTAGAACCTCTGCCACGATCACCCGGAATGTCGGATTGACAAGCACGATGGTGCATCGCGGAGCTAGGCTAGAGTAGTACTAATGTCAGGAAGACCTCGTCTGCAAATTCACGCATCTTAAGGGTCCTTTTAACTAGCGCCCCTGAGCTGTAGTTGCACTGGGAACCAATGGAGAAGCTCTGAAACGTGAAAACTCCATTATAAGCTGATCTTCAGACGACGGTTGCCGGAGCTCTGAGATTCAGATGACTGCGTTTGATAGTTTGTTGGATAAGCAGACTAGTCGTGAACAGATTGACTGCATGAGCCACCAAAAATACCAGAATCTACCCCCTCTTTAAGATGGGCGCCCTCAAGCTATAGTTGCGCTTTTGCCAGAAAAGAACAATTTTCTCCTCTCTGGAACTTTGGAAATTTCTACTTCTGACGCTATTTGCCGGAGTTACGGGTATCGGAAAGCTTCACTGGATAGCTCATCGGATAGCCAGACCAATTATGAAGAGATTGACTGTATGCATGAGCGTTTTCAACAAGATCTTGACCTTCAAAAAGAAGGGCGCCCCTGGGTTATAGTTGCGCTTTCTTGCTTTTCCTTTGAGAAATCTTCATAAATTGACCATTAAAAACTCCGTTTCGATCACTGAAATCCTCATGTGCAATGTGAAACGCCGTCGTGAGATGTTCCTCCATCGTGAAAAACTCCATTCTGAGTCTCTGCTTCAGGTTCTGATCAATAAAACTGACTTTGACTGACAAAATATTGACAAAAACTCCATGCTTGATATTGCCCAAAACTATATTATACATCATTTTAGCAAGGTTAAGACTAGTTTATGCAAAATGCCTTGATGAAGCAAAAAATTTGGTTTGGGTACAACAAGCCTTTCTGCTGCAAAGACTGACCTTTCCCTTTGTTCTTAGGCTGGGTTTTAGTTGCAAAGGCTTGTTCTGTAGAGGATGAGGATGCACTACTACCAAACTGTTGTTTCCAGCGGTCTTGCTGTAAGAGGATAGTACAAAGCTCTAGAAACTTCAGGTCAACATTAGCAGAAATAATGTTGAGAATCTCTATGGAATGTTCATAGGACTTGGTTAAACTTTTCAGAGTGATCATGACTATGTCTTTTTCCTTTATTTTCCGACCACTAGCCTCCAACTGATCTCAGATCTCTTGGATCTTGTTCAAGTGTGTTTGCAAAGTTGTCTTCTCATCCATTATGATAGAAAACAACATATTTTTCAAGAACGTACGACTTTTGTCGGAAGTCTTATGCAAACCCTTTAGATGGTCCCAAATCTCCTTTGCTGATTTACCAAGTGGAATGTGAGTTAGTTGATCATCTATAACTGAAAGTTTAATGAGCATCATTGCTTCATGATTTTGCTCATCAAACTTTTCTTGGGTTTTATCTGCAGTGGTGGGACGAGTAACATTGCCGAGAATCATTTGATCAAGGCAGCGATATTCAAAGATGGTCATCATTTGCTGCTTCTAGGTGTTATAATTTTTGCCATTAAAACACTGACTGCCTTCCAACATCATGTTGGTCAAACTTGCCATCTTCACGCTTTTCGAGGCACAAAAAAAAGGTATTGAGAAGTTGATGCACGAAATTCGAGGCACAAATTCCAATGCAAAAACAGAGGTAGATTCAGGTACAAACTTTGAAAAGTATGGGGTACGACTGGCACAAAAATTGAGGCATGAAAAATGATGCACCCAAAAAAATCTGAAGGCAACCCAGAAAAGGTCGTGAAAAACCTACAAAGAATCTGCAATCAAAATTTTTTTCTGACTTTAGATGACGGGTCAAAACCCTAGCAGAACTTGCAGAAACCCTAGTCGCCAAATTTTCTTTAGAAAATTGCAGAAGAAAAAAAAAAAACTCCAGGAAATCGTGGCCAATACAGAGATGAAAAATCTGCGGCTCTCAGTAGTTGAAAAATCGTGATTCAAAAAATGTGGCCAAAAGTTTTGAAAATTGCGATTAGGAGAAAAACGTGTCTGAAAAGAGACAAAACGCTCCCAAACACGATGCAAAATTGCGCACCCCAGAGGGTTTAAAAAAAACGAATTAGGAGAGATTCAACAAACGCGAGCAAGAGATCTTCGAAGAAAAAACGCGATGAGACAGGTTGAATCTTCGTAGAGAAGAGTAGAAAAAGTCACCAAGAAGAGACGTCTTCAAATTGCGTGAGTCGAGAGAAAGAATAGAAACGCGATTCGTCAAAACCTTATGTGAATGCAGATGACAAAAACCAAACATGATTCTTTCTTCTCCTAAAATGTCTTCCAGAGAAAATCCACGATTTTTTAGAAAAATCAAGAGCTCGATTTTTTAGACCATAGAAAAACGCGATTTTCAAATTTTATTAAAAAATCACAATGGCGCCCAAAAACGATTTCGGCTCTGATACCATATTATGAGAAGTAATTGGTAAAAGCTTCATTGTATTAACAATGAGCAATGTGCTCAATAAATAATTTACAAAATGTACAAAAATCAGGAAGTTTCTAACAAGAAACTTCAGATAAGATCAGAGACCATCTTATCTAAATAATTTACAATAAAATACAATATTGAGCATTAATAAATAAGTAATAAATATTATTTTAATATCAATAAGAATTTCGGCCGCCACCATTACACAAGCCGCCCTTATCACTGGCATCGGCAGAAACTGTTGCCCAAAAAGGACACACCAAAGGTATGTAAATTAATTGCCATGTCAGAGATATACTCGAAATAAATACTTGAAGTTGTTGGCCAAAAAGGAATTGTCAGAAGTATTTTCTGAAATTGACACCCATCATCCACAAGTCAAGACATTACAAAAACTCTTGACTCAACCCATAGACAAGTCAAGTCAGACACTTTATGCTGAGTAAGCAGTCCTCCACGATGGCATTTGAACTTGACATCAATGACAAAAATATCCAACACCATCTAGCGAGCATGAGAGTGCTAGTGCTAGTACTAGTGCCAATGACACTATTTGTGGTTCTAATTTATTAGTAGCTACATCATCTAATATGGATGGTGATGATGATCTTTTTGAAGACCCATACGATTTTTGATCTATGATGGCTGATTGTTGACACTTCACATTATTATTTTTTAACTTTAATATATATCATGACATTTGAGTTTGACTAATATTTGACTATTAATATGGTGGTTTTGATTATTATATAATATAAGATGCTATGTGGAGTATTTTGAATTTAATTACTGCTGTAAATATCTATATATTTTTGATTTTTATATGCTTTTGTATGGACAAACCCAAAACGAACCCAACCCCAATTTTTTTTTTGACTGAATCTGCGAACTGAACCCTCGAACCAGAACCCAAACTTGAACCTGTACTAGGACTGGTAACTTAGGTTCTCAGCTATGTAGCTTTCCTGATACCTTGAATTTGCACTGATCTGAAATACCTTTTGTGCGCTGCTATGGATTCTTCCATTGTTTTCTTGTTTAGTCTGTTTTCTTTGATTACATTGACTAGTTGGTATAACTTTTTTGTATAGGTTTTTCATTAAAGGTTTATATTGGCTTTGAATTGTATCAATACATACTTTTAGGTTTTGCAAGAGTTGTTTGAAATTATAAATTCTTAGTTATGCTTTTAATGTAAATCATGATTGCCTGTTTATGATACATTTTCTTCCCAAACTGATTGGATTGGAAATGACATATAGTATACAAGGTATTAGTTGATTTTTATTAGAATAAGTCCCTTGTGGGCTGTTCATTGTTGTTCAATGGATTTTCAGTACAATTGCAGATTGATGACGACGATGACGATGATAGTCAGCTGCTAGATTTTGCATCAGAGTCACATTTATATAAGTGCCTTGGACTGGAAAAGGATAAAGATTCAGCTACATTCATGGATGAGAGGTATTTTAATGTGAGTATTTGGATTTTTCAATCGCTTTTTCATTGATGGACATTTCATCCTTCCTTTACACATTGAAAGGCTTTAACTTTAGTATAAGGAATAAAAATTCATTACTTTTTAGTTCTAACTTCCAAGGATGCCTTATTTTGTTAATCATCTGTCAGCTTTCAAATTGTCATACTTGAGATATAGGATGCTAACCAAAGAAATGAGCTGAACTGTTAATGTGGATGCAGTACCTCTCAAAAAGTAAGGGTATGTAACACGTTAGACAAGTAGTGTTTCTTCAAAGATATCTTCCTTTTGTAATGTTCTATGTGAATGAGACCTCCTATAGCAACCCTCCAGATGGATGTGGTATAAGAATAGTCTTCATCTCTAATCCACTATGACAGTGATGATTCTCATGTCACTATATCCTTCATTTATGTAGAATTATGTATCAATGATCAGACCATATTATATACCTTGAAGCCCTCATTACAGCAGGTCTTTTATTCTTTGATTTATGGACAAGGCCTGCTTCAATTTTTGACCATTAAGGATAACATGTATCATAGGTGTCTTTTAGCTTCATATGTGGTATATCAATGCTTACTAGTGCTTAGCATAAAATACTTGCATTGCCATGAGATGTGGAAACACATAATGAAACAGTCACATTCAATATACACAATTAAAACATAAATGATGGGTGAAACATTAAAAATAATTAAGTTCCATGCAATAGCATGAAAATTACATCCTATAATACCTACTACTTGACAAATTAATCACTGTAGGAATTTCATGTGGTAGGTTGTGATGCTGTAAAATTTATTTTGCAGGAAATAACCATTAGTATAAATTAATAAATAAACCACATGACTACATTTTATAGTCTATTATGAAAGTCTGGACTTATGCAAATTTTGTATTATATAATGCAAATGTTGTCATGTCCCCATTTTTGGCGAGCATCAGAGATCGTGAGTTTGGCCTATCAGGAGACCCTCGTAGGCTGACAGAGTGGTTAGAGGGTCGTTTGGGAGCTTGGCTCAGCTTTAGATTGGCAGTGTTGATCAATTGGCTTTCGTTCGGGCTCATTCGGACGTTTCTTGCAGAATTGCTATTTTTAGCAGTTCCTGGCAGGCAGTGTGGGACCCCTGCTATTTTTAGCAGTATGGCTGTGTCAGTATTCGGAATCACTTCAGGGTTCGTCAGCTTCAGACGGAACAGTAATCGGATGATTAACGAGGAAGATATTAATATTTAATTATATTGATTAAATATTAATTATTTAATGTTTATAATATAAAGTTATAATTTTAAATTATAACTTAAGTGATTCTCATAAAGGGGGCGCCCATCATCAAAAAGGGGCCAGTTAATAATTATAATTTATTATAATTATTTGACGGAGAACTATTGAAAGATTAAAAGATTAAAAGTTGAAATATTTAAAAATTCCCTATCTTTAAGGAAATCGCACTTTTGAGAAGAATAAAGAGTTTTGCCTTGGGAATTGTGTATTATGACTTTTGAGAATTGAAAATTGATCAGTTTTGTCTGAGCACGGAGACCTTAGGGTTTGTGTTCGAAATTCTTGGAGAACGAGCCATCTCCAGTGAATCAGTTCAGAGGGTGTGAGATATCACCCGATTTACTGCCAGTTGTGAGATTTCTTCATCCAGAAGAAATTACAGAGTTCACAGAGATTTATTTCATCAGGGTTTCAGACAAGTTTCTTCATCCAGAAGAGTCTGCAGTAGTGAGGCGCCTATATTCATCATATTCAAGGAATCTTCAGAGGGCCGTACAAAATATTTATTGCTGCTGTGTAATATCAGGCCGTACATTTCTGACAGGGCCGTACTTGCATGAAAGGAGGCGAGTTTGTGATCTTCAGGGAAACGCCTATCATTTTGATTACCAGTTTGCATCCTTGGTGGCGCTAGGGTATAAGAAGTGATCTGAGGTTGCCAGACAGGAGGAACAGAGGGGGCCGTACCTCATTTGATTATTTGCTGCTGTCAGCCGTACTTTGCACAGCAGGGCAGCACCTTCTCTAAGCCGTACTCTCTCACAGAGGAAATCTCCATTCTTTTGATCATTCATCTGCACAGTGGAGGGGCGTCCAGGCATCTAGGATCTTCTTGCAACTTCTGACAAAAGGGAAACACACATTTATATGGCCGTACTGAATTCATTCTTTCCTGGAGCGGCTGAAATCAGGTTCATTGAAATATTGCAAATCCATTGTTTTCTTTATATGCATGTCAAGATCCAGTATTGTAATGATTTGGAGAGTTCAATAAAACTTACTGGTTACTCATTCGATTAGCTATTAGCTTCTTATAGCAACTATTTGATTTTATTTGAGTTTATTATTCAATCCATGCAAAATCGTACTCTTCATTTATTGCATCAAAAAAACCAAAAAGACAGGCAAAAAACCAAAAACCTTCAGAAAAACTTGAAACTCAGTCAGAAGCAGTGTCAGGGGGAAACTAGGGTTTCTACAAATGTAAAGATGGATAGTATAGGCTATCAGATCTCTCAACTATTAGATCTATAGAATGCTTAGCTTTTGTATTCAACTATGTGTATTTTTGAGTCAAACTCATACCAACTATACCAACTATTAGATCTATATTAATGACTCAACCTCTTCCACTGAATCAACTCAACTTGATCATCAGATCTATGCTAATAATTGGGCATCAGATCTTAAATGTCATTGATCTGAAAATGTTTGGATAAAACACCCATAGTCAGTTGACCAGAACAATAATCTTGTTGAGTGGTTCCTTTTGCAGAGTCAGATGGAAAAGGAAGTAAAAGGTGAAAAGAGTCCTGTGACGTATTTGGCATGTATGGAACTGTCTAACATGTTTGGCCATGCATGAATTAGCCATGATGGGAACAAGGCACAGCTGATAGGTTTGACTACAGTGAAACTCATTCCAATTACAGCAAAAAATCTGAATTGAAAACTCATATTTGGAGTTAAAATAATAATCCTTCTGTCTTCTCATATGGAAGACATTTTGTTGCCTCTTGTTGGCTCATGTAGTCCTCCTTTATCATAAGTACACCTATTGGGATGTTATAGAATAACACTCTAGCAAGATGAATTCACTTAGGTGATAAAAGAAATTCTCTTGAAAAATGTTTGCATACCTACTAGTCTTAAAGTTTTGGCAATTATAGATGGTAATCCATTGCCATGATTCCAAAGTTTGTAAGGTTGTTTGTGGAGTGAGTTCACTAAATTAGGTGCAAGGGAGAGGATTCTAGAATGGTGTTTTGGATGGTGTTGAATGTAAGATTTGTATTGAAGAATCATGCAGTGGAACGTTTGTACTGTTTGTGGATCACATGAGTATTAGAGTTCCTGCAGTGGAACGTTTGTACTGATTGTGGATCACATGAGTATTAGAGTTCCTAAGACATTGATATGTGTATTTATTTTTCATTAACAAGTACAGGTTTTTGGTGGTATAGATCAGCTGTGTGGGAATCTGTGAAGAGAGCAAGGCTTGCTGCAAGAGATAAATTAACGAATTCATCAGCAAAATAAAGAGTTTGATCTGTAAACTAATGGGGATATTTCTCAATCAACTCTTCAAGTACAGATTATATAGATCAGCTCTAAAACAATGCTTCCTATTCCTGATTGCCAGTCTTAGTATGCTCAAAAATAAGTATTGTTCAACTAACAATGCAAAAAAATATGAAAGAACTGTTGAAGTTGCCAATAGAACATTATAGTTGCATGAATCTTTTGCAACACCAAAGAGCCTTCCACAAGAGAGAGAAGCAAGAAATCATGCTATATGCATATATTGGTACAATACAATGCAATACAAATGTACATAGAGACCCTTTATATATAGGCAAGGGTGAGAGAAGAGAGAACATGTGGTTGTGACAAGTGTCATGATTACATGGCTTGAGACACAAAAAGTAAATGCCCTAAGTAAACATAACTAACTAGGTGTGAAAAGGACAAAAGAGATGAATTAGATAGGTATTATACCTGTTTATACCAAGTCCCTTCCTTAAGTGCAACTTAGGGAGAAAAGGAAAGAGAAAAAGTCTTAAAGATGGGCCTTGGTGTAATGACCCGAGCCCAGTGTGAAGGAAATTTTTACAAATTGTTTTCCAGTTTGACAGATGCAAGCATTTCGTCAAACAGATTGTTGGCATGCAGATTTGAATTATTTCCCAATTGTTTGTATGAAATTGCTCTTCTAATGACAATGCTAGTAAGTTGATTGTTATTGGGACAACTAATATTACTGAACAATAACATCCCCAGGAATTGTAACAAGAGATAATGCTGAATAAATTATAATCACAGTCTGATACATAATCTGCACTTACGACCTCAGTTTATGCTTAAGGACAGGTAATACATTGATATTGCACAGATTGCATTTAATAATAAGAAATCGTTACACACTCATGGTGATTGCTTTTCCCAACTTAAGGCAGATCTCCAATATTAGCAACCCGTGAAAAGATATCGATCCCTCTCTGGCTGTGCAAATAGTAACCCACGAATGGCACCCGATATACTATTGATAGCTTGCATATATATGGAGGGTGCGATAGAGACAAGTCCTGATGCCTTCCAAAAAAGCTACAGCAGGTTCAATATTAATTGGAGATTTGAAATACTGAATATTGTAGGGTGCCTTATCAGCTTTGATGGATCTGACTTCACATATCCACCAATTGCCGGTAACCTCCCTCAATTAATCGTGATTCCCATAGACTGCATTCACACTTGGTAAAGAGGGGGCAGTAATAATTAATATGTGGCTGAATAATATCAGGTCGAAAACCATATAGAATGCTGCACTTTAATTTTCAATGATTGGTATAAAGGGATAGTGGCGATAGATACTTGGAAATCTGCCAATATTTCTCCACACTCAATATTATATTCTCCGTGTGGCTTTATTAATCCAAGTATCTGCCGTGTGTTAATTGACCTCTACAGCAGTAAGGTTACGCTGTCGAGATATCCAAGAAGAATAACGAACGGGTGTCTGAAATGATGAGTGCAAGGGGAAAAGTTATAGTATCATATCACTGTTTCTGAATAGATCATTCTAATTCTGCGAATTCCTGGAGCTGTATCTGGTTGTTATCCATTTCTTCATGCGTCCATTTATCTGGTTGGCCATAGGCTCTTTAAGAGCAGATGGGTCTGAGTCTCTTAGATATTTAAATTTCTAATTTTTTATGATTTTCTCCAACTCTCATTCAACCCTCTATAAATAACATTCCAAAATGCCCCTTCATTTAAGAGAGGCAACTCCCCAAAGTGAAGCAACTTTTAAATTATTGAACTCCTTGTTACTAATCGCAGCTCTTAATGAATTCTGTTTTTCCTGAAGTGCTGCCTCTTGGCAAATGTAATCACGGCTTTAAGGATGTTAATCGCTCTTTTTAATATCTTCTTTAATTGCCACTTTAATGCCTATTTGGTGCTCTCCATAATAAATTCATTGTCTTCACATTGACATCTGTTGCTCATCGACCAGCCATGAGATAATATGGTAAGAATATTAAAATTCACCCATTGGAATAAAATGTAAAGATCAAGCATTGGTATAATTCTAAGCAAGAATCCTCCGAAGGCCAAAACTTGAATTAATCGAAACTCTTGCAATTTCGTCTCCAAAGGAGACTCACGAAATTGGCAAACCTCCCAAGAGATAACCTCAAAATATTCTAGTACGGTGATATGTTTTGTAAGTTACCCTCATTTGCTCATTGTGTATGTTGGAATTCATTTGGTGAAGTTGTGGGACATATCGTTAAGGGATCACGTATGGAGGGAAGCTCTCAGGCGAGAGATCCCTTAGGCAGTCATCTGGGACAGATTGCAAGTGAACGACGAGGTTGACCATCTCCTCAACCATCTGCCAAGGTTGTTGGCTCACCACTTCATCATCTTGCAGGATCTTCGGGCGGAGAGTGAAGAGGAATGCCAGAGGCAACAAATACTGCAGCGGTACGAGGAGAGAACCAAGCAGGAAGAGGAAGAATGGGATACCAACCAGAGACGTACTCCTGACAACTAATGATTGCGTGACCAACCTTTAATGCTCGTACAGCCTAACAAAGACAAGAATTGAGTACAAATCGGGCAAGAAACTTAGGAAGAGAAGGTTTAGCGATCACTCAGGCTACAGGAGCATGAAAATAGATGATGAAGGCTAAAGCAAATTGACAAAAAAAATCCATAAAGATATAACTAAAATAAAAAAATCCATTACAAGAGCACACCAAAACTTGGATGGAATAGATTGATCTATCATAAGAGCACACCAAAGGCTGGTCGAGGAAAGGGACGAAGGACCCTTCAGTACACCATGTGGAGAAAGATACAAAATTTATGACAATGAAAATGAATTAAGTGAAGAGCTCAGCAGTAGTATCTGACACATTTGGGAGTTGTCCATATTGGATGATGATGAAGGGTTGAGGATTGGAAGATCTTAGTCTAAGACCCTAGGGTGGAGGGAGTACCAGAACGAACCCTAGGAGACTCGAGGTGTCGAGGACGCTGACAGAAGACATGGGAGAGACTCGTACGTGGCTGAGAGTGCAGGTGACGCATCACAATGTGACAAGAGAACCAATCTAGTTAAGTCTAATACACAAGGAGGATATTAGGGAAGGATGGTGACTTCACTAGCCAAGAGGTAGAAGCTGCCGAGTTCACGGGGGACAGGTTAGAAGATCTAATACGACACTGCAAGACGTGCGAGACCATTTGTGTAGCCAACGACCAAGACGATGTGGACTATTGGTTGAGAGCGTTCCCAACAACGCTAAGAGTAGCAATCGATTGGTTTAGTGAATTGGATGCAACCTACAAAGTATCATGGCGAACACTGAAGAGGGCGTTTGAGCAGGAGTTCAAACTTCTAAGAGATGACAATGAAATTGTAGTGGAAATCTACAACAAAAACAGGGGAAGAATGAAAACATACGAGCTTACAGTCGTAGACTCAAGGAGTTGTTGGGGAAACTCGAGACACAGCCAGCGGACGGTCTAAAGAAGAGGTGGTTCATTGAAGGACTGCTTCCCTCCCTCCGGAAGAAAATGAAGGTGGTACCTCCATCCTCATACATTGAAGTATATAACCGTGCGATGGGCATCAAGAGTGAAAACAAGACATCCTTGCGAGGGAAGAAGAGAGATGATGACGAAAGTACGGGGGAGAGCGAAGACAAGTCAAAGACCGTAAAAGCTCCTCGTCGAGATATGCTAAGAATGATAAAGGAACTAAAAGCCGACAAAGAAGGGTTGAAGGAGGCAAATGAATTGTGGTGTACCGAATGCAAAACAAAAGGTCACACAAAGGCGAACTGTCTGAAGAAAATGTTTTTTGACATCTGCCAAGTTATGGGACACTTTGTCAAGGAGTGCTCGTACAACCTAAAAACGCAGAGTTCACAAGTGTTTTTCGCATAAGGGGAATAGTCAACCCCTCCAACCACACCGCCGAAACCGCAAAACAACAATGCACCCCTGGTGGCTACCACAATAATCGAAGGAGTGATAATAGTACGCTAAGAAGAAAAATCCAGTATGACAACAAAGGTAGACCCATGATCTAGTGTTGAAAGTGCAACGAATGGGTTCACTTTGCTAGGGATTGCCAAAGCGGTCAAGGTGCGAGTTCTCAAAGTACAACAGGTCGTACGATCTCAGAAGAAAAAGTTCTCAAAGACTCAAGTAGAGAAGTTCGTACGGGTTGTGGAAGGAGAGAGGGCCATACCAATTTGGAGGATTAAGAGGGTTATACAAAATTTTAATTTGGAGAAGGCTGTAGTTTAAAAGTTTGTACGATTCATCACAGGAAGTATTGCCGAGAGTAGGGTTCAAACTGCCGTACGATTCATCACAAGAAGTATCGCCAAGAGTAGGGTTCAAGCCGTGAGTGATAGTTATTTTAACCACCAACAATCACCATTTAAAACAAGCATTTCAAGTCTGGAGGGTAAGTGTTTTGAAATCGAAGCACACTGGTGTTATCACGAAAATAAATATCATCTAGAAAGGAAGATGGCAGCGAGTACCAACAAAGGAAAGAAGCTAAATATCATCTGACCAAAGATTGCAAGGAGCACATTGATGGTGAGAGGAAGTGACGATGTTGTCACACCTGAGACAATCACATGGGAGAGTCTCAGCAGCACAAAGTGTCTCTCGTGGTGGCTTTCAGTGGCAAACTCACATATACTCAAGAAGGCATTGGAAAAGGCACAGGTAGACAAGGTAGCACAATTACCATTCTTTAATGCTAGAGATTTTGAGCCTTACTTGCGCCAATTAGTAACTGGCTATGACAGGAACGACCATCGGTCAATAATCAAGTATAGGGGTTAGGAAGTCATGGTGTGTTATGGCACTCCTGAGTTCACAAGAGTGTTTGGAATTCCTTCTTGAGGGTTGGCGCCTACAAAGCCACCAGACAAGTTGATGAAGCAAAAGAAGGCTCTTGTAGCAAGAGTTTGCAGGTCTAACTTGACACAGCAGGAGAGAGACAACATCTAGGATGCCAACAACAAGGGATTGCGGAAGAACTTCCTCGACAACCTCAAGTGGAAGTGTGTGCTCGATTTGATCAAGAGAAAACTCATGGGTGCCAGTAGGGCATCAAACATTGCAATCTGGATGATAGGGCTGATGATTGGATTGGTGACCAGTGTGGTGTATAATTGGGCATTCGGGCTTTTAGAGCGGATGAGAGACCTTATGTGTCTTTGGCACAAAGCTTGCTACATGATGTAGCATGCCATAAGGTTGTTGCTGGATGCAATTCACCTATAGTGCCTGCTAGTCACTGGGGCAGACTCTAGCCACTGGTGGAGATCGAAGACAGATGGCCCACTGTCTTCTGTTGGGCTAACCTTGGCATGCAAAACACAGGAGAGGAGATGCAACAGTTGGTACCGTCAGCGAAGAGGAGGTGGCAAATAGATAGCTCACACTTGAGGCCAAGTGGAGAGGAGCAGGATGATGAGGATGAGGAGCAGAGTGGAGAGGGCAACACATCGATCATAGAGGGCGTAGCCATTGATGTGTCGTCGAATGGGGATGAGAAGATGAGCGTGGACGAAGTCTCAGTAGTTGGAGAGGCCGGGTTACAGGAGGTGGAGGCACTTATTGCCGACCCACCAATTGCGCCCCAGCAGGCGATACCTATAGTTCCTCCACTGGCAGCACAAGAGACCCCGATAGCATCCACACCAGCAGTAGGGGCCATGGGCGAAGGAGAAGAGGATGATGAGGCCTTGGATGCTTGGCTTGGTGGGATGGGCGCACAGGCATAGACCCCTTTGCCATCGCCAAAGATGGCCAAGGAGCCGACACATATCTCCATCGAGGATACTACACAACCGAGCACACAAGAAAGTGCCCAGTTAGAGCTAAGTGTGCAACCAGCCAACCAACCAACGAGCGTACAGGAGAGCACACAACTTTTTCAGATTTTCAGATTTGAATCCAGATGAATAAATAATTCAGATTTTTAGAGATTTTGATTTACAGATCAGAAATAAAGTTATTGGTTGTTATTACTGATTCCACCACCTCCATCTGGCATGTGGGATTTGCAATCATTATTTCATTTCAACAGGCGCGTGGGAAACTTCTTATAGCAGGCCATACAAATCAGGTTGCATGTGAGGGTTATTTCCATAGAAGCATAAATCTGCAAAAAATCGCAGAAATTGTGATTTTAAAAAAATCGTGGCTGTTCTCGATTTTCCCCCCCTGAAAATCGCGATTTTTTGGGTTGCGTTGACCACCCAAAAAATCGTTGAAAATCATGTTTAAATCGGGTTTAAATCGTGAAAAAAATGGCAAAAAAAGGTCAAAAAAATCACGAACCCTAAAAAGCGCGGAAAAAAGACCTAAAAAACGCGTTTTTTTGCATAAATATGTGTTGCCAGTTGATTTTATTCATGTCTTGCGACTATGACACGTGAACGTGCTGCGACTGGAGTTTTGGCATGATTTCTGGCCACCATAAATCTACATGTGACCTGCTACTTCGCATTTGTGACTTCTTCATCTGTATAGCAAAGCCGGAGGGGCGAAGGTCGCAGATCAAGTAAATTTTGAACTCATTCTTTGTTGCTGATTGTGAAGACACAACCAGGTAGGTGACTAAATTATGGACTCGTTTTTTTTCTTTTGTATAAATTGGTTAATATTTTGAGTCTTTTCCTTTTGTGTATTGATTTTGTTTCCTTTTGTGTATTGATTTAATATTTGTGTATTAATATTTTTTGCTTCTCTATAGTCCAATTAATATTTTCGACTGTGTATTCTTTATTTAATATTTCCGGCTGTATATATATATATTTTTCCTTCTATATTATTTACAATTTTACATTTAATAAATTAATAATATTAAATATAATATTTAATCATATTATTCATTTTAATGTTTATTGATTAAAATGAACTTCGCTTTTTCGTGCTATTTATTAACTTGTAACAATTTTCAGAAATATAATATATTATATAATTAAATAAATTTATTAAATAATATTTTCTGAAATATAGTATTATATAATTAAATAAATTTATTAAATAATATATGTAAATATTAAATAATTTAAGTGTTTTGCAGTGTACTGATAAAGCACAAGCAATATAAAATCGTAGATATAAAATGAAAATTTTAAAAAATCTACAATACATTTAGAGAAATTCACTCACATTTTTACAAGTTAATCTCCATGACATCAAAATTTAAGTCTACACATTCATAATTCATTGATTCAAAACATTTGAAAAAGCTTATTGTGATAAATAACACGCTAAGGAATTGAACTTTTTTATCTCTTTAGGTTTTAAAACATTTGAAAAAGTTATTTTGATCTTTAAGGCTTTAGGCTAACTTCATTTTGCACAACAACAATTACTAGTTTTACTTTTAATTTGAAAATGAAACTTCAATTTATTATAATTGTCAGTGATGATTTCTTTGCATATGATCCCTTCACATATATGCCTCCTAAATATTTGGATATATCAATTACTGTTACAAAATCCAAACACCATTCTTAGTACAAGAAACATCATCAAAAAGTCTACTTGGTTCTTTTTTTTTTCAGACTCAATAGTAAGAGACTAAGAGGAGAGTTCATTAACTAACACCTTGATGTAAAGTTTGTAAATTAACTTGTGAAGATGCACATCATTTGCTTGCTGAATTAAAAAGTTTATTGTAGATTTGATCATAATGCCACGTCAAAAAGACTTTGCATGGACACATTGTACTTTAGTTTCAGGTACAACGAAGGTTAAATGCAACTAGTGTAAGACTAATATCAATGGGGGCATTTATTGTTTGAAATGGCACTTGGCAAAGGAGCCAGGAAATAATAGCACTCCTTGTATAGCATGCCCTGCAAATGTCACACACCAGGCACTACAGGCTCTTCATGCGATTCCTGAGAACAAGGCAAAAAAGGAAAGAACCGGGGTTGAAGTAGGTTCTAATTCTACAAATACTAGAGGGAATCAAGGTCACGATGATGATGCAAGTGAATTTTTGAGGGAATCAGGGTCAACACCTTCTTCTACAACGCATGGCCCAAACACAGGTGGAGGAAACATTAATACTTTCTTTGTATCTCGTACTACACCAGGATCACAAACCACTTTGGAGAGCACAGGATGGAGGAAGAATGTCCATGAACAAGCAAGGAAGGTGATTGGAAACTTTTGGTACTACTCTAGCTTGCCATTTCATGTTGCTAGATCGCCATATTGGCAAGGTATGGTGGATGCTATTGTAACTATTGGTCCTGGGTTTAAAGCCCCATCTTACAAGAGATTGAGGGTTGGTATGCTCAGTGATACAGTACGGGATGTTGAAGATGTTACGGAGCATAAAATAGAGTGGGAAAAGACTGGTTGGACCATAATGTCAAATGGATGGACAAACAAAAGGAATCGAACCCTCATCAACTTCCTTGTCTCTTGTGAGATTGGCACTATATTTCTGAAATCCCTGTATGCATTAGATACTATCAAATCTGCAGCTGCATTGTTTGAGATGTATGATCTTGTGGTAATAGAAGTTGGGCCACAAAATGTGGTTCAATTTATTATAGACAATGTTGCAGCTTGTGTAGCTGCTGGTAGACTCTTGACAAACAAATACCCCTTTATATTTTTTACCCCATGCACAACACATTGCCTTGATCTAACCCTTGAAGACATTGGAAAACTTGAATGGGTTAAGGAGGTATTGCAAAAGGCCCACAAAGTTACAAAATTCATTTATAATCACACGAGGGTTTTGTGCATGATGCATACTTTCACATAGGGCAAGGAGCTAGTTTGACCAGGGGTGACAAGATTTGCAACACATTTCCTTGCACTACAGACTCTATGCCAACGAAAAATGAATTTGAAACGAATGTTTGTTTCAAATGAGTGGGAGGAGTCTGGCTTCGCAAATCTAGTAGAAGGCATAGTAGTGGCAGGCTATATGTACTATTCTAGTTTTTGGGATGCAGCTGAACAAGTTGTAGAGTTTTTAGAGCCTCTAGTAAAAGTCTTAAGACTAGTGGATGGGGATAAATCCCCCATGGGTTATTTGTATGAGGCCATGGATAGGGCCAAGGAGGTGATGAGGGGTAGGATGTAAAATGACAGGGACAGGTATATACCGTTATGGGACATAATTGATAGAAGATGGGATCAGCAGATGCATTCTCCTCTCCATGTTGCAAGATATTATCTTAATCCAAGTTTGTTCTATGACCCTTCATTTAGACATGATGATGGTGAGGTAACATAGGGCTTGTTCATGTGCATGGAAAAAATGTTTACCAAAGAACAATTACAGGCAGCTATGGGAGAGTTAGCAACATACAAGCAAGCAAGGGGTTTTCTCTCATCTATAGCCGCCATCAAAGGTAGAAACACCTTGCTACCAAGTAGACTCTATAAACCTATGACAGTCTCTCTATTTTGTGGACATGATCATTAAGTGTTAAGATTATTTTAAGATATTCTTAGATGATATCGTCTCCATGTAATGTGTTTTTGCAGCACAATGGTGGGATTATTTTGGTCATGAAACCAAAAACCTTAGATGGATGGCGAGACGCATTTTGAGCCAGCCATGCAGTTCATCCGCTTGTGAGTGTAATTGGAGTGTTTTTGAACACATACACTCCAAGAAACACAATTGACTAACACAACAACAGATGAGCGACTTGGTGTTTGTTCACCACAACCTCCGCTTGAAGCTAAAGAAAGCTCAAGGTTAGACTTTCAATATACTTGCAGTTAATTGAAATTGTATTCATTATCTTTTTCACTTGTAAGGGCAAGACTAATTTCTACATGGACAAAAACAGGTACTGTTGAGGATGACGAGCCAATTGACCTTGATGAGATTGATCCAAAGAACGAATGGATTGCTAGTGATGATGATTCTTATTGTGACGACCACACTTGTACGTCAAATTTAAAACTTTAGATTTCAACCACATTAAGTAAGAACAATGCCATAATGATAAAATTTTTCTTTTCAAATACATAAACATGATACATCTTTTGCAACTTTTAACTATTTCATTTCAAATGAATTTACAAAGTAAAGAAGAACATTATACATACATAGCCCGTAGGCTTTTGGCACCAATAGAAGTAAAAAGGTCCAGGAGTCCGTCCTATCAAGTCTTGGATCATCGGTTGGTTGTTGAGAAGGAGAAACATCACTCGGGCGTTTTTCCGCCAACCACGGACTTATAATGCGGTCCCCCGCACAATCATTTTGCAATGAACGGCCCTCCCTTCGAAGAAGAGATTGGTGGGGTATCCTTTAACGACTACCAACTGGACATAGTGCTGTGATCCTACAAAGCTAGATTCTGTGCAACCGCAACTCTTGATCTAGGATGTATTTCGGGATCACGGTGAACTGACAGTGTAGTACTACAACTAAATGGTTTCTTACACTACTTTGGCCAAAGTGTTTACGTTCATTGAAGAATGTAGGTCTTTTGTCACATACACTAGCCAGGTTCAACTTGCCTTGAGGCTATCTTACTCTACACATAGGTTGGTCTATTAGGGTAGTCCGTACCCTAGACTTCCTACAACAATCTAACTACTAGAATGGAGATCATTTTAATAAGTACCTACAACTAACTCCCTTATACAGGATACTCTCATCCTAGGAGGTTCATTAACTTGGCTAAGTTAACTTGTATCTAGTTGTAACCTATAGCTTATTAAATGCTCTTGATTCATTCCTAGTATTTACTAGCTATGTACAACCATATACTCCATATATGGAGTCAATACAATTTTTGCAGTTTTCTTTTCAATGCCTAGTGTAATCTGTACACTTATGAATGCAAAACTAATAGGAGAGAACGTGCAAAAATCATCCTATTCACAAATTATCTTTTGTTGATAAACATTTATCCTTTAGATATTTATTTCTAAGAACACCAATCTTCTCTCTCTATTCATTATAATCAAAAGACATGAAACAGACTAAGTTTTGAACACAGAAATAGCAGTAAGCATAATTAAGACAATAATTAACATGCCTGATACGAGCTTCCCTTAGTTGGTTGAAATAAGAGAATGCTTCTTCTCTAGTCTACCACCAACAGGACTTCCAGCTGACTGTGTTAGTGAATTCCTAGCTCAGCTATTGACAGTTTCAAGCTGCTGTTCTTAGACATTGAGAATGCTTCTTTCAACACTACAGAATACTCCCCTAGTAGACTAACGACTTCCTTAACAAATGGTGAATACTCAAACTGTGCTCTCAAATTGATAATTGCCTTCTCAACTGAAACAACTCACTCTTGAAAGAACAAAAATGAACTTCTGATTTCTATTTTTCTCGTGTGTTATGAGTGAGCATTCGTAGGCTTTATATAGTGTTGGAAAACTTAACCATTTTGCCTTTTCATGGCGTTTGTGCTGCCAACGGGGCTTGGAACACTTCAAAGGAGAAATGTGTCGCTCTATGGAGAAGATTTCGACCTCCATTAACTGACAGCAATGAGGTATTTTCATTTCGCACATGTCCAGTTCACAAAATCGTGACACCTTCTGATATTGGCGCGATTCAACAGGTAGGGATAAGTGGCGAATTAATACAAGACTATTTCCTAGGTTGAATGGTCTCCACATCTCTATTTTAGCTATGCACGAATTTACTCGGCCGTTTTTGTAAGAATCCTGGTGATTCTCAACCCCGAAACCCTAACTGAAAACTCTGACTTTGTTTGTTTTGATCGTTTTTTTGTATTTTTTTTGGTTTTTGAAAGGTTTTTGAGAAATGATAGAAAGCTGCGATTTTTCTTAATAAATGCTAAAAAATTCACTAAAAATCAAATGGCAATGGAAATGCTTGGAAAATGCTCATAAGACTAGGGCACATCAATTTATTATATTTCCAGAGCTTTTACAATGCAAAAGATTGAACAAATGTATATAAAATATGATTTTATTCAAAGAACCTGATTTCTTCTGCAGGCGCCAAAACAACAAGGAAGAATGTACGGCTGAAAGGATAAATGGATCTCCAACCTTTGAAAAACGTTGCAGAAGCTCTCAATAACCTAGGCGCCCAAGATCCCTCTGCCAGAGATTGAAAAGTGAAGGCGTATCTCCCTGAAATGAATAGTACGGCCTTGCTGGTACAACAGTACGGCCTGTACAGCAGCAGCAAGAAAATATAGTACGACCTTTGGTATAAATGCCAGATCTCTGGTGAAAAAGCTTTGGAATAGTCGCCCCTGTTTGCTGATGAATAACTCTGAATATCCTTCCTGAAATCGATTCAATATGATCAACTGCAACTTCTGAATGAAGCTACCAAGTGGACAATCTTCAACTGGTATTGCACAGTCTCAGTATGCCAGATTCTGAAGAGGTATCGTTCTCCAAAATCGATTTGTCTGTTGAAACCCTAGGTTTTGCAAACTCCAATGCTCAGAGCAAATACAAGACAAATTTGAATAACATATCATAATGGTTCGATTTGTCTTTCCTGTGAATATATAGTTCCTTGCAAAAATTCGACCCAAGCTCAACTTTTAATAATCATTTAAATAAAATGATCAAATTCGTCCTTTTTAACTTAGGAGAGAAATAATAATTAAATGACGTCTCATTAATGAATAATAATTATTCATTATGTCAAATATATCACTTTATTATAAAGTATTAAAAATACTTTATAATATTCCATTTAATTATTAATATTTAAATATATTAATAAAGTGACTTTAA
Organism: Sequoia sempervirens; assembly: GCA_007258455.2. Taxonomy (NCBI): domain Eukaryota; kingdom Viridiplantae; phylum Streptophyta; class Pinopsida; order Cupressales; family Cupressaceae; genus Sequoia; species Sequoia sempervirens. The sequence continues at coordinate 658,044,906 of VDFB02270651.1, forward strand.
TATAAAGTCAAAATATTAAATATTCAATAATCATTAAATACTCCTTATTTCTCCATCTACCATCAAACTGAAGAAGGGTCGACTCGAGCTAACCAAGCTGAACCAAGTGCCCGCCTAAAATAGCCGACTTACGCGTTGAGCTTTCTAAAATAGAAAGTCTCAGAAACCACTCAAGGAGCCTCCCAACAACTGAAACGCCTGCTTGAAGACTGAGAACAGAGAGCGCTGGATGATCCTCTCCACACACACGATCGACCCTCGAGGATCAAAATAATAGGCTAACCACATAACCCGGTGGTGACTAGGATGGGGACATCATAGTCCGCCCTCCCACGAAATTGCTTGTCCTCAAAGCAATCTCAACTCGGATGCTATAAAATCTCCTCTGACTCCCATGTAGCATCCTCAACTCAAAATCTCTCCACTTGATCAGATATTCCCTGATCACCCGCCTCCGAAGGTGTCTCTCTCTCATCTCGAGGATGGCCTCAGGTACTAGTATCAATTTCCTTCGTCATCAAGGGGTGGCAAAACTGGAGAGGGTATCACATGCTGACCCAATGCCTTTTTTAGGCGAGAAACGTGAAACACATTGTGAACCTTGCTATCAGCTGGCAAGTCCAACTCGTAAGCAACCTCGCCCACTCGTCTGACAACACGAAATGGACCATAGTAGCGAGGCTTCAGCTTCTCTGCCCCACTTTTCCGCAGAGTAGATTGACGATACGGCTGCAACATAAGGTACACCATATCACCCACATCAAAGGTACGCTCAACCCTCTTCTGATCAGCATACTGCTTCTGCTGATTTTGTGCCCGCTGGATATTATCTCTGAGAGACCTCAAAATGTCCTGCTAACTCTGCATCATCTCCCCTGCACTCGACACTCTGCTATCGCTCAATATCAAATCCAAAAGGTTGGGCGCCTCATACCCATACAAAGCCATGAAGGGTGTCATCTGTATCGTCATGTGGTGAGTCGAATTATAGCAATACTCACACAAGTATATCCACCTCACCCAAGCTCTCTGCTGTCTAGCTATATAATTACGCAAGTAACCTTCCACCCACTTATTGACAATCTTTGTCTGCTCGTCTGTCTGCGGATGGTAGCTGGTACTCGGTGTTAGTTCGGTCCCACAGAGTCTGAACAACTCCTGCCAAAAGTTGCTCATGAACCGACTGTCTCTATCGCTGACTATCGTCCGAGGCAACCCATGCAACCGGAATACCTCTCTGAAAAAGAGCTCTGCAGTCTGCGATGCTGTGAAGGTAGTAGTAATCGGAAAGAAATGAGCATATTTAGTCAACCGATCAACCACTACGTAGATGCAATCTTTACCTTGGGCTTTCGGCAAACCCGTGATAAAGTCCATCGATAAACACTCTCACTTCCTATCAGGTATCGGAAGAGGCTGGAGCAATCCAGCGGGATAAGTGTGCTCCTGCTTGTTCTGCTGGCAAATAGAACACTCTCGAACATACCGTAACACATTAGTTTTCAGCCCTTTCCAAGTAAACCGTTCCCGAACCATTTTATATGTCTTATAGTACCCGGAATGGCCCGCCATCGGAAGGTCATGAAAGGCTCTCAAAACTGTAACCCTCACCTTAGAGTCAGGAACCAACAAAATCCGCCCCTTGTAAATGATCAAGTCATCTACAATAGTGTACCTATCATCCTGCTCTGTCCTGTCAACAATGCTAGAAGCCCATGGGTTCTTAGCATACTCTGCAATAATCCGATGCCTCCAATCCTCTGTGATCTGTGCCATGGCATTCAACTGAGGTCTACGAGACAAGGCGTCAGCTACAACATTCTGCTTCCCCTTAATGAAAGTGATGTCAAAGTCATACGACTGCAATTTACTGACCCATTTCTGCTGCCTCTCATTCAGGTCTCGCTGTCCAAGGAAGTGTTTCAGGCTGTTATGGTCTGTACGGACACTGAATTTGCTGCCTACCAAGTATTGCCTGAACTTAGCCAAAGCATGCATAATGGCTAACATCTCCTTGTCGTAAATGCTGTAGAACCTCTCAGGACCCCTAAGCTTCCTGCTCTCAAAAGCGATAGGGTGTCGCTCCTGCATCAAAACGGCACCAATGCCCTCTCCTGAAGCATAACAGAATAAATCAAATGACTTCGTAAAGTCAGGCAATGCTAGCACTAGACATGAAGTCATGATCACCTTAAACTTGTCAAAACACTCCTGCGCCTGTGGTGACCAAGTAAAAGCCCCCTTCTTTGTCAAGTCAGTAAGGGGGGCGGCATAACGTGAGAACCCACTAACAAATCTTCTGTAAAAAGCACACAACCCAATGAAACCTCTGAGCTGCGTAAGGTTCTCAGGTACCGGCCATTCAACTATAGCTCGGACCTTCTCAGGGTCCATACTCACTCCCTTGGCACTGATGATGTGCCCCAATATAACAACTCCTCCATATCGAGCTCACACTTGGATTCCTTAGCATAGAAGGACTCATCTACCAAGATACCCAAAACTGCATCTAAGTGAGCCAAATGCTCCCCCCATGACTTGCTATAAATCAGAATGTCGTCGAAGAAGACCAACAAATCTCCTCAACTGAGAACTGAAAACCCTGTTCATAGTCGCCTGAAAGGTGGCAGGTGCATTGGTTAGACCGAAGGGCATAACCAAGAACTCGAAGTGACCGCAATGACATCTGAAGGCGGTTTTCTCAATATCCTGCTCCCTCATCTGAATCTGGTGGTACCCGGACCTCAAATCAATCTTCGTGAAGAAGATAGCACCGTGTAACTCATCAATCAACTCATCGATGCGTGGTATAGGGTACCTATTCTTAATTGTCCTTTTGTTGAGCTGCCTGTAGTCTATGCACATCCGAAGTGATCCATCCTTCTTCTTCACCAATACAACCGATGAAGCAAAAGGTGACTTGCTAGGTCTAATATGCCCCATAGCTAACAACTCGTTGATGGTCTTCTCTATCTCATCCTTGAGTCGTTTCGGATGTCTGTAGGGAGTGATCATAACGGGCTTTGCGCCCTCCTCCAACTCAATGATATGCTTCGTGCCTCTGTCTGGAGGTCTACTAGGTGGAATGTCCTCAAGATCTGAATGTCAGGGTGGTACTCACCCTTCTGCTGCTCCTGCTGGGCTGGCATCAACATGCACTCTGCTGCCCAGTCAACCATATCATGACGAATGAGTCTCTCCATTTGCCTGAATGAAACCATCCTCAGATTACTATCTCTAATGGCCTTGATGATATGAGGTCTCCCATCAACCTTGAACTTCATCTCCATATCACGCAAATTGAGTGTGAACTCACCCAAATCGTGCAACCATGCCATCCCTAGGACCACATCAGTATCTCCCATATTAACAACATAAAATTCAGTCTTGAATTCATAGTTGTTCAATCGCATTGGGAGATCAGTAATCTTTCGGTCACATCTGAGTGTGTACCCATCAGCCACCTTGACTCGAATACCCTCAAATGCCTCTGTCTGAATGCCACGTCTCTCCACCAATCGTGCATCAATGAAATTATGTGTAGCACCCGTATCCAGTAAGGTAATCACCTTCTGACCTGCTAGGAGCCCGCGAAGTCTAAACGACCCATCTCTCTGAAGCCTAGTCAAATGGGCTTCCTGTAGCTTCCTTCCTCCTTCATTTTCACCCTCATTTTCGGACCTGTCATCATCTGAAGGCTCGGAATCAGCTTGCTGGTCTAACAGATCAGATTGCTCTTCGCCCTCATAAAACCATTCCATCTGATTATTTTTGACCTTAGGACGAAGTGGGCATACATGTTTTTCATCGTAGGGTGCCTTGCACCAGAAACACAACTTTTTTTTTCGCAAGTCATTCAATGTTTCTCTGTCAAAGGGTGGTGCATTCTGCCTCTTAGGATCCGGTTGATCCTTCCTTCTGTCAAAGGGTTTATTTCTGTCAAAAGACCTATTAGGCCTCGTGTAGGGTGTCGAACCTGAATTGAACTTGCTGCGAGGTGCTGCAAGCTCCATGTTTCGTGCCTTCCTCATGGCCTCCTGAAGGGTAGGAGGGTCAAAAGCCTTTACCCAACCTCTCATAGGTTCTGTCAAACCCTCAACGAAGAGTATAATGAGTCTCCATTCTGAAATACTAGTCACCATGATTGCAACTCTCTGAAACTCACCAATATAAGAATCAAAACTACCTGTCTGCTTGAGCTGAGCTAGCTCCCTGAAGTATAGTTTCAGATCCTTCTTATCAAAGCGCTCTATGAGCCTGCTGGTGAACTCTTGGTAAGTATTGACTGCATGATGGCCAAGTGTATACATGCCGTGATGCCACCAATCATGCGCTATTCCATCAAGATGCAAGGTAGCAAACTTAATGGCCTCATCCTCCTGCATAGGCCTCAGTGATAAGTAGTTGTCCAATTTCTGGACCCAAGACCTCGCTGATGTCTTATCAGACCCATCAAAATATGGCAAGGTGATCTTACTAACTGCGTACTGCAAATCCTTGTTCACCTGTGGCTATGGCTGCTGATGCTGAGGGGGTCTACGGTCAAATCTACCTCCTCTAGGTTTATGAACATCCATAAACTCATGAAACGATAATGCCTGCCTGATCTCAGGTGCCAATGATAGGTACTCACCATGAAACCTTGTCACATCTGCTACTGACATGCCATTATGTGGCTGAAACTCCTGATGCTGCCCCTGCTGCTCTGCCCCCGGAGTCGGAGGTGGAGTCTCTCTAGGTAAGAATGTAGGCTGTCCAAGCCTACACTCCTGATAGATCGGTGACGGCTGTCGTGGTACTAATGCCAAAGGCTGATCTACTGGTGCAGTCCCGCTCGTCTGTCCAATCTGTATATAATGTGGCTGTGATGGAGTACACTGCCTAATAGTGCCCATCAACTGGGACATCATGTCCATCATGTTGTCATGCCTGCGTCTAAACTCCTCGTCTGTAATGTCGCCCTCTGCATGCACTTTCCCTGAATCCCTATGTGCATTTGTAGGAATCTCACGGTCTGCCATCAGGGTTGCAACACCGTTTTCGTTGCTGTTGGAGCTAGATCTGTGAATACCAAGTACTCCTGACACTGTCTCACCTTCAGGAATCGGTGGACCTGTCCAATCTTCGACTCTGCCTGTCCCTACACCTTTAGTATAGTGAATAATATCTCTGCTCATGAAAAAGCAACCAAAAAGCACACTGTATTCTGAAAAAGCAACTGAAAAAGCATAGGATGGCAGGAAATCTGTGCTCTGATACCACTGTAAGAATCCTGGTGATTCTCAACCCCGAAACCCTAACTGAAAACTCTGACTTTGTTTGTTTTGATCTTTTTTTGTATTTTTTTTGGTTTTTGAAAGGTTTTTGAGAAATGATAGAAAGCTGCGATTTTTCTTAATAAATGCTAAAAAATTCACTAAAAATCAAATGGCAATGGAAATGCTTGGAAAATGCTCATAAGACTAGGGCACATCAATTTATTATATTTCCAGAGCTTTTACAATGCAAAAGATTGAACAAATGTATATAAAATATGATTTTATTCAAAGAACCTGATTTCTCCTGCAGGCGCCAAAACAACAAGGAAGAATGTACGGCTGAAAGGATAAATGGATCTCCAACCTTTGAAAAACGTTGCAGAAGCTCTCAATAACCTAGGCGCCCAAGATCCCTCTGCCAGAGACTGAAAAGTGAAGGCGTATCTCCCTGAAATGAATAGTACGACCTTGCTGGTACAACAGTATGACCTGTACAGCAGCAGCAAGAAAATATAGTACGGCCTTTGGTATAAATGCCAGATCTCCGGTGAAAAAGCTTTGGAATAGTCGCCCCTATTTGCTGATGAATAACTCTGAATATCCTTCCTGAAATCGATTCAATATGATCAACTGCAACTTCTGAATGAAGCTACCAAGTGGACAATCTTCAACTGGTATTGCACAGTCTCAGTATGCCAGATTCTGAAGAGGTATTGTTCTCCAAAATCGATTCGTCTGTTGAAACCCTAGGTTTTGCAAACTCCAATGCTCAGAGCAAATACAAGACAAATTTGAATAACATATCATAATGGTTCGATTTGTCTTTCCTGTGAATATATAGTTCCTTGCAAAAATTCGACCCAAGCTCACCTTTTAATAATCATTTAAATAAAATGATCAAATTCGTCCTTTTTAACTTAGGAGAGAAATAATAATTAAATGACGTCTCATTAATGAATAATAATTATTCATTATGTCAAATATATCACTTTATTATAAAGTATTAAAAAATACTTTATAATATTCCATTTAATTATTAATATTTAAATATATTAATAAAGTGACTTTAATATAAAGTCAAAATATTAAATATTCAATAATCATTAAATACTCCTTATTTCTCCATTTGACCATCAAACTGAAGAACTGGGTCGACTCTGAGCTAACCAACTGAACCAGGTGCCCTCCCCAAAATAGCAGCTTCCGCCTGTCCGACTTTCTAAAAATAGAAAGTCTCTGAAAAACCACTCTGAAGGATTCTGCAAAGGCCCAACCTGAAACAACTGCCACACTGAAGCTACAGAACACTGAGTAACTGCCTTAGATGATCCTCTGCACACATCTGTCAACCTACGAGGATCAAAATAATAGGCTAACCACATAACCAGCTGCGCTGACTAGGATGGGGACATGACAGTTTTCAGTCGCTTGGCCCTAGTCGTGCGATTCTTCCTGCGCGTTTTTACTTCTTCCGCCATTTTTAACGGGCATGAACTCATATTTCGTATTTATTTTACTATTTACAACTTAGATATAGTCCAACAGGAAATATTTGAATCTTGACGCATTTGACAATGATATTTGATTCAATATAGAAGTCAAAATAATTCGATTTCAAATAAATATTCATTTTTAGAGAAAAATGTCATTTTTCCAAATTCGTGATTTAGTTTCATTTCTCTAATGAATATTTAATAAAATATTGATTTAAATTCTATTTGATTTTCAAATCTATTAATAAAATACATCTATATATATATTTTATTAGATTAAAATATTTATATAATATAGTTTTAATTTACATTAAATATTTATGTATAATTATTTAAATTAATAATTTAAATAATCTCGTATACATATTTATATTTTGTAAAGACTATATTATATACGTACTTTAATATAATATTAAATATATAAATATATTTACCTTTACATCTATACATGTATATATATTTACATTTTAGATTGTACGTACGTATACTCATGTATATGTATATATATGTGTATATGTAAATTTCGAGGTAATATATCGTCATAATATATTCATACAACAGGTTAGTTGTGGGTATGCATACATGCATATTTACTTGTATATCTCCTTTATGTATAAGTATTCATAAATACATTTATATCGATGCACACGTATGGCATATCCATCTGCTTTCATACGTTGTATCGTCATGAATATACTTATGGACACTTGTACATACCATATTTATATGTATATATACATATACACATGCCCACCTCTAACCAGAAACATTATTCCACATAAGATTATACTGGCAAGCATCACTTATTTACACATTCAGAAGTAGATACGACTCCTAATGATACTAAACAAGCCTACGGATGACATACCCTTAACTTCAACAAAGACTTAGCTTACTCAGTCTATAGTATGTGTGTGTATGCCCAATTGGTACTCGTTACTGTTTACCCGACCAAGTTCCTCCCCGAGTGATATCTCTCCCCTGCCTAGAGGTACGAACCTGTTCCTTGCACATCATGACACGACAACGGGAGTCATATGCTCAAAACAAGGCAGTATATATAAAACATTGTAGAAAGTTAGAACAATATTATTCCATAACTTTATATGCTACATTCATTCTAGAATTACATCAACAGAAGTATCAGATAAATGAGACATTCATTAGGACACATTCAGTTGATCACAAGAACAATTTTTTTTATTTCTTCAAAAAGATTCAAACATTACATTGTACTTCCTATGCAGTAGTAACTATATAGTCGGGGTGTAACATACTCCCCCCCTTATGATTCATCGTCCCCGATGAACAAGGTACTATTTAAAACATAAAAACAAACATAATACTAATTTATTCATCATTCTTGAATGCTTCAAGAATGTTAGGAAATTTCCTTTGGATTTCCTCGTAGTCTTCCCAGGTAGCTGAGTCCTCAGTATATTGGTCCCACTGGTCTTTGCATTGGGAGACTTCTCTGTTCCGTAAGCGTAGCTTGCGGACCTCAAGCACTTTAATGGGCTCGAGCATAACTACCTCGGGATCCTTTACCTGTAAAGCAGCCCAATCAATAACATGGTTATCACCTGGTATATACTTCTTAAGGTAGGACACATGGAAAACATTATGCATTCGGGCAAGAGCAGGTGGTAATGCGATTCGATAGGCTACTGGGTTTACTTCTTCTAAAACCTCGAAGGGTCCAACAAATCGTGGAGCTAATTTGGAAGACTTTCCAAATTTGATAGAGCTTTTATGAGGTTTGACCCTCAACAAAACCTTATCACCTATGGCAAAATTTCTGGGTACTCTTTTTGCATCAGCATAACTCTTTTGTCGGCTGTTAGCTTCGGCTAACCTTTGCTTTATAATCTTTACTTGCTCTTCCATTTCTGCTAACATTTCAGGTCCAAGACTTACTCGATCCTCAAGTTTATCCCAACTTATCGGAGTCCGACACTTTCGACCATATAAGGCTTCAAACGGAGCCATTTTAATTGCAGAATGGTATGAATTATTATAGGCAAATTCGACTAAAGGTAAATAGTCTTCCCACTTATATTGCTGAGCCATGCAATATACTCGAAGTAGGTCTTCTAAAACTTGATTTACTCTTTCAGTTTGCCCATCCGTTTCCGGATGATATGCTGAACTAATGTTCAGCTGAGTTCCGAGTGCAGAAAATAAGGTTTGCCAAAACCTAGAAGTGATTCTTGCATCCCTATCAGATATGATCTTTTTAGGTATCCCATGCAATCTGAATACTTCCTGCACAAATTTCATTGCAATAATTGGTGCTCCATCAGTCAAATTTCCCGGTATAAAGTGAGCTACTTTAGTCAGTCTATCAACTACCACTAGTATGGTATTGTGTTTATTTCTTGACATAGGTAATCCTTGCACAAACTCCATACTTATTACTTGCCACTTCCACTCTGGAATATCATGTGGGTATAATAAGCCTGTTGGGTGATGATGCTCAACTTTTACTCTTTGACATTCAAGGCATTTTGCTACATAGATAGCAGCATCTCCCTTCATTCCTTTCCAGAAATATATTGGCTTTACATCGGCCATCATTTTTGTTACTCCTGGATGACCAGAGTATGGAGCTTCATGCACTTCTTTCCACACCAAATTTCTTAAGTTGCTTATGTTAGGTACATACATCCTTCCTTTGTACCTAAGCATTCCATTTGGTTCAAATTTGAAACCGTCATACCTAGAATCTTCAGGGTTTTCCTTAAGTGCTTGTCTAACTTGCATGTAGTAATCATCCTCTGCACATTTCTGGAGCACTTGGTCTTTAAAATCAGTATGAATTGCAACAATAGAAGCTATGTGGCGTCTTCGACTTAATGCATCAGCAACCCGGTTTTCCTTTCCCTTGATGTAGCTGATATTGAAGTCATAATCAGTGATCAACTCCAACCATCTTCTTTGTCTAGCATTTAGATTTGGTTGAGTAAAAAGGTATTTTAAACCATTATGATCAGTTTTCAACTCAAAGGGTTTCCCAAGCAAATAGTGTCTCCACATTCGCAATGCATGAACGACGGTTGCCAACTCTAAATCATGCGAAGCATAATTCATCTCATATGGCTTTAGCTTCCTTGACTCATATGCAATTACTTGATTATCTTGCATAAGTACTCCACCAAGTCCTTCTCCGTAGGCATCAGTGACAATTGTGAAACTCCTTTCAGGATCTGGCACTTTTAAGATTCGTGTGGTAGTTAGCTTCTTTTTCAGTAGGTCAAATGCCTTTTGACACTTCTCATTCCAGTCAAACCTTTTTCCCTTTTTCTGTAAAGAAGTTATAGGAAAAGCAATTTTGGAAAAGTTTTCTACAAACTTCCTATAATAACCTGCCAAACCCATAAAACTTCTCACTTCAGATACATTCTTGGGTATAGGCTAGTGAGTTATTGCTGTGATCTTGGTTGGATCAACTTCAATTCCCTCGGCTGATATTACATGACCCAAGTAATGCACTTTGCGTTGAAAGAAGGTACACTTGGATAGTTTTCCGTACAACTTATGCTCACGCAAATGTTGTAGAACCATTCCTAAGTGCCTATTATGTTCTTCGTTTCTAGAATAGATTAAAATGTCATCTAGAAATACCAGCACAAACTTGTCCAGGTAATCTCTGAATACACTATTCATAAGGTTCATAAATGCAGCAAGTGCATTTGTCAAACCAAATGGTAATACTGTGAATTCATAGTGTCCATACCGGGTTCTAAAGGCGGTTTTATAAATATCTTCATCTTTAACTCTAAGTTGGTGATATCTAGACCTTAGATCAATCTTAGAAAATACGGCTGCTCCTCTAACTTGATCAAACAAATCATCAATTCGAGGTAGTGGATACTTGTTCTTTATCGTAGCTTTGTTAAGCATATGATAGTCAATACAAAGCCGCATTGTTCTATCCTTCTTCTTGACGAAGATTACAGGTGCTCCCCATGGTGAAACACTTGGTCTTACCAGTCCTTTAGTTAGCAACTCATCTAACTGTGCCTTGAGTTCTGCTAGTTCTATAGTAGTCATTCTATAAGGTACCTTGGATATAGGCTCCGATCCAGGAATTATGTCAATCGAAAAATCAAAGACTCTCTTTGGGGGTAGACCGAGTAATTCCTCAGGAAACACATCAGCAAATTCCCTTAAAATTGGGTATTTCTCAATGTCTGAGATTCCTGTTCCATCAATCTCTCCATCTTCTGTTTCTTGCGTACTTTTGGTATCAGGATCACCTAACTCTTCAATCTTTACCGCAAAGAGTTTACATCCTTTCTTTTTGGCTCTTAGCAGTTGCATTGCTGAGATTTGTCTAATTTTAACCTCCCTAGGTATTCCTTGTAGATTCACTTGATTCCCATAGTCATCTAAACATTTAATTGTTTTAGATTCACAGTCAACTATGGCCCTATGTTTCCACAACCAATTCATTCCTAGGATGACGTCATAGGATCCTAATGGTGTGACATAAAGATTGACTTCAGTGGTGAAACTAGGCAATTCTAAGTTGGCCTCAAAAAGACATTGATCCACCTTTGCTCTTGTACTATTTGCATATTCTACATTCCACGATGTAGCCATGTGCCCAGCCTTCCTAGACAATTTATTTGCTATACTAGGAGAAACAAAACTTTCAGTTGCACCAGTATCAATAAGAACTGAGATAGGTAAACCAAATAATTTACCTGCAGTTTCAACGGGCGTTATTTGGTAGTCAGCTTGCCTATCATCAACTGCTGCATGGATCCTTTGCTGGAACATAGCCTTTTGTGAAGGCAAGGAATTCCTAGAAGTTTTGTTTGGACAATCCCTAGCGTAATGATCACCTTTGCATATGAAACATCCTGTAGGTGGTCCTTTTCTTCCGGATGTCTCTCCAGGTTTATTGTTTCCTTCATTGGGCTTGCTAGTGTTTCCACTACTGTAGTTGCTTCTCTTCTGATCTTTTCGGAAATCTGTCCTGCCAAAGCGAGATCTCTTTCCTTTTGATTTGGCAGCATTTTGAACAGGTTCATCCTTCTTTGGAGTTGGTTTAGTAGTAGCCTCGCTGTCCTTCTTTTGCTCCTTTTTCTCTTGGCAATGAGAATCAACTTTGAGCTTCTGCTCTTGCTTTATAGCTTTCTCATAAACTAAGTCCATGGTAGTTGGACCATGCATGTCCACCTCACCACCAATTTTACCATTCAGCCCAAGTATGAACTTCCTGATACGGAATCGTTCATCCTTATGGTAAATCGGAACATACCGAAGGAGTCTAGTGAACTTTTCCCAATATTCATGGATTGACATAGTCCCTTGTTTTAACTCTTGAAAATCAGAGAGTTTTTGATCATAGAATAGTTGAGGCAATCACCATTTGCGGAAGATTTCCACAAATTCTCCCCATGTCAACTTCCAAGAACTTATATCCAGTTCCAATTTCTTGTTCATCCACCAATTTGAGGCTTCTCCTACTAATTGGTAGGCTCCCCAAGCTGCTTTTGTTACTTCGTCATAATTTCTTATTTTGAAATATTTTTCCATTTGGACAAGCCAAATTTCAGCTTCATCACCTCCCGCACTACCGTCAAATTTAGGCGGTATTATCTTTTTCATTTCCCGTGACAGCTCAGTAGAAATTATCTTTCTATTTCTCTTGGCAGAGTTGGTTGGTGATTTCTCTCTTCCATGGTTGTTATTTTCATCATGTCCATGAGATGAGCTTTCAGCTTCCGTGTTGTCTATGTTTAATTCTTTTTCCAGCTTGTCCTTTTCTCTTTCATTCTCTATGTTAGACAATCTTGCCAAAATCAAATCTAAGGTCGCTTGAACTCCCATGTCTCTTTGTTCATCGTCCTTGCTTGTACTGGGTCTATTGTGCATCCTTTCATAAGTTTTCACCATGGTTTTATGGTTGTATAATACCTGGTATTTTATCTAAGTTAGATTCTTTAACTTTATGATAAATGGAATACATGAAATCTTTCATAGATATAAACACAAGATTTACCAAGCAAGTTTATAATGTATACACAACTTTTAAACAAACAAAGAATTTTATTTATTCAAGAGGATTTCAACATCCATCGATTACATAGAATGACTATTAAGATAGTTCAGAGGAGAGTATCCTTCAGATTCACTCTCAGAAACATAACTAAGTGGAGAATATCCTACAGATTGAGAATATTGTTGAAACCTATCTTTTTCTTCATCTCTCATCTGCTCTTCTCTATCCCAGAAGGGATGATAACCTTCGGATTTATCTTCGGATACATAGTTGAGAGTATTGTTGATATGGTGTTCATCAACAATAGGGTCCGTCTTTTGATATTGAGGACAATTCTCAACTGGTGGAGTCCTTGGTGTATATCCCACCGACTCATCACTTGAAGAAATGGTTATGACCTCGGCCAACGGAAGAACTCTAGGATCCCGAAAAATGAATGCTGGACTTGTGCTTTCCTCGGAAGGCATGTCCCTGGATAGTGGTAAAGAGTCTGATTTACCCGGAGAAGTGTTGGGTAAAAGGCTGTATGCAGCTTCCATTTTTAGTCTACCCTTTACTTCATTAATATGGGAGAGAGCATGACTAACAGTTTTTGTGTCACTTAACTAAATTGCATTCTCATGATTGGTTCCTTGGATGGTTCTAGTAATGGCCTCATTTTCCTTCTTGGCTTTCAGGTATCGTTCGTTACCGATTACAGTCTTCCTGGTTGTTAATCGAACGCGTACCATCCTGTCACAAGAATTTCACAACATTAGATAATGTTGGATTTAAGGAAATTGGGTGAGCTCAAAGGTTCCTAGTGTTTAAACCGTGCTCTGATACCACATGTGACGACCACACTTGTACGTCAAATTTAAAACTTTAGATTTCAACCACATTAAGTAAGAATAATGCCATAATGATAAAATTTTTCTTTTTAAATACATAAACATGATACATCTTTTGCAACTTTTAACTATTTCATTTCAAATGAATTTACAAAGTAAAGAAGAACATTATACATACATAGCCCGTAGGCTTTTGGCACCAATAGAAGTAAAAAGGTCTAGGAGTCCGTCCTGTCAAGTCTTGGATAACCGGTCGGTTGTTGAGGAGGAGAAACATCACTCGGGCGTTTTTCCGCCAACCACGGACTTATAATGCGGTCCCCCGCACGATCATTTTGCAATGAACGACCCTCCCTTCGAAGAAGAGATTGGTGGGGTATCCTTTAACGACTACCAACTGGACATAGTGCTGTGATCTACTTATTATATATGAAGTATATTTTGTGGAATGCATTGATGCAATGTAATCAGCAATATGAATATAAACAAAAAAAATCTATTTTCTACAATCCACGGGTTAAAATCTCTATTTTATTTGTTCTCTATATCTCTATGCTATGGAAATGACCTTAAGTTTTAAAAAAAGTAGGTTTTGCCTATTTTTCTATATTTTTTTACGTTTTTTTTTAAAATCCGATTTTTTCCCCATTTTTTCACGATTTTTCAAAAAATCCTGATTTTTTGGCTTGTCGATTTTTTCCCCAAACGATTTATGCTGCTATGGTTATTTCTATTGCTGATTGCATCATCACGTAATTCTGCAGCAGCTGTACATCCTTCAGCCATCATGTGTGAGCATCACTAGGCAATCCGTACAGTTTGATCAAGGTGTGGGAATCCCTAGATCAGATCACTGGGGTTTTAGAGTTGCAGACTATCCAAATTTAGGCGTCCAGGTTTTGTAACAATTAGCAGCAATTCCAAGGTGTGAAAAAAGCAAACAATGGTCTTGGCGTCCTAGGGTTTGAGCAATTAGATTGCTGGTTTCCAAAATCAGACCTGTTACCTTTCATTCCAAAAAATGGGTATGTTCTAAATAAGTTTGAATGCAATAAAAATTAAATGGGTTCCTTTTTGTTTATGCATTTCCTTGTTATTTAAGCAATTTTTCAATTATTTCTATTTCCTGCATCATATCTGGCAAAAACAAAAAAAAATCAGAAAACAAACAAGAAACAAAAAAACAAAACTCAGATCCGAGGGGGACATCATAAAAATTCACCACAAATTAAGCACCAACATAGTCCCTGTGTGAGACTGTTCTCAATCAACAAGGATCTTTCACCTTTGAAGATAATATTCTCCATGAAAGATTTCATCTTCATGAAATTCTAGAAGAAATCATATAGCATAACCCTCTTTTCCAATATTCATGCATATAAAAAATGAGCTCAGAAAACCTCTTTTATATTTTCCAATTTCAATGTCCAAGAAGGAGAATAAAATATTAATTTATTAAAATCCTATTTCTCCCAATTTCCCACACCCAAAGAACAATGCACTTTATTTTATAAAAAAATTCATTTAATTTCATCTTTGGCGTCAACTCCAAAGTCACCTTAAAATAATAAATAAATGCTTAAGTGAACATTAGCCAAAATATTAAATTATAAGCATTTATTTAAACTTGCCTGCTTAATTGATGGAAACCACAACAAAGCATCGGATATCAAATCTGAGTGTGCGGGGTGACACTGAAGATGGGGAGACATGACTTACGCCGAAATGGTGACTTACTATAAATAAATGTGTGCTCCAAGAAATGTGGAGCTCAAATCGGGTGGCCAAAAACTCTTCTGAAAGTGTCACCGTAAAACATACTGAAAAACTAGCTCAAAACCAACCATAAAAATACTGAAGGAACAATGCTGCAACAGCACCCAAAACCATGGAGTTCCTTAATTGACCACATTAGCCTACGAGAATTCGAGAGATAGGCTAGTGGTCACCAACTGACTAGGCTTAGAGAGGGGACATTACATAGAGAAACCTATAAATGGGAAAAAATCTAGTAAAGTGAGCCAAAATTCCTCATGCCACTATATTCCCAGTCTTAACAAGTGTATTAATTTCCCAAGAACCGAGTGGAACCCATGACATCAACAACACCAAGCTCCAACACCGTACATGATTGCAACTTAATGGCTTGCCTTGTTCTTTGTTTACAACATTACAAAATGCATATTGTAATGTGTTTGCAAGAGCTAACCCATTCTCAAAGCCTTACATATGTTTAAATAGCATCTACAATCCTCCCTTTGGCAACAATCTTTTGTTACACCCCGATTGTATAGCTACTATTGCATAGGGCAATTGATTGTAATGATTGAATCAATGAGATGAATAAAACATGCTGTTTTTTGTTATCAATATGAATGTGTCTCCATTTAATGATTGTCTCATTTAAATGTTAGTTCTATTGATGTTATTCTTGATGAATGTGCATACAAAGTTATGAAGTAATGTTTATTCTAACTTTTGAGATGTTTTATGTATACTGTTATGTTGTGAACATATGACTCCTGTTAGCGTGTTATTGAATGCAGGTGTGCGAACCATTCCTCCAAGCAGAGGAGAAATATCACTCGGGAGAGGAGCTTGGTCGGGTAAACGGTAAAGAGAACCATCTGAGCATATACACACGTTCGTTAGACCGAGTAAGCTAAGTCAGTTTGTTTGAGTTATGGGTAAGTCATCCGTAGGCTTGTATGTTGGCATTAGGAGTCTTGTCTACTTCTATATGCATGTATAAGTGATGTTTATCTATGCATCTGTTTATGTTATTATGATCATTAAGATGGTAACATTATTGGATAGGAGGTGAGCATATATACAAATATATAGTATATGCACGTATCCATAGGTATATTCATATTGATACAAATGTATGATGGCAAATGGATATGCTCATACAAATGCATCGATATGGTATACATACATATATGTGCACATAAAGGAATATATACGGACGTATAAACATGTATATATACTCACAACTAATGATATATGTGGATATTAATAATATTATATTATTATTGCCTGACAACTTATATATATATATATATATATATATATATATGTACATATCGGATTACGATATGGTTACAGAATGACATATATATATATATATATATATATATGTTTATATATGTAAATATAAATATATTATATATTATGTAAATATCTATATATTAAAGTAAAATAATATATTCATATATATATATATAAATTACGTGGAGTATATATATATATATATGTATGTATGTATATATTAATGATTACTCTAATATATTTATATATATAAATAATATATAATATATGTTAAGTTTAATATTTTAAATCTCATTATTGGAAAGATCGAATTAAATTATATTCCATTTGAGTTTATATTGAAAACAAAACTAAGGAAATCAGGTTTATAAACCCAGCCAATTTAAAAGTCACCAACCATGGGAGAAAATCGAATGAATAAAATATTAAATGGGAAAAGGCATTTTAAATGCATCAATTTTATAAAGTGCATTCAAAATATTTATCACCCAAACATTTGAAAGTTGGGAAATAAAAATAAAAGAGGTGAATGAAGTAAAATGTGCGCCTGAAGTGTTTACACCATGACCAGGTCGCTGTAGTTCCAACGCAGCCTAGGAGGTGTTGGTTGCACCATGAAAAATGGCAATGTGGATTTCATTAAACCCTGACTAATTACTGGTAGATGGATCACCAACTGATTTTTGGTATTTGTGCTAAAATTGTGAGACCCGTGGAGGTGTCGATTCACTAATTTTCACCATGTGCAAGTTTGAATTGTTCTTGGTTTGCTGTCAATGAATGAGGTCGACTCACCTCTAGTAAATTTGCTACATTTCACATTGGAAATATTCAAAACTAAGTTCTGTCATTTACATGCCATTTGATGTGGAAAATTGTTGGGCAGGGAGCTCTATATATAGCCGCCCTGTTCATTCTTCTCTACTGCTTCTTGAATCCAAATTTCATCTATTTTCTGGAGATTATTTTGTGAGTTATATTTGCTGAGAGCATCTATTTTCTGAGAGCCATTTATATTTCTGAGAGCCATTTGTATTCCTGAGAGCCATTCATATTTTGAGAAGTCATATATTCTTTCCTGAGAATTGCTGTTGAGGAATTACCGGTTCACCATTATTGTTTACTTGAGCTTTATTCAGCTGTGACCATTACTAGTTGAGTAATCAATTCTGAGTGACTAAATCCTAAGAGAGATAAGTGGCATTTGTAAATAAACCTGAGAGGGAAAGTCAGTAACTTGAGAAGGATTTGCCAAACAATCAGAAATGCTGGAAGTACTACGACTTCATCTTTTGAAGGAAAGCTAAAATCAGGCATGAGATATTCTTCTGCTATCCATTCTAATCTTGAATACTAAAATGTTATAATCTTTTGTGGTTACTGTTTGTGTATTGGTAAGAAGTCATTTCATTAACTTCATTTCTATGTAATAGAGAAAATGAGTTATTGTATGAATTGCATATCTGTTTGTACTTAGGAAGCGAACTGTATAAAGGTTAAGGTTGCATATTTGTGTGAAATGCATTACTTGTATAATCTCCATATAAGGGGAATATGCTTGAAGTAGCTACTAAATACTAGGACGAAAATGAAGGCATTGAATTAAGTAATGATCACAGCTTAAGTTATTAGATTAACTTAGATAAGCTTATGAAACTCCTAGGATGAAGATTTCAAGTATAGGAGGGGATTTTGTGATTACTTGTTATGCTGTTTCATTTCTAGTAGGTTAGTATGTTGTAGGATGTCTAGGGTACGTATTACCCACTGAAGGACAAGTCTATGCGTAGTGTAAGGAAGCCTTAAGTCAAGTTGACTCTGACTAGTGCATGTGATAGATGACCTTCATTTGAAGTACTAAATGAGAATACTTTGGCCAAAGTAGTGAAATGTACAACATCCACTTAGATGTGAGTTAGTTGAAACTACATTGTCAGTTCACCATGATCCCGTATTACATACTAGTTCGAGAGTTGTCGGATGCACAAGACCTAGTTATGTAGGACACAACACTATGTTCAGTTGGTAATCGTTAACGAATAACCTACCAATCTCTTCGTTCGAAGGGAGGGCCATCTATCGAATGATAGGTGTGCGGGGGACCGCATTATAAGTCCGTGGTTGGCGAAAAAGCGCTCGAGTGATGTTTCTCCTCCACAGCAAGCGGCCGATGTACCAAGATTTGAAACGACGGACTCTTGGACCTTCTTACTACTATTTGTGCAAAAGCTTACAAGCTATGTATGTATCTTGTGCTCTATTACTTTGTTGATTTCTTTGAAAAGAGAAAGAATAAAAGTTGAATTATGTTGTATCATGTTTTCAAATTGAAAGGAAAAAATTTATTGAAATGGCAGTCTTTACTTGTTAAAATTACGAAATTTTTATTTTGTGTACGGGTTAGGTCATTACATCTTTGTTGATAAAGTCCAAGAGAGGAAGAGATATAGTTTGCAATTGATAGCCTTCTTGTATGGACAAAATGGGAAAAACCACTACTTCATGCAAATTGGTAGTTATGTAATTGCTGGGGTGAATACATTGAAATGGTAATTGATTACTTGCTAATCTTTAAGTACCATGCCCTGGGAGCTTGCTTTAGCCCATAAAGAGCCTTTAGCAATCTGCATACCTGGTGCTCTTTGCTTGCAACATTGAAACCTGGAGGCTGTGACATGTAGACCTCTTCCTCCGAATCTCCATTGAGGAAGGTAGTCCACGTCCATTTGATGGACCTTCCAACCAAACTGGGCTAAGTTGGCTAGGACAAGTTGGATGGTGCTGATCTTTGCTATGGGTGCAAAGGTCTCCTCATAGTCAATGCCTTCTCTTAGTGAGAAACCTTTAGCCACCAACCGAGCTTTGTATTTATCAAGTGTTCCATCAGCTTTGTATTTCACTTTGTAGACCCATTTGCTGCCAATGGGTTTCACAAAACCTAAGAATTGTTCTTCTAAAGACTATGATGCTAAGATTCCATAGTCTTTTCCCATTTAGGTTTTCCTTTCTCCTTTGAATAGTCATGGGGCTCAAAAACACTCTAAATGTTGGCCTTAAGAGCAAAATTCACTCTATTTTGCTTGCTATTGCCTCTAGACGATCTACCTTCAACAAGCTCATCATCTTGAATATCACCAATAAGCTTCGCCCACCACTTAAGATGAGGAGGAGATGCATCTTCTTCCAAATCAGGATGGTCATAATGACTTGGGATGCCTGGAGTAAAATCATCTGGATGCTGATCCAGGTTATCTTGAGGGAAATCTATTGGTATAGGGTTGTGCCTTGGAGATTCCACAATCTTAGAATTATCAGATTCCCTACCTTCAGGTGGAGCTAATTTAAGCCTAACACCAAATCCTTAGTCTTCAGAGGCTGATCCTTAGGACTCTTGATGGGAGAAGAGAGCTGAAAGGGCCCACCTTCATCAAAAACATCCCTACTGAATGTTAGACGATTAGTGTCCACATCAATTAGTCGATAGGCCTTATGATTATCACTATATCCTGTTAGCATCGACTTTTGGCTTTTGGAATCTAGCTTGGTCCTCTTTGCATTTGGAATCCAAACATACGTAGTAGAACCAAAAATCCTGAGATGGCTGATTCTTGGTTTCCTCCTAGACCATGCTTCCTCTGGGGTCATCTTCTTGACAGCCTGTGTGGGAGACCAGTTAAGAAGGTATACAGTAGTATAAACTGCTTCAGCCCAAAATCTCTAGGGAACATTTCTGTTCTCCAGCATACAACGGGCCATTTCCGTAATTGTACGGTTCCTCCGCTCAACAACTCCATTTTACTGAGGGGTATAGGGGGTGGTAAGTTGATGCTTGATACCATGTTTAGCACAAAAGTTGGTGAATTGGTTGGAACATAACTCACCCCCATTATTTGACTTAAGAATGATGATTGGACATCCTAACTCTTTTTCATCTAATGCTTTAAACTTATGAAATTCATTGAACACATGATTTTTCCTTGAGGAAATACACCCACATCTTCCTACTGAAATCATCAACAAATAACAAAAAATACATGGCACCAGTGATCGATGTAGAATTCATTGGTCCACAAACATCTGCATGAACCAACTGAAGAACCTTGGATGCTCTCCAAGATTGTTCGCTTGTAAAAGGAGTTTGATGCTGCTTCCCTGCCTGGCAAGCTCCACATACACCGTGTGTCTGTTGCTAAATCTCAAGTAAGCCTTCAACGAAGTTCTCTCGAGCTGGCTAAGAGAGGTAGGCTATGTTGGGATGCCCATATTGTTGATGCCAAAGAGTGTTGATGGATGAACTCTTCGCAGCCATTGCATGCTCTTGAGACTCTCGAGTATCAACCAGTCAATACAAGCCTTGATCTTCGAGCCCAACTGCAACAGTTTTCTTGCACTCCTTATCAACAATGCAACACTTGTGTGAATTGAAGGTTATGTCCAACTTCGGACAGTGTCACATAATCTGACTTACAGAGAGCAGATTCAGCTCCATGCCTGGAACATAGTATACATTGAGAAATATGAGATTTCTCCCATCAAATGTAATCTGAACGTTGCCTTTGTCGACAACTATATATATTTTTCCACCACCAAAGATGACGGAATCGAAGCAAGCCTTATATTTCGTGAACCAATCTCTCTTGTGAGTAAAGTGCCGAGAGGCTCCATAATCAATATACCACACAAATGATTTGACATGATCTGCTGGTCTTTTGGCTGTGAATGCATAAAAGGCACACTCCTGCTCAGAATGCTCTGCAACATGGGCCTTTTGCTGAGACCCTCCCTGGTTGGATTTCTGATTATCCAACCACTTTTTGCAATGTTTCTTCATATGGCAAAGTTTACCACAATAGTGACATGTGATAGACTTCTTGGAGCTATCCTAAGATTTGCTTTGTCCTTTCTGCTGAGTGGACTTGCCTTTGCCTTTGTCTTCGGCAATAAAGGCTTGTCAACACTGGATGAGTTGCTACTACTCCCAAATTGCTTCTTTCACCTATCTTGTTGCAAGAGCTTGTTGCACAGGTCAGGTCAACATTGGTGGAGGTAATGTTGAGAGTTTCAATGAAGTGCTCGTAGGATTGTGGTAAGCTTTTCAGCATGATGATCACCATATCCTCTTCTTCCATCTTGTGACCAATGGCTTCCAGTTGATTGCGAATGTCTTTGATCTTCATGAGATGATCTTACAAAGACATCTTGTCATCCATCATAATGGAGAAGAACATATTTTTAAGGAAGAAAGCTCTGCCCTTGTCTGAGGTTTCATGCAGATCCTTCAAGTGTTTCCAGATCTCTATAGCAGTCTTGCCAGATGGTATTTCTGGAAGCATCTCATTGGTGATAGATAACTTGAGAAACATAACCGCCTTTGGATTACTTCCACCATATTTGTCTTGGTCCTTTCCCACAACTGTGGGATGTGCTTTTGTATGTAGAACAATTGATTCAAGACACCGATACTCAAAAATAGTGAGCATCCTCTGTTTCCAGGTGTTGTAGGTTTCGCTGTCAAACCTCTGGCTGCTTTCCAATATGATGTTGGCCAAAGATGCCATCCCTCTCGTTTTCCAAATGCACAAAAACCGAGGTAATCAATTGGCATGAATCCCACGATATAAAAAAAATCGACAAAAAATCAGAGGCTTAGAAACCCATGATTTTGTCCAAAAATTGATTAATTTTTTTGCAAAATTTTAGAAACGTAGGTGCGAAACCCTAAGCACTAAAAAGAGGGCACAATTTTCAAAAAATCATCGAAAACCAATTTGCAAACCCTAGTCGCATGTTGTAGAAAAACACAAAAAATTTTTGGCCGCGAGCAAGAAACCTTAGCTTGAGCAGAAAACCTTGGCACGAAAATCTTCAGACCCATGATTTTGTCAAAATCGTGCTCAGAAGGAAGAGTTTTTGTTTTCAATAGGTCACATAGGATACAAGGTCAACAGGTGCGCGGATTGCAAGCACTAGTCATGATTTTTGCAGGAAAAAATCATTGTAGAGGTCGCATGGAGAAAAAAATAGTCGTAGCAGTTTTAAAACCCCCCAAAATCAGAGAAACAATGCTCAAAAACACACAATTTTTGTTTGCAGTTGTCGTGCAAGAAAACAACCTACAAAATTGCCCATGAAATTTAGAAACCCCACGATTTTTTTGTTGTACCCCAAATTAAAATTTTTGCTATACTTAGGCATTTTGAAGAAATAAGTAAAAGTCTTGTTAAATTTGTCAAAAGGTCAAAATTTGGGTGTGCATGTCTTGCATGAGGGGTTAAAACTTGAAATTTCCAAAATATGACGGTCTGGGTCTACTCAGAGCGACCTAAACTACACAACCTAGATCTCAATTTTTCATCCCTACTTTTTAGGAAAACTACTATTTTTAGAAATTTTATAAAAATAGTAACTTTTTATGGGTTTCTTTTGAAATGGATATTGGCAAAATTTTCTAAAACTAGAATATTTTTGAAAATAGAAAGTTGGTTCGTTAGGGTTCAAACTGATTTTGATTGGCTCAAAATACTTCCTCATCAAGCTGGTGCAGTCAGAATCACCAAACGATCAGTTTTTCCCTAATGGGTCTATTACGCTTTTTCAATTTCAGAAAGCATTTCGGGAGCTTCAAAAGTCATCAATGGAGGTCAGTCAGCTGCCAGGTATCAAATTCAACACTCAAGCACTGAACAGATGGAGAATTGATGAACATACACGATGAATGAAGAAGGAAGGTGAAAACTGCAAAATTTTGACAAAGTTTGTCAACCATGGGCGCCCCGGAAGGAGATAGGCGCCCATCTCTCTAGGGCATCAAACGATGAAATAAGGGTTTGAGCTTCTAGACAAAGTTGTTAAGAACCCTCCCAGCTCCGCAACAAAGCCGACAGTGTAGTCATCAGATCATTCAGTCACCCAGGATTCGAGGTCAAATAGAGAGGTTTCAACTAGAATACAAAATGCAAATCATGAAAATGTTAGAAATTTTTCTAAGTTTGGGAACTTTCAGTGCCCCAAGTGCCCAAGGGCGCCCAGTCTTTTGGAAGGGCAAATCTAGCAATCAGAGTTTGCAAATGTGCTCGATCTCTTCAGGATTCAGTCAGCTTTGCAACGGATGTCTTCGTTAGAGCATTTGACTGGTCAATCTCTGTCAAATCCAGGTCAATCTCTGTGTATTTAATAATCTTTGTCATTTTAAAAAGGGACGCCATATTATAATATTTTCTCCTAAGTTTCCAAGGGCGAATTGAATGATTTATTAAATTCTTCTTAAGTTGCTTTTTTGGGTCGAACTTGTTAAGAGAGTTTATATTTCACTTCAAGGCAAATCGAACTTCATTGTGAATTATTCTAATTTTTCTTATTTTTTCTTTGAGAACATTGGGGTTTGTGAAACAAGGGTTTCTGCAAATCATTGGATTTTGGAG
This sequence comes from Sequoia sempervirens, assembly GCA_007258455.2. Classification (NCBI taxonomy): domain Eukaryota; kingdom Viridiplantae; phylum Streptophyta; class Pinopsida; order Cupressales; family Cupressaceae; genus Sequoia; species Sequoia sempervirens. Next base: position 658,068,972 of record VDFB02270651.1, read on the forward strand.
AACGTTCCCTCTTCAGAATTAGACATACTGAGACTGTGCAATACCAGTTGAAGCTTGTCCATCAGGGTGACTTTATTCAGAAGTCATATTTGTGCTTATAGAGGAAGAATCAACAAGGGTTTGAAGGAAAAGGATTGAATCAAAGAAAGGCCGATTTCCAATCTCATTCATTAGATCTCTGGCACATTTCTTCAGCCGTACGGCCTTCTCTCTTGCTGCCATAGCCGTTACTATACTAGCATACAGGCATGTGAATGAAGGAAGAGAAACGCCTTTGCCTTTTTGCTTGAGTCCACTCCAACTTGGTCGCCTTGCTTCCTAGAGGTGTTTGTTGTCTACTTGGCTAAGGAAATAGAAGTATTTTATGTTATTTTGATGTTCTCTTAGCTGTGCGCGTTGCTGCAAATAAAATCAGGTTTTTCAATCAGTTTCCAGCTGCCTTTTTCATTGCATGTGTTGCCTTTTATATTGTAATAGTTGGATTGAAATAAGGAAAACATTTTCAGTTCAAAAATCATATATTTATTGTTGTTATTGCATTTTACAAATTTATAGCATTTCTTTTCAAAATCGCACCTCTCCTTTATATTGCAAAAACCTCAAAAAAATCACAAAATACAACAAAAGAAACAAAACATTACATTATCGTCAGAAGTCGGGGTTGAGAGACACCTAGTCTCTTACAATAAGACCTTGCTTTTTCATGCTTTTTTTTATTCAAAAGATCAAATTTTTGAAGAAGGTCAAGGATTTTCAATTTTCAGCCATCTGGGTCTTTTCATCTCATTCTTTTGAAGAATTTTTAAAGATTTTTATTAAGTTGCAGCTGCTGCTTTTTCCTTGCATGTTAGTGAAATCTTCAGAGTTTGCAAATTTTGATCATCTGGGTCCTCTTGAGACGTTCTTCTGAAGAAAACCCATATCACAACTTTTTTTTCAAATTCTAGGGTTGGCTGCTTTTTCAATCAGCCTTCAGTGTTTTTCAAATCTAATCAATTGGGTTCATTCCAAATTGTATTCTAAAGAAAACCTAGATGCACTCCCAATGATTTCGAGACCAAATCAGCTCTCTACCACGACTTCATCAAAACAGCTGAGACAAACTTGCATCACATCAAGCTGGTGTTTGATCTACGCGCTTTGGAGAGTGTAGGCAACACTACAATCAGAAACCTGGGACACTCTGGACTTCTCGCAGCAACATCCATTCCTATTTCAGTTTAGAGTCTTGAGTTTGTAATCGCTTGCATCAAGCATTACAATCCGACGACATGGGAACCTGACATGATCAAGAAATGCTTCTCCATTCCCCCTTGGCCTGAAAGTGTGACTATCTCTAAGGGCGAATGTGAAAGGATGTGGGAAATGCACAAGGACAAGTATAGTAAGAAGATTGCGCAAAAGTGGATGAAAGAAAAACATAAGACTCTGCCAAGTCACATTTCCATGATGTCAGCAAAGCTCGAGAAAGTGACCAATAAGGTTGAAGATTTCCTGAGATCAATTGCAGATGGAGAGGATATCTTAGAAAAGTGCAACTTTGCTATTGATGGTATAGATGCACCTAATCGGGACATAGTTTCCTGCTTTTTAGTGGATGTGATTGAGATTTAAAGCGACTTTCATCTAGAAGCTTTCTTTCCGCTTTCTTTCTATTTTTGGAGCAATTCTTATCCATTTTTTGAAGAAGAGAAAAAAGATAAATTGTAATAGTTGGCATTTCCTGCTTTCTTAGGTGTTAGATGTTATCCTCTTTTAGTTTTAGAAATAAAGCTTGCTTGCTGAGCAAGTCTTAGTTGTAAAAGCAAGGAGATTTTAGGGTTCCCTACTCCTTTGCTTGCTTATAAATAAGAGCGTTTGCTCATTGTTTTTCTTAACGGTTATTGTGATAGCAAATTGCAAGCCTGTAATGTAGCAAGTTGTTATTCAGTGTCAGTTCACTTTGTGTTAGAACCATGCTAGTGATAACAAATGTTGAGCCTATAGTGCCTTCTATTGTTATTTAGTGTTGTTCGATTGTGTTTATGATAGCGAATTGCTAAGTCTCTTTTAGCCAACAAGTTGTTATTGTAGTTGCTGTCCTTTTGTGTAAGAACAAGATTGCAAGTCTCTTTTAGCTGCAAGTTCTTGTTCCGTGCATGTGTTTAGTGTAATCTTTGTTCCAGAAGTTTGAGAAATAAAGTCTTGAACCTATTTTGCCCTTATATAATGTCTCAGATTTCCGTTATTTGTGTTATGCTTATATGATCTTTAATTTCAACTTGCATTGAAAGTAAGTAGATGTGTGTTGGAAGGAGAGTTTGTTTAAGTAGTTTTTCAGACAATCAAACCTTGTTCATTTCTAAATTCTCCTTCTCTGCGTTTACTTGAGAAATTAGAAACGTCTTTAGCGTAGGTTAGTCGTAGTTGAAATTCCTTAAACAGAAAATCTCAGCTATGATGCTTGAGTTTTATAAACCTTGTGCTCTTAGCTGATCAAAAAGATAGGCAACTTAGTTTTAGTTTACTTTCTTAAACACCATCAGCAAGAGGGAGCTTCCCCTCCTAATATTAAGAGCAGTTTTACTGTGCATACCTGTCCATTTCTAATCTACATTCCAGAGGTGCAAATTTAAACGCCACCATTTTTTCAAGAAAAAAGTTGGCAAACACAGACGCAATTTTTTTAATAAAAAATACCACGAAAAACTTCCACGATATTTAGTAGAGGATCTGCGATTTGTAGATGGAGCAAACCCTTGAACTCGCCTAGACCAGGTTGCCAAAATTAGGAAAAAAAACCCACGATTTTTTATTAAAAAATCGGTCAAAAAACTTCTAATTGTTTTTTCAAAATTTCTTAGGTAAAAAGCCACAAATTTTATTTCATAAAAAATTCACCAAAAACTAACCTCTGCTCTAATACCATGAAATGGTAATTGATTAATTAAACAAAGAGAGGAATACTCCTTTAATAATAAATTACAAGACGATGTTTCTAAAACGAAACAATTGTGAACTAAAGCAATAAACAAAAAGTTGCTAAAAACTAACTGAAAGCAATCTAAGTTAATTGAAAGAATACTAAATGACTAAGATGACCATTACATAAAACAATATTACTTTAATATACATAGCCTCCATGGTGGTTGTGAAAGTGCTAGGGCGATTAAGAAACCACTCCCTATGTGAACCAACATTTTTGTTACCAATTGAAAAATACTCTATTTTCTCCAAATTTCCTCTGATCTTTGACTTTCTTGAGATGCTTAAGAATCCCAGGTTACCTCAAGGCTGTTCTGATCACCAAGAAATACCTGGTTGGCTACGAAACTGTTGTACGCAAGGGATACTAATTCTTCAACATCATCTTGCCTGATAGTACAATATTTATTGTCTGAACCAAGAGTTAACAGATCAGAATTAGCGAAGATGTGGTGGCACTTGTAGGATGATAACCAAGAGTTGCAATATAGATCGAAAAGCCATGAGTAATTTCTCATGAGAATCAATGAGGGCTGCAACAGCAGTTGTGCATGAGAGAACTATAGGAAGATGGTGAAGGAGTGAGGAGGAGACCACCTCCTACCAAAGATGTACAAACCATGATTGATATATGCACACCATATGTTCTTTGTTGAAATCTAGATGAGTCACTTGGTAGATTTGAAAAACAAAGTAAAAAAATTGGCTCTAAGTTGATGCTAAAGATGATTTTTGATGGTAGAGGTCTTGGAAAATATGGCCAAGGCACCACATGTCCCATAGAAGTTGAGGATGTGCCTTAATATGCAGGTTTAGGATATTTTGGCTTGAAAGGGAAGCGTGAAGAATGCTTCAAGTCAGTCCAAATGAAGCCACTACCCAAAGAAAAGCAGCCTATGAAAGGTATATGGCATCAACTACTCTATGGCCAAATATGCTTCTCCATATGAGAATTGGAATGCAATTCCTTGTGGACAAGTAGAGGGAAACACTGTGGGTTGGAATTGTAACATTCAACAGATGGAAGGAAGAAATATGACAGCACATAAACCTCAGACTTCAAAATGACACTGCACACATGCCCGTCCTGACATTCGAAGTTGTGTCCTTCTTACTCAAAAACTTAAATCAGTGATCTACCTCTGTTATTTCACGTTGATAAATATATATGCAAATCTTTTATACTCCAGGACTTCTATTTTCTGTTTCTTCTCTGCAAGTTCTCTTTGTCTGTAATTCTTGGTCCTCTAGGAGAGATGATAAATCACCTATATTTTTAGCCTACGTGACACATAATTTGGAGTTTTTGTAATACTTCAAGATCAATATGGTTACTTTTTATGAAACAAAAACAATAGAAAGAAAAGATGATTGCACTTGTGATTCGTTTAGGGACTCTAGTATAAAGTGTCAATAGGTTTTCAATTTGTTTTACATAGGATATGATTTGCATTCATAAAATCTTCTCACTTTAGTTACTGTTTGTGAGGACCAGATAATAAATCCCGCATGAAGTATTTTTGTGGTGTACTTTTTGAATTGCAAAAGCTACAGTGAGTTCTTCATTCTGTAGATACATTGAATGCTATTCTTTAAACAGAGAAGGAACAAAGCAGAATAAGAGAATGGCAATAACGTAATTTGTTGATTATATGTGAAGATTTTGTTTTAAACAGTGCATGGACTGGGTTTAATACTTGTTAACTCAGGTTGCATCATAATTACTAAATTGGAGTTTTTTAACATAAGTAGATTAAACCTTCTTGCTATGTTATTGCTATAGCCATTGAACGAACAGTCTTAAGCATATGCAGAACCTGAATTGAAATTTTAATTATGCTATTGTGCATGGCAATGCAGTCTGCCTATAAACTTGAATTTGCTGCAACATCTGAAGGAAATCCTGGGAAGTCAGGAGCTGGAATAGTTTTACGGAGGCCTGATGATTCTGTGGTATAATTTCTTTCAGGACTTGCTAAGCTTAATAACTAGCTGCTAAGTTAAATGTTGTTATATTATATTCCTACCTAACCAAATATTTATTGTGTAAACATGCAGATCTTTAAACTGATGGCTGGCTTAGGTACAATGGTGAAGGCACTTGCGGATTTGCATGCTTTCATATTAGGACTCAGAGCATCTTTGGATAGAGGCATATATCACATTGAAGTTTCAGGACAGTTTACATCGATCAGTGTGTGTTTCCCAATCTGTCACTATTAAATAATACTAAATTTATGAATTTTCTTTTTTGGATAGGAAACATGGTTACTTGGTACTAAAAAACTACCATAAATATTTACTCTGTCATTTAGTTGTGGTTAGTGCAAAATATTTGACTATCTTGCCATTTGCCCCAATAGGGCTGTCTGCATCAAACTTCAAAGGTATTTTGAGATCTGAGTCAATGGAAATGCCAACTCTATCGAAGAAACATTTGCATGCAAGGAGGTGATAAGTGGGTGAATCGTTGTGCTTAGAGTAGAAAATGGTTTCATGCATAATATTCCATGATTATAACTAGAAATATTGGTGCTTTTTAAAGGCTGGAAGATACAAGCAAAGAGATGCAAATACATAACCTTGGTCCAAAGCAGCTCATTGTAAAATGTGCCATATTATGTGTAGTTACCATTTAGTTGAAAATTCTTTCTCCATTTACTTATGTCTTCCTTTTCAGGGTGGGCCACCACAATTTTCTCTGTGCATTGCTTTTGTATTTTGGGAAACAGTTTTTAGCTTTATGCCTTGCTTTATTAAACCAAGACTCAAAAAACAAAAGAGAAACTGTAAAAGTAACCATCCCAGCTATTTTTATATCCATGAAATGAAGTCCAACTAAAATGACATATTGAGAAAGGGAGAAGTATGATGTGAAAATATGATTAGAAATTGGAAAGTTTATATTTCCTTGATGTTAGTATAGCATGTCTTTAACTAATGAATGGAATGATGCATTAGTGTTGCTCTTTTGCCCTGGAAGATTTTATGACATGGACTGTTAGTGTAATGTTCCCTTTTTTGAACTGAGTTGAATCAGAGAACTCGAAGCCTATCTTAATTCCCTTTGGGCTGAAGGGAGGATTTACAAGGGATTAATACTAAGTTACCGGTTTGGGTTCGGGTTTGATGGTTTAGTTTGTGGGTTTGGGAAAATTTTTTTTGGGGGTTGGGTTCGTTAATACAAAAACATATAAAAATCAGAAATATATACGTATTTGCAGCAGTGATTAAGTTCAAAATACACCACCATATTAATAGGCAAATAACATAGCAAAAATACACTACCACTTTTATAGTCAAATAATAAAATATTAGTGAAACTTGAATGTCATGATATATATTAAAGTTCAAACATAATAATGTCAAGTGTTTACAATCAGCCATCATTGATCATTGATCAATTATCATATGGATCATCAAAAATATCATCATCACCATCCATATTAGATGATGTATGTAGTGGTAAATTAGAAGAACCACAAATAGGCTAATAGCATCAGTGGCACTTGCCCTAACACTACCACTAGCACTGACACTAGCACTCTCATGCTCACTAGCTGCCTCATAGTCATCATCAACATCAAGTGCAACAAAGTGGCTTGTGGAAGCATCGAAGTCAAGACGCTTTGTCTCAATATCCCACTTCCTTGTGTCTCCTTTGTAGAAACTTTGTTTGTGTGTAATGAGGCGCAAGATTGAATGCACATACACCAAGTCCTTTGCCTTTTTTGAATGTAGTCTATTGCGCTTTATTGAGTGGATGGAGTATGTGCTCCAAGTCCTCTTAGATGAAGATGAACTAACAACCTATTAAGACCAAATTACATAGTTAAGAGTTACAAAATTTAACTAATTAAAATATAATAAAAATAGAAGTTATAAAATATAAAACTTAAATTCAAAAGATAAAAGGTTTTGGCTATAAAACTTACTTGCGACAAATTTTTTATTGCAAGAGGTTGTAGGTACGTGTATGCTTGGCCATGGAAGTACCACCAACTGTGAGCATCGACCATGTATTTGTCTCAAAGAGCATCAACACCACAATCATTGGAGCATGCGAAACCCATGAATTCAATGCTCACTAGATCACGTCAGTCATGATTAGTGAAGAGTCTACGAAGTGTTGGCTTGTACCCTTGAGCCACTTCAACATCTCTATATGGGGCAACTCTTGATGACAAAAAGTAGCTCAGTACTATAGTGTTTGGGACTCAATGCAAAAACAAGATGTACCAGAGTGGTCACTTTGTTCCATCTCTCTACAATGATTTTGTGTAGCTCTTTGAAGAACTTTTCTTCAGGATCTTCCTCTTTTGCATTGATGATTGATTTCATCTTCTCAATCATTGAGCCGATGCCATCATATAATTCACTCAAACAAGGTCTATCTATGTCAGTATAACGGATCATGCTTAATATGGGCTTAGTGTAATTGAGGAGATACTCAATATGATCCCACCAATTGTCATCTAGGATCATTTGCTTAACCTTATTTGCCCTTGCCTCCGTACGAACCAATTTGAGTTGATGACCATATTAGAGAGTGCCTCACGAACCTTCACAAGTCGTCTCAACACAATTGTGTTCTAGGCAAAACGGTTCTCAACAACCTGTTTGAAAATCAAAATAACATAAAATTTAAGTTTACAAAAATTAAATTTAAAATTTAAAATATTACTAAAGTGAAACATGTTTATTACTTAACTTACCTTCAACAGCTCCAATTTGGAGAAGGTTCTAAAATGCTTTGTGACATATGGTGGTTGGTGATGAACATTTGGATGTCTTTGGCCTCAACATACACCTATTTGATACTCTCAATTTTATTTCCAATATTTTGTAGCATTAGGTTGATGGAGTGGACAGCACAAGGTATCCAAAAAATGTGTGAATACCTCTCCTCAATGGATAACCCAGCAACCCTACAATTTTTTGCATTGTTTGTTACAACTTGCACAACATTTCAAGGGCTCACTTCATCAATAGCTTGACAAAGGATATTAGCAATAAATGCATCATCCTTCACCTCTCCTTCACAATCCACTGCTCTCAAAAACATTGCCGCTTTAGGGGACACTGCAATAACATTGATCAGTGGGCGATTTTTTGCATTTTTCCATCCATCAGAAACGATGGTCACCCCTATTTTGATCCACAAATCCCTTATGGGCTTCAAGGAGTCCTCTACATATTTCACCTCTTTATCTAATAAGGCGCTACACACCTTCTCAAAACCTATGCCCTTATACCCCTTTGGATCCTCATTAATAGATTTCACCATTTTTTTGCCAATATGGTGAGCGAACAACGTTGAATGCCAATCCATTCGCATAGACACATCTCGCTATGTCTTGATTGGCAATCTCTCTAGCCTCATTTTGAAATAAAGTTTCCAATGGTCCCTTTGATCTCTTATGTGTAGAGGCGACAATTTGCTCTTGAGGTATGGACATAAATGGATGGCTCTTTGTAGGTGGAAAATGACAAGGCGGTGTAGGTGGCTTCATCCTTTGAGATCCTTTCTTTATCAAAGGATGACTTGATTTACGACTTGCTGCTTGGTTTGCTTTTTCTTGCTCTTCAATATGCTTAACACTTGGGTTTTTGGAATGCCATTATTATCTACACTTGGACAAGATTTGATGCCTAGTCCAGGGATCTTGCACAAGTTCCCTTTCACTCGACTGTATGAGCTCGAATATCTAACTTTGCAATGACTACAAATCCAAACATAACCTCCACCACTTGGAAGTTGTTGAACCATTTCAACATATTTCCTAAGGGGAGAGTTTGGGTCTTGTTGATGCGTGTTTTATGACTCACCAAGCACTCTAGAATAAAGAATCCAAAGCTACTCTATCCTCTCTTGAAAAACTGCCTAGTATGCTAAGATTGCAAGATAGATCATACAACAATTCCAATGTTTCGTATGTTGGGGTGTGGATAAACTCTATGGATGATGTGATTTTGTTGGTAACACAAAGGGATTTACTCTAGCAAGGTACTTAGAAAGCAAGGACTTAAATGCAGTGTTATATTTTTTTTTTTTGGAATTTTCTGATTTTAGATAAAAAAAGTGAAAAAAGGGAGCAAGGGTTGAGGAATCCTATACTATTCCTACGAACTCAAGAGATAGTAAGGATTGAGTGAAACCAAGGAACAATACTTTGTTTTGCCACGCTATACGACAACTACACAAAGCAAGTGCAATCTTTTGGGGATTTGTGCTTAAAATTTCTTCACTACGAACAACACCATCAATAGAAAAATATCATTCGAAGTAAACAATGAAGCGTCCACATCAAAAGCTCAGTCTAAATTTATGCATTGAATAGAAATCATCCATCCAAAGAAAGTATGAGCAAGGTTTCACTAATCTTTACGATCAATCTATCATTCCCTTAACATACATTCAAATGAAATTCTAACTCAAATCTACTTTACGAGGAAGAGAAATATGCAACCATGCAACCATTTGACAATAAAAGGATTCAAAGCATATCATGCATTATGAATTTTATTATCAAGAATAGTCTTTAGCAACAATTTCATAAAACTCTCTCTTATTATCTATGCTCTATATCATGTTATTCATCTATGAAAATGAGAGAATGAGAGGGGGGTATTTATAGAGTTTCCTGAGTACAATGAACAGCCAAGATTATTCTGGAATCAATGGCAGAGATTAAAAAATAAGGAACCCTAATTAGGGTTTCCCAAAATAGAGTCAGTGATCAATGAGCTAACAACAAGTGAACTGAAGTGAAGAGCTATTCTTGGGGAGGCGCATCCCTATCCTCTTTGGTGGTTTTATACTGGATGAATTTGGAAACTATTGTGCCGACCTCCCCAATCGTGACAAGTGGCAGCGCATTAACCTTGAATTCCAACAGATATAAATCATCCAAACATTCTCCAAAAACATCTTCCCATTCTGATTCCTGCTGCTGGAAAGTACGAAAGATGAATAGGAAGTCAGCAACCTTAGTCAAATTTTGTTTGAGGATAGGTCCAGCAGTGGCGAAGAAGATTTCCTGAATCTTGTGCTTCAAGTTTTCAAACTGCAGGCTGTTTGCTCGCACAATGTCCTTCTCTAGCGTGTCTGCAGCCTTAGATAGAATCTTCTCCTAGATTTCTTTTGTTCTTTCCTCAACTCGGATAGTATCCGCCTTTATCTTTTCTAGGATCTCGCTCTGTGTGATTAATGCCATGTACCAACTACTGAAATCATAAGTTGTGCCTGGTGCAATTACTTTTCCGCTGACCAGCTCTTGCTTTGGCACTCCTTTAAGCACTTTGAGACATGGAATGATTCTGTTTCAAATATCTTGAGCATTATCCCATGTTTCTGCCAATGTTGCAATTCATGAGAGCAAAGAAGAAGTTTGCCCGTACTCCAATGCATGTTTTTCTGCAAATATAGCCATCTCTTCTTTGTTGCTGATTAACCATACCTTAGTCTCCTTGGCTATATTCTTCTCCTCTTCAAGAGTCTCCTGAGAAGTGTTCATCAATGGAGGAGCTGCTGAGCTAGTCTGATCGAGAAGCTTAGTTAAATGCTGAATATATTCCTTGAGTCTTTCAACCTCTTGTTTATACTCTTTTTTCTTTGCTACCTCCTTCTCTAGCTTCGCTTTGATAGTGGCAACAAAATTATCCAATTCTTCCACCTCCTCTACTTTTGTGGTAGGGCCCAAATCGACAGTGGTAATGGCATATTCCTGGGGAGTAATTTCCTCCCTCGACTTGTCAACTGTCGGTAGAGCAACTTGGACTGTACGATGCCGGTTTCATCTTTATGGATGGTGGAGAATGTTCTGGCGGGCTTTCTTGCATTGAGTGCTTCTAATCTGGCCAAGAAATCGGCCATGTCATCTTCTTCTTTTGGGACTTTTTCTGGTTACTTCATCTTCAATCTCTCTTTCAGCCAATCAGGGATGGTTGGCTGCTCAGTATCGGGCTCTTCCTGAATGTCTTGAATATCTTGCATGCCTGGAATTTCTTGTATTCCTTTCAGGGCTGAAATCATTCCTTCTTCAAACTCGCTGTCCAAAATGTCAACCTCATTGTTCGATTCCAAAATCTCGGTGACTGTGGGTGATGGAGGCTCATCATCTTCTGGCCAAACAGGGATAGGAGAGGGAATCCTTATATCTCCCAGAGATTCATCAATGTCTAAAATTTCATTCACATTCGCGGAGATAGCAAAATGAAGAGGCTCTGGTCTTTGCTGCTTCTTGGCAAGTTCCTCGTTTGCAATTTCTTTTCCCTTTGTCTCCTTCCTTTTCTTAGGATTAGAGCTCTCGATTGGCTCGTCTCTTTGGGATGCTCCAGCGTTCGAGGAGTAAGATTCTGTTTCACCCATCAGAGTGGATGTCAAAGGTATACCGTTCGACCGTAGTTTCTTAATCTGCTGATCTGCCCACCATTATGAATACTTAATAACAGGTCTCATGAAGGTGGCCACGTCAGAGATTTTCGGTTTTGACCAGCGCACGAGAGGAAGAAGCTGGCTTCCATCAAAACCTGGTTGTGTAAATTCACCATCATCTTCAAGTTGGTTTGGCACACGGAAGAGTTTTGTTGTTCTGATTAAGCTGACAGGCAGTTTGGACCACAATCTTTTCCTAACATCAAATTCATCCGTGACATTGGCCCGATAATCCTCCAGGTGTACTTTGTGTTTATATTTCTTTCCGTTTACGGTTCTGATGTGGTGATGAGGATCAAAATTAGCTCTAGATCGGAATGATGTGAACGGATACCACTGCATTTCTAGTCTAGTACCTTCAATTGCCTGTGCAGACAAGCAATATTCTTCCATGTTCCTGATGAAGAATGGGAAAGTGATGGCTGCTTTCTGCTTTGGCCTTTGGATGTTTTGATAAGTCTCCAATTGCCTAAGAACTTCCAGTAGAATCATTTTGTGGGTGGGGTAGATGGGAAGCTTGAATGGATTCCCAGTGAATCCCTGGACTCTGATATAGGTGAACCTTGGAAACTAGATGTACCAGGTTCCGTATTTACTGATGAGGCTCTTTGCTTCATGTGTTAGCCTTTGATGCGTCCCTCCCTGCAGTATCCTCGTCATGTACATCAGGAATGCATCGTGCACTCTTTTGAAATGGGATTTGGCAGATAGTTGCAATTGAGGGTAACATTCATACACTTTGAATTCATTTTCTCCATTTCCCACAACACCTTTGCATATCAATCCAGAATATCTATAGGCTCTGGCTAATAGATAAATGACATAGGAACTCATAAAATGACTTAGTCCTCTCCAGGTTAATCAATTGCTCATGGATGTTATTACTGATCATCCTCGACCAGTTAAACATTCTGACTCCGGAGGTGATCTCCTCAATGAAGAAGTGCATCCATGTTTCAAAGGGAGCACCATGAGGACTGCCCATTATTCTGTTTAGGAGCAAAATGATACTGTTGGTGTTTAAATTAGCACCTCTGGAGTGTTGATTGTAAACGTTCATCTATTTCAAATGTTTTGCAACACTTCTTCGTTATTTAAAGAGGAGAAGTCCCTCTCTGCTGAAAGCAATGTATAAGGAAGGGAATGGTAAACTAAGGTTCCTATCTTTTTGTACTTCAGGGGTAGGAAACAAGGGTGCACAAACACAATGCACCGCATCTAAGCTTTTTCTCCGGTTTCTACAGATCTTAACTATGACTGTTCTAGCTTTTAATCTATCCAATATCCTCAAGGTAAACGAAGCATGAGGGTATGGGAGTGGGAATGAATTGGTTGGATCACTTGAATCCACCGTCTCCTGAGAATATGGCCGAGGCTCTGAACTCTAGGATATATGCCGGGATAAGGTTAGATACAAATGAACGCTCTTTATGGTAAGCTGGATATGAGACCTGCCAAGGAGGAGGAACCCCTATCTGAGGTGTGGGCTAGGAAACGAGTTACAAAAAATAGCAAATTACGATGTCTTGGCCGACAAACTTGGTAAGGAGGAGGAACCCCTATCCGAAGTATAGGTTGAAGGACAATCCATTAGACAACAACAAACAATAACTGCCAATGACAAATATCCAAGGAGGAGGAACCCCTATCCAAGGAGGGAAATGAAACAACAAGCTATTGAATACAAAATTAGAAAGAACTCAAATAGGTAGATCAAAATGCAAGCGCCTTCTGATATTCTTCTTCAAGTTTATCAACAAATTACAAAGGTTGGGACAGCAAAGGCACAAAATCATGCACAATTACAATCAACCAATGAACTCTCATCCAAGAGTGAACAAATATTTGCTTTCAAAGCTATTGGCAACAATAGCGCAACAATTTTGCATAGCAAGTAAAGGTTCAACAAACAATGAGCACAAGGCTCTTATTTATAGAACTCAAAAGAGTGGGCAACCCCAAAATCTCCTTGAGTTAACAATGAGTTCTTGCCAATCAATTAGCAAAATTTATTCCTGAAAAGGTGGAACAAATAGTTAACTGGAAAACTGCTTCAGTTAACTGACACTAAACAAAGAGTCAACTGGAAACTACTTTAGTTGACTGAAAGTAAACTAAAGGTGAACTTTAATGTAAAGTATACCTCCGAAATAGACATCCACGTTTAGTGGAGATTTGAGATCCACAAATTATGGAAGCCGATTAGACATCGTTAATCAGTGGGATCTGACAATGCATGATTTGTAGGATATGGAGTTAACTTGGAAAGGGGCATCAAGTTAACTCCAATTACATTAAATGTCCTCTTGAGTTGACTTGGAATGAGGCATCAAGTCAACTTCAAGTATCATAAATGCCAATTGGAAGGTAAGATGTCTTTCCTAGGTATCTTTTCACACTTCACTACTTCCGGTCAACAACTCCTTGATCCATGTGTTGACTTCTTCCGTTTCCGGATAGTCAATGCTTTTAATGACACGACATCTCTTCTTGTGCAAGCTGTTGCTCTTGGTAACTTTGGTGGCTTTGTGTTTGGAATGACCTCTTCGCAGTTGGTAAGCCAAGGTGCTTATTGCCACGCGGGAGGTGGTAATACTGGTCTTTCTGCTGCAAGATCAGCTTTTCTTTCTTCTTTGTGTTAATGTTATAACAGCGTTGGTTGATCCTTCCAGCTCACGTTACTTGAGAGAGTCTTAAATTGAATATAGCCGTTGGCTATTCAATTTACCTTTTATTATTTTGTGTCTTAAGATTTGGCCGACATGTATAATTCGAAAATCATAAAAGTTATTTACTATGCTAGGCCGACTTCATTAAAAGAATATGAGATCTTGAAAGAGGCCGACATTAAGATTTCGGTTCCTACATAGAGACAGTTATTCATTCATTTCACTTATCGGTAAAAAGACAGCTCTCTCCAGATCCGTCATTCTCAAGTGCGAACTCAATAAAGAAGCCCGACTCCATCTCTATAAAATGCGAACAGGTTCTAGTTGTGTACAAAAGTCTTCATACCATCTCTATCGACTTGAACTCGTGTCAAGGTGTGGAACTAAGCAAAAGATCAGTGCTAATTCACCTGAAATCTGAATGCGCATTCTCTGGTTCAGTGATCTCATACAAGTGCGAACAGGTTCCAGATTTAATTACGAATTTACCAGTTCGGATCTGTAAAGCGTTGTCAAAGTCTGAGAGTAGAAGATCACAGTGCTAAGCAAACATCATTAGATCTGCACTCCATTTTATCAGGTGTGATCTAGAGCTTAATATCTGTTACTGGTCTTGTGTTAGACCTTATTGTACTTTGTAAATCTACCACTGTTGCATCAAATAATAAGAGAGATCTTTGTTGCTGGGTTTTTTCTCCCTCAAGAGGAGGGTTTTCCCAGTGTATATATTGCGTTATCTTGTCAGTTTCTTGATTTATTTTCTGTGCATTTACTTCTGATCACATAATTTAACATGGTATCAGAGCCAGGTTTGAGGATCGTGATCAGTTTATTGCACTCAGCTTATCTCATTTGTTCAGCTTGTCAAGATGGTGTATGATTTGAAGGTTGAGGGTTCAAGCGATTCCATGTCTCATTCAGCATTGTCAAGCTGCATACCTTCCAACTCCATCACTGGATAATTGACAGTGGTGCCTCCCGTCACATAACTGGATTCAAGGAGCACCTATCGAGTTTGGTGGAAAAGGATTCTTCTGAACAAGTCATCATTGGAGATGATGCCAGCTACTCCGTAAAGGGAATTGGGACCTCCACACTCCACTTGGATTCCGGCATATCGCTTCAATTGGGTAATGTTCGTTATGTTCCTGGAATCAAGCGTAATCTTATTTCTATTTCAGCCTTGGAAGATAAAGGATATCAAGTTGCCTTCTCCAAAGGCAAAGTTCTAGTGTGGATGCAGAACTCTAACTTCAAGGTTGCTCAAGTAATTGGAGTTAGATGTGATAACCTCTACAAGGTTTGCTCACATCCTCTTCAAGCATTGGTTCATGACTCCTCCAGTCTTTGTGATCTTTGGCATCGGAGATTGGCTCACTTGCACTTCCGAGCTCTACCCATTATAGAGAAGATGGTGACGGGCCTTCCTAAATTCAACCCGGAGCACGAAGGTACATGCAAGGGCTGCGCATTAGGTAAGAACATAAAAGCCCCTTTTCATAGTAGAGAAAATAGATCTAAGTATATTTTAGACCTAATTCATTCTGATTTATGTGGTCCTATGTCTGTTCCTTCTTCGAGTGGTTTTTTGTATTATGTTCTCTTTATTGATGATCACTCTAGGAAGACTTGGATTTATTTTTTGAAATCTAAAGAATCTGAGGAAGTACTGGATAGGTTTAAAGAGTTTAAAGCTTTAGTAGAAAATCTTTCTGGTAAACGAATTAAGGTTCTCAGATCTGACAATGGTGGAGAATACACCTCTAGTAGTTTTCAAAACTTTTGTACTGATGCAGGGATTAAGAGGGAGCTCTGTGTTCCCTATAATCCTCAACAAAATGGTGTTGCCGAAAGGAAGAACAGGACAATTGTGGAAGCAGCAAAGGCCATGATCCATGATCAAGATTTGCAAACCTTCCTATGGGCAGAAGCTTCTAGGACAGCAGTATATGTTCAGAACAGATGCCCTCATAAGATCTTGGAGAATATGACTCCTGAAGAAGCCTTCTCAGGGAAGAAGCCTGAAGTCAGCCATTTGAGGATCTTCGGTTGTCCTGTCTATGTTCATGTTCCCAAAGAAAAGAGAACCAAACTGGAGCCTTCTGGCAAGAAGGGAATCTTTGTGGGCTACAGTGAGACATCAAAAGCTTACAGAATTTACATTCCAGGTCAGAAGTTGATAGAGATCAGTAGGGATGTCACATTCGAGGAAGATGTTGCATTCAGGAGATCCAGAGGGATTCATATGGAGATTGATAATGAAGAGTCTACTCAGGACATGGAGGTTGACCATTCTCCTGAGATTCAGAGGGAGACAATGGAACCAAAGGAAGATCTTGATCCAGTTGAACCCTTGGAACCTACTGATGGGCCTACTGACATTGCTATTGGGAGGAAGAGACCTCTATGGGCTAGTCGCACTATGCAAGAGGCTGAAAACTTTGCAGCTCCTAGAGGCACATTCAGAGAAAGCAAAAGGCCACATAAGTTCTCCAGTTATGTTGCCTTAATGAGTCAGATTATAGAATCTGAGCCTTCTTGTTTTGAGGAAGCATCCAGTCTTCAAGTCTGGAGAGATGCTATGACAGAGGAGTATCAGTCAATTCTCAAGAATGATGTTTGGGATATCGTTCCTAGACCCGAGGGCAAGTCTGTGGTATCTTCTAAATGGCTATTCAAGATTAAACATGCTGCAGATGGAAGCATTGAGAAGTACAAGGCAAGATTTGTGGCTCGAGGGTTTTCTCAGAAAGAGGGAGTTGACTATGATGAGACCTTTGCTCCTGTTGCTCGCTACACTTCTGTCCGAACCATCATTGCTATTGCTGCATCTAGAGGATGGAAGATTCACCAGATGGATGTGAAGACAGCTTTTCTCAATGGAGTAATTGAGGAAGAGGTTTACATAGAGCAACCTGATGGATTTGAGATTCATGGGAAGGAGTCACATGTTTGCAAGTTGAAGAAGGCCTTGTATGGTCTTAAGCAGGCTCCTCGTGCATGGTACGAAAGGATTGATCAGTATCTATCAAGCCTGGGTTTCTTGAAGAATGATGCTGATTCAAATCTCTACTTCAAGGTAATCAATGGTGATGCATTAATTTTGGTTTTATATGTTGATGATCTAATCCTCACTGGAGAAGATCACCTGATTCTTGAATGTAAGAAGGATTTAACTTCTGAATTTGAGATGAAGGACCTTGGGCTCATGCATTACTTCCTTGGTTTAGAAGTCTGGCAGAGGCCAGATGGTATGATTTTAAATCAAGGGAAGTACACCATTGACATACTTAAGAGATTTGGCATGATGGATTGCAAATCCATGTCTACTCCCATGGAGACCAATCTTCATAAATTGAAGGAGGCTGCAGCTAGTTCAGATTTGGTGGATCCTACGTTGTACAGACAGCTGATTGGATCCTTGATGTATCTAGTTAACACTAGACCTGATATTTGCTATGCAGTAAGTGCACTTAGCCAGTTTATGTGTGATCCGAGACAGATACATCTTGTTGCAGCCAAACATATCCTGAGATACTTGCGTGGCACAGTTGGATATGGGTTGAAGTATACTTCAGATGCAGACTTGGAGTTACTTGGTTTTACTGATTCTGATTGGGTGTGTCACGATCGGAAGAGCACCTCTGCTGTTGCTTCAGTTTGGGTTCTGCTATGATCTCCTGGTGCAGCAGGAAGCAGTCTTCTATAGCATTGAGTACAGCAGAGGCTGAGTACATTGCAGCTTGCATGGCAACTCGAGAAGCAGTGTGGCTTCGTAAGCTCCTTGCAGGATTGTTTGGACAATCAATGGAGCCCACCATTATTCATTGTGATAATCAGAGTTGTGTGAAGCTTTCTGTCAATCCTGTGTTTCATGACAGAACCAAGCATGTTGAGATCAAGTACCACTATATCGAGATATGGTAATCGCTAAATCGATTGAGGTACATTAGCATCGATGAGCGACGGCGATATTCTCACCAAGCCTCGCCGGTAAAGTTCGTACTCGACAAGCTTGGTATGGTGGAGAATCCTTGATCGAGTATGAGTCTCGCGACGCGAGCCTTGCTTAATGAGTTCTTCTCTCGTGAGAGAAGTTCGAGGTGAAATCCCTTGTTAATGCATTTTCTTGACGGAAGAATTTGAGGTGAAAGCCCTCGTTTCCACCCTCTGAGAGAGTCATGGTGGATGTCATGTGTGCGACTCCATGACATATGTCGTACTTGTGTTTCACCCTCTGGGAGAGCCATGGTGAAAGTCACATTGTAGAAACCCTATGTTTCCCCTATTTCCGTTTTTGACTGTTTCTGTTGGATTTTTGAAGTTTTTGGTTTTTTTTGGTTTTTGTGCAATACAGGAAATTGCGATTTTTTGAAAGAAATACAAAATAAATTCAAATAAAATTATAAATCTCTGAAAACGATAGATTCTATTGCTAATATGATTGCCAAGCAATTTATTGATCTTCTGCAATGATTACAATATTGATCCAGTTGCATGCAAAATAAATAAACAATGATTTTTATGAAGAACCTGATAAAATCGCAGCCAGCTGAAGAAGTACCCAGATCTGGTACGGCTGCATCAAGTATGAACTTCTCCTCTTGTCTGACAACCTCAGGAGACTCCAGCTTCCCTAGCGCCAACTTTAATGAAGATTGCTTGCCCGAGAGATAGGCGCTTTGATCAGAAATAAGAACTCGCCTCCTAATTGATGGTATGGCCAGGTACACAGCAGTACGGCTTGATAATAATCAGCAATCAATGAATGAAGGTACGACACTCAATAAGGTCTCCAGAATATCAAAAGAAATGGCGCCTCAATGTGGAAAACTCTCTGGATGAATATCTCTCTGAAACCCCGATGAAATAAACTTCTGTGAAGCTCTGTAATCTCTTCTGAATGAAGAAATTTCTTTGCTGGCAATAGATCAGGTGATATCTCACACCCTCTGAACTGCTTTCAGTGGAGATGGCTCATTCCCCAATGAATTCGAGACTCAAACCCTAAGGTTCTGTGCTCAGACAAAACTTGACCAATTTTCAATATCAATAATCACATAATGGCTCAAAACCCAATGCAAATGCACTATATCCCTCAAAAGTGCGATTTCCTCAAAAATAGGGAATATTAAATAATTCGAACTTTTTGCATTTAATTCTTCAATAGTCTCAGCTCAAATATCTTATAATAAATTAAATTGTCAATTGGCCCCTTCTGATGATGGCGACCCCCTCAAGTCAAAAATCACTTAAGTTATAATTAATTATTATAACTTTATATTATAATCTCCATATAATTAATATTTAATTAATTCAATTAAATATTAATATCTCTCTCGTTAATCACCCGATGCCTGATCCGTCTGAAACTGACGAACACTGAAGTGATTCTGAACACTGCCAAATCCATACTGCTAAAAATAGCAGGGGTCCCACGCTGACTGCCAAGAACTGCTAAAAATAGCAACTTCTGCAAGAAGTCTCCGAATGAGCCCAAACGAAAGCCAACTGATCAAGAACTGCCAACTGAAGCTGAGCCAAGCTCCAAAGTGACCCTCTATCCAGTCTATCAGCCTACGAGGGTCGTATGATAGGCTAATCCTGTACTCCGAGAGATGTCACTGAGAAGGGGACATGACACACATTGAGGTGACAACATCACGCAAGTGATGAACACTTGTACTTACTATTGCACATTCTTCTGTGACGGAAGAATTTGAGGTGAAAGCCCTCGTTCCCACCCTCTGAGCCGAGTCATGGTGGAGGTCATGTGTGAGACTCCATGACAACATCACGTGAGAGAGTCCGTGATGATCCTTCTGTACTCGTGTTTCACCCTCTGGGAGAGCCATGGTGAAAGTCACATTGAGGTGACACCATCACGCAAGTGATGAACACCAGTACTTAACCATGTGATGGTTAATATCACATTGAGGTGATATATATATCTCTTTTTACATTTGATTGCAGGCAATGGTGGCAGATGTTTTGTCTTCAGTTGGAAGATCTCTCCCTAGCTGAGAGGGAGTGTTAATGTTATAACAGCGTCGGTTGATCCTTCCAGCTCACGTTACTTGAGAGAGTCTTAAATTGAATATAGCCGTTGGCTATTCAATTTACATTTTATTATTTTGTGTCTTAAGATTTGGCCGACATGTATAATTCGAAAATCATAAAAGTTATTTACTATGCTAGGCCGACTTCATTAAAAGAATATGAGATCTTGAAAGAGGCCGACATTAAGATTTCGGTTCCTACATATAGACAGTTATTCATTCATTTCACTTATCGGTAAAAAGACAGCTCTCTCCAGATCCGTCATTCTCAAGTGCGAACTCAATAAAGAAGCCCGACTCCATCTCTATAAAATGCGAACAGGTTCTAGTTGTGTACAAAAGTCTTCATACCATCTCTATCGACTTGAACTCGTGTCAAGGTGCGGAACTAAGCAAAAGATCAGTGCTAATTCACCTGAAATCTGAATGCGCATTCTCTAGTTCAGTGATCTCATACAAGTGCGAACAGGTTCCAGATTTAATTACGAATTTACCAGTTCGGATCTGTAAAGCGTTGTCAAAGTCTGAGAGTAGAAGATCACAGTGCTAAGCAAACATCATTAGATCTGCACTCCATTTTATCAGGTGTGATCTAGAGCTTAATATCTGTTACTGGTCTTGTGTTAGACCTTATTGTACTTTGTAAATCTACCACTGTTGCATCAAATAATAAGAGAGATCTTTGTTGCTGGGTTTTTTCTCCCTCAAGAGGAGGGTTTTCCCAGGGTATATATTGCGTTATCTTGTCAGTTTCTTGATTTATTTTCTGTGCATTTACTTCTGATCACATAATTTAACACTTTGTCCAAAGTAATTGCTGTGGCTCTCCACTGAGCGGGAGATGTATTCTTTTCAAAGATAAAGATTCGTAGACTATTGATGATGTCCATTTGCTCTCCAACAATGTGTGTAAGATCTGGTTGGAGAGTTGCTGGCGCAAGGTCTGGCTGTTCAATTGGAGCCCAAGGACGCCAAATTGTCATTCTGTGAAGAAGAACTTGCTTGTTGACTGTAAACACGGATGTGTTTAGACAACTTCTGAAAAGCCCCTAAAAATAGCCACCTGCCGAGAAGTATTTTGTTGGAAAAAATCTGGCACATGGGTTTTGTTCATGCTTCAATGCTGAACAAACCCAGTTCCTCAGAATTTTGATTCTGAAACTTTTTCGGAAAAACCCCCTAAAATAGGGGCAACAAGTTTGGTGATTCTGGAAAATTTGACGAGATGGGTTTCACTAGAAAATTATTTTGAATCTGCCCAGCTGATCAGATCTGTGGTAGCCTGTTGCTTTGTGTGACATGCAAGAAAACCTAAGACAAGATGAGAGGAAGTAGACAAAAGATGGATTGGAAGTTTTTAATCTGACTCCTTGAGAAAATCTGTCTCTGAATCCAACCTCAGATTAGCAATCTTCTTCTGCTTCAGATCTTCAAGAAATATTGAAGAACGGTCAAAAACCTTGGCCAGATCTGAAAATGGCATCCTTGAGAGCTTATTGCTGTTCTTGATCATCAACCTGCAATGAAATAATGAGGAGGGACACCTAGATCTTCATAGTATAGACTCAAGCTTTAGATCCATAAGTTTGGGAACTTAACTCATGATCAAAAGTTGATTTGGCTTGATCTGAAGTTCAAAAAGGTGATTTCCACTGATCGTGGAGTGAGTTGGCCAAGGTTGTCTCAAAATATCTTAACTTTTAGTCAATAAACTTGCCTTTGACCCTTTTAGGCATTCCTTTTGAGTTTTGAGCTTTTTCAACATTTTCTATTTTGAATGACCTCTGTTTGATCTCTAATCCAGATTGTTTGGTTGGTCTTGAGCGGCTGCTGGTACATTCGCTGTTGAGCTGGGTCTGAGTTGAAGAGGAGTGCCTGGGAGGCACTAAGCTAGAAAGCTGATTTTATGACCTTGAAAAGGAGGGCGCCTTTCTCAAGAAAGGGCGCTTTCTTTCATGCCTTAGTCATTTTCTTGATCTATTCTTTCAAACTCTTTATTCTAACTTCCTGTGCCTTGATTTGGATTTCCCGTTGATCGGAGAATCAAATGATCCTGTTTGATATCTCATCAGGCAACCAGTTCCGTTTCGCCAAAGATGACTAGATTTTGAATTTCCAGAAGTCAGTGAAAGGTTCCTTTATTCAAGGGCGCCCCTCATTGAAAAGGGCGCTTTTGCCTTTTGCACAGTGATCTTCATCCCGAAAGATGCTCCAGTTTGATCTTGATTATCTGGTGACTGACTTGTCAGATGCTTGTGCTTGCAGTTACGTTATTGAGATTGACCCTAACTTAGAAAACTGTCATGGGAGGCCTTCTGACATCTGACAACATCTGGAGGCTTAAAAAGAAGGGCGCCTTTCCTTGGAATGGGCACCTTTTCCACTTTGATGATCATTTCAACAAGCATTTCTGATGTCTTCGTCAACTGCCTCTTTTTACTCTGCTGATGGTCACTGGTGCTCACTTTGTCAAATAATCTTGTAGATTGTTTCGTTGTCAAGCCAACAGGAGAACGTCGAGGATGACTGCCTTGGATGATTCATCATGATGCATCTGACCCTTGAGAATCAAGGGCGCCCCTCAATGAAAAAGGCTCTTTTTTGCCTCGTGAACTGATTTCTCCTTCGTAGCATTTCCAGAGTTAGCCAAATTTTGGCCTTTTCCGGTTTTGAGAATCTCCTTCGTCAAACATCTTTTTCATCCTTTTTCGCCATGGTTGCATTGTCGAAGCTTTTGAAGTTTAGCTTTCAACACCTGGTATTGGCCAATCTGCCATTAATGGTTGCGGAACTCCTAACTTTGTTCCTGAAAAATAGAAATAGACCCACCAGAGTAAAATGTGTCTTTTGATGATTCTGACTTGATTAGTGTGATCCTGAAGTCGAATAATCCTATCAAAATCATTTTCATTTGTTTCCGGGAAGGTCCTTTTTTTGGGGAATTTCCCTAAAAATAGGGATTTTCAAAATTTCAACCATATGTTCCTTGACAAAAACCTACCAAATCCCTATGTTTGGTTTGACCTAAAACAGACTTTTGACGACACTTTTACATGATTTAGCTCAATTTAAGCAGAATGCCAAAAAATAATTTTGGGTACAACAAATATCATCATAGTCCTCCTTAAAATCTGTCTGACACAGTTTCTTAGGCATTTTCTTCACAGAAGCTCTTGGTTTCTCCAACCATGTTTTATTGATATGATTTGCGCATTGATTTGCCCGTTCCTCGAAGATTCTTCTTGCTTCTTCCTTTGTTTTATATGAAGTTCGATTATAATCAGGGATGCCAAATGCCTCTTGGATAGCCGATTCTCCAAGATGCGCCAAAATCCTTCCATCAAGAGCGACAATTTGTCTTTCCTACGGGTTGTAATGCCTTGCACATTCGACCATTAATTCGGCACACTCGATTGCTGGACGAAATCCAACAGCTTGGATGATTCCATTCCTCATCATCCGGCGGGCAATGGTTGTGGGCAGAAGTCCATTCAATCCATACATTCTCTTTTTGAATTCCACAAAATCAACATGTCCGAGGTTTGTATCTGTGACATTCTTCCATTTGGAATTGATCTTTGACTTCTGTTGAACTCCCTTACTTGCAAACTTCATTGATGTTTTCTTTGACGATTCTTCGGGGGTGGTCATCAACCTGCGAGAAAGAAAAATATATTAACTTCCAATTATGATTTAAAAATTTTCCTATGGAAATTCTAACTTTCAGCTTGTTGAAGGTTAAATTCAATAAAAAAAGCAAGCTGAGAGTAACAACACTTAGTAAATTTTCCGATGATAAAGAGAAGATGGAAGTAAAGAATTCTATCAACTTCGAAATTATACTCTATTGCTGGCAATTTAACTTTAAACTTTGAAAATCTGGTCTGTATTGCCGAAAAAGCAATCAATCCTCTGAAAATTTCATCCTTCAGCTCAAAGTTTCGCTCTTTCTCTTTCACCTCGAAAAAATCAATTACTCAACTCTCAAAATTTCTATCTCTGAAAAAATCTCTCTGATGGAGAATTCTATCTATCGAAAATTTTTCTAACTCTTGAAAAATTCTCTATCTCTAGGAATGGAGAGAGCTAAACCTCTTCTCAAATTGAAATTATGAGTTGATAATGACTTGAAAATGCCTTATAAGGTTGAAAAATTCGATCCATTTAGCAGTTTCTCAAGTTCATTGAATGTAGACTCCTGTTTATCAAGGTAAGTTTCTAAATCTTCACTCTCCATCTTTATCTTCATCGAAATTTTGAAGTCTATCTCTTGGAGCTCGATTTTTCTAAGTGTTAGAAATAATTAAAGGTTCTAATATATGCGAAATTTTGATTTTTTCTAACCTTTAATTGATTTATTTTACCCATGTTTTCTTTTAATTTGGCAATTTTTGTTCAATCTCATGGATTTTTATTTCTTCTCTTTCATGGTTGATTTTCTCATGTCTTGGCCATTTTACAATTCTCCTCTAGGTGCTTCATGCCTTAGACAAATTTTCTTCTCCTTCTCCTCTACAAGTCGGACTTGAAGGTGAGATCTCCATATGCTAGGTGGACTTTTTTATCTCCTTGCCATTCATTCATCAAGACTTAGGTGGACTTGGAAGAATTCTTTCCATCTTCTCTTCAAGGTCAGACTTCTCCAAACTTTTGCCATTCTTCTTGTTATTGGGCGGACTTGGAGTGTCTTCTTCCATTCACTTCAGCAAGGCGGACTTTCCATGTGTTTTTCCATTCATCTTCAAGGTAGGGCGGACATGGAAGAATTCTTTCCATCTTCTATGGGCAGACTTTCTCCAAACTCTTCCACTATATAACTTCTCCTCTAGGCATTTCATGCCTTAGGCAAATTTCATCACATTTTTGGGCAGACTTTGAAGAAGTTTTTCCATTAGGCTGGGCGGACTTTGTGTCTTCCTTTCCATCTCCTCTACAAGTCGGATTTGGAGATGAGATCTCCATATGGTGGGTGGACTTGGAGAGATTCTTTCCACTCCTCAAGGGCGGACTTTCAAGCTTCTTTTCCAAGTGCCAAGGCGGACTTCACTCAAGGCTTTCCATTCTCCACTTTTGACATGGCAGACTTGGCATATCTTTTGCCATTTCTCCTTCCATTGCTGGGCAGACTTGCTGAGATTTGTGCCATGATTTTGGGCAAAATTCCTCAAATATTCATCATCTCAGCCAAGAACCTTATGCTTTTTATCTGCCTTTTTCAACTGGAGGTCTGATTTTTTAATCTGATTTTCATTCTTTTTCCAGATTTTTACTTGTTTTCATCAGATTTTTGATTTAATAGCCTGATTTTTGGTTGCTTTTTATTGATTTTCTCAGATTTTCACATGCTTTTTACTTGACTTTTTTAGATTTTTCATTGATTTTTTGCATGCTTTTTCAATCTAAAGATGGAAACGTTGACTCCTCTATTGGTGGGACCTTGGCACTTTCCAAAAATAGAAAAAGCAAAAAGCAACTTTCTAAAAATAGTAAATCCTAGAATGGTCCAAAAGTGCCAAAAATGAAAAAAGCAAAAAACAAAAAGCAAAAATCCTAAAAAGTAGGAAGTGTTTGAATCGAGTGAAAACATAGGCAATCCTCGTCTACAGGCTCTTCTGAACACTTCTACAACGTTTAAGCACAATTTTAGACTTGAATTCTCAACTTGGCTCAGGCAATGACTCCAGACTCTGGCTTGAAACTCACAGAGTGAAAGATCCTATGAAATTGCAATTCAAAACTAAACCCTAAAAACAAACCACCGAGGGTCCCCATTTATAATGGGGCGATGTGTGATAAGGTCACAACATCTGGCGACACGTGAGGAATGTTCCTGAACATTTCAAAGATAAGACCTGTTTCAAACCCAAAATCTTAAATTAACTCTAACTAACTTGCCCCTTGGTTAAGAAGAGTACTCAAAAAGAAAGATGAATCCTAAATTGTATCAAGACCTTTTATCCTGCAGTTACAAGTGTGTGCAAAAGCGTTAATTTCCGTCTCGTAAGATCACTTTGACTCTTTGGTTCTATCATGGCATTATTGCACAACTTTGTCTTAACTCCAAAAGCATCCTGGATAGAGCCTTGTTGCCAGCAGGCATCCATAGCCCCGACAAGGTTATCTTCTATAATCTCATGGAGATTGCTCTACTTCCGTTGATTTATTATTTTTGTTTTGGGATTGTACACTTGTAGAGATGTCCGCACACCCAAAACCAAGTGTTTTGATCTTTCATTTTCTTTATTTCTCTTCTTTTCATTTATTTAATATTCTTTTCTTTCCACATATTTCCACACTTTCGTTTGTAAGCAGTGAAGCTCACATGGGTTTGAGCATTATAGTGGCACTGAAGTAAGACTTTTGATAGTTTTTCCATGACTTCACCTAGGAGACCATAATGACTCAGAGAATTCGTTAAGTGTGTAAGATATAATAACTGTAAAACTTAAGTTTAAGATACAATAGATGATTCTCTTTCTAGTCAAGTACTAATCTTAACCTTAAGGTACTTTAGAAACAATTAATTTAGGATTCCCAAATGATCCACAGGCATTTATCCAAGGAATGGATTGAACATACCTTGGCAAGGTCAATCCAGAGTGTCCATGTTAGCAACATCACCTTTCTCACAAATGGGAAATCCTCCTTATTCAAAGCCTAAACTAAGGGAAAGCAAACAAAAGCAAGCAAAGCAGACTAATCTAAGAAAGCAGGAAAAACTGAGCTAAAACAAACAAAAGCAAAGAAAGCTAAACTAAAGCAAACCGAACAAAACCAAGCCCAACCAGAAAAGAAAACTAATCTAACTATGTACAAAGGCCAGACTCACTACGAGTCTAAGATTGGAAATAATGTTTGAGAAATTTCCCATTGACTTACCGTAAAGAGCGTTGGTTTGTATCTAACCTTATCCCGGCATATATCCGAGAGTTCAGAACCTCGGCCATATTCTAAGGAGACGGCGGATTCAAGTGATCCAACCAATCCATTCCCGCTCCTATACCCTCATGCTCTGTTTACCTTGAGGATATTGGATAGATTAAAAGCTAGAACAGTCGTAGTTAAGATCTGCAGAAACCAGAGAAAAAGCTTAGTTGCGGCGCACTGTGTTTGTGCACCCTTGTGTCCTACCGCTGAAGTACAAAAAGATAGGAACCTTAGTTTACCATTCCCTTCCCTACGCATTGCTTTCAGCAGAGAGGGACTTCTCCTCTTTATATAACGAAGAAGTGTTGCAAAACATTTGAAATAGATGAACGTTTACAATCAACACTCCAGAGGTGCTAATTTAAACGCCAACAATATCATTTTGCTCCTGAACAGAATAATGGGCAGTCCTCAGGGCGCTCCCTTTGAAACATGGATGCACTTCTTCATTGAGGAGATCACCTCCGGAGTCAGAATGTTTAACTGGTCGAGGATGATCAGTGATAACATCCATGAGCAATTGATTAACCTGGAGAGGACTAAGTCATTTTATATGAGTTCCTATGTCATTTATAGTTCCTATGTCATTTATCTATTGGCCAGAGCCTATAGATATTCCGGATTAATATGCAAAGGTGTTGTGGGAAATGCAGAAAATGAATTCAAAGTGTATGAATGTTACCCTCAATTGCAACTGTCTGCCAAATCCCATTTCAGAAGAGTGCATGATGCATTCTTGATGTAGATGACGAGGATACTATAGGGAGGGACGCATCAAAGGTTGACACATGAAGCAAAGAGCCTCATCAGTAATACGGATCCTGGTACATCTAGTTTCCAAGGTTCACCTATATCAGAGTCTAGGGATTCACTGGGAATCCATTCAAGCTTCCCATCTACCTGTTGTGACCTAATTCACACCTCACCCCATTGCAAATGGGGACCCTTGTAGTTTGCCTTTTTGGGGTTTTGCTGTTGCGCGTCTCATTTTGTTTGGTCTTCGTTTGGGGTTTTTGGGTTTTAAGTTTTGAATGGTCACCCGAGTCGAGTAAAGAGTTTGAGCCTGGATCATTGTGCAAACGTCATCATTGTGCTTACAAGGCCCGAGGGACAAAGATCGACTGTCATTTCAGTCAATTCTGACACCTCCTACTTTTTAGGGTTTTCACTTTGGCCCCCTATTTTTTAGGACCTACTTTTTTGGCACTTTTGAGCAATTATGAGATCCCTATTTTTTAGGGGCTATTTTTAGAAAGTTGCTATTTTTGGAAAATTTCTATTTTTAGAAAGTTTCTATATTTGGGAAGGGCTTGAGTTTCGAAAATCCACTCAGAAGTTCCAAAAACTTAACAGTGCTCTCAGAAAATCAACTTGAAAATTTTATGAATTTGTGGTGAAATTCTGAAAAACGTTAAAAATCTGGAAAAATGGTGAATAATCTGGAAAAATCAGTCAAGAAATCACAGGGAATAGTGAAAAATCTGAGGAATTCATGAAGAAATCTGAGAAATTCATGGAGGAGACTGAAATTTATGATGAATTTGCCTAAGTATGGAGTTCAACCAGCATGGAGAAAGGAGAAGTTAAGGTCAAAAAGCTTCAGCCAGAAGGAGCAATGGCGCAACATGATGGAAAGTCCGCTTTGGAAGTGAAGAATGGCATAGGAAACAACCAAGTCCGCCCTTAACCAAAGGTTGAAATGGCAAGACAAGAAGTAAAGTCCGCTCTGAAGTGGCAAGGAAATGGATGAAGTCCGCCTTGGACAAGAGATGAAATGGCAAGGGAAGGTGGCAAGTCCGCTCAGAAATGGCAAGACAAAAGGTAAAGTCCGCCATGAAGTGGCAAGCCATAAGACAAAGTCCGCCCTTGGACAAAACGTTAAGTGGCATGAAAGATAGCAAAGTCCGCCCTAGGCAAGATGAAAGTGGCAAGCCATAAGACAAAGTCCACTCCAAGATGGCAAGCCATAGGATGAAGTCCGCCCAGCAACATAAAGGAAATGGCTCAATACTTGATGAAGTCCGCTCCAAGATAGCATGATAATGTATGAAGTCCGCCCTTGAGTGGCATAAAAACATGCCAAGTCCACCCAACTGATGGCTTAAAGTCATGCCAAGTCCGCCCAGCTCTAAGCTGATGGAAAGAAATTAAGTGGCCTAAGCAACTAGCAAGTCCGCCCTTGGACAACATTTGATGGCTAAACTAATGAGGAAGTCCGCCATACTTAGAGGAGTAGAAAATTGGAAATTTTGCCTAAGTATGGACTTTGGAAATAAAAAATATGCTTGGCCTTAAGAAAATCCACCATACTTAGAGAAAATAAAATATTTTTTCTAAGTCTAAACATTTATATGTCTAAGAAAATTTGGCCAAGTGATTTAGGAAGATGGAAATAAATTTCGCCATACCTGGAGAAAAAATGAGAAAATTGTTAAAGAAAATTCGCCTGTGATGGAAAGAAAGTTATGGCGAGATAAATTTGGAAAAAAGAAAGATATGGCGAAATAAAATTGGATGATAGAAAATTATGGCTAAGTAAATTGGAAGAGAATTTTCGCCTAAGGCAACGGCATGAAAATGTTGGAAAATCAAATTTTCCTTAGATAAAAATAATTTGCCATAAAATTAATGGGTTGAAAATGACACATAAAATAATTATTTTAATTCTTTATTTTCAACACCTCAAAGAGATAAACTTGAAAAATCAAAATTGGAAAAAGATAAAAAAGAGCTTTATTGGACTGGCGTTGAATTTGGAAACTTTCCCAGATATTATCATTGAAGATAAAAATTGCCATTTGGAAGTAGAGTGCAAGCCAAGTTCAAACTCGATTTGATGGAAACAATTGAAATTTGCTAAATGGGTCGATTTTTCTCATCTTTAAAATTGAATTCACTTCTCATTTTTGCAATCATTCGATTTTCGAGAAAAAAGTTGTGAGAAGAAAATTTGTCTAAGGCAAGAGAGTTGAGAAAGTTTGCAGCAAAGTGAAAGAAATAAATTCATCCCAGCCAGCATTGTGATCGTCACCATTTCTTTTCTTCCAGAGAAGCAGGCAGATTCATTTGCTCCACTTCATTTTGGCGCAAAAGCTTCGTCATTCATTTTCTTTCCAGCATGATTCTTCACAAAGTTTGATTTGACAACTAGCTGGAATACTTTTCGAGTGATTTAAATTTTGAATTCTAAATATTCTCTTTGCTTTTTCTTGCAGATTTATTTTCGAGAAGGTAAAAATGAAGTTTGCCAGCAAGGGTGTGCAACTGCAGTCAAAGATCAAGTCCAAATGGGAGCATATTGTGGACACCAACCTTGGCCACGTTGACCTCGACAATTTCAAGGAAAGAATGTACGGAAGTGACAGACGTCTGCCTACGCCAATTGCGAGAAGAATGATGCGCAACGGAATTGTGCATGTAGTTGGATTTCCACTGGCAAAAGAGTGTCCAGAACTTATGGTGGAATGTGCATTGCACTATAATACACGGGAAAGACAGATAGAAGCTCCTGATGGAAGAATTCTTGCATACTTGACCGAGCAATCCATTCAAGAAACTTTTGGAATTCCAGTTTACAACCGAACGTCCTACCGAACCAAAGAGGATGCACTTAAGCTTTACCAAAATCAGCGAGACCTTTGTGCATTGAACATAAACAAGACTTGGTTGCTGAAGCCCAAACCCACTGTAGGGAGGATGCCGAAGAAGTTGGTCAGAACACATTTCAAAGAGGAATATGGCAACATCGTCTTGCTGCTGAACAGAATAGTAGGCAATCCTCATGGTGCGCCTTTTGAAAACTGGATGTATTATTTCGTTGATGAAATAATTTCCGGAGTGAAGATGTTTAATTGGTCCAAAATGATCAGCGATAGCCTCCATGAGCAGTTGGTCAACCTGGAGGAAACCAAGACCTTTCATATGAGCTCATACATCATATATTTGCTTGCAAGGTATTACAAATATTTTGGCTTGGTTTGCAAGGGTGTAGTTGGCAACGACAAAGGACAGTTCAAGGCCTATGACTGTTATCCACAGTTGCAGCTGAAAGAGAAGTCACATTTCCGGCGAGCACATGACGCCTTCCTTATGTACATCACTCGGCTTCTCCAAGGCGGAACACACCAAGACTCACCCATGAGGCCAAGAGTCTAATTAGCCGATATGGATCTTGGTTCATCCAGTATCCCAAGTTTACTTACATTAGGATTCAAGGATTCTCAAGACGTCCTTATAGACTGCCCATCTATCGGACCAACAAAATGGTTTTGTTGGAAGTTCTAAGGCAGTTGGAAACATATCAAAATATCCAGAGGTCGAAATAGAAGGCATCTGTCACTTTTCCATTTTTCATCGGCAGTATGGAGGAATCATGTCCAACGACGCAAGCAGCGGAGAGTGCTCGACAGGGGATCCAAAAATACCCATTCCTATCATACAAGCCAAGGAATAATTTTGATCCACTCCATCACATTGGGACGGTGGACGGGGAGAAATACAAGCACCAAATAGACTTAGAAGATTTCTAGGCCAATGCGGCTGATGAATATGACGTGAGGAACAGGCTGTGGACAAGATTGCCACTAAGTATGATAAGGGCAACAAAACTTTTCAAGGTCCCTGATCAATTGGAGGATGACGGAGTATATTTGTAGCCAGGCTTCGATGAAAAAGAGCCACTTCCTCCTATGAGATGGTCTGAGTTTGAGGTGGGTGACCTGGCAGCGTTCATGCGGCCTGTTTTCAAATATTCTCAATGGTGGATAGACCAGCAGGTACAGGTTTTGCGGCAAAGAAATGTGCAATTCACGTATGAATTAATGGGGGATACAAAATCCTATTCATCAAATGCTGGTGCATCTCGTGGAGATGGACCAACAGATGCCGCCAACTTGAGAAAAAGGAAAGAAATTGATGAATCTACAAAGCAGGACAAGAATAAAATAATAGATGAAGGGCCTTCTCAAAAGAGGCACAAATCCAAACCTCTTCATTCAGCCATGTCAAGAAATATAGAGGAGATATTAGCCATGGACAAAGAGTCTTGGGAACATGTCGTGATTCCTTCTCTAGTTAGAGATGTTGAACTAATGCAACTGGAAGATGATGCCCAGCCTTCTCCTACAGGCATAGAGATCCTGGAATTAGACAATGACAAAGACATTATGGATGGTGAATTTGAAGAGGGAATGATTTCCACCCTCAAAGGAATCCAAGAAGACCCGTCTGTGCAAGAGATTCATAATGTGCCAGAAATTCAGGAAGAACAAGAAGTGCAGGATATTCAAGAGGTCCAAGATCAACAAGAAGACGGATTTGAGCAGTCAACCATCCCGGATTGGCTAAAAGAAGGATTGAAGAGAAAGGCGCCAGTAGAGGTTCCTGAAGAAGATGATGCCACAGATTTCTTGGCCAGGCTAGAGCAAGTTGCCACAAGAAAGAAAGCCAAGAAATTTTCCGCCATACAAAGGGATGAGGCCGGCAATCGCACAGTGCAGATAGCAGTACCTACAGCTGATAAGTTCCAAGATGAGATTGGCTCGGATGAATATGCCATAACGACCATTGACATGGGTCCAACAACGAAAGGGCAGGAAGTTGAGGACTTTGACAATTCCGTTGCCACTATCAAGTCTAGGCTGGAAAAGGAGGTGGCAAAGAAAAGAGAATACAAGAAAGAGATTGAGCGCCTAAAAGATTATATCCAGCATCTAACCCGGCCACTCAATCAAGGTGACCAACTAGCACCTCCACTTCCAGACTCTTCACTAGAACCAGTCAGAAATTTTGAAGAGTTGACTACGGCAAGGGAGGCTAAAGATTGGATGGATGGAAGGAAAGAAGAGGCGATGGCATTCGCGGAAAAGTTGGCACATGTGTATGAACAAGCTTCCCTTCTGCTGTCACGAGTTGCAGACTTAGCGGAATCATGGGATGGCCTCGAAGATATTCAGAATAAGATTATCCCATGTATTCGAAAACTAAAAGGCATCTCGAAGCAAAAGTTGATCGATGACAAGGTTATTGAGGCAGGAGCTGCATATGATTTTAGTGGCTGGTACTATGCTTTGATTTCATGAAGAGGAGTCCTGGAAAGGGTAAGGCAGGATGGTGCCAAAGTTGAAGAACAGGCAAAGGAGATTCGAAGTAAAATTTACCAGATAGCGGTAGACATGCTCGACAAAGATACTGTCCGAAAGAAACACTTGCGGCCACAAAATTTAAAAGACCAAGTGCAAAGGATTTTCTCTACCACCTCTGGGCCAATCATGAAAGAAAATTTCACCAGGGTTTTCAACTTCATGACCGTCAAAAATACTTTCTTGCTGCAGGAACCAAAATGGGTGACCACTTTTGCAGAATGTGCTGAGAGTTTGGACTTGCTAGAATACAACATCAATGTGCTTCCGGACATTGCCATGGAGGAGGTCAGCCTGATCGTGTCCAGATTCGCCGAATGCAATGTCGTACAAGTGGATAAGGATGCAACTCCAGATGCCTGAAGTTCTCTCCAGTTAACTGGCTGATGTTTTGGAAACCCTAATTAGGGTTTAGTTGTGTTTGATCTTGGCCGTTGATCTCATTTTAATCTTGGCCATTCGTTGTAATTTGGGATTGCTATATAAACCCCCCCCTTCTCTCTCATATCATAGGAGATTAGATTAAGAGGAGATATATAGAGGAATCAATAGAGAATTAGAGAATTAGAGATTAGATTCTAGAGAATAAGAGAGAGTTTTATGAGATTGTTGCGAAAACACTATTTTGATAATAAAGTTCATCATGCATGAGGTGCTTTGAATCCTTTGATTGTCAAATGGTTGCATGGTTGCATATTCTCTTTCTCGTCCAGTAGATTTGAATTAAATGTATGTTAAAAGAATGACAGATTGATAACAAAGATTAGTGAAACTTAGCTCATACTTTCTTTGAGTGGATGCTTTTCATTCAATGTGTAAAGTTAGACTGAGCTTTATCGTGGATGCTTAACTTCTGTTTGGATAATTATTGTTTGATTTGATGGTAGTTATTCATAACGTGAAAATCATAAGCACATTCCCAGAAGATTGCACATGCTTTGTGTAGTTGTCGTTTACCGTGGCGAAGCAGAGTATTGTTTATTCGGTTTCATTCAATCTTTGTTGTCTCTTGATTTCGTAGGACTAGCATAGGATTTCTAAAACCCTTACTCTTTTTCACCTTTTTTATAAAATCCAAAATGACACTGTATTCATGTCTCCACCTTCCTGAGTAACCTACCAGAGTTAAATCCCAATTGTGCCCCCAGCAAATCACATCAAACCACAGAGCATATCCACATTCATCTTAAACATTGGAATTACCTTATGATCTTACTCGCAATCTTAGCATATGAGGTAGTTTTTCAAGAGGGGATATAGTGTCTTTGACACTTTATTCTAGAATGTTTGTTGTGTCATAAAACACGCATCAACACTACCCCACCCACAAAATGATTCTATTGGAAGTTCTTAGGCAATTGTAGACTTATCAAAACATCCAAAGGCCAAAGCAAAAAGCAGCCGTCACTTTCCCATTCTTCATCGGGAACATGGAAGAATATTGCTCGTCTGCACAGGCAGCTGAAGGTGCTAGACTAGAAATGCAGTGGTATTCGTTCACATCGTTCTGATCTAGAGCCAATTTTGATCCTCATCACCACATCGGAACCGTGAACGGAAAGAAATATAAACACAAAGTAGACCTAGAGGATTACTGGGCCAATGCTGCGAATGAATTTGATGCTAGGAAAAGATTGTGGTCTAGACCGCCTGTCAGCTTAATCAGAACGACAAAACTCTTCCGTGTGCCAGACCAACTTGAAGATGATTGTGAATTTACACAACCAGGTTTTGATAGAAGTCAGCCTTTTCCTCCCGTGCACTGGTCAGAACCGAAAATCTTTGACTTTGCCATCTTCATGAGACCTGTCATCAAGTATTCACAATGGTGGGCAGATCAGCAGATTAAGGAACTACGGCGGAAGGGTCTACATTTGACATACACTATGATGGGCGAAACAAAATCTTATTGTTCGAGTGTTGGAGCATCCCAAGGAGACAAAGGGAAAAGAAATTACAAACGAGGAACCTGCCAGGAAGCAGCAAAGACCGAAGCCTATTCATTCTGTTGTCTCTGCGAATGTGAATGAAATTTTAGACATTGATGAATCTCTGGGAGATATAAGGATTCCCTCTCCTATCCCTGTTTGACCAGATGATGATGAGCCTCCATCACCCACAGGCACCGAGATTTTGGAATCGGACAATGAGGTTGACATTTTGGACAGCGAGTTTGAAGAAGGAATGATTTTAGCCCTGAAAGAAATACAAGAAATTCCAGGCACGTAGGATATTCAAGACATTCAGGGAGAGCCCGATACTGAGCAGCCAACCATCCTTGATTGGCTGAAAGAGAGATTGAAGATGAAGGAACAGAAAAAGTTCCAAAAGAAGAAGATGACATGGCCGATTTCTTGGCCAGATTAGAAGCAGTCAGTGCAAGAAAGCCCGCCAAAACATTCTCCACCATCCATAAAGATGAAACCGGGCATCGTACAGTCCAAGTTGCTCTACCGACAGTTGACAAGTCTAGGGAGGAAATTACTCCCCAGGAATATGCCATTACCACTGTCGATTTGGGCCCTACAACAAAAGTACAGGAGGTGGAAGAATTGAATAATTCTGTTGCCACTATCAAAGCAAGGCTAGAGAAGGAGGTAGCAAAGAAAAAAATAGTATAAACGAGAGGTTGAAAGACTCAAGGAATATATTTAGCATTTAACTAAGCCTCTTGATCAGACTAGCTCAACAGCTCCTCCATTGATGAACACTTCTCAGGAGACTCTTGAAGAGGAGAAGAATATAGCCAAGGAGACTAAGGAATGTTAATCAGCAACAAAGAAGAGGTGGCTATATTTGCAGAAAAACTGGCATTGGCATCCGGGCAAACTTCTTCTTTGCTCTCGAGAATTGCAACATTGGCAGAAACATGGGATAATGCTCAAGATATTTGAGACAAAATCATTCCGTGTCTCAAAGTGCTTAAAGGAGTGCCAAAGCAAGAGCTGGTCAGCGGAAAAGTAATTGCACCAGGCGCAACTTATGATTTCAGTAGCTGGTACATGACATTAATCACACGGAGCGAGATCCTAGAAAAGATAAAGGTAGATACTATCCAAGTTGAGGAAAGGACAAAAGAAATCTAGGAGAAGATTCTATCTGTGGCTGCAGATGTGTTGAAGAAGGACATTGTGTGAGCAAACAGCCTACAGTTTGAAAACTTGAAGCACAAGATTCAGGAAATCTTCTTCGCCACTGCTGGACCTATCCTCAAACAAAATTTGACTAAGGTTGCTGACTTCCTATTCATCTTTCGTACTTTCTAGCAGCAGGAATCAGAATGGGAAGATTGTTTTGCAAAATGTTCGGATGATTTAGATCTGTTGGAATTCAAGGTTAATGCGCTGCCACTTGTCACGATCGAGGAGGTCGGCATGATAGTTTCCAAATTTATCCGGTATAACACCACAAAAGAGGATAGGGATGTGCCTCCCCAAGAATAGCTCTTCACTTCAGTTCACTTGTTAGCTCATTGATCATTGCCTCTATTTTGGAAAACCCTAATTAGGGTTCCTTATTTTTTAATCTTTGCCATTGATTCCAGATTAATCTTGGCCGTTCATTGTACTCAGGAAACTCTATAGATACCCCCCTCTCATTCTCTCATTTTCATTGATGAATAACATGATATAGAGCATAGATAATAAGAGAGTTTTATGAAATTGTTGTTAAAGACTATTCTTGATAATAAAGTTCATAATGCATGAGGTGCTTTGAATCCTTTTATTATCAAATGGTTGCATGGTTGCATATTTCTCTTCCTCGTAAGGTAGATTTGAGTTAGAATTTCTTTGAATGTATGTTAAGGGAATGATAGATTGATTGTAAAGATTAGTGAAACTTTGCTCATACTTTCTTTGGATGGATGATTTCTATCAATGCATAAAGTTAGATTGAGCTTTTGATGTGGATGCTTCATTGTTTACTTCGAATGGTATTGTTCTATTGATGGTGTTGTTCGTAGTGAAAAATTTTTAAGCACAAATCCCCAAAAGATTGCACTTGCTTTGTGTAGTTGTCGTATAGCATGGCAAAACAAAGTATTGTTCCTTGGTTTCACTCAATCCTTACTGTCTCGAGTTCGTAGGACTAGTATAGGATTCCTCAACCCTTGCTCCCTTTTTTCACATTTTTTTTAATCTAAAATCAGAAAATTCAAAAAAATAAATAAATATAACACTGCATTTAAGTCCTTGCTTTCTAAGTAACTTGCTAGAGTAAATCCCTTTGTGTTACTAGCAAAATCACATCATCCACAGAGTTTATCCACACCCAACCTACGAAACATTGGAATTGCCGTATGATCTCTCTTGCAATCTTTGCATACTAGGCAGTTTTTCAAGAGAGGATAGAGTATCTTTGGATTCTTTATTCTAGAGTGCTTGGTGAGTCATAAAACACGCATCAACATGTCTGTTTTGAAATGAGAATTGTGTGTTGAGCTAGAAACGGTTGCCATTGTAATACCTATGGCACAACACATTCCATTTATTTGTAATTTCAAAGTATTGAAACTGAATAACTTAATTCATTTGAAAAAATTAAATGTGTTATAGATACCTAGAAGAATGAAAACAAAACAAAAACTTCAAAAAACTAACAAAAGAGTTCATTTAAAAAAAAAAAAAATTACTAAAAAAACCCAAAAAACTTCAAAAAACCTACTTCTTTGGAAGAAATCTTCCTGTATGATCTTCTTGGCAACAAACAAACACTTGCAAGTGCTTAGGAATAGCACAACAATCAACTTCAAATGTTCAATGATCAATCTTCAACTCTATTCATGCTTGTGCAAGCAAGAAAAAGAGTTCAACAATAGAGGTAAAAAGTTTTGATTTTTATTCACAAATTGATAAATTAGTTTGTTTTTTCCTATTAGATGTTTTAGGAGACATGAATTAGGGTTGGAGGCATTTTTTAATGTCTAAAAGTAAAACAAAGTCAAAAAAATATTAAAAATGTGCAAATTCTGTTTGAAATCTGGGGTTGGGTGTGTTTTGCTGCTGGGTTCGACCCGGGTTCTGCACGAATTCGGCAAGGTCGGACGCTGTTCGGACCCACAGGGAATTGAACCCAGACCCTGAACCGGACCTTGGGCCTACCCCCCATGAATCGGTAACATCGGAATAATATAATAATAATTTATAAGTTTCCTAAATGTGACTAAGTTATAATGTTGGAAAAATGACAATTGATTATTATTACATTGGATTAAAAAGCAAATAAAATATTGAATATTCAAATAAAAAAAAATTAATTATTATAAGAAGTAAAAGGGATGGATATTCAAAATAAAGTAAAAAGTTTTAACTACATTTTAAGGTTGGCTGGAAAAAGCAAATTCATTCGGAAACCCTTGTGTAGGGCTTTGGTTCAAATTATTCCTTAAGGATGAAAACCCTCTTTGAACTTCGAGAACTAGAGGATGAGAATCTTTTGATTTCTAGAGTTGACCTCAATAAGAGGTCAAATTTAGGCTTTACATGTTATTATAGATAGTAGGTCAGAAATTTTTTTTAAAAAAAATTATTCATTCCTATTTCACCAATGCTATTATTTCCAGAATAAAATATTTTGTTAGCTGGTTGAAGGATAAACCTAGCTGTGTCATCCTTGGAGGGCAGCAATTGGAAATTATTTTTCTTTGCAAAGGTTTTGATTGAATGTAGCAGGTGTTGAAGGCTTTAAAAATCATTATTTTGTGTTGACATGGAGTGTCATACCATTTTGCTAGTCTACAAAAAAAAAGAAACGAAAATTAAAATATGTTGTGAGGAGTTGTGGGTCCTCTCCAAAGGCATCAACTCACATTTAGCATATAGCAAAAGGAAACACAACCTTCCTAGGGATTGTGGGTCCCCCTCCTGTCCCCTCTGCGCCCTCCCCCCCACAACAAGCTGCCCACCTTAAAAAGGAGAATTTAATTTATAAAAAAATAAAAACAATTGACCGCAGGTGTAAGGTGGCATGGGAAGTTAATAGTCCTTAAAAAGGCTAATTTGTTGTTGCCAATTCAGTGATGTGGAGGTGTGAAATTTAGAAAAGGGAGAGGAGGGTCCTAAATGCAATAGAACCCTAAGACCAAGCCTTCCCTTTTTTAGGGTTTCATTTAGATGCAAATCAACAAGGTGATTAGATTGACTTTCAACCATGAAGGTGAGTCAATCAGACCTAGATCTGCATCTTTGTGGGGGTTGGATGTGAATTGGAATTGATTTTCCTTGATTAACCTAATTAAATTGCGCCCTAATATGAAAATGCCAAATTTCGACAATCGGGAAACAATAACAAAAATTTGCAAGCAGATCTGAGAAAGGCAGAACTCTGTGCACTTGTCATGTAAATTCGAAGATGGTTTGAATAGGAGGATAGGGCTGCCCAAGGATGTCTATGTCCTTGTAGGGATATTTTGGAGCTGTTTTCACAATCCTCTGATATCGGATCTGAGATCCCGATTCTGCCTGCAAATTTGTCGTATCACTGTTGGATAATTCTATAAGTGAGTTTCCATGGCTTGTCAAGGTGTAGGGCTTTGAATGCAACAATGAAAAATGGATCTTCAAGCTTCCTTCAATCTCTTCTAAACCTAAAACCTGCACATTCAAAGAGAGAGGGAGGGTTGTGCCATTTAGGGGATTTCCCTAGTCAAACCTTGTGCTAGTGTTTCCACTTCCACAATGGCAATGTCAATGATAGGAAAGATAAATGATAGGAAGGAATGATGAAATCACAAAGTGCTGGAACTCACCACCCTTCAATGGCTTCCTTGGAGGATTGAAGTAATGCACATCACCTAAAGGTCTTGGATCTTGCTTGAATTTTTTGAATTTCTTGGAGACTTACAAAAGGGTTAGCCTTCAAAGTTCAAACAATGATAACATGAATATGCATAAACTCACATAAGATTTGACATGATGTTTGGATCTTGAATTGCTGCAATAAAGCTCTGAAATGCTGCTCTTGATTGCTTTTGACTTGCTCTTAATGTTCACTTCTTGTTAGATATTTCTTGTTAGTGCTAGATAGATTTCAAATGTTGCAATAACTAGGCATTTATAGGCATTTATTCAATTTCCGACAAATTAGATCCCGATAGCCGACATTTGCAACTTGAATTAGAAATGATAAAATGCCGACATCGACATGTTCAAATTTGGGACCAGGCAGAATAGGGTGACGTTGCCACCATAGGGCATCTCTACCCTTGCCCTATTAATAAGGTGTTAGGGGCAAAGTATCAAATGAATGCATTTGGTTTCCACTTGCAACTTATTGGTAATTGTTAAAAATAAGTCATAGAATGCATAATTTGGGAAATCAGGTGCTTAATCAGGTCCAATAAATAAAGGGGAGCAAAACATAGTGTGAAATTGTCAAGGGTGACAATTTATAACACTACAAGGTGGACGAGAAAATCTTAGAGAGAGTTTAAAAATTGCAAAATAACTCAAGGTCAATGCAGGTGGGAAAACAAATACATAAGTTTGTTTATGCTTTCTTGAGGACTCCACTACCTAAGCCACTAGCCTCAAGGAAAGATATTATTTTTTTATTTGTTTTTATGGTAACCTCCACTATCTGAAGTCATCGCTGGTCAGGGGAATCACAGGTAGAAGTTAATGAATTGCAGATTTAAATCAGCAGCCAACCACCACACATACCAGGTTTCTTTATTGTACCATTTGAGATTTATTAAATATTATTTAGGCGATCATTGCTATGTTGAATTATGAATATTCCATTAAAAAAAAAGGATAAAATAAATTTTGAGTCAGTTTTATTTATTTAAAGTTTTGCAAATTGAAAAATAAAAAAATCAGACTTCTTGAAAAACATCGGAAAATATCAGATTAATTGGAAATTTAAAAAGGGAATATTTCATTGGTATCTAAGCACTTTTTCTACCAGCTGTGGGAAAAATATTTTTGTGAAAAATATGTAGGCCTGGTTTCATCCATGAAGGTGATAGGGAATTGAATTTTTATCAAAGGGAAAGGAGGAAAGATCAGATTAATTGGAAATTTAAAAAGGGAATATTTCATTAGTATCTAAGCACCTTTTCTACCAGCTGTGGGAAAAACATCGGAAAATATCAGATTAATTGGAAATTTAAAAAGGGAATATTTCATTGGTATCTAAGCACTTTTTCTACCAGCTGTGGGAAAAATATTTTTGTGAAAAATATTTAGGCCTGGTTTCATCCACGGAGGTGATAGGGAATTGAAATTTTATCAAAGGGAAAGGAGGAAAGATCTGGATCAGCTGAAAATCATTTCAGGACAGCAGGACACATAGGTACCTTGAAAGACAGAGGTAATGGCTCAAAATAATAGGAATGTAGAAGATGTCCAGTTTGAGAGGCTTTTACAGGGACATGGATGGTTAGTGGATATGATGGCACAATTGGTTTTGACCATGTAGAATAACAACATATTGAGGGCACACATTGATGAAGTTAGCTCGTTAGGGGAAAATGTTCACCAAAATGCCCAGGGTATAGTTGCAGTTCTATTGCGAGGCCTTTCCAACCAAATTTTATCCACAAGGAAGAGGTAGTTATGGAGCCAAAAGTGCAAACTTCAATAGTTGATGATATAGTGGCCAGTTATAAGGAGTGTAGACTCCTACCAGCTGAAATTAAGGAGGCCATGTCACTTGCAAATTTTATGAGCCTGGAGAAAATCAAGGGTGGTCAGAGAGCTAAGACAAGGCAATAAACAAACCCACATGATTTCCAACAAGCATTGGGGAAATTGACAATTCCCACATTCGATGGATCAAATAAGATTTTAAGTGTACCACATGCTAGTGGATACAAAAACTAGTCACATTTTTTTCATTGAGACCCATGATGGAGGATAATGCTAAGTTAAATAGAAGTCTATAAAATTCCTTCACAGGTATATATTTAGGATTAACGCCAAATATAGTAAGTAGTTTTGAGCATGACGAAAATTAGGGATAGGTGTGTTGGAAATATTGTCATTGATGTCAATACAGTAATGAAGATGTGAAGCCAGATGTTACATACAATGACATTGGTGAGTGCAAGCCAGATGTTACATACAATAACATTGGTGAATGCAAAGAACAAATAGAGAATATCGAGCTAAACACATTATGCAATCCTTCCTTGCCACGTACCCTTGTATGCACAGGAGTGGCAACTCTTTAA
Source organism: Sequoia sempervirens (assembly GCA_007258455.2). Lineage (NCBI taxonomy): Eukaryota > Viridiplantae > Streptophyta > Pinopsida > Cupressales > Cupressaceae > Sequoia > Sequoia sempervirens. Next base: position 658,111,343 of record VDFB02270651.1, read on the forward strand.
CATTATTGGTAGATCATTACGGGTTGGTCAATGAACAGCAAAACTATTGATGGTTGTTGTACGTTGTCTTTATAATTGCCTCTGTTTGGGAAACTCACACTATACTGCATTTACCCAGTATTACTGAGGCACTATCTACTAAATATTATCACTATACGTTAGACATTTATTTGAGTCATATTATCAGTAACATTACCTTCAGGAAATCAGAGCTCTGAGTCGACCACAAGATGATTATTTCAAAGGCTGGGATAACATTAATATTATTAAGGCAGCGATTACAGATGACAAATATAATAATATTAATAACGACTATGTCTTGAGAAGAGTGTGAGTAACAAGTTTCTAAGGCAGCGATTAAAAATGAAAAGTGGCGATTAGAGAAAAGCAGTGGTTAAACATCCATTAAGGCAACGATTATATTTAACAAGAGATTTGAATAATGAAGTGATTCGATTGAAGGATATGACTAAAGAAAATGATGTCTCTTTATCTAGAGATGCTGAACAGATACGAATCATAAAAGGGTGCGAATATATCAATGACGTCTCTTCCAAAAAAGATTCTAAATCTGACTCAACCATGAAGATTCGAATCTTTCTATAGGTGTCTTTTTGAAGAATCAAAGTATTGAATCAAGACGTGTTTGTTCATTACCAGATGTGAGCCCCAGAAAGCATCAAAATCTGAAAGGACGTATCTCCTAGGACTACCGTTGGAAAGATACGATTAAGAAGAACACTTTTCTGGATTAATACGAATTAGGCTAAGTTTAAGAAACTCAATTGTTGAAGTATGAGATACAGATGTGTTGAAAAGGACGTAACTCACATACAAATGCGGTTCATAAAAGACGTGAGTTTTCATTAAGGGAAATGCTTAATTTAGAAGGAATACAGAGACGCAATTCTCCACTAAAGAATCATTCATTTTTGAAGAGGTGCGCTTGTTCTTGAAGACAAACAAACTTAGAAATTATAATAGATTAAACACATAATGCAGAGTTAATGAAAAGCAAATCAAGATCAACATGATTTAGTTAAGGCAAACAAATTCAGATTTTCTTTATGAAGAGACACTCTTGAAAGTTGCAAGTATTGTTGTGTTCTTTCAGTTAAAAGATGCAATGTTTGAGTAAAATATATGAATGACATTTCATTCAAAATCTGTGTGTGGGTGTTTTGAGGATTAGCAGATCAGTCAAGTGTCCCATCTCTTTGTGTGGGCTTAGGGTGATATCATTTATCACATAGAGCAGATTGGAGAGTTGGGAATGTGCAGATCAGATTGAAGGCTGTCATTCATCCATCAAGACAAGGTTTGATGCCTTGCACTAGGGGTTGGTGCTCCTTGTAGGTAGGAGCCTACTAAATTTGTAAAGGTCTAGGTGATCCTTGTAGGTTACACTCTACTAAATCATCCTTTTGTAAATCTGTAGGTTGGTGCCTACTTTGAAAAAATATTATTTCAATAAAGTTGTGTCAACTTGGGGAAATTGGTTCATATCAAAAAGTTGATTGTGATAAGTTTCAAAAAGAATAAAATTGAAAGTTTGTGTTGATTTACTGATTCACCCCCCCTCTCAGTAAATCTTTGTGCTCTTCAAGGTGCACCTAAGAAGGCTATAATTTTGGTTGTGTTGAAAGAATAAAGAGACCATAGGAACAAGTGTTCTTAGGTGCCCTTTATTCTTGGAATGTGTTGAGAAAATATAGGCCTAATTAAATAATAATATTATTCAGTTATTTTAGCCATGTGTGAGATGGGTAATAGGTGGAATATGTAATTATTTATTAATTGACTGTGAGGAGATGGAAAAAGGTGGTTAATTAAATAGTATGATTATTTAATTATAATGGACTATAGGTATAGGGGACTGTTAGAATTATTGTCATTGATGGCAAAGGTGTATGGAGTTCAATGGCAAGTTTATTATTATTGATATCACAATGAAAGTCACCTCATTCCAAGGGCAATCTTTACTTCCTCAAGGCAGCAATAAGACAAATTTAAAGTCATATCTATGCTGGACGACTTTATCTAAATTTAGCGACCTCATGAAGTTTAAAAAATTAAATTAAATTATTCTTTACGTTGGGCCAACCCCCCTCAATAATGAGGCCCATTTTTTTTGGAATTGAATTTAAATAAATTCATTTTATTCATAGCGCCGCCCCCCTCATAGAGGCGCCCAAAAAGAAAAGAAGAGAAAATTTGAATTAATTTCTTGTTATAGGGGCTGATCCCCTAAATGGAGCACCCAATTTTTGTGATGAAAAGGTGCAGAGAAAGGTATAAATAAATGAATAGTTGCCTCCTTTCTCAACTAATGCATCCATTCATGAAGTCACCTCCCTTGGAGAAAGAACAAATAGAGGTTTTGGAATGTGGAGAAGAGAGTGTGTGGAGAACAAGTTGATAAATCATTTATACATCAGCAGATTTGAGAAGAGAAATAAATTGAAAATCATTCAAAGACAGATTTTTGAAGGAGAATTATTAAGGAGAACAAATACTTCATTTATCAAGAGGTTGGTGCCTCATATTGAGGTTGGTGCTTCATAGTGGAGGGGTTGGTGCCTCTTTTTGAAGGAGATTGGTGTCTCATATTGAGTTGGTGTTCAAGTGTTGGGGATTGGTGTCTCTAGTAGCTTGGTGCATACAAAGTTTGTAAGATATTTTTATATAAGCAATATTTTTCCGTGGTTTTCTCTTGAAAGGGTTTCCATGTAAATCTTGTGTTCCTCTTGTGTTCATATTTATTTAAGTTGTGCATTTGAAGTGATTGTGGTTGTTAATTTGAAAAAGTAAAAGATAGTCTTATATTGATTCACCCCTCGCCCCCCTCTCAGTATAAGCTTGTGTTAGTCAATTGGTATTAGAGCAGGTTCCTGCATAGTATAGCTTAATCATAAGAACACACATGGCCTGCCAAGAAGGATTCTCCTCTAACAAGGCTCCATTGTTTGATGGGACAAATTATTGGTTTTGGAGCGTAAGAAAGCACACCTACTTAATGGCATTTGGATTTGATATTTGGCAATTGGTTGTGGATGGTTATACTGCACCATCACCTCCACCAACGAATTTGGTAGGAAAGAAGGCCAGCAAAAATAATGCGAAAGCCATGATTGCAATTTTATGTGAAGTATTTGAATCAGAATTTGTCAAAGTAATGCATTGCGCATCGGTGAATGATATGTGGGACAAACTACAAAAAGCCTATGAAGGGGATGACAAGGTTAAGAAGGCCAAGCTTCAAACCCATAGGAGACAATTCGAAAGTCCAAAGATGAAGGATGAAGAAAACATTACCAACTATCTGCATCGCATGGATGAGATTGTGAATACCATAAAGGGTCTTGGTGACAAAGTAGAGGAATCAATGGTTGTGCAAAATGTATTAAGGTCTCTACCTTTAAGATTCAATGCCAAAGTTTCTATCATAGAAGAAATGAAGGATCTGGATAAGTTAACTATGGAAGAGCTACATGGGATCTGTTGATGCAAGTTTTGTGACCTACACTAGACAGTAGAATAAAGTGTCCAACGGCTACCCTATCCTCTCTTGAACAAAATCTCCTGCATGCTAAGATTGCTAGAAAGATCATGCATTCAACTCCAAGGTTCCTTCATGTAGTGGATAGTCTCAGTTGGCTCGATGTGATTTTGCTGGTATTTGAAGGGGACTTACAAAATTGTTCAGCAACAGAGAAAGGAATTTGAATGCTCGAAGGTTTGTCTATAAAGCTCTTGTTTCCTAAACTAACTAGAAAGTACTGAATTTAAATGAGTGCAAGGTTTAGAAAGTCTAAATTCTATCCTAAATGTGGGATATGGAGCTCAACTTCAACAAACTTCAACCGAACTTCGCTTTGCCTCGTGTTAGACAACTTCTGTGGAGTCGGTGCAATCTTCAAGGGAGGTGACTAAAGATATTCAAACCACCACTTCACATGAAGATACCATCACAACGATGCATACCATCATTCAAACTGTGTTTGAAGTTATGTCCACAATGTTTCTAGTTGACCACACAAGGCGTACACACCGTCAGTGAACCCACTAGTGGTATGGATAAGCGAAACTTGCTTAGGTTAGACACCACATTCCATTACTATTATCTATTAGCATGAAATGAAATTTATTCCACTTTAAGCTACTACTCGAATCAAAAGGACGAAGAAACCTTTCTAGCTACTCACAACAAAAGACGAGATCATCATCAATGAAAACTCTTTTTATTGAGAGTGTTCACAACAATTTCTTACAAAGTTCTCAAAGGAAAAACTTTCCTTCTTCTTCAAACTATCCTACCAATCTATGCTACACTATCAGTCTCTCTGCTATTCTATGATCCTGATCTAATGAATTACAAATGAGGGGGGATGCCCCTTTTATAGTTGGCCCAGTCCAATGAACGACCCAGATTACAATCAGAATGAAGGGCTCAGATTGAGCCACATAAGCCCTAACCCTAGAAACTGCCACTAAGAAGAGTGGGGTAATAAATGAGCAATTAATGTCCACCATCTTCTAGAAGATTCCTGTCTAGAAACGTGTTCGCATTGTTCTTGTTCTTCTTCTTGACTACAAATTGGATGAGTTTGATCATCGTGGCTTCAACTTCTTGAAAGGGTATGGCAGGCACGTTTTCGATCTGACTCCAAGGCGGCAACTTCTTTCTCGTGCTCGATGATGATTTTCTTCTCAACTAGCATTCTCTAACTCTGAACTGCATGAGGATGATTATTTCTCCACCCCTGATCCTGAAGGATTTTCTTATCTTGAACTCGAGCATTTCTTCCTCGCCATCTACCTCTCTAAATTGAGTGCATATTAGGTTATGCCAACACTTAGCCATTTCTTGCAACTTTTCTTCTTTCGAGGTTGAAATGTAGTCTTGGAGTATTTGCTCCATCACTTCAAGTCATCATCTTTTGGTCTGGCGTTCAGCCTGCAAAACAAACAAAGAGAAGGACATCAAAACACTTTACAATATAAATCCACTTTACTTACCTGATATCCATGTTTTGATCTCCACGGTCTGGGTGATCTTCGGATATGATAGGGTTCATCATTTTTCTCTAGCCAACTTTGCTTTCTTTGTAACTTTCATCACGGGCGCATTTAGCATTTGTGAGCTAGGGCGCTTATCATTCTGATATTTGAGTTTCACTTCATCTCCAAATTCTTCATGCCTTAGACAAATCTCCCCTTCCTGAGGGTGCATTTGAGGTGGGGTCAAGGAATTTCAAACACCCTAGAATATTTTCATATCTTCACTCTAGCTTGGAAAATTATTTCCCCCTAGAAATTTCATCACAAATCACCAGAAAATTTTACATCCTCTGCCTAGGAAGCTTCATCAACCAGGCACCCATCAAAAATCTCCACTTTACAATCTTAGGCAAGGTGTGGAGAGCTTCAAAATTATTCCCCTCAGAATATCCAAGACCCAGAAAAAGATTTTTCCTCAAAAATATTTTTCATGTGTACACCTACGAAGGGGTACATTTAATTTTTCTTTACCCTTGAAAAATATTTATTTCTAAGGTTTATTTATCTCTCCAACCTTGAGCGCAATTACCTAAGCCAACTTTCATTCCCAACTCCTTAGACAATTTTCTCAACGTCTTTCTCTTGAGCGCATTTGGCAAGGTCAATTTTCAAGCCAATATCTTGTCAAGGGCACATTCAAGGGGTCCAACTTTCATTTTCTCAGACTTAGAATATTTTACTATCTCCCTCTTCAAGCTAGGCACATTCAAGGGTAGCTACTTCAGGTTTTCTTGCCTTAGAAAATTTTCAACACTTAACCTTCAAGTTTGGGCGCATATGACTAGGCTTACTTCAAGTTTTCAAGGCTTAGTCAATTCTTAAGCTTCCCCCTCAACTTGGGCGCATTTGGGGGTGCTTACTTCCAATTTCCAAACACTTAGTAAAACTTCCACTTCATCTCCCATCCTAGGCGAATTTCAAGGGTCAAGCTTCAAGTTTCAATGCCTTAGAAACTTTTCTTACCCCTTCTCAAGGTCAAGGTGCATCTTAGGGGTCTTCCAATTTTAGACACTTAGAAAAAATCTTCAAGCTCTCCATGCAAGTTGGGCGCATTCTACTAGGTTAGCTTCCAGTTTCAAGTACTTAGCCAAATTTTCAACCCTCTCACCTTGAAGTTTGGGCGCATTTCACAGGTGGTGGAGGAATTTCGCATGCTTTGAAAACTTTTCCAAACTCCACCTTCAGGATGGGCACATTCATGGGTTCTACAGGAAGTTTCACCACTTAGAATATTTTCCTTCACCCACCTCCAAGACAGGGCGCATTTGACTAGGGGGGAAGGAATTTCCTAGCACTTAGAAAAAAATCCAAGCCTCTCCCTTGCTCTGGGCGCATTTGGGGGTAGCTACTGGAATTTTCAAATGCCTTAGTACTTTTTCCTCCGCCATCCTGTACCTTGGGCGCATTTGAGGTACTGAGCAGGGACTTTCATACTTAGAAAATTCTTCACCCTACCTTCATCTTCTTGAGGGCACATTTGGCTAGGCCGGCAGGAACTTCCAACGCCCTAGTAACTCTCTCCAAGCCTTGTGAAAACAGGGCGCATTTTAGTGGGGTAGGAGGAATTTCTCCTGCCTTAGTCATTTTTCAGTTTGCTTGCCCTGCTTTCTATTTTTATTAGGCCCCCAAATTCTCATACTTCTGCAACTGGGATTGATTTGGAATTCGGGCCACAAGATCCTCATCGCCTAACTGACCTATTCATACTACCATCTTATGTTGACCTGCTATTTATAGCTTGTTTCTGGAGGTGACTTACTATTTATAGTAACCGCTTGATTTTAGGACTTCTGCAACTTTGCTTGACGTGAAATTTGTTCCATGGGGTCCTCGTGGGTTGATTGACTTGTTCACACTGGCATCTTGTGTTGACCTACTATTTATAGCCTGTTTGAGAAGTGACTTACTATAAATAGTAAGTGCTCATATTGCCTTCAAATTTTACCAGTGGATTCCTTGAAAGATACAGATTGCAATGGGATACATCAGTTTTCAGGGATTCTGGCGTTTGACCCCTCATTTTGAGTCCCGAAGCTGGAAACCCTAATCTGACTTGCATGTCGCTCAAATGATCTCCGTTTGACCCTGTTTCTGTTGCATGTTGCTCTGTTCGTGATGCCGAAGTGCTGGGTAGCTTCCAGAGTGGTCTTGCTAAAAATAGTAAGCATCTGAAAAAGTGACCAACTTTGCTTGCATGTTACCTTGCTGCGTAGCTCTTGAAAAACCCATGAAGAATATGTTGACATGCACTGAAAAATTCTGCATGCAAACCCTAAAGTTTGCTCTCGAAGACAACTCTGCAAAAATGTCCTGATCCTAGTTTGCATGTTACATTACTGCGAAGCTCCTGAAAAACCGACAAAAAATATCCAGACATGCATTGAAGAATCCAACATGCAAACCCTAAAAATAGCCTCCGAAGTCAAGACTGCTGAAAGTTATTATCTCATCTTGCATGTTATATCATTGCGTAGGTCTCGGAAACCCATAAATATTCTCCAGACATGCATCGAAAAACTTTGCATGCAAACCCTAAAAATAGCCTTTGAAGCCTGAATCGTTGAAAGTTAGCATCTCGGTTTGCATGTTATACCATCGCGAAGGTTTTGGAAAACCCAAAAAGAATCTCTAGACATGCATTTGAAACTTCACATGCAAACCCTAAAAATAGCCTCTGAAGCTTGAATCGTTGAAAGTCAACATCTCAGTTTGCATGTTATACCATCGCGAAGGTTTTGAAAAACCCAGAAAGTATCTCCAGACATGCATTTGAAACTTCACATGCAAACCCTCGAAATAGCCTTTGAAGTCCGGACTTGCTAAAAATAGCAAGTGGTCAGATCCAGCTCAAAATTCGCAGGCAGATAACTTAAAGTGTTCTAAGCACAGTGTAACAGTCAAAGTTCCATTAGCCAACTCAATTTGACCTCAAATTGACATGAAGAGTGCAAACCCTACTTCTACAAACTTAGCCAAAAGTTTCAATTCAGACAGGCGCATCCCCGGAAAGACAGACAAAACAAGAGAGAGACGACAGGAAAACCAACCAAAATAAAGCCAAAAGACCCAAATGAAGCAAAAATTAGGGGGACCCATTTGCAATGGGGCGATGTGTAGAAAGGTCACAACAGGATCCTCATTGTATATGAGATGAGGACCGAAAAGGAGAAAACACCCAAACAAGAGGCAAACTTCAAAGTCTCAAAGAAATTGAAAAACAAAGAACCCAAGCCATGCGAAAGTTCCAATGATGAATCATATGAAGAGGAAACTAAAGAAAGGATCTGACAACTATAAAGGTAAGTTGTTTGAATCTTTCAATTGTGGAAAAATAGGACACTTTGCTACTAAATGTCCTTATGAAAGTAAAAGTAGTGATGATGAGGAAGAATATAATATGAAGAAAGATAGCAAACATAAAAAAGGCCACAAGCATGGCAAATTTGAGAAAAAGAAGAGGTTTTACAAAGGCAAGAAAAAATTCTATTCCAAGGAGGAAAGCAACTTATCCGAAGAAAGCTTATTTGCCAACGATAAAGAAGAGATTCTATTCATGGCGATAGAAACAAAAGATGATATCTTGAGAGAAAATGAAAAAGTAGAAAATGAGATAGAAGGGGAAGAAAATTGTAATGTCCCCTTTTCCTAGGCAGTGGTTAGTTGTGGTGGTTAGCCTATTGATTGGGTTCCCGTAGGATAACATAGTGGATAGGGAGCTCTTTCAGGGGTCTTGTGACCTTTTGGGAAATCTGCATGGCATTTTAGGAGCTTGGAGCTAGTCTCCTATTTTTTAGGAAGGGACTGATAGTTCGCTTGTGGCCACCCAAAGCTTGTGGAGCTTGGCAGGTGGCCTTATGAGCCATTTCAAATGATCAGAGATAGTTTCCTACTTTTTAGGGGAACCCCTACTTTTTAGGAGGAGACTGACAGTTGGCATGCTTTGTTCAGACATCACCCCGGGATCAGTTGTAGCATCAATTTCTAGTTGGAGTGATCGGGTGATGGTCTTAGCATGAAAGATGTAATATTAAAGTGTTATAATATTTTAATAAAGTGATTATTTAAAAGGGGACTTTATTATGAAAGGTGATATAAGGGTTAAATGGAAATTAATAAAGTGATATATTTAATTATGCTTTATTAATTTGTATTGTTAAAAGGGAGACATGAGGACTTTATTAAAAAGGGACTTAAATGATTTAAAGTATATTTTATATTATTAAGTTGCGCATCATAATTAAAAGGGAAATGAAAGTAAATTGAATGAAATGAATTTAAAATGAATTTGGGTGAAATATAAAAGGGCATTTTGGAATTCATTTCATTCATTGTTGAAGAAGAAGAATTTGGCTAAGGGTTTTGCTGAAGACTGGAGAGTCTGAAAATCTCAAGCTTTTTGAGGACGTAGCCCCTCAGGAAGAACAACTTGCAGACAATTCCATTGCAGGGATTGTGCTTGTGCTTCAAAGAACTTACGGGAAAAGTTTCACAACTAGGGTTTGAAGAATTTATTAGGAGTTTGATTATTTACTGAATATCGGAAAGGCCAGGGTTTGAGAATATTCATATTGCATATGTTAAATATTAAATGCATTTTCCAGGCAGAAGGATATTGAAGTGCTTATTTTTGAAGCATGTATTATCACCTAATGATTTGGGCGTGAGCTTCTTGAGGATGTTTGGCTCTCAATAATTGCTGTTGCTGTACATAGGAGTCTATAACAACAATTTTTGGAGCTTTATTACAGAGAAGCCAAGTGCACCAGACCTGAGTATTGTTGTCATTAATCCATTCTGGGAAGATCTAGAGCAAGGTCGAGCAGTTCCAGGCCTAGGCGTATGGACTATCAGGTTTGAGATTGTTGTACCCCAAATTAAAATTTTTGCTACACTTGGGCATTTTGAAGAAATCATCAAAAGTCTTGTTAAAATTGTCAAAAAGGTCAAAATCGGGAATTTGCATGTCTTGCATGAGGGTCAAAAGCTCAAAATTTTCAAAATCTGACAATCTGGGTCTACTCAGAGTGACCTAGTCTACAAAACCCAAATCTCAGTTTTTTGGCCCTAAATTTTAGGAAAATTTCTATTTTAGAAACTTTTTAAAAATAAAACCCTTTTCTAGGTTTTTTCTCGGTTTCTTCTCAAATGGATGTTGGCAAAATTTTCTAAAAGTAGAAATTTTTTAAAAATAGAAAGTTTGGCTTTTAGGACTAAAATTGATTTTGATTGGCTTAAAATACTTCCTCATCAGGCTAGTCCAGTTAGAATAAAAAAAAGGATCAGTTTTTCCCTAGTCGGTCTATTCTGCTTTTTCACGAGCTCCAAGGTCATTAATGGAGGTTACTTAACTGCCATGTGTCAGATTCAAACATTCAAGCACTGAACAGAAGATGAGAAACGATGAACGTGAATGCAGAACGGAGAATGGAGAAGGGGTGTTATGAAAGTTGAAAAATGTAAAATTTTGGCAAGTCTGGAAAGTTCAGGTGCCTCAGCTCAGTCTAGGTGCCTAGATGCTCATGCCTTAGAATTTTTCCAGTCTCTAGTAGTCAAGGCAATGACAAGCACGAGGAACAAGGAGAAAAGTGAAAAAGACGAAATAAAAACTAACATTGCCAAGCATGGGCGCCCCTGCTAGAGATAGGCGCCCAGTCTTTCAAGAGGTCAAATGATGGAATTAGGGTTTACTCATCCTAGACAATGTTGCTCAGAATTCAGTAGGCTCCGCGGTGCATCAGCACAGTCATCCAAAATTGTGGATCGAATGGAGAAGTCTCAACAGAGAAGCAGAATGCAAACCATGAAAATATCAAAAAGTATTCTAAGTCTAGGAATTCTGGGCGCCCCAGGTAGCCAGGGGCGCCTAGGGTTTTGGAGGCTCAAATCCAACAATTAGGGTTTTCCAGATCAGTCAATCTCTTCAAAATTTTGCCAGTTTTCTATTGAATATCTTAGCCAGATCATTAGGCTTGTCAATTGCTAGCAATTTAGATCGAACGAAGGACATAACATGAGGTTTTAAGTTTGAAGTTTGAGAAAGAGCCAAAAATGGCTAAGGTTGGAGATCATGGGTGCCCTAGGAGGAGATAGGCGCCCAAGCTTTTGGGTCATCAAATGGATGAATTAGGGTTTAACATCTCCAGTATGTTTTGTTTAGTTTTGAAACAGCTCTCCAATGCAACCATCAACAAGCTCGTCAGAGTTATCAGTCACCAGCTATTGGAGACGGAACAGGGGGATGAAATTGAGCAAAGATGAAAATCTCAAAATAATTTCAACTCTCGAAGAGTTGGGCGCCCCAGCTAGCCAGGGGCGCCCAAGGATTTGAGGCCCTGAAATCAATTTTCAGGAGATGATACTCCGAGGAGACCCCCCTCAGAATTGTCCGAGCTATCCAATGATTCTAGTCATCAATTCATCAGACGTCCTGATCATCTAGAAATGAGAATTCATTAGAAGATGAAAAATAAAATAAAATTGAAGACTATCAAAAAATAGCTCTCTAGTGATCATGGTGGTAGCCGAGCCCAACATTTTGAGGGTCAAGATGTTTTTTATCCAAAGCAGCCTTTAGGATGATCTTGTCGATTCATTCAGGCTTTGCAATGGATCAGTTGGCTAGTTCACGCATCAACCGAGCATCTGGAATTCAAAGTCAAACGGGTCAAATCTCAAGCAAAAGTTGAAATTTCATGAAAATTGGCCAAGTTTGGAAAGGAAAAATGCCTCTAGACAAGAAGGGTGCCCAAGAAGTTTTGCCTTAGAGAAATTTTCTAAAATTTCATCTTTCAAAAAAAAAAACAAAAAGTGTCCACATTCATGCACCTGTTTTAGGGTTTCACAACTCTAAATTTCGGAAATAAAACAGTTTTCAAACCTAAAAACTTATTCAAAGGATGCCTTTGCATTCATTCTTCACAATTTTTGCAGGTGGCATTCAAGGAAAGAGAAGAAGAAACATAAATTTTTATCCATTTCAAGATTCGAAGGGCAAAACTTGGAGACTTTTTAGAGTTCTTCATATTTTCCAAATCAGCTCACATAGAGGCTCCTTTTTGTATGCTTTATTTTTCCAGGGCATCAATTTTCAGAAGGAAGAGGTCATCTTTTTCAATTTTCAGCAATTTGGGTCAGCTTAGTTCATGATTCTCAACAACTTTGGAAATTTTTTCAATTTTCAAGAACCTGCTTTTTTTCTTGCATGTCCAAGAAATCTTCAATATTGTAAATATTTGATCATCTGGGTCCATCTCAAACGTGATTTTGCACCCAACTCTCAACTTTTTTCATAAAATATTAAAAAAATTAGGGTTTCAGTTTTCCAACCAGCCATCAACGATTTTTCAAAAACGAGCAGTCTGGGTCTTCTTCCAACAAGATTCTTTACAAAACCCATATCTTAGATTTTTTTTGAAAAATCTGCTTGTTTGAAGAAGAAAAATCAACAAGCTAAATTTAGGGCTTGTGCAAAAATTGTCTAAACATAGTCAAGTTTACAGTCAATCTTCAATTTTTTCAATATGGAGTTCTCTCCCATCAAATTCAAGACGAAATCAGTGTTTATCATGATTTCATCAAAACTGTTGAAACTGACTTGCATCATGTCAAACCAGTGTTCAATTTGCGTATTGTGGAAGATGCAGTCAATGTTGCAATCAGCCACCTTGGTCATTCTAGATTGCTTGCAGCAGTGTCAATTCCCGTCTCAGTGCAAAGTCTAGAGTTTGTAATTGCTTGTACCAAACATTATAATCTAGCAACATGGGAAATTCAAATAGCAGATGGAAGAGTGGTTTGCAGCCTCAAGCTAGACATGATTGAAAAATGCTTTTCAATACCACCTTGGTCTGAAAGTTTAACCATCTCCATTGAAGAATGTGAAAAGGTGTGGGACATGCACAAGGAGAAATATCACAAGAAAGTTGCACAAAGATGGCTGAAAGAAAAACATAACACCTTGCCAAAGAACATCTAGCGTGGAGAATTCAAGGAGGAATTTGCAATAATGATCACTCTGCTCAACCGAGTCACTGGTCAAGCAGAAGCTAAAAAATTCCAGCCTAGGATGTTCTATGTCATCTCTCATATCATGAAGAAAACAAAATTCTACGATTGGCCAACCTTGATCAGTGATAGTCTTCACCAACAAATAATTGAATATTTCAAAATCCATGAGTTCCACATGTTTTCATATCTAGTCTACCTAGTGGCTTTTCAAGGCAAGTTCAGAGGATTGAATACCATGGGAACTCTGGATGTATAGCATGTTTATAATCATTACCCTCAGCTGGAGTTTACAGAGTCAGTGCATCATTACAAGAGGGTGAATGAGGCATTTTTGATGTATACGGTGAGAGACCTAGACAACGAGTTGCATGTATGGATTTCATCAACTGCCAGGGCAACAATGGCGGAGTGGGCAGATTGGTTCATTTAGTTTCCTACATTCTCCTATATCAGAGTGTACGGCTTCTCAAATGCTCAGTCATGTTGCCAAGATATCCTTCAGATGAGGTGGTTTTTGTGGAGTTTCTAAGGCAAGTGTCCAAAGTGCACACATTCTTGCGAAACCAAAAGAAGCCCGCTTCGGTTTTCTATTTGAGTTGGGAATCTACATATGTAGATCGTCGGCGGATGCTAAGTTAATGGGTGATGAGTTGTCTAAATTTGGTCTTACACCATTTAGCGAGAGATGATCATACAATCCTCATTTTGTCTTCGCATCCCATCTTGCTCATAATTATGCTCATGTGCCCGCACTTGAAGATTTCTGGGCTAATTGCAAAGATGAGTTCGAGGTATGAAGGCGCAGTAAAAATAGGCTTACACTTCATCAGATGAAAGATTGCTTGTCAGAAAATATTGAAGGATTGTCCGATGATGATGGTGAAGTACTTCCTATGTACACACAAAATCAAATTGAGCAACAACCACTTCCACAAGTCAATTGGTCCAAGAAAGAGTGCACCTCAGTTGAAGAAAGAACAAGGCGAGTCATTAAGAACAACAAGATTTTCTTAGGCCTCAAGAGGAATTGGAAGCAAGCTATTCCAGTCGCAAAGTTGCCAATAGTGCAATCATCTCTTCCTTCTTCCAGACCACAACCAAAGATGAAGGCAATGAGTCTTCCTCAAGAAGGTGTGAAGGGTAGCAGAACAATAAAGAATGTAAGGAGAAGGTTAGACTTTTCCAATATAGTTCTACAGAAGCAACCAATAGTTGTAGCAGAAGTTCCTCCAGAAGAGCCCTGCCACAAGAAGAAGTGCCTTTGACACATGATTCTCCACCATCGTCGAGGTCTTCTTCGATTCATATTGATTTAGAAGATGAAGTTGATGAAGCTGTAGCTGAACCTCCCAGAGAAGTTAGTAGAGACACCTTGTCTTGGCTTGAGAACTCCCCAGGAAGGAAAAAGAGGAGGCTTTCATATCAACTAAACTTTGTAGAGCTTGACAACATTTACCAAGATGCACCTGTAAAGAAACCGAAGAAACAAGTTCACTTTGAAAAGAATCTAGAAGGTGAGATTGTCATGGAGACTACTACGCCTCTAGAAGATAAAAATATTGATGAAGTGGAGGTTGATGATTTCATAATGGTTAAGGCCAATCTCGGCAAAAACACTAGGCACATAGATGCAAATCTCTTCAATGTTGTAGCAAAAAATATTAAGTATAGAGTGCTTAAGGATGGAGAGGATAGGGCAGCCCTCAAAGCTAAAAATGGGCAACGTAGGCAATATATTTCTAACCTCCTTCATAGCACTTCACAAGCTACTCAGTTGCTGCCCCAGGTTCTAGAAACACTAGTTGATCAACAGTAGTTGAAACAGTAGGTAATATATGGGAAACATATATGGGATTGGATTGAGGAGTTCATCACCAGAGACAGAGTTGTTCTTGCACAGGTATATCAACTAATGTATAATGCCCATGACCTACACCAAGGGATTCAAGGATTTGAGCAATGTATAACAGAGGTGAAACCTATGCACGAGACAATCATTGCAGATTTGAAGACAACATATGATTTGGTGGTTTCAAATGAACATAAAAGACAAATTCTTGCATGGAGAGAACGACATCTTTTCAAGGTGAAGACATATGAAAGAATATCTGAGGAATTAGCTGCATACAGACAAAGGGTTGTTGATATTTTCCAGTTCATAAGTGAATTTTTTTCAGAGATCCCTTGTCGGTATCATCGTGAAGATGGCAGTTACTTTGAACTCAATAAAGTACAAGCCGAGTTCCAGAATATTGTTTGTGGTAGTGTTAGCAGTGATCCTGTTGGTGGAAGGGTGAGTCAAATTGCAATGATGTCAACAAAATTCGATAAAGTGGTTGAAGATGTGAAAGATTCTCTAAGTTCAATTGCAGAAGGTGAAGAGATCCTGGAAAAGCGGAATTTTGCTATAGATAATATTGTTGCTCCTAATAGAGATACAGTTTCCCACTTTTTGGCAGATGTGGTTGAGATTTAAAGCAACGGTTTTCTCCCGGCTTTCTTTCCATTCTTATCGCATACTATCTTTCTATTGTTGGCTTAGGCTTATCCATTCTCTTTGAGAGAGAAGAAATCAAGATGTAATAGTTGGCACTTCCCTGTTTTTATGCTTTCATAGGTTGTTAGATGCTTATCTTGTTTTAGTTTTAGAAATGAAGCTTGCATGTTGGCAAGTCTTAGTTGTAAAAACAAGGAGATTTAAGGTTTCCCTACTTCTCTGCTTGTGTATAAATAAGGGCAGCCTTGCCCATTTATTTTTAATGGTTATTGTGATAGCAAATTGCTGAGCCTACTTTTCCTGCAAGAAGTTGTTGTTCAGTTTCAGTTCACTTAGTGTTAGAACAAGCTTGTATGTCTCTTTTAGTTGCTAGTTATTGTTTAGTTTTTGTGTTACTTGTGTCAAGGTATTCTGGTTGATCGCTAAGCTGTATGCCTATTTTGCTGCAATCCTGCTGTCCTAAAAGTGTAATATTTTGTTCTTGAGATTTGAGAAAATAAAGTCTTGTGCCTACTTTGTTGCCCTGATATAATGTCTTAGATTTCTTTTTTATATGTTCTGATTATATGATTTTTATTTCAGCTTGCATTGAAAGTATAGTAGATGTGCGTTGGAAGAAAGTTTGTTTAAGTATTTATGTCAAAGAATCATTCCTTGTCCATTTCTAACTCTCAAACTCTGCGTTTACTTGAATAGTTAGAAACGTCATTAGAGTAGGTTTAGTCATAGTTGAACTTCTAAAAGAGAAAATCTCAGCTAGGACGTTTGAGTTTTATAACCTTGTGCTCTTAGCTGAACAAAAAGATTGGCAAATTAGTTTTAGTTTACTTTCTTTAAGCAACATCAACAAAGAGGGAGCTTCCCCTCCTAATTCGAAGAGCAGTTTATTTGTGCATAGTTGTTTGTTTCTAATCCGCATTCCAGAGGTGCGAATTGAAACGCGAACAGAGATACATTATACTGCATCTTTCAAATATTTATACATTCAAAAAATCTTATTGTAACCTTCTGTTAGCGCTGATAATTAGAATTCTGAGTTAAGTCGGACTGCTGTTAAAATTATATGTTAGTAATCTCATTGCTGCTGTTATTTCTGAACTTTATCATTGTATTTCTGTTCATTATCAAGCTTAGAAATTATATGTCACAGTCTGATATAAAACTCAGGAAATTGCTGATGCTCAGTAATATCATTGTGAATGTTTATTTGTGCCAATTCATTGTATTGAAAGAATATATAAACAACAGATATAATTTGGTGCGTGGAAATACTCTTGTTGCTCTTATTGTATTTCATTTGTAATTTCTATAACCTTTGAAACACCCAGTTCAGTATGACTCAAAGTGTTTGACAAAATGTCCCATGTGACAAACTGAAAAAATCTAAGCTAAATCGCAATAGAGATTGTTCCATTTGGGGTGGGACATTTCAGTGGTGTTAGAGCATAGTTTTCTTGCAATCCTATTGGGTGTATCATAAATATTCAGAGTATGTCAATGGGTTATTATAGGGTTGAAGAACAAACCAGGGAGGGTTATGAACGGGAAGCCATCAAGATCAGGGAAGGTTATGAATGGGAAGCCAATCAACTCTTTGAGGACTACTAGAGCATGCTAGATGATTTTAAAACACAATACTCTTTTAATAGATATTTGAACTTTGTTGTTATCTTGAGTCCTGGAAAGATTAATGTGGTAAAGTATACTAGGAGGATGTTTAAGGAAAAACTTCATTTAAAGGTGCAAAATTCAGTCATGGGAAAGATGTTGCAACAGGAACAAGTTGAGTTTTCAGTATGATACACTCCACGGTTTAGTGCCTATTGAAGGGCACAGTGTGAGCAGGTATGATAGAACCTTCAAATCAGATAACGATGACGGTTCTACATTTAATCTCAATGACCAGGTTACAGAACCTAAAATGAGCAAAAACCAAATGAGAAGACAAAATCTTTGCTTCTCATGGAAAGGAATTCGGGAGCCTAACCACCAATGCATGGATAATGAGACAAAAAGCATGAGGAAGACCTAGTTTTGACACATGGATATATTGAAGAAGCCACGAAGAAAACAGATTTGGAGATGCATATTTTGCATGAAGATGTTGGGGCTCATGAGTCACATCATCTGGAAGGACAAAGAGGTCCTGTGATGAAGTCATAAAGATTAAGGAGACCTATACACATGGAGATTTACCTTGCAGCCATGGGATAGAAGTTATGGCACATGACACACTTAATTTTCCATTGAAGACACCTCTTGAACCAACATTTGGCAATGGACAATTAACAAAAGGATGAAGATTTGGTTGAGTTCCTGGAAGACATTGCAGATAGGTACAGTGCAACTTCTAATTTTTTGTTTTATGATAGTAGTCAGAATGTTGAGCATAACCATGAGTTAGCAGCTATGGCACATGAAGGGAATGATGTTGAGGAGTCTCCCAATGTTGGCACTCAAGATATGAGTGTGAAAAATGAGGAGCAGGTGGAAGAAAAGGGGTTTAAATTTGAAGTGATTGATGATGAGAATACCTTACATCATGAGAGTAGTTTGACAGAACCTCAGGATGACATTTTCAGCGCTCATGAAGTTGATATCAGCCTTGAAAACAAATCTGATTTAATGTTGCATGGCATTGATTGCAAATCAAAAAAATTATATGAGGCTGATGAATCTAAGGAGTCCAATTAGTTGGTAGGACAACTAAAGGTGAATGAAGACCAGATTGATGCAGCCATCAGACATTTTGATGACACCCTCATGATGATGGCCAAATGTTGTTGGAGGTCTTCAGGAGAACATATGGACCCTTATGGAGAATTTCCCCTTTCAGATTCATAGGTGCTTAGACAAGCGATAGTAGAGATGAAGACCAGTTACATGCAGCTACTCTCAGATAGAGATCACTTACTCTAGCTTGGTGAGATCTACTATGAACACTTAAGGGGAAAGAAAGGGAAGTGGATAAGCTTACTGATGAGCTTATTGTGAAATATGCCCCTTAAATTTTTCCTTGAATTTTTCAACAACAAAAAGCACCCGTTAAGGGTTAGCCCAAAAACTAAACAATTGATAGTAACCTTCGCCAAGAATGTTCACCAAGATCCTTCAAGAGACGAGATGATAGCATATGGGAAGGGATCGTTAGAAACTAAACTGAAATGAAAAACAATGCTGAAAGAAGCAGGCGGGGAACCAACCATGAAAAATCCACACAACCACTTGTTCAATGGGGGGGGAAGAAATTACAACAATGAATAATTCATCCGCTTCATAGCAGGCATCCACTCAGCAGTGGGGATTCGCCACTTAATCAGTGGTTGAGATATGAGAGATTTAATTATTCTTTTCTCCATACTGGTGGTAAACCATCTAGGGGTTACAATGTGTGAAATTAAACACAAGTAAATGCAGCAATTAAAATGATTGGAACAATACTACTGTTTATAGTCTTACAACATCAAATATCTGCAAATTACAAGTGCAATTACAATATTAACAAAGCCAAATGAAGGAAGATGATCTCTCACACTTATAACCTTCTCAAATACTGAAAACCAAACCGAAATCTGAACTAGTAGCAATCTGATATAAAAACCCAGCTACTAAAATGCACTGAACAAACAACTACATTCAATCGAAAATGCATAAATCTACCTCAATACAACTCCAAAGCTCAACAAAACTTAGAACAACATTCCCAAAGGCTAGGCGACCAACAACCATGAGTTTGTCAATGCTAAAGAGCTACCATAAGGCAGGTTCGAATTCCAATGCAAGATGCTGATGAATGGTACGACCCTAGGAATGGTACGACCTTCCTAGAAAATTCCACACTTCAAAATAAAATCCAATTTTTTTGCAAATGGAATCACCCTTGGCATAGGAATGATTAGCTTTAATACCCATAATGAAATTAAATTCACTTAAGGAGCTGTAAACAAAAATCTAGTTTAGCTATATGACAACCAGCAATTACAGAAACTGAAATATCACCAAAATTCGCCAACAATGAAGCTCAATCTGCTAGTTTGGATGAGAAGCAACAATATTCCAACTAGATGTTATCTTTCAAACACAAAATTGGTTCTTCGCTAGGAGGTATGCATTCCTCGAAGCCAAATCTATGAAGTCATTTCGACAGCATAACGATAGCATAAATAATGGATAATCAATTGTTGTTGCAAGGCCTCTCTTTTATAGAACTTGAGGTGATTGTTGGTTTTCCACCTTCTCTCCAAGGGACGCCCAAGGAAATTGAAACATTTAATTTTTAAAAGATAATTATTCCCTCCTCAACTTTGGCGTCCAAACTCAAAGCACATTAAAACTTAATAAAATATTGATTAATCCCTTCATGAGGCGTCCTCCCTTAATGACCACCTTTTAAAACAACTTCAAATCATAATGTTCGGCTAGGGGGGGTCAACTTAAAAATATAACTTTAATAACTTGAAACAATTTATTTCTCCAATACTTCACCTCAAAATCCAAATTCAAAATTACGCACTGCTCCACCTGAAATGGAAAGCTCACTGTGATGCTGTCAACTAGATTATTGCTAAAATTAAGATTTACTAAAAATTGTAAATTCTGAGAAATGCCAAAAAACCTCCAAACAAAGAAAGCCCTAATTTCACCTCAACAAGCCTACGGGCCTCCAGAACAGGTTGACGAGCCATTGAACTGATCACTGATGAGAAGGGGACATTGTAGTCCGCCCTCCTTAAGATTGCTTGTCCTCAAGCAACCGCAAATTTGGATGCTGCAAAATATGTTCACCTTTCCATGTTGCATCTTCAATTGGCAAGTTCCTCCATTTCACCAAGTACTCTTTGATTGTTCTCCTCAAAGAGCGCTGCCTAGTGTCGATGATCTTTTCTGGAATCAACACCAACTGACCTTCTTCATCCAATGGAGGTAACTCTGAAGTAGCAACCACATTGTGCCGAAGCGCCTTCTTGAGGCGTGACACATGGAAAACGTTGTGCACCTTGCTATTGCCTGGGAGCTCCAACTCATATGCCACTTCACCAATCCTCCTAGTGACTTTGAATGGGCCATAAAACCGTGGCTTGAGCTTTTCTACACCACTTTTTTTGAGAGAAGATTGTCTGTAAGGTTGAGGCCTCAAATAAACCATATCTCCTACTTCAAAAGAACGTTCAACACGCTATTGATCAGCGTATAACGTCTGTTGATTTTGAGCTTGTTGGAGATGTTCCTTCAATGATTTTAAGATGTCTTGGCTTTGCTGCAATATATCCTTTGCTTGTGGGGCTCTACTATCATCAAACACCAAATCTACAAAGCTAGGAGCATCATATCCATAAAGAGTCTGAAATATGCTAACCAATTTTTTCGATGAAGTAACACAACATAACTAGCAATAGTTGATTGGATTAGCGTTAGCATTAAACTGAAAACTGAACTTGAATTGAAGAACTACTCAACGTCAAGAATGTGCACTCAAGATCCCACTGAGGGCGAGGTGCTAACATATGACGGAGTGTTAAAGATTGAAATTATGAAATGATAGGCGGATAACCAGCCATGACAACAATTCCACACTACCACCAAACAGTGGGGGGGAAAGATTACAATAAGAACAATTCATCCGCTGCGGCGGGCATCCACGGACTGTGGGGATTCACCACTTTGAGTGGGTACAAGAGTTACAAAACAATTTAACCACACTGGCGGTAAACCATCCAGGGGACTTTAATGAGAGTTTAATCAAATAGTTGCAGCAATAATAATGGTTAGATTAGTACTACTAATCAGAACCTTACAAATTCAACATGACTGCAAATACATGAATTACAATGATAGAGAAATGAGATAAGGAGATAAGAATGAATTCTAACAATGTTCTTTGCTTTCCAATGACTGAAAAATGATGAAAACTGGAAACTGATAAATCTGATGTAAAATCCTGAGTTCTGGAAATTTATAACAGCAAACTGGAAAACAGTAAAATACTCATAACTCACTCATTTCACCTCCGAATTGACTGAAATTTGTTGCAAAGGACTCTCAAAAGATAGGCGACCAAACCAGGAGGAAGAAACAGCAGCAAATCACGTCTTTTAATTTCTGGCACAATTCCCAATGCAACTGAAAAAGTACGGCCTCCTTGAGAAATCGATTTTGCAAGTATAAAATAAATACTTGGAATTAAATTCCAATACTTTGTGGAAAGTGGCGCCTTCAGTCAACAAATGGATGGCCAAAGTACCCAGAACAAAATAAAATTCACTCCAAAAGATATGAACAAAACTCAGCTTCAGCTGTAGCAAAAACCAGGAACTCAAAACTGTGAAATACTCCAAAATTCATTAATCTTTGATGCACAATCTGCTAGTCTGATGTTGAGAAGCAGCAATGTAGCCAACTAGGTGTTATATTGCAAACACGAAATTGGATGAAAGGCTAGGAGGTAGACACCCTCGAAGCAATATGTCAATTGTCATTTCGACAGCATAACTTTAGCATAATTTTCATGGATGGATTGCTGGAGCAAAGACCTTCAATAAATAAGAGCTCACAAACTCTTCAAATGCCTGAGAAGCAGACCAAAAGACACAGGAGACCCTTCAATTACCAAAAACCATTCAGCTTCTCAAGGTGGCGTCCCAAAAGGCCTCAAAGAAAAACACTTTATTCAAATAATATAAAAGTGGCGTCCACTTTCAAGAAGAGAAAATATTTGAATAAAGAATAAATAATCTTATGATGAAGGCGTACCCGTCATGGCCCCACATTAAAAACAACTTAAGTTATCTCCTTAGGCCAAGGTGGGGGTCAACAGTGAATTAAAACATAATGCTTTTAATTAAATAATTTTCGCCAAATAAAGCTTTCTGAAGACCAAGCCAAAATATAACAACTGCTCCAACTGCAAGGAACTAAGAATAGACAACTGCAACTGCCACAACTAGCATTTACTAAAAATAGTAAATAACATGAAATGCCACAAAACTCCAAGCCAAGAAACCCTAATTTTCACCTCATTCCAGTCTACGGGTTCCGGAATAGAGTGATGAACTGCAAGGCTAATCACTGATGAGAAGGGGACATTACAGAGTCATGAAAGGAGACATCTTAATTGACATGTGATAGGAAGAGTTATAACAATACTCCCCCAAATGAAGCCATTTTACACAAGCTTTTTGCTGCCCCGAAACATAGTTTCTAAGGTAGCCTTCTAACCATTTGTTTACAATCTTTGATTACCCATCTGTTTGCAGGTGATAACTAGTGCTTGGAGTGAGCACTGTACCACACAATCTGAAAATTGATAACTAGTGCTCGGAGTGAGCACTGTACCACACAATCTGAAAATTTCCTGCCAAAAAGCACTTAGGAACTTGCTGTCCCTATCACTAACAATAGTTCTAGGCAAACCATGCAAATGGAAAACTTCTCTAAAGAACAATTCAACTACTTGAGCTGCTGTAAATGAACTTGTGATAGCAAAAAATTGAGAAAACTCAGTCAATCTATCTACCACAACATAAATGCAATCTCTCCCCTGCACTTTTGGTAACCTTTTGATGAAATCCATTGCAATGCTCTCTCATTTTTGATTAGGAATTGGCAAGGGCTGCAAAAAACCAACTGGAAAAGAGTGTTCATTTTTATTCATTTGACATGTTGAAAACTCCCTTATATAACACAAGACTTCTTCCTTCATCCCCTTCCATGTAAATTTTTCTCGGATTTGCTTATAAGTCTTGAAATACCCTTGATGACCAGCAAGGGGAATGTCATGAAAAGATTGTAGAATCTTCTTCTTAAGTTTAGATTCAGGCACCAGAAAGATTCTCCCTTTATAGAGGATCAAACCATCAACCAATTGATACTCTTCATCCTGCAAATGACCTTTAGCTATGCTGGTTGCAAACTGGTTTTTTGCATAATCAGCAGCAATTAACTTCTTCCAATTTGCCATGAGCTCACAAAGTGAATGCAAATAAGGTCTTCTTGACAAAGCATCCGCCACTATATTGTTTTTTCCTTTGACATACTCAATGTCAAAGTCGTAAGCTTGGAGCTTACTCACACACTTCTGCTGCCTTTCATTCAAATCCTTTTGGCGCATAAAATGCTTAAGACTGTTATGATCAATCTTAACCACAAATTTACTTCCCACCAAGTATTGACAGAACTTGGACAAAGCGTGCATGATGGAAAAAATCTCTTTGTCATAAATTGAATGTCTTTTCTGCTCCTCTCAATTTTCTGCTCTCAAAGACAGTAGGGTGTTTGTCTTGCATGAGAACAGCTCCTACTCCTTCACTTGAAGCATCACATTGCAGCTCAAAAGACTTCTTGAAATCTAGTAGAGCCAACATTGGACATGAACTCATGATATGGTTGAACTTATCAAAGACTTCTTGTGCTTTATCCATCCATAGGAAGGCCCCTTTCTTTGTAAGATCTGTAAGGGGGGCTTCCATATGAGAATATCTATATGAGAATACCCCTTCACAAACCTTCTATAAAAACCACACAAGCCCAAAAATCCCTTCAAGTGATACGTGTTCTTTGGAGGTGGCCAATCAAGGATGGCTTTTATCTTCTCAGGATCAACTTTGACTCCCTTAGAATTGATAATGTGGTTGAGATAAAGCAGCTCCGTCATCTTGAACTCACATTTTGATTCTTTGGCAAACAAACATTCCGCCTCCAAAATGCTAAGCACTACTTCCAAGTGCTTGAGGTGTTCCTCCCAAGACTTGCTGAACATGAGAATGTCGTCGAAGAAGATGAGCACGAACTTCCTCAACTATTGCCTAAAAATCTTGTTCATACAAGATTGGAATGTTGTTGGATCATTTATCAAACCAAATGGCATGAGAAGGAATTCAAAATGCCCAAAATGACATCTAAAAGTTGTCTTCTCAATATTCACCTCCCTAATCTTGATTTGGTGGTAGCCTAATCTAAGATCAATCTTTGAGAAGTACGTGGCCCCATGGAGCTCATTAATAAGCTCATCTATCCTAGGAATAGGATATCTATTCTTAATTGTCTTCTGATTCAATGCGCGGTAGTCAACACACATACGCATTGTGCCATCTTTCTTTTTAACTAGCACCACTACTGAAGCAAAGGGACTTTTGCTTGGCTGAATGAACCCCATCTCCAAAAGCTCCTTGATGGCCTTTTCGATTTCATCTTTCTGCTTCTTTGGGTAATGGTATAGAATTGTAATGACTGGCTTTGCTCCATCTTCAAGGTCAATCACATGCTCACACCCCCTTTCAGGAGGTCTTCTAGGAGGTAGACTTCCAAAGACTTTGTTCTTCTTAGAAAGCAAGGCTTGAATATTTGAATAATATTGCCTTTTCTTTTCCACTGGATCAGCTAGTAAGATTAGACATTCTGCTGCCCGTTCAACTTGATCAAGGCGGATCAACCTTTCCATTCTCTTCAAAGACACTATTCGAGGGCCTCCATTTGACATCCCTCTCAAAACTATATTCCTTCCATTTGACTGAAATTTCAGCTCTATTGTTTGCAAATTCAGTGTGATCTCTCCAAGAGATCGTAGCCATTGTATTCCCAATACGGCACCAGTATCACCAATGCCAACAACATAAAAATCATTTTTTACCTCATAGTTTCCCAACTGCATAGAAAGGTTAGGAATCTTCCTTGAACAAGACATGGTAAACCATTAGCTAGCATCACCTTGAAGCCTTCAAATTCTTTAGTCTTCAAACCTCTCTTTGCTACCGATCCTTCGTCTATGAAATTGTGAGTTGCTCTGATATGAATTAAAGCAACAATCCTTTGTGAACCAACCACTCCACGAACCCGAAAGGATTCATTCTTTTGAAAACTTGAAAGTTGTGCCAAAGTACTACCATCTCCAACAACCTTGGGCTTCTCTTTTGGAGCTTCTTCACCTTCACTACTAGCTGATTCGTACTGCTGATCAAAAGAATCAGATTCTGATCCATCATCAGAATACCGCTCTGTTAGTTGTGTTTTTCCTTTCCCATAGCATCTGTGTCCTTTTACTCAAGGCTCACGACAAGTGTAGCAAACTCCATCTTTCCTCAATTGTTCTCGGAGTTCATCTGTCAACTTTTGAGGATACTTCTTGGGCTGATTTGAAGAAGGTTTCTTCTTATCCTTCTTGGAAGGTTTGAACTGAAATTTTGGCTTAGGGGCAGCCAACTCCATGCTCCTAGATTTTTTAATTGCTTCATCTAGCGTTGGAGGATCAAAAGCTTTGACCCATGCCTTCAACGGCTCCATCAAACCTTCGATGAACAAAACTACCAATCTCCTTTTAGTAATGTTGGGCACCATTACTGACAATCTTTGAAAATCAGCAACATATGCTTCAAGAGTTCCATGTTGCCTCAATTGTGCCAATTCTTAGAATCTCACCTCTGGATCCTTTGTATCAAATCTTTCTATCAACTTATTGGTGAATACCTCATAAGTGTGGATAAGGTTATGGCCAAGAGTGACCAAACCATGGTACCACCATTTGTGAGCAACTCCCTCCAAGTGCAATGTAGCAAATTTGATAGCATCCTCCTCAGGCATCGGTCTCAATGAAAGGTAATTGTCTAGCTTTTGCACCCATGACCTGGCCGTACACTTATCACTCCCATCAAAATGGGCCAAAGTCACCTTTCCCAAAGCTTGCTGTTAATTAGTTCTTGGAATCATATGGGGACGATAGTCATTTCTCCCACCATTCCTTCTACTCCATTGGTTCATGAATTGGTCAAAAGGCCATTGTTCTCTAAGATTTGGAGGAAAAGTAACATATTCCATATAGGCCTGGCTTGCATCATCCACCACAGATACTCCAACCTCCGCTTGTGGTTCCTCCCGCATAGTGAAAGTAGGGAAAAGGGGCCTAGAGGTTGATCCTCTAGTGGTTGCAACATGCTGTCCAGTAGCTCTATCTCTTTCATTGACCTCCAAACTATTGTTGCTATTATTTCCATTAACACCATTGTTTTCTCCAGGATGATTGTTTTGGGGCTCTGTGTTATTTTGAGTCACTTGTTGATCCATTCTTACTAGCAACCGTGACATCAAATCTATCATCCCATCAAATTTCTTTTCCATTTTAGCTTCTTTTTCTTCCATAGCTTGTCTAAGACTTTCTGACATGTTTTCCACTATTTTACCAGTACCAACTACTGCTTTACCAATATCTCTTAGAGCTTCTGAAAGAGTCTCTGCCTCGGGAACTGGTGGAAACTGATGCTGAGTTCTTGCTTTACTTCGAGTGAAGTATCTGTCATCTCTACCACTCACCAATTAGTTGAACTCTGATGATCATAGGATGGCAAGATCTTGGGCTCTGATACCATTGAAATATGCCCCTTAAACTTTTCCTTGAATTTTTCAACAGCAACAAGCACCCGTTAAGGGTTAGCCCAAAAACTAAACAATTGATAGTAACCTTCGCCAAGAATGTTCACTAAGATCCTTCGAGAGGCGAGGTGATAGCATATAGGAAGGGATCGTTAGCAACCAAATTGAAATGAAGAACAATGCTAGAAAGAAGCAAGCGGAGAACCGACCATGAAAAATCCACACAACCACTTGTTCAGTTGGGGGGGGGGGAGGGAAGAAATTACAACAATGAATAATTCATCCGCTTCATAGCAGGCATCCACTCAGCAGTGGGGATTCGCCACTTAATCAGTGGGTGAGATATCAGAGATTTAATTATTCTTTTCTCCACATTGGTGGTAAACCATCTAAGGGTTACAATGTGTGAAATTAGACACAAGTAAATGCAACAATTAAAATGAATGGAACAGTACTATTGTTTATAGTCTTACAATATCAAATATCTGCAAATTACAATTGCTATTACAATATTAACAAAGCCAAATGAAAGAAGATGATCTCTCACACTTATAACCTTTTCAAATACTGAAAACCAAACCAAAATCTGAACTAATAGCAATCTGATAGAAAAGCCCAGCTACTGAAATGCATTGAACCGACAACTACATTCAATCCAAAATGCATAAATCTACCTCAATACAACTTCAAAGCTCACCAAAACTTAGAACAACATTCCCAAAGGCTAGGCGACCAACAACCATGAGTTTGTCAATGGCAAACAGCCACCATAAGGCAGGTTTGAATCCCAATGCAAGATGTTGATGAATGGTACAACCCTAGGAATGGTACGACCTTCCTAGAAAATTCCACACTTCAAAATAAAATCCATTTTTTTGCAAATGGAATCGCCCTTGGCATAGGAATGATTAGCTTTAATACCCATAATGAAATTAAATTCACTCAAGGAGCTGTAAACAAAAACCTACTTTAGCTATATGACAACCAATAATTACAGAAACTGAAATATCACCAAATTCGCCAACAATGAAGCTCAATTTGCTAGTCTGGATGAGAAGCAACAATATCCCAAGTAGGTGTCATCTTTGAAACACGAAATTGGTTCTTCGCTAGGAGGTATGCATTCCTCAAAGCTAAATCTATGAAGTCATTTCGACGCATAACAATAGCATAAACAATGGATACTCAATTGCTGGAGCAAGGCCTCTCTTTTATAGAACTTGAGGTGATTGTTGGTTTTCCACTTTCTCTCCAAGGGACGCCCAAGGAAATTGAAACATTTAATTTTTAAAAGATAACTCTTTCCTCCTCAACTTTGGCGTCCAAACTCAAAGCACATTAAAACTTAATAAAATATTGATTAATCCCTTCATTAGGCGTCCTCCCTTAATGACCACCTTTTAAAACAACTTCAAATCATAATGTTAGGCCAAGGGGGGGTCAACTTAAAAATATAACATTAATAACTTGAAACAACTTATTTCTCCAATATTTCACCTCAAAAGCCAAATTCAAAATTACTCATTGCTCCACCTAAAATGGAAAGCTCACTGCGATGCTGTCAACTGGATTATTGCTAAAATTAGAATTTACTAAAAATAGTAAATTTTGAGAAATTCCAAAAAACTCCAAAGAAAGGAAACCCTAATTTCACCTCGGCGAGCCTATGGGCCTTCGGAATAGGTTGATGAGCCATTGAACTGATCATTGATGAGAAGGGGACATTACATATTGTCATGGAGGATTCCTTGAAGAGCACTCAGAAGGCCCTTCAAGAATCAGAGGTTCAAATTGACGAGCTCAGCAAGGAGTTGAGCTTGGTTCAATCTTCTTCATCCATTGCAGATATCCAATCTTCTTTTGTTGTTATGACACCTATAGATGGTAGTGGCATTCATGGTTTGAGGGGAGAACCCCTAACGGTGGTCAAGCATGAGGAGGTTTCCGGGTTGCATGAGCCTGAGGAAAGGAATGATTTTGACAATCCCGAGTTTTCACATAGCTTGTACCATAATGACCATGAGTCACCTTTTAGGGAGGGCCAATTGTTGGCTCGGGAAACATATCATCCATTGTGGGATGGAGTGTTTCCATCTCCGGAAGATGGAACTAGAGACTGTGGGTATTCAACTCTGTTACTTTCAGATGGTTGTTTATAGGGTTAGGGATCGGATTTTCATCATGCATATGTGTTCGTGACAGAGTTTGCAATTTCCTTGTTTCAAGAATTTACATTGGAGGCATGGCTATAGGGAAGTTGTGGTTTCAGTGAGCATGATGGCATTGTTAGTCCAACCCACAGTGATGGAGTTGTACTCTATAAGTTTGTAAGGGACAACTGTTTTATTTATTTGGATGAGGATTTTATTCATAAATTTTGGAGGACAACAATTATACTTGAGCTTGGAGGAGAGTTGCATCATCTACTTGTCGTTTTTGGTGTGTTGGGATCTAGGTGGTAACAGGTTCAACACGTCGATTGGGTTGGATTCCAATGTGTTGCGTCACCACTTTTAGCATGGTGAAGATTATATCGGTGTAGCACAGTGGAAGTCAATGAGTGATGTGTATGGCAGACTTCCATTCTGGTTATGGGATCCAGGGATTCCTTTGTTTGGTAGATTGCTCTACATTGGGGTAGTTGTTCATAGTAATGCTGAGCATGGTTTTATTTCTACCCAGCGGATGCAGTGGATATGTTGTTGGACATTCTATAGATTGATTTGGGATCCCAACATTCAGGTGATAGGCCAAAGTATCTAGGTGAGGATTGCTTGGGGACAAGCAATCCGGGGAGGGTGGACTATAATGTCCCCTTTTCCTAGGCAGTGGTCAGTTGTGGTGGTTAGCCTATTAGTTGGGTTCCCATTGGCTAACACAGTGGATAGGGAGCTCTTTCAGGGGTCTTGTGACCTTTTGGGAAGTTTGCGTGGCATTTTAGGAGCTTGGAGCTAGTCTCCTATTTTTTAGGAAGGGACTGACAGTTCACCTGTGGCCACCTAGAGCTTGTGGAGCCTGGCAGGGGGCGTTACGAGCCATTTCAGATGATCAGAGACAATTTCCTACTTTTTAGGGGAACCCCTACCTTTTAGGAGGAGACTGACAGTTGGCCTGCTTTGTTCATACATCACCCCAGGATTAGTTGCAACATTAGTTTCCAGTTGGAGTGATCGGGTGATGGTCTTAGCATGAAAGATGAAATATTAAAGTGTTACCTTTTTTATTTCAATTTAATAAAGTGATTAATTCTTAAGTCACTTTATAATATTTTAATAAGTGATTATTTAAAAGGGTACTTTATTATGAAAGGTGATAGAAGGGTTAAATGGAAATTAAGAAAATGATCTATTTAATGATGCTTTATTAATTTATATTGTTAAAAGGGAGACATAAGGACTTTATTAAAAAGGGACTTAAATGATTTGAAGTATATTTTATATTATTAAGTTGTGCATCATAATTAAAAGGGAAATGAAAGTAAATTGAATGAAATGAATTGAAAGTGAATTTAAGGTGAAATATAAAAAGGGCATTTTGGAATTCATTTCATTCATTCATTCATTGTTGAAGAAGAAAAATTTGGCTAAGAGTTTTGTTGAAGACTGGAGAGTCTGGAAATCTCAAGCTTTTTGAAGATGTAGCCCATTAGGAAGAACTACTTGCAGACAATTCCATTGCAGGGATTGTGCTTGTGTTTCAAAGAAATTATAGGAAAAGCTTCACAGCTAGGGTTTGAAGAATTTATCAAGAGTTTGATTATTTACTGAATATCAAAAAGGCAAGGGTTTGAGAATATTCATATTGCATATGTTAAATATTAAATGCATTTGCTAGGCAGAAGGATATTGAAGTGTTTATTTTTGAAGCATGAATTATCACCTAATGATCTGGGCATGAGCTTCTTGAGGATGTTTGGCTCTCATTAACTGTTGTTGCTGTACGTGGGAGTCTATAACAGCAATTTCTGAAGCTTTATTACAGAGGAGCCAAGTGCACCAGACCTGAGTATTGCTGTCATTAACCCATTCTGGGCAGATCTGGAGCAAGGTCAAGTAGTTCCAGGCCTAGGCATCTGGACTATCAGGTCTGAGATACATTATATTGCACCTTTCAGATATTTATACATTCAGAAAACCTTATTGTAACCTTCTGTTAGCACTGATAATCAGAATTCTGAGTTAAGTCCAACTGTAGTTAAAATTGTATGTTAGTAATCTCATTGCTGCTGTTATTTCTGAATTTTATCATTGTATTTCTGTTCATTATCAAGATCAGAAATTATATGTCACAGTCTGATATAAAACTCAGAAAATTGCTGGTGCTCAGTAATATCATTGTGAAAGGTTATTTGTGCCAATTCATTGTATTGAAAGAATATATAAACAGCAGATATAATTTGGTGTGTGGAAATATCCTTGTTGCTCTTATTGTATTTCATTTGTAATTTCTATAACCTCTGAAAGACCCAGTTCAGTATGACGCAAAGTGTTTGGCAAAATGTCCCATGTGACAAACTGAAAAAATCTGAGCTCAATTGCAATAGAGATTGTTCCATTTGGGGTGGGACACTTCAAAATTGATGAAATGGATGGGGAAGAAGATTTAGAAAAAAAACTTATTTGCACCTGATGAAATAAAAAAACTCAAATAGAACTTAAACTTCAAGAAGAAAGTGAATCCAAGGCAAAGTTATCACAATGTCTTGAAGAATTCAAAAAGATGATTATCAATCTAAAAATTCATATTGAAGTAGCAAAAATGATTGAAGAAGAGTGTGATGAGCCCTGCTGGCTCTCAGCTCAAAACCCTTATTTTCTTAAGTCTTTAGATGTTTTTTTTAGTTTTTAGAGAATTCTTAATAGACAGAAGAGAAGGGGCGCAGCATATTTTTGCTTGTAATTTGAAATATAAAGCAAAAACTCACAAAATGGAAATGCAGAAGTTGTTATTATACTGAAACAATTAGATTATGAATAACAGACATACCCGAAAGTCTCCAGTTATTTTATATAAAGAAGTTGCCAGATCTACAGCTGGAAATGGTGAAAACAAGCATATAGGTACGCCAAATCTCCAGATCTCATTTCTCCTGCTTAGAAATTGGACACAATGCTCTAGAAATACTGGGCGCCCATGATGGAAGACCAAAACCAAGCCAAAGAGGCGTTTCAACTTATTTCTTCACACGCCTCTTTCAAGGGCACAATTCCCAATGAAGGCCGTACGGCCAAGAAAAGAAGAGGTAGAATCTCTGATGGAAGTCTTTGAAGCTGTGGAAGGATGCGCCACCAGAAGGAAACCCTCAGTTATTTCAAACAACAAACAATCTCAGTAAAACAATCTCTGTATGAATCTGTAGAACCTCTGGCTGAAGCTCTCAACATGCACTGATTCGACTGATATTCCACAATCTCAAGAGTGCTCACACTGAAGAGGTATCGTTCTTCAATGGCAGTTTGTTCAAACCCTGATCACAGGAGAATGCACAGGCAAAATGCTCAAAGCAAAGAGAAATGGTCAAAAGATGAGTTTCATTTGCCAAGGAAATGCTTTATACCAAATTGGCACGCATTTCAAGAAAGTACGGCCTTTTGCAATCATTAAAATATTTTAATATTTTAATATGACCTTTTCAATAGTTCCCATAAAATACTTGAGCGCACTTTTTAATATTTTAAGTCATTAAAATATTAAAATCCCTTTTTGAACATTTTTAAGTGATATAAAATATTATTAAAGTCAATGTAACTTTAATAAAACATTAAGTTAAATAATTAACTTAATCACTTAAAACACCATAACTCGCTCAAAACTCAGAGTATTCCCGTGCCGTCAGAAGCTGTGGACTCCTGAAATGCCAACGCTCGCTGTGATCCAATCATTGTCCACTGAAAACAAGAACAATCAAACTCTCCAGAATACATCACTGACCCTCTATCCAAACTGGCTAGCCCACAAGGGTCCAATAAAGGGCTAACACACTGTTCCTGAGAACTGTTTAGCGAGGGGACATCACAAAGAGCTAAGAATCCAATTGGAGGAAAAGGAAGAAAATTGTGAAAGGTTGGAGTCCGAAATTGTCTCTTTGAGAAAAGAGCTAGAAAAGACAACCGCTAAGTTAAATAGAAGCCTAAAGTTTGAAAAGAGTTCCAATAAAGTTTGAAAAGAGTACCAAGATCTTGAATGATATTATAAATGAGCAAAGGTCACTGCTCATAAAGACAGTTCTTGGTTATGAAAAGGAAGATGAAATCTGCACAGAGCCATCAAAGAAGACCAATGAGGAAAAATTAAAAATTTAATGTTGATGCCCTGAAAAGTCCCATCAAAAGTGGAGGCAACAAGAAGCAAGAGAATCATGCTCCATAGAAATCTCACACTCCAAATGCTAAGAAGGATAAATTTATAAAATCCTTACCTTTGAGGCAAGCACAAATGACTAGTTTCCAACCCTCTTTCTTTGGTTATTGTTTCATGTGTAATCAATTTGGCCATAAAACAATTGATTGTAGGATTTGTGTAAGAAATATTGGGTGGAATAATAATTGAAGTCCTTATGGGTACACAAATAGGAACTTTAACTCTTTTGCCCCTCTAGTAGACTATAATGTTATATTCTATAAGTGCAATAAGTTTGAGCACACAAGACGTTTTTGTAGAAGTGGTTTTGTAGATTTTCCCAAACAAAACAAAAATAAGGAAAACTATGGCAAAGCACAAAGAGGAAAACACCATAATATGGAAAGAAAAAGAGAGGTCCATGCTTGTACAAATTTCCTTACATACTCAAATGAGAAAGACTAATGGCTTATTGACAGTGGATGCTCAACCCACATGGTAGGTGACAAAAGTAAATTTCTCACCTTGAAGGAAGTAAATGGAGGAAGAATTAAATTTGGGGACAATGCAACAAAATAGATAACCGAAAAAGGTACTCTTAGCCTAGATAATGGAAGAACAAAAACTGAGAATGCCCTATATGTTGAAGGGCTGAAACATAATCTCCTAAGCGTGACTCAAATGTGTGACCAAGGACCATGTTGAAAGGTGTGAAATCAGGAAGGAAGGGAAGTTGATTGTAGATGCAAGTAGAACCACCAATAATCTCTACATCCTTAGTGAAATCAAAGGTAAAAAGTGTTATATGGGATAGGAAGATATGAGTTGGTTATGGCACAAAAGAATGGGACACATAAACTTTGATAATCTTATCAAAATCAGCAACAAGTAGGTAGTGAGAGATATGCCAAAGATTTTGAAGCCCTCAAATAACATTTGCAAGCAATGTCAATATGGGAAGCAAGCAAGGGTGAGCTTCAAGATAAAGGAGTATTCTATGTCTAAACATTTGGAACTTATCCATACTGACCTATGTGGGCCAACTAGAACAAATAGTATGCAAGGTGAGAGTTACTTAATGTTGTTAATTGATGATTATTCCAAAATGAGTTGGGTTACATTTTTGAAAGAGAAATCTGGAGCTTTGTAAAGTTTAAGGCATTCAAAGCCTTAGTTGAGAATGAAACCGGTCTAAATATCAAATGTCTGAGATTAGATAGAGGAGAGTTCACTTCAAATGAATTTGAAGAATTTTGTGAACAACATGATATGAGGAGAAATATTTCTACCACAATGACTCCACAACAAAATGGAGTAGTGGAAAGGAAAAATAGAATGGTCTAAGAAATGACAAAGACTGTGTTAAATAAGTCGAAGCTATTTGACACTTTTTGGAGAGAAGCAATTTATATGGTGGTCTACATACTAAACCGAGGATGAATTAGAGTAAACAATTCCAAAACACCATATGAACTATTGAAGGGTAGGCTTGCTATAGTGAAGTATTTCAAAGTATTTGGGAGTAAATGTTATATAAGAAGAGATGCGGAAGACGGGAAAATTCGGCTCTAGGGCATATGAAGGTATTTTCCTTGGATACTCTTCAAGGAGCAAAGCTTACAAATGTTACAATAAGAGGTTGCACAAAATTATTGAAAGTGCAAATGTCTGAGTAGATGATGAATGGCATCAAAGAAAAATGGCACATGAAGTTGATTATCGAGAAGAAGAAAGTTGTAAAAGTTGAGAAGGAGATTGAACATGAGGAAGTTGAGCCAAGAAACTCAAAGACACCATCAAAGGAACCTAAGACATCATCTAGATTTGTTCAAAGGAATCATCCAGAAGATTTAATTCTTGGTGACAATGATACACAAAATGAGACAAGGAGAAGATTGTCCATTACATCAGAACATGCAAATCTATTGAACCCAAAAAAATTATGGAAGCAAGTGAAGACAAACATTGGGTGAGTGCCATGGAAGAGGAATTGAATCAAATTAAAAGGAATGAAACTTGGGAACTTGTCCAAGACCTAAGGATAAAAATCTAATTGGCACCAAGTGGTAATTCATAAATAAACTAAATGAGGATGGTGAAGTTGTGAGGAACAAAGCAAGATTAGTATGCAAGGGATATGCTCAAGTCAAAAGTCTTGATGTCGAAGAAACATTTTCCCTTGTTGCTCGTCTTGAGGCTATAAGGATGTTCTTAGCATTGGTTGGTTTTGAGAATTTAAAAGTCTACTAGATGGATGTAAAATCAACATTTTTGAATGGAAACCTAGAAGAAGAGGTATATATTGAATAGCTTGAAGGATTCATCTTGTCAAAAAATGAGGACTATGTATGTAGGTTAAAGAAGACTCTTTATGGATTGAAACTAGCTCCGAGAGCTTGGTACTCAAGATTGGATAAGTATCTACAACAACAAAACTTCAAAAGAGGTACTACTGACAACAATCTATACATTCAAATTGAAGGTGATCATCAGTTGATTGTTGCTATTTATGCGGATATTATTTTTGGGGTAGCAATGATAAAATGTGTCAAGATTTTCCCATGAACGTGCAAAAGGAATTTGAAATGTGTATGCTTGGTGAGTTGTCCTTCTTCCATGGGTTGCAAATTTCTCAATCAGATAAAGGGATATTTATTTCATAGGCTAAGTATATTAAGGAGATGTTGAAAAAAATCATAGCGGAAGATTGCAAACTTGTGAGTACAACCATGGTCACATGGTGCAAGTTGAGTAAAGATGACGAATCTCCTTAGGCTAATCAAACTCTTTATAGATCAATGATTGGGTGTTTGTTATATGTAACAACTTCAAGGCTTGACATTATGCAGGTAGTTGGTATGGTGGCAAGATTTCAAGCTGCACAAAAAGAAACCCATTTGCAAGCACTTAAAACGATCTTTAAATATCTAAAAGGCACTTTGGATTTTGGGTTGTGGTATCAAGGAGGTGAAGACTTCAGCTTAGCAACATATAGTTATGCGGATTGCACTAGTAGCATCAATGACATAAAGTGTACAAGTGGAGGTGCATTCTTTCTCGGCAATTGTCTTGTGTCATGGTTAGGTAAAAAGGAAGCTTCAATTTCCTTATCTAGAATAGAGGCAAAGTATTGCAACAACTTCTTGTTGCACTCAAGTTCTTTGGATGAAACAAACACTGAGTGATATCAAGATAGAATATGATCATCCTATATCCATATTTTGTGATAATACAAGTGCAATCAATATATCGAAGAATCTTGTGGTGCACTCTTGAACCGAACACATTCCAATCAAATATCATTTCTTAAGGGAGTAGGTGGCAAACCAACAAGTGAAGTTAGAATATATTGCTACACAGCAACAAATTCTCAGAAAGAGAGTTTTGAGTATCTTAGATAGAAGTTGGGAGTGATAGCCTCTTCATCTAGCCATTGAAGAACTACATTATTTAGAGGGATGGTATTTAGGGGATGTCATCATTGCACTATCTTACAACTCCAAGGATTCCTTTGCCATTGATGTCAAAGGGGGAGAAGTAGAGAAAGGGGGAGCGATAGAGACAAGGGTAGTATTATGTTCTTACTACATTTACAATTTTTTTTTTTATGAAGGGTTGCCATCAATGACAAAGGGGGAGATTGCTAGAATTATTGTCATTGATGTCAAAGGTGTATGGAGTTCAATGGCAATTTTATTATCATTGATATCACGATTAAATTCACATCATTTCAAGGTCAGTCTTTACTTCCTCAAGGCAGCAATAAAACAAATTTAAAATCATATCTATGTTGGACGTCTTCTTCTAAATTTAGCACCCTTCTCATGAAGTTCAAAAAATTAAATTAAATTATTCTTTACATTGGGCCGACCCCCCTCAATAATGGGGCCCATGCTTTTTGGAATTGAATTTAAATAATTTCATTTTATTCATAGGGCCAACCCCCTCATAGTGGCGCCCAAAAAGAAAAGAAAATAAAATTTAAATTAATTTATTGTTATAGGGGCTGACCCCCTAAATGGAGTGCCCAATTTTTGTAATGAAAAGGTGCAAGGAAAGGTATAAATAAATGAATAGTTGCCTCCTTTGTCAATTAATTCATCCATTCATGAAGTCGCCTCCCTTGGAGAAAGAATAAATAAAGGTCGTGGAAGGCGGAGAAGAGAGTGTGTGGAGAACAAGTTGATAAATCATTTATACATTGACAGATTTGAGAAGAGAAATAAATTGAAAATCATTCAAAGACATATTTTTGAAGGAGAATTATTAAGGAGAACAAATTCTTCATCTATCAAGAGGTTGGTGCCTCTTATTGAGTTGGTGCTCAAGTTTTGGGGATTGGTGTCTCCAGTAGCTTGGTGCCTACAAAATTTGTAAGAGATTTTTATATAAGCAATATAAAAATGCATCGACTCTAACAACAACCCAAAATGCATCGACCTAGTTGATATGTGGCTGATTTAGACTTTCAGATTGCAACACATAACAGTCCTCTTATTTCCAATTCCATATAATGGATTAGTCGACTCCCATCTTGTGACAACATGACTATTTTACTGAGTCAAGGCACAACGACACATTCCTACAGGTTTCGTATTTGATTTGCAAGTTGACTACCCTTACAAACTTCCGCATTTTTGCATTGACTAAGTTTCATGTTTATTAGATGGCTTTGCCTGGATATGGCGCAGGTAATAGACTTTTGTTGGTTCCCACTCTCTTCAGATTTTGGCGCCACCTTTGATACTTAAGCGCCCTTTATTCATGTGTGGGTAAGACTAAGTCAACACGTTTGAAATCGCATTTGTTCTTACTTTATGCACAACATTTGAATCAGTAATTGTTTTCACCTTATGTGCAGCTCATAAGTCTTTTGATTTATTCTCTTCACGTGCTTTATGCACAACATTAAGCTTTGGCCATTGTAACATATATGGCAACGCTATGATAATGTGCTATGTTTATTACAAAGCACTTTTAATATATATCAAACAATATATAATATATATTATATTCACATGATTACTAAATGCATTACTTGCCAATTATATATATATATATCAAAACAATTATATATATATACATACATATATATGTATATATGTTAACATTAACGTAATTATATACATATATGTTAATATATATATATATATATATATATATATATATATATATATATCATTATTTTAATATCCATACTTAAAACACATATATTCATATATTCATTGATCGATGTATATACACAAAGTGTGTATATATGTTGCATTTGTCCAATCGATATTCCCATGCATATGGGTTATCTGTTCATGAGCATGCATAGATACGTCTACCTACGTATACTCCTGCACACATATACTCACATGTATGAGTTATCGTAGACATGTACATATGTACATATATACATTCTATGTATATATTTCATCGACTAATATATAAATATGAAAGCGCAAGGAAGAACTTTCACTCAACATAAAGACTCAATCACATATTGCCATCAAGAATATTCAAAGACTAAAACCACATACCAATACAAAACATATTCAAACCCTAACAGAAGGTTACTTACCATTTCTCGAACTATCTTAATTCAACTAGACCAACTAGTATGTGAGTGTGTGTATGCTCAATTAGGCTCATCAAGGGTTACCAGACCAAGTTCTTCTCCTGAGTGATACTTCCGCTCTCTTCTAGAGGTTCGAATTTGTTCTTGCATTCAGCTTAGTGCATCACAACAGTAGTTAGTTGATAACATTATATTCACATGCATCATATATTTTCGTCTTTAGAACATTATAAAATAGCAAATTGAATTTAA
Organism: Sequoia sempervirens; assembly: GCA_007258455.2. Taxonomy (NCBI): domain Eukaryota; kingdom Viridiplantae; phylum Streptophyta; class Pinopsida; order Cupressales; family Cupressaceae; genus Sequoia; species Sequoia sempervirens. The sequence continues at coordinate 658,150,420 of VDFB02270651.1, forward strand.
CATTCATTCATCACATTTTCCATTAAGATTCATATACAAAACACAATCATAAATATATTAAAGCATTTTAACCCATCAAGGTAATAGTGAAACAAACTTGTCCTCCATCTTCTAGAAGCCACAGCTTTTTCATATGGACTCGAAATGAGGTGCCATTGTTTGGAAAGTAAACTTTTGAGAGGAGCATGAATATGTAAAACTATTTAGCTTTGGGGCTATCAAAGTATTGTTTTTGATCTGCCAGACAACTACATTTATGAGGCAAAAGCCATGTCCATCCACTCCAAAATAGTCACTGAACTTGAACAACTAATCTTGGTGATGAACCAGATCCATTTTCACAAAAAAAACTGGTTTCTCTTCAAAAGATTGGCTCATAGCCTTTGACCCTATGCATATTTTCCTTTTTTCAATGAGTATCAATAATAATCTAAAGAAATACCACAGTAGCTTTCAATTTACAAGTTGTTGCAAAAGTGCAAATGGAATTCAATTGCCTAGGTTTAAATTGGGAAAAAATGGCACAACTCGGGAAACCAGAAAGCAATATAATATTTGGTGAAAATAGAGAAAAACATGTTTTTGTTATTTTATGTCAAACGTAACATGTAGAGATAAAAATTATATATAGTTCATAAAATTAAAAAAATAGCAATAATGAAAAAATGATTATGGTTTAAAAAAATATAAAAAATATTTTGCTGTTACGTAAAAGAGCATGTAAAATCAAAGAGCTGGTCCTAAAATAGTAGACTGTGCCATTATGGAGGATGGCTTAGTATTTTAGGGATGGTACTACTAGGACAGGAGAGCTTTTTTATAACAATGGATATGAGGGTGCACTAGGATATGCTAGGGAAAATAAAATTTAAATATATGCAAATTCATAAAAACAAAAATGATTAATATGCTACGTGCAAACAACTTAAAAGAAGATAGAATGCATTAAAACAATTATAGCAGTAAATGCTATTAGGGCTCGTAAGCTAGTCAATTAAGGTTAGGTAGTAGTGATTGTTAATGATATAACAGCTTCAGTCGTTCCTTCCAGCTCAGCTCTATTGTGAAAACATAAATTAAATGATAGCCGTTGGCTATTTAATTTATTGTTTTGTATTATCCTCATTTCATATTATGGCCGACATGAAAAGATTCGAATTCATCTTGATCATTTATTAGAAGACATTTAATATTTATCAAGGCCGACTTTCATTTAAGAAGACACGCGATTTCTTAAGAGGCCGACATGAAGGATTTGAAGAGATGTGTCTCTCCCATTCATTCGTATATATACAGATTGTTTCGTCCATTGTATTCATCTAATTCAGTTCGGTTATTCACATAAGTTCATCATCATCAAGATCGTTCCAGTCAAGTGCGAATTAGGAGATTGCGGATCATTGTGATCTCTGTTAAATCAGATCTCTGTCGAAGCGAATTCTGTCAAAGCACGCATTGTCATCAAGGGCGAAGTTCAGTGCAAGTGCGAATACAAGATTCAGTGTGAACATATGCAGTGCTAATACATTACTCAGTGTGGACTTAATACAGTGTGGAGATCTTACAGATCGAAGTCTATCCAGTGCAAAGTATTATGCCAAAGTGAACTCCTTACAGCAGGTTGTGAACCATTAGTTATTGCGAATATTGTCAGATCTGTGTTCAGTCAATTCAGATATTGCCAGGTGCTGTATATTGGTCTTGTGTTAGACCTCATTGTAAGGTGAAATGTTGTCACTGATATTATAAATAAAAGAGAGATCTTTGTTGCTGGGTTTTTCTCCCTCAAGAGGAGGGTTTTCCCAGGGTATCTGCTGTGTTATTTTGTCCGATTTTGAATTATTTTCTGTGCATTTAATCTGTTCACATAAATTTAACAGTGATAGGGAAATGTTAAGGTAGTTTTTCAAGTTCACGACTGAGCAAGACACCAACTCAGTGTATGAGACTCCCTTCTGGAAGTCTAAAGAGGGATTACTTTTCCAATTAACTTAAGCATTGTTCAATGAGGTGACTACCTACCCTAGATTGGATTTGAACTTTTGGCCTCCTTCGTGGAGCACACATGCCTTCACCAAAGGGGTCACCTAGGCCAGTTTCTAATCTTATTTATATTTTTCATTTTCTAATAGGAAATTACAGTTTGAGTCAGGAAATTGCATGTGAGATGCGGGGGACTCAGAACAAAGCCTCTTCATATAGAGAAACGTCTATATTCCAATCTCTGTTACTATAAATGTAGGAAGACATAGAACACAATCTCCTGGTATTGGGAGATGGCACTGTACCAAACTCTGTTATTAGAGATAAGGGAAAAGAAGGAAAAAGGATCTCTTGGTATTTGGAGATTTATTAGTACCAGCCTTCAGTATTGGAGATGAGTCTTTGTCTCCCTTATGTCCCTATACAAGTGTTTCTTGGTTTCATTGGCAAAATATGATTGCAGAGCAGACATGGACCTAGAGCTAGAGAGTCATGTATCAATCAATTCGTCGACAATAAGAATATTGGAGTCTTGACATAATCACATACAATTTACTCATGAAATTACTAACCAGTAATGTGATCATATTCCAATAGACATGACGTTGTGGTACAGATGGAGTATTACAATGAGGAGGACTTGGGTTTAAATCCTACAACGAGAACCAATAGGCATGCTGCTGGTAAATGCGTACAAGCCTATAAAAGCACTCATCGGGCCTGAGGAATAGACCTTGTTTGTGTTCTATGGTTGAGGGATTCTATAACTAACCAAATAAATGAATGATGTGATCATAAATACAAATTAAAAATTCAGGAACCGTAAGAGGTAAAAATATGTGAAAAATCTGCAATTCTAGAAAAAATTTGTAAAGTCTTTCAGAAAAGAGTATCACACACATATGCATGCATATATTTGAAAAGAATATAACACATGCGTATGTACAATTTTGAGTGCTGGGCTGAGCAGAGAAAGGTGGGTTCAATTCACTAAAAAGAACAATAAAAAACGTCTTGGTCAGATCAAACTGATTTAATGTGTTAAAAATCTAGATCCAGAAGGATTTGGTAACCATGGATGTGGTGCATAGTGATGAGTTGTTATTAGCAGTTGCTTCAACTATTGTTTCTGTTGATTGTGTGCACAATGCCTGTGCATTTGTATTGGGCTTTCACTTCAATTTCAACTTCATGGCCAGAGGTTGTATTGAAAGCATCACATTCAGACCATCTAGGAGAGTCATCATGGGATGGGCATCATCCTCATTGTGGTGATCGCTTGTCGCTGAAATCCCATTGCCTATATCCAAAAAGTATCATATATGTGTAATTCACCTAATGCAAAATTTATACTCTTCATATAATCAATTTGTACCTTTGACATGATGACGTTGCAACATTCACTTGATGTGATTGCATTTACAATTTATGTTAACGCTCATTATAATTGACTCCAATGTTTTACTAAACTCGGTGTTAAGAAGTTAACTATATATTTAGTAGTTAATACTATTTGGTTATGATGAACATATCTTGCTCAACATTCTGTTGATTTGTCTTTCTTCATTGACTTGGGCCCCAAAATGCTCTGTGGGACATTCAAATACCCAAGATAATAATATCTGATCCTCATACGATCTCCTTTTTTTCTTGTTTTTTTGGCTTGGGGAGGATGTGCTAGTGAGTTTGAATTTATCTGTAATACTTTACAATGATCTTAATGTAATTACCAAGGTTGCCAGGAGACCAGTACTGGTATCGGTATGACTATTTTTGAAAATAGGAGAAGGGGGTACTTGGAGATGCCATTTTTTTTTTATATGATTTAATAATTTAAAGAAAATATCATGAAATTGATCTTTCAAAACAAGAATAGTTGGTGTTTTTGTCTTTTGACATCAACTTTCCTTTCCTGCAGCGTGTTTGTTTTTTTTTTTTCCTTCGATTTTCTTTACCTTTATTGCATTTTAACTTGGGTTTTTTGTTTTATGCGGGTGGGAGATGTTTTATTTCCAACGGAGACTTGGGAGACGTTGGGAGATGTTGATGGAGCATCCCCTGCAAACTGGGACATCTCCCCTGCAAACTGGGACATCTCTAACCATGTTCCCGGTATTGGAGACGCGTCCCAGGGGGTCAGAGTAACATAGCTAATTACTAATTATGGTTCTGTAATGCAGAGGTATTTTATTTTGGCTTGTTTGATCTGTAGCAAGCAAGGGTATTGATTATTAACCACTCTTGGAGATATTCCTTTTTCAACAAAGCCTATAAAACACAAAAATTAAATGGTATATGTTAACTTTTATTTGTTTTGTTCTCATTTTTCACAACTTTCATGACTGAACATCAGATTAGATGGGATAAGGTACATATAAACGATCAGTAAGTTCCAGATAATAATTAAGTTTTTTTGCTGTCTAACTATGACAGTAAAGGTATGATCATAAATCCACCACACATCATTGTGTCCGATCTATAATTGTACAAAACCACAATCGTTGGGGGAGAACACCATCCATTGATTTGACGACCATGAATGCAGTACACATCAAATACCTACTAAAATGATAATTATAATGCTTATCGATATTGACTAATCTAGGATGATAGGATAGGCAAAGTACTAGATAAATTTTGTGGCCATATTATTCCTTTTCATATATGATGAGGACATATGTGGTGGATGTGCTTCCACAAAATTGAAGCCATTCATCTCGATCTAAACAAGGTTCCTTTACTTTCATTCAGACAAAAAATATTCTTAGTATTTACTTTCTATAATGTACGTTTGGTGATTCTGACCTAAAGCATTTGTTACTAGATTTTTTTAGTTTGCTTGATGAGGTGCGTTTATATGACATGGCAGGGTTCACAAGAGTGCTTATCTGATAAAGATGCCATGGATTTAGTAAAAGAAGCAGATGCACTTTTCAATACATTCAAATTATTGTTGGTCAAACGCAAAGCAAATGTGAGTAACTGTCCCACATTTTGGATGTGTCCATATTTTGTATCTCATCTTGGAGCAAAACAATTGTATGATGTATCTACTCACGTTTCTCTAGCCTTTTGATTAACAAAAGTGGATATTATTTTATCACCTGTAAGTGTATATCTGTAACAAGTATTAGTTACTAATATAAGACTCTCTTACAACAGGTTTGTATCACTGCTTCTTCCTTGGCCAAGAAAGCCGTTGGACTTCCAGGTGTGGATATAATTTCTATGGTGTCCAATGAGTATTTCAAAAGAATCTTACTTTTAAACGTTTCTGGAGGATTTTTTAATTTGTTAACAATCTTATCTGCTTCTGTATTGCAGATGGATGTCTGAAGAAAATTAATGAAAATAAATATTAGATATGGATTTCTGAGATTGGATCATTCCTTCTTGTTTGGGTCTTCGTTCAAGAAGCTCTATTGTAAGACTGGTATTTTAAGTTATGAAGTATTGTCATACTTTAGAACACTTCTCCTTTCTTACCCGTGTAAAGCCAAAATCTGCATAAAGCTGGGCAAAAATGTACAGATACAGAACTTATTGCTTTTTTTATATCATTTTTGCAAGTCAGGAGATGAATGATTAGGATCTATTTGTGTTTCATGATCATTTTCTTTGTGTATAAAATGTATATTCGCACTCTTGTCGAACATGGGCAGATTTGGACTTAATGCATCCTTGAGGCATACTTGGACATGACAAATTATTTTGTCTTCTCGTCTTTTGTTTTATGAATTTTTTCCATCATTTGCTATTGAAAATAATTAGAATGCAGATTTGATACATCTTTTGAACAACCAACATCTTGAAGGATACTCTCAACTGTGAGGCATTTTTTTCATTATTGAGTCTGAAATAGAGAAACCTTTTCATTTAACACTCTCATGCAAGGACATTGGTAAGAGAATATAAATGGATCTCGATTCGTGATCCATCTGCAACAGTAATTGAATTGAAGGAGATCAAAATATTCATTCAAGCAAAGCCATTTCCTATGACATAAATTCTCACATAAGGCATGCTATTGGGGCTTGTCCTTTAACCTCAAGTAGGCCCTGACTAAAAACAAAAAATGGGTGTCAGATATCACTGATCCTATGCATGAACCTGACATTGACAAAAAATGTACCCTTTCTATTCAATTTTGAGCAGACTTAATGCAATCACAGGGTAAGATTACATCCTTATCTCTTTTCACATAGAAAGCGATGCAACACTTGATCAAATCTTATGTTTGTTCACAATAGAAACAAAATGCAAATATCCAAAATATACACTTAGAAGTGTCAAAACCAAAAGCTAACACCATGAATATGTTTCAGGTTTCCCCCCCTTAAATAATCGGTCACATTAAAATTTTGTCTTGAGCACAAGAAAGTCTGACAATTTCAAGTTTCACCTACGCAAAAAAGATTATTTTTCATTTAAATTCAAATTCCCTTCAATTTTTTATCTTTTTTATCTTTAAAAACCTACACTCGAGATACCTAAGATCTATCTTGCAGCTAGATGTTGTAAAGCTATGCGAGTCTAGTTTAAAAATAATTGACTTCACTAAAAAATACCTGCATAGAAAAAGGTTATAGGAGAAAATGTAATATCGGGTATGAACAGTTATATTTTCTTGAGAAAATTGCAATTGTTAGCAAGCATCAAAACTTGGGGATTTTCAACATTGGACCCCAACGTTTCAAAATATATTTGCTTCCAAATCACCTACTATCCCATTGGTAAGTTTTTTGTAGGTACTTGCATTCTATAGTTGTAATGTTAGGGATTTGAAATCTGGACCTCTTGGGCCAAAAAGAATTAACTAGCACGCCTATTGTTTCTTAGACAAATTTAAAGCATCGATTAGTATTGATGCATTTGTTTTTCATTGCCCCAATGATTAAAAAATTAAAATTTGAGTTTTGGGAAATTGTTAAAAGTTAAGACATTGATAATGGTGCTTCAAGTAGACAATGCAATCTTGAGCTAATAGCGGCACTTATCTTTTTCAAGCGATGAAAACAATAAACCAAGCAACATGCAATGACATTCCTTTTTAAGGAAATCAAGCAAATTATTGCACTTCTCATATTAGTGATTAGAGCTAGAAGATAAGTGTTAGGTGCTTTTATCTCGTTAATCATTTACCACACATTGCTCTCAAATACAAATATCTTCAATGGTGCTCTAAAAAGCCTTAATTGTTGCAGCTGACAATATTGCATGCACTTATTAAACTATTATCACATATTTATGACATGCATGCATAACACATACATATTACCATCTACAATTTTTGAAGGGACAAAGGGTTGAAATTTAGTATAAGGCTTGCACACAAGTGACAAACATAATGACTTAGTACCATTATATGCAAATATATAGATAATTTTGGAGGGTTTGTTGACAAGAGACATCAATAGGGTTGTAACTAAAATTTTAGATCAAACACATAATATAAACACATGTTATTTATAAATAACACAAAAAGATGTAAGTAGTTGGAAGAGAAGGAAAAATGAGGAGCTTTGGTGTTGCATGAAGAAGACACAAAGTCATCTTCCATGAGAGCTCTTCAAGATTCCTCCTTGATTGTGACTTTGTCCTCTTGGTGATCTTCATCTTCTTCGTCTCTGGTGGACCCCTTCAAAAATTTTGTGTTCCCTTGATATTCTTTCCGTCATTACCTAAGTTTTATTGATCTTTCCATTGTTAGGGTTTATGTTACAGTGTTTAGGGTTATCAACTCTTTCATGAGAAACCTTAATTCATTTTGCCTTGCTTACTTTTGGTCTAATTCATCACTGACTTGTTGTAGTTGGTCCTCGGTCATCTAAGTTAATACCTGAGTCATTAAACCCATGTGTTGAGTGACCCCTTATGACTAGGTTACCGATTTGTCCCTTTGCATAAAAATCCTTTTATCATGGTCTGTGGTTTTAATATTTCCTATGGTCGATAACTTGAAATATTTCTCCCATTTATCCTAAGTTGGGCCAATGCATTAGGTTTTATTAAGTCATGTTTACTCACGCCACCTAGGCGGCCCCTTCTTTAAAACAACTTATAATGCATGTGTGTATTTGATTCACTTAAGTCATTCCATCACAAGCTTCCAATGCATTACGTTTTACCTTCGTACTGCCAGCTTCAAATTTGCGATGTGTGATGCATAGTTGTTTCCTTCACATCGCGTACCTCCAATGCATTGTGTTTATGCACAAGCTTGCCCAAACCCTTTGCATGATGTGCGATGCTTGGTTGGTCTTTCCTTTGCATCGCTTGAACCCTTCACATCGCTATTAGCTCATTACCCGCTAGCCTCTAAAATGCAATGAGTGATGGACATAGAGAAAGAAAAGAAGAATATGTCGAGAGATGCTAGGAAAGGTGTTGACTTATTGTGCCCCCTCTTCATATTGCATTTGTGTATCAAAAGGCTCACACCTAAAATGCGATATGTGATGTGCTTCATAGAAAAGGGAAGAAGAGGGAACATTTTAAAGAATGTTCCACATATAGGTGTCACCATGTCAATGCATCACATATATCCTTTGTATCCTGGATTGCACTCTCCTAAAGACAAAGAAAGAAGCGATATGTGAGGAAAAGCTTATGCTATTCTTTCATCGTGTAAGTTTAACACATCACAAATATAGAAGGAAAGGGTAGACACCTAAATGCGATGTGCGATGGAAGGATGGAGGATATGTTCTGGAGTATTCCTTTCGTCCTGGGAGGCCTTAACATCACTGTTTCATCCAATCAACTCCAAAACCTTTGCATAATATGCGATGGCATAAGTTCCTTTGCATCGCATCAACTCTTAACATCACATCTTCAATTCACCAAGACAAAGACTATAGAGCGATATGCGATGGTTCCCAAAATGGAGATAGCAATGGGTAGCTACGTGTCAGTTCCACAGTTCATCGCATCTTTTCTTCACATCGCGACTTCATGTCTGGGAGCTTTAAAGTAAAAGGCAATGTACAAAAGACATGTGATAACCATCGATCTTGTTTTAAAACAATTAGATCGACGCTAGAAATTTAAACTGGAACGACTATCTAATAGAGCACTCCTGTTCGCTCGTGCGAGCCATTTTTCGCCATTAATGGGATATCTGCTCGATCCAAACAACCATAAAAGATTGAATTATGTAGTTTTTCATCATTTTAGCAAGAATTTGAAGGTGAGGACACAAGTGAGATCAAAGGTGAGAAAATTTGAATAGCAGAAGAGCCAAGGTTTCCTTGGTAAGTTGATTTTCTACCTTTCTTTGCAAAATTTCCAGTAAAGAGTGAATTGAAAAGGAAAATTGGTAGTAGCAGTAGGGTTTGTGAACTAGGGTTGTCACAATTGTTGTTTTTATATCAAGGAAAAATTTGTAGGCCCTAGTTTGGTTTAAGGAGAATATCAATTGTGTTGCAAAATTTTAGGTTGGAAAATTGCACAATTTTGTTGAGGTGTTAGATAATTAAGAACCCTAGTTTTTCAATTTGAACTATAAACCCTAGTTCTGTCAAAATTGCAAGATGACTTAGGCCTATGAACCCTCAAAGGCTAAACCCAAGCCTAAAAGGACTAAAAGTAAGGTTGAAAAACTAGAACCTACAACCTCAAAGGCACAATCAAAGTCAAAGGGGGTCAAGAGAGATTATTCAAGGTTCTTGAAAGATGATCTTCTTGAAATGTTCTTGAGAGCCAAGGTAGTAGTGAAAAGGGCTACAGGTGAGGGTGTATTAATTGATCATCTTCAGGATCAAGCAAGACAAGTTGGTGACATTACTGTGTTTCAGAGCGGATGGGATCTTTTAAGTATGCATATAAGAGGCAGACATACCCTAGACCATCCCGCAATTTGTGGATGTGTGACTTGGGCAAGCTTGTAGTGCCAAATGTTTTTGTTGAAGTTGATTTGCTCTTGTTTCTTGTAAAATGTTATGACCCCAAGGCCAGGGTTATAAAAAGTGACAAAGGGACCCCATTGCTTGACATCACAAGGAATCAAACTATGACTACTTTTGGATTGAATCCATCAACCACTGAGGCTATCCACATTGGTGCATCATGTCATGAGTATATGAGGGATAAGTATGGTTACATAAACCATGTGCTACCAAGACATAGGCAAAGGTATTTAGGGAAGAAAGGAGCTAGGTTCACACCAAAGGATTTCAAACCATTCAGTTGTGATGAGTTCAAAGATTATTTAAAAATCACCCACTTCTGGTTGTGTCAAGTGTTGTGAAGAAAATATGATTTGAAGATGTACATTGCCATGATGACTATGGCCATGTATATTTAAAACAAGAATGGTAACATGGGTTTTGATTATGCTTCACATATTGTTAAGGAAATTCATAAACTAGTGGATTTGAAGGAGCCCAATGCTCCATTGTTTTTCACACACTACTCTGTGCTTATGCACATGTTATGGATTGGCCGTAAGGCCTGGAAAAAATTCATGAAGCTTAGAATGACTTGATCAGGAGGGAAATGAATTGCCAATTCAAATGTGGACTCATGTATGGGATCAAAACTGCCCTGAGTTGAATTATACTGCATCTTGCAATGGATTAAAGCTTGGTATTTTGGGAAATCTTGGTTTGAAGCCTATGTACCAAATTTCTAGAGGAATCAAGGAGATTCTCAGGCCTTTGGAGTTCAGGGAGGGAATCAAACTAGATCACAATTGGGGTGATTGGTATCTTCATTCTACTTATACAACTTTTAATGTCTATGGAGCTTTGGTGAGGCCACAAAAATTGCCTGGATATGTTCTTGATAGGTTGGCTTTCATGGAGATTATGTGGCAATTAGATGCAATGGACAAAGAGCACTTTAGATGTGCAAAGAAGAGATCATTTATTCTAGGGAAATTTTCCTTTTCACATTTTAGAGTTACTTCCAAGGAAGGATTGGATAATTTTGCTAGAATGTTGGAAAATTTAAGAATGGAAGTTGAAAATTTCATACAATGTGATCCCAAGGGTTTTGTGGATAAAGAGAGAAAGGATAGGGGTAGGTCTAGTTTTTATCATCACTTCTTGTATACTGAAGATGCTATAAGAAACTTTCCATCTGATGTTGAGGTTGTTGAGACAAAGAAGCAGTGGATCCATATTTTTGGTATTGAAGTGATGAGGGTTTAGGTTAATCCTCTTTATGTTAGCCCCTATGCACAAATCAAAGACCCTTTCAAAAGGGCTATGGCAATGTTGGATGCCTACAAAGATGGGACTTTTTATAAAAGAGTTAAACAAGTTGAGGAGGCTATCAAAATTGCAATAGAGGAGCAATAAGCTAAGATTAGAAGCCAATTGGATCAACCATCTGCTCATAGCCCCCCCATTTCAACTTATGGAGATTGAAGGGAGACCACTTGTCAACCCTCTTGTCGACTATTCTGAAACAAAAGGAGCGGGAAATGATATGGAGTAGTTTGCAAAGCATGTTCCCACTGAACAAGAAGTACAACAAATATTTCCCTCCCTGATGGGAATGATGCATTGGATATTTTTGTCCCTGAGGAGAGAATTGTCACTATTGTTTTTGATGATAGCATTGATGATGAAGACATAATAATAAAAGCTTGTAGAGAATTCATGGATGATGAATCCTTTGTGCAAACAAAGGAGTTCAAAGAATTTGTTATCCAAGTAAAAGGTGATGAGATCAAGAAGAGAATTGAGGGTGTAAAGGAGAAAGTTGGCCCCTCAATTCATGAGGAAGTAGAGAAACAAGAAGAGAAAATCATGCAAGAGATCTTTGCAATTACTCTCACGGAGGGCAAGAGATTGGTTAAGGATAGTGGGATCCTATTGTTACCTGGTTAGGATTTGACCTCTACCCTTGCCCTTGATCTAATCAGAAATGATGCTAAGGCTTTTATTTTTGAGGAATAGTACGATAATAAAGTATTTAGATTAGGTTTTAGCTCCAAGTTGCACACTCTTGCACTTTGGTCAACAAGACCAAACATTGGTAAGCCAAAAGCAATAAAGTCAATTAGTGAGATCACATGAGATGTAGTGGTGAAGAAAGCCACTGAGATAACACCCACTCAAGCTGCCAAATTAACTTTACATGCAACAATGTTGAGTGTTGATACCACAAAGATGTCAGAGGAAAAAATTGACAAATTGTTGGAGAAGCATAATAGATTGTTAGATGAATACAACAAATTGGGGACAACTCTAGTTCAAGAGAGATCAACACAAAAAGCTTTGCTACCACCTACTTCTACATCAAAACTTTCTGCACAAGATAGAGAGACTTTGTCTCTTAGAATTAAAAGTTCAAAGGAAGAGCTACAGGTGGCTAAAGAGGATAAGAAGAAAGTTGAGGAAGAAACTGGGAAGGTTGTGATTGAAATGATTGATGATATTCTAGGCCATAGAATTTCATGTATTTTTCACAAGCTAGATAATGCTTGGAATGTTTATAAAAACCTTCATGAGGCCTATAAGAAGCATTCCCAAGTTCAAGAAGCTTTCTTAAATACTTGGAGTAGGTGGAGAAGAAGGGCAAAGACATTGAAATAAATGATAACAACTATGGAATGTGATCCTAAAGCTCCCACCAATGTGCCACAATTGATAAAAGCAATTGGATTACTTGGGGAGATTTTTGGTTTTTAGAGAAAGATGGATATGTAGCTGAAGGGAAAGTTGAATATGTTTAAAGATATGGAAGATAGTGGTATGCCTCAAATTATGAATAAGGCAGGAGATTTGAAAGAATTTAATGAGTGGAAAGAGGAATTTGGGACCGTTGTCCCATCATTAGCAACATATATTTACAAAGATGGAAAGGAAGAGTATTCTCAATTGAATAATTCTTTGTATGAATTATTCAAGATGGCGATTAATTTGGATTTCTTTGTAAAGGAAACTAGAACCATTATGGATACTAGGTACAATGCATATAACTCTAAAGTGTAGAAATTATTCAAGGTTTAGTGGCCAACCGAGGAGGAGTTCAAAACATGGCTTGAAAAGTTTACAGATTAAGCCTTTGATGAAAAATGTTTAAATATTGTCTCCTCCAGGTTTAAAAATGTTGATGTCAAATTGTTGGTGTGGAAGTCCTACTTTGGTGTTTCTCTTTATGCTTTATATCTTGCAGTTTTGGAGGCACGTGGAAAAGGAGTTGAAAAGAATATTTGGTTCATTTCTCGACCATCTCCTTCAGTAAAAGGCCTTTTGGAAGGCGGGAATATCTTCATCAATAAATGAAAAATATTTTTGTCTTATATGGGATATTCCATCCACGGTTTGCAAATGTAACTATATTTTGAAGTGTAATTGAAAATTGTGAAATGAATATATGACAAGTGTTAGTTGGCTCGAAGCTTATTTGCTCCCTTGTTTTTATAAAAGGGAATTCAAGGCCATTGACATAGTTGTTGATTGATCTATGACAAAATTTGTAATGAAAACACAAATAATTAATTTTGAGTCTTGTTTTAGGTTATAAAGTCTGTAATTTCTAGAAGCTTTAATGTTCTATGACAATACTAGCATAATTTGAATAGAATGGTGAAGTTTTGAAGCCACTTCTCTCCATTGTATTATTTGCATAGGTTTTCAATGAAAATGATGAAAAATATTTCGTTTGATCTCCAAATATTTCGTTTGATCTCCATTGTATTTCCATTGGTGTGTTTTCTTTATTATGGCTCTAATTCAAAGAATTGGTTAAATTACCTTAACAGAAACATATGTTTGTGCAATTGATGCTTGGATTTGATAAGTAGTTTTGGATTTAGAATATTAAGTGCCAATGTTGTAATACAATATTTCAATAGCTTTTAATGTTAGGATTAGATATTTTCATGCATCATGGTTTGCAGTAAGTGCAACCCCATGCCCTAAGATAAGGCACTAGCCTTGAATGTGTCTGAATTTATAAGTTATACGATCATTCATAGTCAAACAACAATTATCAAATTTATATTTTAGTTGAGGTTTTATTTCTAGAAGTTTTATGTTGAAACTTGCATTCCCTTGATTTGAATGTTAAATGATTAAAGACCTGCCAAGTCTTTAAAATCCTTATCTATCAAGTAGCACTTATGGGAATGAATCTCTTATTTACAATGTATGTGATTAATTGGGACAAAGGATCTAAATTACATTATGTGGAATCACCCTCCTGGGTCTTGCAAAGCCCAAAGTGCAGGAGGAAAGTTATTGAAACTTTCACTCATTTGTTGGCCAATCCCTCCAAGTAGCTAACCATTGGATGATGGCAATTCCATAGGTTATTTGTGAGTTCAACTTGCTATTTGAAAAAAACCAACAAATTGGCGACTTTGCTGGGGAAAACGTGTAAATTCTCTAGTTTGAGATCAAACTTTAAAGTCAGAGTCAATTTTTTTGCAATTATGTGTTCATTCGCGAGTGAATCCATTAGATTGTCCTACTATTTGTCAAATTGAAGTCGGGTTATTAAAGATCTAAGAAATCTTTGTGTCTCTTTGTTAGTTTTCATTTGAATTATTAAAGGTCTGTCTAAAGTATCTCTGTGCTTACAAATTCTTTCAAAGTTGTTCGAAATTCACAAATATTTTCACAATTCCCATTAGTTTGGGTGGCAAATTCGAGTCTCTATGGAAGTGCATTGAAGTAATCAAAGGAAGTTGAGAAGAATAGAGGTGAAGAAGCTACAACAAAGAAATGAGCCGAACTAGAGCTCATATGAAGAAGCACCCTAATGAAAAGCTAGAAGGTGAACTTCTGAAGACTCCAAAACAATTGTGGAAACAAAAGGATGCAAATTCAAGTAACTCTACCTTACATCCTATTCATAAACCTGCTCATTCCTATATTAGTAATCATAGTAGTCATGAGAGCCAACAAAATTTGCTAGGTCTAGATTATGAAGATGAAGAAGATGTAACAAATAAATTAGTTGTAAGTATACATCAATCTAGGCCTAGGGAGAGAAGAAATAGGAGTAGAAGTGTTCAACATAATGTTGCTTCTACAAATGCTAGGGTTGTTGGAATTATCCCTCCCACCTCAAATGGTTATTCTCCTTTACCACCTGATCTATTAACTAGATCCACTAACAATGCTCAAAATCTTATAGATTTGTCAGATACTTCAGATTTTGACATTACCCTTCCAAATCCTGAGGATGTTTTTGTTGAAATTAATGAGATCCAAAAGGAAGCTCAAATACAAGATGAAATAAGGAAGACAAGGGAAAAGGAGAGGGAGGAAAAGATTAGAAATGATGTCTATGAAATAGATATGTTGAAAAGAAGAGTGGAAAAAATGAAGCTCATGAACCAAGAAGAGCTTGAATCAATTTCTACTACTACCACACGCCCTATTATTTCTGAAATCCTTAATAGAAAAAATCAACATGATCCCATAAAGAACAAAAATACCACTACCCTTGGACCAATTCTACTGTTACAAGTACTATTGCTCCACATAATACATCAAATTTCCAGAATCAATCTATTGACAAAGGGAAGCAACCCATGAAAAATTTGGTCATTAACGAAGGTGCCACATCACAAAAGGCTTCTAGGCTTGATAAATAAAAGACAATAGAGTCTAAATTGAAAAAGGAAAATGAGGAACTAAGGAAAGAATTGGAGAGAATGCAGATACTGGTAGATAATGCTGAGATGCAGAAGAAAATTGATTTCTTAAAAACTTCATGCCTTGGTGGAAATTTTGTAACATCTAGTTCACAAGACCCTCCACATTCCTCATCACAACTTACACCTAGAATTGAGATTAACATTTCATCTCATATAGGTCAGTCCATCCCTACTTCCCAACCTTTTAATACAAGTAAAAGTGAACATACCTACAACTAGTTTGGTGATAGGAATGTGAATCAGCAAGGGAACCGAACTATGAGAGGAGATGGGAATAATAGGCACATTGAAAATCAAGAAAACCAATTTCATAGGAGACCTTTGCAATTGGAGAGATATAGATAGTTGTGTTTTGGTGGGATATGTGGTTGCCCAAATCCAATTTCCAATGATATTAGGGTTGTATTGAATAAATTCACTGGAAATAATGCACTGTCTGGTGAAGATCACTTGAGGATTTTCTTGAATTTACTTATGATTATGAAGTTGAAGATGAATATGCGCTAATGAAGTTGTTCATGCAATCATTAGTTGAGGATGCAAGAGATTGGTACAAAGGCCTACCAAAGGCTAGTATTGGATCATGGGAAGAGTTCAAAAGGGTGTTTAGAGAACAATATGGTGACAAGACCGATCCCAAATTTATGCTTAATAAGTTCAATGACATTTCTAAAGGATCAAATGAAATGGTGTTTGATTTTAATACCAGATTTCAGAAAGTGATGTGTAGACTACCTATTGGTTTGAGGCCAAATGATCAAGTATGTTTAGTTACTTATTGTAATGCCTTTGATTCAAAGATGAGTTATCATTTAAGGGATGAGGACCCTCAAAATTTGAGGGATGCTTTCAAAATTGCATTGCATATAGAGAGTAACAGAAGAGCTTCTGGAAAGGGAGGAAGAAGAGAGGATGTGAAGATTCTAAAAAATCCTAAGGACAAGCAAGAAAAGGCTTCTACATCTGATGACAAATGGGACAATGTGATAAGCACCTTAAAGGACATAAAATACAATATTGCAAAAAATGAAAAGGGATTGGGAAATGAAACGTGAAATTTCTAGAAAAATGAAAGGCCCCCAAGATTTCAAGATTTCCCCTATAATACAAACTGGCATAATGACAAGCCAATTCACAACAATCAGAAAAGTGCACAAGGTCAAGCTCCACCTGATCCATTACAAAAACATTCTACTAATTTTACTGATGAAACTCCATGGTGTGTGGCCTGTTAATTGCCACATTCTCCTTAGCAATGTGCAGTTACAAAGTCATTTGAGGAGGAAGAAATTACATTTGGTGATTATAATTCATCTCACGACCATAATGAGGAAATAAATGTGCTTATGAATAGATTTTACTTTACTTATGAAGAATGTGCTTTTGAAGAAGAGTCTCATGAGGTTGATGTTGATAAGCAAAGACAAAAGGAAAGTACATACCATCAAAAAGTTTTCTCTAATGAAGATGGTGAAAAGGATTACAATGCTTGTAATTTGGAAACAAATGAGCTTGATGTATGTCTGAGAAGACCATCAAATGAATAAATTGAAAGAATGATAGTTGTACTAGTTGCACAAGAAAGGAATACTTACCATATGAGAAACAAAGTTGTTTTAATGCAGATCAAAGTAAGGAAGGAAACATGTTTATCAAAGAGCAGAGTGCAAATAACAAGGGGACAAAAGTAGAGAGCAAAGTGGATGTGGGAAAAGCCAAAGAAAATAAGGGAAGTAAGATATGGTCCAAGAAGAGTGACACAACAAAAGTTGATGGTGAAGTTGTTTCCCTTGCCATGAAAGAAAAAGCTTAGAAGAAAAATGCTGAGCAAGAAAAGAAAGAGGACAAGAAAAAGGTTGAAGAGAAATATGAACAACAGGAGGACAAGATTGATGAGCAAGGTATGATATCTCATGACCTTCCTAAATACACTTTTGTAGATATGTTCCAATTTCTTTCACAAGTTAGGGTCATAGTTCCTTTACTGGAAATGATGCATATTAATGAGCACAAGCAAAAGGTAGTCGCCTTTACCAATGGTGTGGCCACAACAAGTAATGAAAAGATGGTGTCTACTCCACCTAAAGTGAGTATAAATAAATCCAAAGATGAGGATGTGAAGGGAGTAATTAGTGAAATCCCTCAAATACACTTGGGAAATACTATTACTGCTTGTCCCAACCAAGTAGATCCTTTCTATGTAACTTTGATAGTTGATAGGAAGCTACTGAAGAATTGTATGATTGATTCAGGAGCTTCATCCAATATTATGCCAATGGAAATCATGATGGAAATGGGATTGAAGATAAATAGTGTTTATGGCAAGTGTTATGCTATGGATTCAAGGAAAGTACCTATCATTGGGGTTATCAAGGATGTCCCATTCAAACTTGCTTCCTTTATTGCAAGTGTTATGCCATGGATTCAAAGGAAGTACCTGTCATTGGGGTTATGAAGGATGTCCCACCTAATTATGGAATGCTATTATCTAGGAAGTGGAGTGCATCCATGGGAGGAAGTATGCAATGTGACATGTCATATGCCACATTTCCAATAGATGGTAAAGATATCAAACTTTTTAGGGAATCTAGATTTCCCCACATGATAAAGTTTTCCAACCCTGAAGATAGGATCCATTTTTCTGATACTGGTATTGATAATTTCAAAATAGAAGAGTTGCAAGAAGAAGAAGACAAGAAACCTACACCTTTGGATAAAGAAATGATGACGTTATCAAATGATAATGACCTTTGGAAAATGTATTTTGATGGAGCTTGTTTAAAAGAGGGATCAAGTGCAGGAGTGATTCTTATCTCTCCCAATGGTAAAACTTTAAAGTTTTCATTTTCATTATTGTTTGGGTACACAAACAATGTTGCTAAATATGAATCCTTATTGTTGGGATTGAGACTAATTGAGAAGCATGGGATAAAAAAGTTAAGTGTTATTGGTGACTTAGAACTAGTTGTATCCCAGGTTAGATCCAAATTTGCATTAAAGAACAAAAGATTGAAGCAATATAGGAATGATGTTTGGGATTCCATAAAACAATTTGATGCTTTTGGTATTGACTGGTTAGAGAGAGGCAAAAATGTTGTGGCAGATTTACTAGCCAACATTGCACTCCGACCAAATGACATAACTTTTGCAGGCATTTCCAAAGTGGAGGTGCAAACAAGACCATCAATTACTGATAATATACAGAACTGGTAGGTTTTCAATGATGATGAAGACATCTTGAAGTTCTTGTAGTGTGTAGATCAGTATGAAGGTCAGGAAATTGAATTTGTGGCATTTGTGGAAGTGGTGGATGGAAAGGAAACCATGTTTGGTAATGAGATAATTTAGCTCAAGACTAACAAGATCCCAAAGGGTTTGGTATCCTTGGAAAGGGTCTTTGATGGCCTTGATAAGACTAATTCCAAACAAATTCCTACTCACAAGGAGGATTTAGAAGAAGTAAACCTTGGTACAGAGAAAGCCCCAAAAAAGGATTATGTGGGAAAAAAGATGAAGCCCCAAGTTAAAGCAATGTTCATTGCTTTTCTTAGAAAGTATAGGAATGCATTTTCCTAGTCATATAATGATTTAAATGCCTATAGAGAGGAATTATTTCAACATGAAATCCATCTAAAACTTGATGCTAAGCCTTTTAGGAAAAAGAAAAGGCCTATGAATCCTACTTTGGCACCAAAGATGTAGGAAGAGTTGGTGAAATTCAAAGACATAGGAATTATCAATCCAATCAAACACTCCACGTGGGTGTCCAACCTGGTGCTAGTAAGAAAGAAGAACAGTGAAATAAGGCTCTATGTAGACTTTAGGAATTTGAATGTGTCATCTCTTAAATATAACTATCCACTACCTAACATGGAAGCCATGTCACAAAAGGTAATTGGTTGTGAATTACTATCTATGATGAATGGTTTCTCATGGTATAATCAAGCTATGGTTAAGGAGTTAGAGCAATACAAGGCTACATTCACTACTCCTTGGGGCACATATACATATGTCAGGATGCCATTTGGTTTGACAAATGATGGTGCCACCTTTCAGAGGGATATGGATGTAGCCTTTGCAGATTTCATAGATATCTTCTTGGAAGTGTGGAAAGATGACCTGATAGCTTATTCAAAAAAATATGAGGATCACTGCATGCATCTTGATAAGATATTTGCTAGAGCACTAGAGTATGCGAGAATATCTCTCAACCCCCAAAAATGTGTCTTTTGTGTAAAGGAAGGAAAAATATTGGGGCATATTATTTCTAAGGAAGGGGTAAGAATATATCTAGAAAGAGTGGCAGTCATAGACAAAATTCCTCAACCAAAGAATGTCAAAGGAATCCAATAATTCTTTGGACGAGTCAACTTCTTGAGAAGATTTGTGACCATTTTGTTGAGACTACTCGACCAATTTCCAAGATGTTGAAGAAAGGATAAAAGTTTGTTTGGGGTGAAGAACCAAGAAAAGCATTTCAGATCATAAAGAAAGAAATCAAAGAGGCTCCTATTCTTAAATCCTCTAATTTCTCCAAACCATTCCAATTCTTTTCTTTTGCTTCATTCCATATGATTGCTGCAGTACTCCTGCAGAAAAATGATGAGGGGTTTGAATAGCCTATTGCATTCTTTAGCAAATATTTGTAGGTGATTGAACTGAAGTATGACATGAATGAGAAACATGCTTATGCTTTATTCAAAATAGTGAATAATTTCATAACATACCTTGTTGGTGCTACAATTATTACCTATGTACCTAGTGCTGCCATTAAATATATATTCACCCAACAAGAGGTTAAAGATTGGAGGTGTAGATGGATCAACATGATCCGAGAGTTTAATATTGATGTTCAAATTACCAAATTGGTTAGAGGCCAAGGCCTAGCTAAATTGATGGTTGAAACTAACTTGGAGGCTAATCAAATCAATCAAGTTGAGTGTGTTGATGTATCTCCTATTTGCGATATGAAAACATGTGGGTGGTATAGGCACATTGTTCATTACTTACAGACCATGCAATGTGCTGAAGGACTAAAAAACAATGAGAGAAAGACTTTGAAGTTACAAGAAATAAAATATGTGATTGTTGATAACAAATTGTGGTGGAAAAATCCAGATGGAGTTCTTCTAAAATGTGTTGATCGTAAGAAAGATTTAGAAATCTTGACTAACATGCACAGTGGTGTGTGTGGAGGCCTCTACATTGCAAATACAACTGCTCACAAGGTTTTAAGAGAAAGTTTTTGGCATCCCACTGCATTCAAAGATGCCCATAAGTTAGTAAAGGCATGTGATGCATGTGAAAGGTTCTTTGGAAAGCTTAAATTCTCAAGGAATTTTCCTCAGACCAATATTAGTACAATCACCTTTCCAATATTGGGGAATAGATTTCATAGGAGAAATCTCAGAGAAATCCAATGGAAGATACTTCTGGATTCTAGTTGCCACTGATTATTTCACAAAGTGGGTTGAGGCAATCCCCACTAAGAAAGCAACCAGAAAAGTTGTGACTGATTTCTTATTGAACAATATCTTGATTAGATTTGGGGTGTAAGAAAAGATCATTTCAGACAATGAAATGTGCTTTAGATCAAATGAGTTTAGAGATTTCTGTGACAAATATGGAACTCAGATGTCTTATTCTTCCCCATATCACCCACAAGGAAATTCCCAAGCAGAATCAAGTAATAAAAGCTTGATGAAGATCATCAAGATGGTGATTGAAAAGAACAAGAAGGCTTGGGACTCCAAATTGAAGTTCACACTTTGGGCAGATAGAGTTATAGCCAAGAAAGCCATAGGGTATTCTCCATTTTTTATGGTCTATGGTATAGAGGCAAGAATGCCACAAAATAATTTACTAAAGATGTATAAGTTTGTTCAAGAATATGATAATGACATTTGCGATGAAATACAACATAGGATTGATATCTTAATGGAGATGGATGAAATGAGGAGAGAAGCTCAGAAGAAAAATTCCAAGTTGTACTTACAAGTCAAAAATCTATATGACAAAAAGGCTTCTCCAAGGAAATTTGAAATTGGAAGCATGGTATTAATGTGGAATGCAAGATCCTAGGCTAAGGGTAAGCATGGAAAGTTTGAAGCTTTATCATTAGGTAGTTGGTGTTTAATACTCATGGCGAGGATTCATACTTCCTTCAGAGTTTGATAGGTGAATTTCTTGAACTGCCAGTACATGGACATTTCTTGAAAACATACTTTTCATAAAGTATGAAATCTTCCATGTACATTGTATTTTATGTATATTTTGTATATAGGCATGGTGTGCTTTGGTCTGGTTTGGTTGTCTTCCTTGTTTAGGCTTGCTTCTTGGTTTTTGGTTCTCTGTATTTGGTCTGCTTCACTAGAGATAGTTGAAACCTCGCCATGCCTGCAAGAGGAATGTGTCCCCAATTAGATCCACTGTGGACCCCTTCAAAAATTGTGTTCCCCTAACATTCTTTCCATTATTGCCTGAGTTTTATTGACCTTTCCATGGTTAGGGTTTATGCTACAGTTTTTAAGGTTTATCAACTCTTTGATGAGAAACCTTAATTCATTCCGCATTGGGTAATTTTGGTCTAATTCATCATTGACCTATTGTAGTCGGTCCCCGATCATCTAAGTTAATACTTTAGTCATTAAACCCATGTGTTGATCGACCCCTTATGCCCAGGGTTACTGATTTGTCCCTTTGTATAAAAATCATTTTATCATGGTCTATGGTTTTAATATTTCCTATGGTCGATGTCTTGAAATATTTCTCCCATTTATCCTAAGTTGGGCCTATGCATTAGGTTTTATTAAGTCATGTTTACCCATGTTACTTAGGTGGCCCCTTCTTTAAAACAACTTATAATGCATGTGTATATTTGATTCAATTAAGTCTTTCCATGACAATATTCCAATGTATCGTGTTTTACCTTTGCATACATAGTTGTTTCCTTCACATTGCGTACCTCCAATGCATCATGTTTATGCTCAAGCTTTCCCAAGCCCTTTAAAAAATATTTGATGCCTGGTTGGTCTTTTCTTTGCATTGCTTGAACCCTTCACATCACTATTAGCTTATTACCCACTAGCCTCTAAAATGTGATGAGAAATGGACATAGACAAAGAATATAAGAATATGCCAAGAGATGCTAGGACAAGTTTCGACTCATCAAACCCCCTCTTCATATCACATTTGTGTATCAAAAGGCACACAACTAAAATGCGATATGTGATGTGCTTCATAGAAAAGGGAAGAAGAGGAATTTTTTTAAAGAATATTCCACATACATGTGTCACCATGTTAGTGCATCGCATACATCCTTTGTATCATGGATTGCACTCTCCTAAAGACAAAGAAAGAAGCGATGTGCGATGAAAAGCTTATGCTATTGTTTCATCGCATAAGTTTAACACATCACAAATACAAAAGGAAAGGGTAGACACCTAAATGGGATGTGTGATGGATGGAGGATATGCTCTGGAATATTCCTTTTGTCGTGGAAGGCCTTCACATTGCTATTTCATCCAATTAGCCCTAGGACCTTTGTGCAATATGTGATGGCATTAAGTTCCTTTGCATCACATCAAGTGTTAACATCACATCTTCAATTCACCAAGCTAAAGATTATAGAGTGATATGTGATGGTTCCCAAAATGGAGATAGCAACAAGCAACTACGTGTCAATTCCATAGTTCATCATGTCTTTTCTTCACATCGCGACTTCATGTCTGGGAGCTTTAAAGGAAAAGGTGATGTACAAAAGGCATGTGATAGCCATCGATCTTGGTTTAAAACAATTAGATTGATGATTGAAATTTAAGCTAGAACGACTATCTGACAGAGCACTCTTGTTCACTTGTGCGAGCCATCTTTTTCCATTAATGGGATATCTGCGCGATCCAAATGACCATAAAATATTGAATTATGCAGTTTTTCTTCATTTTAACAGGAATTTGAAGGAAATGATGCAAGTGAGATCAAAGGTGAGAAAATTTGAAGAGCAGAAGAGCTAGGCTTTCCTGGGTAAGGTGATTTTCTACCTGTCTATGCAAAATTTCCAATAAAAGGTGAATTGAAAAGGAAAACTAGTAGTAGCAGTAGGGTTTGTGAACTAGGGTTGTCACAATTGTTGTTTTAATATCAAGGAAAAGTTTGTAGGCCCTAGTTTGGTTTAAAGAGAATATCAATAGGGTTAGTTGCAAAATTTTAGGTTGGAAAATTACACAATTCTGTTGAGGTGTTGGATAATTCAGAACCCTAGTTTTTCAATTTGAATTGTAAACCCTAGTTCTGTCAAAATTGCAAGATCAATCAGGCTAGTGAACCCTCAAAGGCTAAACCCAAGCCTAAAAGGACTAAAACTAAGGTTGAAAAATCAAAACCTGTAACTTCAGAGGAATAATCAAAGTCAAAGGGGATCAAGAGAGATTATTCAAGGTTCCTAGAGGATGATCTTCTTGAAATGTTCCCGAGAGCCAAGGTAGTAGGGTAAACGGCTACAAGTGAGGGTGTATTAACTAATCATCTTCAAGATCAAGCAAGAAAAGTTGGTGACATTACTGTGCCTTAGAGTGGACTGAATCTTCTTAAGTATGCATATAAGAGGTAGAAATACCCTCGACATCTCGTAATTTGTGGATGTGTGACTTGGGCAAGCTTGTAGTGCCAAATGTTTTTTTTGAAGTTGATTTTCTCTTGTTTCTTGTAAAATGTTATGACCCTAGGGAAAGGGTTATAAAAGTGACAAAGTGACCCCATTTTTGGACATCATAAGGAGTCAAATTGTTACTACTTTTGGATTGAATCCATCAGCCACTGAGGCTATCCACATTGTCACACTATGTTAAGAGTATGAAAGGGATAAGTATGGTTATAGAAACCATGTGCTACCAAGACATAGGTGAAGGGATTTAGGGAAGAAAGAAACTAGGTTCACACCAAAGGATTTCTAACCATTCAGTTGTGATGAGTTCGAAGATTATTTCAAAATCACCTACTAATGCTCGTGTCAAGTGTTGTGAAGAAAATATGATTTGAATATGTACATTGCCATGATGACTATGGCCATGGATATTGAAAACAAGGATGGTAATAGGGGTTTTGATTATGCTTCACATATTGCTAAGGAAATTCACAAACAATTAGTGGATTTTAAGGAGCCTAATGCTCCATTGTATTTCACACACTACTTTGTGCTTATGTACATGTTGTTATTGATTGGATGTAAGGCCTAGAAAGATTTCATGAAGCTTAGACTGACTGATCAGGAGGGAAATGAATTGCCAATTCAAACATGGACTCATATATGGGATCAAAACTGCCTTGAGTCAAATTATATTGCATTTTGCAATGGATTGAAGCTTGGTATTTTGGGAAATCTTTGTTAGAAGACTATGTACCAAATTTCTAGAGGAATCAAGGAGATTCTTAGGCCTTTGGATTTCAATGAGGGCACCAAACTAGACCAAAATTGGGGAGATTTGTATCTCCATTGTACTTATATAGTTTTCAGGGTCTATGGAGCTTTGGTGAGGCCACACAAATTGTCTAAATATGTTCTTGATAGGCTGGATTTCATGGAGATTATGTGCCAGTTAGATGCAATGGACAAAGAGCACTTTAGAGGTGCAAAGAAGTGATCATTTATTTTGGGGAAATTTTCCTTTTCACATTTAGAGTTACTTCCAAGGAAGGATTGGATAATTTTGCTAGAATGCTGGAAAATTTAAGAATGAAATTTGAAAATGTCAAACAATGTGATCCTGAGGGTTTTGTGGATAAAGAGAGAAAGGATAGGGGTAGGTTTGGTTTTTATCATCACTTCTTGTATACTGAAGATGTTATAAAAAACTTGGCATTTGATTTGAGGTTGTTGAGATAAAAAAGTAGTGGATCCATATTTGTGATATAGAAGCAAAGAGGGTTGATGTTAATCCTCTTTATGTTTAGCGCCTATGCACAAATCAAAGACCCTTTCAAAAGGGCTATGGAAATGTTGGATGCATACAAAGATGGGAATTTTTATAACAGAGTTGAACAAGCTAAGGAGGCTTCCAAAATTGTAAGAGAGGAACAAGAATCTAAGATTAGGAGCCAACTGGCTCAATCATTTGCTCATAGCCTGCCAGTTCAACTTATGGAGATTGAAGAGAGACCAGATGTCAACCCTCTTGTTGAATTTTCTGAAACAAAAGGAACAGGAAATGATATGAAGGAGCAGTTTGTAGAGTATGTTCCCACTGAACAAGAAGTACAACAAAGATTTCCCTCCCTTGAAGGGAATGATGCATTGGATATTTTTGTCCCTGAGGAGAGAATTGTCACTAATGTTTTTGATGATAGCATTAATGATGAAGACATAAGAATAAAAGGTTGTAGAGAATTCATGGATGATGAATCCTTCGTGCAAAAAAAGGAGTTCTAAAGAATTTGTTATCCAAGTAAAAGGTGATGAGGTCAAGAAGAGAATTGAAGGTGCAAAGGAGAAAGTTGACCCCTCAATGAATGAGGAAGTAGAGAAACAAGAAGAGGAGAAAATAATGAAGTTATCTTTGCAATTAGTTCTGGGGAAGGTAGGAGATTGGTTAAGGATAGTGAGATCCTCTTATAACTTGGTTGGGATTTGACCTCTGCCCTTGTCGTTGATGCAATTAGACATGATCCTGAGGATTTTATTTCTAAGGAACAATATGATAATAAAGTATTTGGATTAGGATTTAGCCCCAAGTTGCACACTCTTGCACTTTGATCAACAAGACCAAACATTGGTAAGCCAAAAGAAATAAAGTCAATTGGTGAGATGATAGGAGATGTAGTGGTGAAGAGAGCCACTAAGATAACACCCACTCAAGCTGCCAAATTAACTATACATGCAACAATGTTGAGTGCTGATACTGCAAAGATGTTTCAGGAAAAATATGATAGATTGTTGGAGAACCATAATAGATTGTTAGATGAATACAAAAAATTGGGGACAACTCTAGCTCAGGAGAGATCAACGCAAAAATATTTGTCACCACCTACTTCTACATCAGAACTTTCTACACAAGATAGAGAGAATTTGTCTCTTATAATTAAAAGTTTAAAGGAAGAGCTGTAGGTGGCTAAAGAGCATAAGAAGAAAGCTGAGGAATAAATTGGGAAGGTTGTGATTGAAATGATTGATGATATTCTAGGCCATAGAATTTCATGTATTCTTCACAAGCTAGATAATGTTTGGAATGTTTATAAAAACCTTCACAAGGCTTATAAGAAGCATTCCAAAGTTCAAGAAGCTTTCTTAAATAATTGGAGTAGGTGGAGAACAAGGGTAGAGACATTAAAAGAAATGATAACAGCTATGGAAGGTGATCTTGAAGCTTCCACCAATGTACCACAATTGATAAAAGCAATTGGATTACTTGGGAAGATTTCTGGTTTTTAGAGCAAGTTGGACATGTAGCTCAAGGACAAGTTGAAAATGTTCAAAGATATGGAAGATAGTGGTATGCCTCAGATTTTGAATGAGGTAGGAGTTTTGAAAGAGTTTGATGAGTGGAAAGAGGAATTTGGGACCATTGTCCCATCATTATCAACATATATTTACAAAGATGGAAAGGTAGAGTATTCTCAATTGAATAATTCTTTGGATGAATTATCAAAGATGGAGAATAATTAGATGTCTTTGTGAAGGAAAGTATAACCATTATGGATGCTAGGTACAATGCACATAAATCTAAAGTGTAGAAATTATTTGAGGTTTAGTGGCCAACCAAGGACTTCAATACATGTCTTGAAAAGTTTATAGATTAAACCTTTGATGAAGAAATGTTTAAATATTGTCCCCTCTAGGTTTAAAAATGACGATGTCAAATTTTTGATGTGGAAGTCCTATTTTGGTTTTTATCTTTATGCTTTATGTCATGTAGTTTTGGAGGCACGTGGAAAAGGAGTTGAAAAGAATATTTGGTTCATTTCTCGACCATCTCCTTCAGTAAAAGGCCTTTTGGAAGGCGGGAATATCTTCATCAATAAATGAAAAATATATTTTTCTTATATGGGATATTCCATCCATGGTTTGCAAATGTAACTATATTTGGAAGTGTAATTGAAAATTGTCAAATGAATATATGAAAAGTGTCAATTGGCTCGAAGCTTGTTTGCTCCCTTTTTATAAAAGGGAATTCAAGGCCATTGACAAGGTTGTTGATTGATCTCTGATGGAATTTTTAATGCAAGCACAAAGAATTAATTTTGAGTCTTGTTTTAGGTTATAGAGTTTGTAATTTCTAGAAGCTTTAATGTTGTATGACAATACTAGCATAATTTGAATAAAATGGTGAAGTTTTGAAGCCACTTCTCTCCATTGTATTATTTGCATAGGTTTTCAACGAAAATGATGAAAGATCTTTCATCGAGTCTGTTGGCATTTAAATTCGCACCTTTGGAATGCGAATTTGAAATGAACAACTATGCACAATAAAACTAATCTTCAAATTAGGAGGGGAAGCTCCCTCTTGCTGATGGTGTTGAAAGAAAGTAAACTAAAAACTAAGTTTCCTATCTTTTTGATCAGCTAGAGCACAAGGTTTATTAAACACAAACGCCGCAGCTGAGATTTTTTGTTTTAAGAACTTCAACTATGACTAACTTAAGCTAAGGACGTTTCTAACTTCTCAAGTAATATGTAGAGCAAGAGAAACTAGAAATGAACAAGGTTGATTCTCTGACAAAGTGCTTCAGTAAATTCTTTTCCAACAAACATCTACACACTTCAATGTAAGCTGAAATTAAGATCATAAAAGAATAACACAAATAATGGAAATCTCAGACGTTATACCAAGACAAAGGAGGCTCATGATTTTAATTCTCAAACTTCTGGCACAAAAGTAACTAAACACATGCCTGGAACAAGAGATTGCAGCTAAAGAGGCTTGCAAAACTTGTTCTTACGCAATAGGAACAACAATTACAATAAATCCTTGTTGGCTAAAAGAGACTCAATAATTTTCTATCATAAAACAATTGAACAACACTTGAATAACAAATAGAAGGCACAATAGGCTCAACATTTTGTTATCACTAGCACGGTTAAAGAAAACTAATGAGCAAAGGCTCTTATTTACAGGCAAGCAGAGGAGTAGGGAACCCTAAAATCTCCTTGCTTTCACAATCTAGGGCTTGCTCAGCAAGCAAGCTTTATTTCTAAATCTAGAAAGAAGATAACATCTAACACCTAAGAAAGTGGAAAAAAGCGGGAAATGCCAACTATTACACTTTATCTTCTTTCTCTTTTCAAAGAATGGATAAGAATTATTCCAAGAATAGAAAGAAAGCAGAAAGAAAGCTTCTAGAAGAAAGTTGATTTTAAATCTTTATGACATCCGTTAAAAAGTAGGAAACTGTGTCCAGGTTCGGTGCATCTTTCCCATCAATAGAAAAGTTGCCCTTTTCTAAGATATCCTCTCCATCTTCAATTGATCTTAGGAAATCTTCAACCTCATTGACTGTCTTCTCAAGCTTTGCTGACATCATCAAAATATGACTCATCCTCCCGCCAATTGGATTTTTGCTATCATAGCTGCAAAAAACACTCTAAAATTGAGCTTGCACTTCATCAAGCCCAACGTAGGAACCATCTTCAAGATTGTATGAAGAAGGAATCTCTGTGGAAAACTCACTGATGAAAAGAAGAGCTTCAATCACCCTTTGTCTGTAGGCAATAAACTCCTTAGATATCCTCTCGTAAGTTTTAACCTTGAAGACATGATGCTCTCTCCAAGCAAGGATCTTCCTCTTGTGTTCTTTGGAAACTGTTGAACCATAGGTTGTATGTAAATCAGCAATGAGGATTTCATGCCTTGGTTTTACTTCAGCCACTGTTTGTTCAAATCCTTGGATACCTTGACGTAGCTCATGAGCGTTTTCTCTCAACTGAAATATTCGTGCCAAGATCTCCTTTCCTCTAACAATGAAACTCTCGATCCACTCTTGAGTTTCTTTCCCACAAATGACCAGTGGTCTCAACTGATGATGATCAGCTGGTGTCTCTAAAACCTGGGGCAGCAGCTGGGTCACCTATGAAGAACCATGGACAAGGTTAGAAATATAAAGCCTAAGCTATTGTATTTTAGCCTTGAGGGCTGCCTTGTCTTCTCCATCCGTGAGAACTCTTTCCTAAAGGTTTTCAGACACAACACTGAAGAGATTGACATCTGCATGTCTAGTATTTCTACCAAGATTACCCTTGACCATCACGAAGTCATCCATATTCACCTCATCCCTGTTCTTGTCCTCTGGGGGTAATGCAGTCTCCATGACTATCTCGCTATCAAGATTCCTATCAAAGTGAACTTGCTTCTTTGCTTTCTTCTTAGGAGGTTCCTGATAGATGTTATCAAGGTCATCAAAATTCACCTGATATGAAGGTCTTCTTCTTACCCTTCCCAAGGAATTCTCAATCCAAGACACAGTAATATCTTTACTAATTTCCTTAGGAGGTACAATTACAATTTCTTCATCATCTTCAATATCAAGGTCGATGTGGATTGGTGAAGACCCTGTCAGTGGTATGGAGTCATGTGCTAAGGGCGCTTCTCTTGTCTCCTTCTGAGGTATAGGCTCTTCTAAAGGAGCTTCTGCTTCAACCATTTATGGCTCCTGTATGACTATGCTTGAGAAGTCTAACCTTCTTACATTTTTGGTTGACCTGCTGCCCTTCACAACATCTTGAGACTGATTTATGCCTTTCCCTTTTGATTGTGCTCTAGAAGAGGAGGGAAGTGACGGATGTACTCTTGGAGGCTTTGTTGCTAGTATGGATTTCTTCCTTTTAAGCACTAGGAAGACCTTGCTATGTTTGAGGACTTTCCTTGTCCTTTCTTCGACTGAGAGGGATTCCTTATTAGCCTAGTTGACTTGAGGAAGGGGCTGATCTTCAATTCCTTTTTGGGCATACATCCGGAGTAACACATCCTCGTCATCATATGACAATCCTTTGATATCCTCTAAAAGGAAGTCTTTCATTTGGTGGAGAGTAAGCCTACTGTAACTATGCCTTCGCACCTCGAACTCATCTGTACAATTAACCCAAAAATCTTCAAGGGCGTATATATGAGCATATTTTTTCTCAAGTTGGCTAGCGTAGACACCATGAGGATCAAATGATCCTCTCTCGCTGTAAGGCTTGAGGCCAAGTTTGTCTAACTCATCTCCCATTTTCTTAGCATTTGCTGTTGTCCTGCATGTATAGATTCCTAGTCCCAATGGAAAATTGAGGGCGGGTTTCTTTCTATTCCTCAAGAATGCGTGTACATCGTGTGCCTTCCTTAAGAACTCTATGAAGATGACCTCGTCTGATAGGTACCTTGGTAGCATGAGCGGGGCACTTGAATAGCCATAGACTCTGAGATAGGTGAAAGTAGGAAATTGTATGAACCAATCTGCCCACTCTGCCATCGCTGCCCTGGCAACTAAAGAGATATAGATGTGCAATTCATTGTCTAGGTCCCGCACTGTGTACATTAGAAAAGCCTCGTTCACTCTCTTGTAGTGATGCAGTGACTTCGTGAATTCCAACTGGGGATAGTTGTTGTAGATATGTTGTATGCTCAATGATCCCTCAGTGTTCAACCCTCTGAATTGACCTTGATAGGCCACTAGGTAGACTAGGTAAGAAACCATATGGAACTGATGAAACTAGAAGTATTCTGTTATCTGCTGATGTAGGATGTCACTGATCAAGGTGGGCCAATCATAGAACTCAGTCCTCTTCATGATGTGGGTATGGCATAAAACATCTATGGCTGAAACTTGGTAGCGTCTTATGATCCAGTTACCCTGTTGAGCAAGGTGATTATGATAGCAATCTCATCTTTGAACTCGCCTGGCCTAACGTTCTTAGGAAAAGTCTTATGCTTCTCCCTCATCCACCTTTGTGCAATCTTCTTACTGTACTTGTCTTTGTGCATTTCCCGTATCCTCTCACTTTCACCCTTTGAGATAGTGACACTTTCAGGCCACAGGGGAATGGAAAAACACTTCTTGATCATATCAGGCTTCAAACTGCAAATCAATCTGCCATCAACTGATTGAATCTCCCTTGTAGCTGGGTTGTAATGCTTGATGCAAGTGATTACGAACTCGAGACTCTGAACTGATATAGGAATAGATGCTGCTGCAAGGAGTCCAGAGTGTCCCAGGTTTCTGATTGAAGTGTTACCTGCGCTCTCCAAAGCGTGTAGATCGAACACCGGCTTGATGTGATGCAAGTCCATCTCAGCTATTTTGATGTAATCATGATAGAGAGTTGATTCAGTCTTGAAAACATTGGGAGTGTACTCCATTTCATAAACCTTGAAGAATGACTGTAAAATCGCCTAGGTTCAGACAAGTTTTGAGCAACTTACTATTTTTAGAATGCTGATTTTTCTTCCTTTAACGAACAAATTTTTGAAATTTTTTTTGAGATATGGGTTTTGTTCAAAATTTCGTTGCAAGACAACCCAGATCATCCGTTTTTGAAAATTTTGATTTTAGACTGAAAAAGCAGCAAACCCTAATTTTTTCAATTTTTCACGAAAAAAAGCTGGCACTTGGGTTTTGTTCAGAATACAATTAGAAATAAACCCAGTTGATTAGATTTGAAAAACATTGATGGTTGATCGAAAAAGAAGCCAACCCTAAAATTTGAAATTTGCTCGAAAAAAGCTGTGATATGGGTTTTCTTTAGAAGATTGATTTGAGAGGACCCAGATGATTAAAAACTCAATGCACTGAGGATTTCATTAACATGCAAATAAAAAGAAGCTGCTGCAACTTGATGAAGTTCTCAAAAATTTCTTCAGAAGAATGAGATGATAAGACCCAAATGGCTGAAAATTTGAAAATCTTGGCCTTCTTGAAAAATTTGATCTTCTAGATGAAAAAGCTTGAAAAAGCAAGGCCTTATGCTTGCTGGTTTGAAAAAATTGATGAATAACCAGCAAACTTGAGTTCTTGAATTATGAAAAACTCTTCAAACTTGCTGCTTCAACTTTTTCCTTGGGATGCCACCTGCAAAAATGATGAATTTTTCTTTGAAATGATGTATTAAATAGACTTAGGGTTTGAAATAAGCTTTTTTTTTTTTTTTCCTTTTATCCTCAAAACCCTAAAAACCTCTGTTCATTGAACCTGGACGTCCATCTTTCATCTCACAAACTTGGAAACTTTGAAAATCTTGAAAATTTTACTAAGGCATGAGAATTTGGGTACCCTTCTTGGCTAGGGGCGCCCACTTCAAGCAGTGTTAGTCATTTTTTTGATATTTTCAACTTTTCATAACTTTAACCCCTACTTTGACCTCAATTTCCGATTTGTAGACTAATTTGATGAGTGAGCTAAATGATTCTCGTGGAGCCTGACCCATTTTGAGAAGATTGTTCTGTAGGCGTCTCTGGCTAAAAACTTCATTTCGACCTTCAAATTCATGGGAGCCTATTTCCTGCAGGGGCGCCCATTTTGTCTAGAGTTAGCCATTTTTTATGATTTTCAATTTCTTCATTAACTCCTCTTCCATAGATGATCTTGTCGAATCTGGTGATCCAAGCATCAGATTGACTGATGGTTATGCTCGTTGCGAAGCTAAGGAGATATTAAGAGGGGTCTCCTGGGAGAAACTTCGTGAAACAGTTGAGTTTGGGCCTCCAAAAGCTTGGGCGCCCTTGGCAAGGTGGGGCGCCCAAACTCACCAAAGTTAAAATATTTTTCATTTCTTCATGTTTGCTTTTGAATCTTGATTCTTAGCTCTCATCAAACCCTCTGTTCAACCTCTCGTATCTGGCGACTGCAAACTTCGATTGACATGCTAAATATCTCGTTGGAGAGCCTGATCAACACTGAAGAAATCATGTTAGAGCCACATCTGCAAATTCATCTATTTAGGCCCTTGAAAACTTGGGCGCCTCTTCTCTCATGGGGCACCCAAACCCTCCAGACTTAACCATTTTTCATCTGATTTTCCTTCCTCTATTCTATATGTTCCACTTTGATCTGAATCTGCTGGCGATTGGGCAGTTGGATGCTCTGACAGAGACAGGCATTGCGGAGCTGGCTGAATACTGGAAAGATTGAGCATATTCACAAACCCTAACTGCTAAATTAGTTGCTCCAAAAAGCTGGGCGCCCTTCTTCACCAGGGGTGCCCAAAGCTCCCAGACTTAGTCAATTTTTGATAATTTTCATTCTTTTTCATTCTAACTTCTGTTTGAATCCTCCCTGTTTGGCCTCGAATCCCAGGCGACTGGATGATCCGTTGACTGCACCGTTGGATTTTTTACGGAGCTGGAAGAGAAATGAGCAACTTTGATAGGAGGCTTAAACCCTAATTTCAACTTTTAATGCTCTAAAAAGATGGGTGCCTATTCTCTCTTAGGGCGCCCATGACAAGCAGTGTTAGAAAATTTTCACAATTTTCACCTTCTTCGTTCTTCGTGCTTATTCACCAACTCGCCTTCTATTGAACGCCAGAGTGTTGAATCTGACACCTGGCAGCTGACTGATCTCCATTGATGACCTCAAAGCTCCTGATATGCTTTTGAAAAAGCAAAATAGACCCACTAGGGAAAAATTGATTATTTTGAGATTCTAACTGCACAGCTTGATATGGAAGTATTTTGAGCCAATCAAAATCAGTTTGAACTCTAACAGACCGAATTTCTATGTTCAGAAAGTTTTTCCAGTATCCGTTTCAAAAGAAACCCAAAAAAAACCTAGAAAAAGTTACTATATTTCTAAAAATAACAATTTTCCTAAAAAGTAGGGATGAAAAACTGAGATCTGGGTTTTGTAGATTAGGTCACTCTAAGTAGACCCAGATCATCGGATTTTGGGAATTTCATATTTTAACCCCTCATGCAAGACATGCACACCTAAATTTTGACCTTTTTGACTAATTTATCAAAACTTTTACTCATTTCTTCCAAAATGTCTAAGTGTAACAAAAATTTTAATTTTGGGGTACAACAGAGTCTCCATTGTATTTCCAGTGGTGTGTGTTCTTTATTAAGGCTCTAATTCAAAGAATTTGTTAAATTACCTTAATAGAAACATATGTTTGTGCAATTGATTCTTGGATTTGATAAGTAGTTTTGGATTCAAAATATTAAGTGTCAATGTTGCAAAGCAATATTGCAATAACTTTTATTGTTAGGATTAAATATTGTCATGCATCATGGTTTGCAATAAGTTCGACTCCATGCCCTGAGATAAGGCACTGACCATGAATTTGTGTATGAATTTATAAGTTCTAGGATCATTCATAGTAAGAAAAATTATCAAATTTGTATTTCAGTTGAGGTTTTATTTCTAGAAGTTTCATGTTGAAACTTTCATTCCCTTGCTTTGAATGTTAAATGATTAAAGATCCGCTAAGTCTTTAAAATCCTTATCTATCAAGTAGCACTTATGGGAATGAATCTATTATTTAAAATGTATGAGATTAATTGGCATAGAGGATCTTAATTACATTATGTGGGATCACCCTCCTGGGTCTGGCAAAGCCTAAAGTGCAAGAGGAAAGTTATTGAAACTTTCACTCATTCATTGGTCAATCCCTCCAAGTAGCTAACCATTGGAAGATGGCAATTCCATAGTTTATTTGTGAGATCAACTTGGTATTTAAATAACACCAATAGTATTAGTATTCCTTAGTATGGTCCTTGCAATTTGTATTCTTTGTTTTACTCATGTTTTTATTTTTGATTTTCTTCCTCCCTTACCATTTTGGAATGCATGCTTCTTTTTTTGTTTGAGTGATGATTTTTTAAATTTGGTATTAACTCCTCTTGGGAAGCGACTCCTTGTTTGTGGGGACTATTTGATGTAATTATGGACTACATGTACGAAGTGGATGTAAAAGATGGGGATGGAGGTATTGGGACAAAAGAGGGAGTTAAGCTTGGTACAATTGAGTAGGGTGTTGATAGTCCCAACGGTGAGAAATTTGGAAGGGTTGAAGGTGAGAAATCTTCCAAGTAGGCCTTGTGTATAGATGGAATTACACAAGTAATGAAAGTAACACGTTTCTTTATAATAGATAACTATGGAGAAGTCTTGATAGTGTCTTCAAAAGTAGAAAATCAACTCAAGACACAAACATTAATGGTAAGTGCCCTCATCTCCCTTGTCCAAAATATTGAGAAAATGTGTCTCAACCTTGCAGTCCTAATGTTCATACTTAATAACTTGTTTGTATTGGTATTTTGTCTTTAGTTCTTTTTTC
Organism: Sequoia sempervirens; assembly: GCA_007258455.2. Lineage (NCBI taxonomy): Eukaryota > Viridiplantae > Streptophyta > Pinopsida > Cupressales > Cupressaceae > Sequoia > Sequoia sempervirens. Next base: position 658,186,263 of record VDFB02270651.1, read on the forward strand.
TTCACTTATGAAAATTGGTGTCCCATTTGGAGTTGGCACCATTTTCATCTTTAGTGGATTTTGTCTTGACGTGAAGTAGGCATCCCACATTGTTTTAGTATGTTTTTCCATTTGTTGGCATGTTGCAATGCTTGTAAGAACATCATGATGAGGTTACTCACGACATGTAAAGAGCATATAAAAGAGAGGTTACATAAGAATACTAGACAACATAATAATAGGTTTGACTAGTTGTCATGGAACATTTTTGAATGGGTTATATGGAGACAAATTGGGCTTTCCCAAGTTTGGGTGGTCAAGTATTCTTGTTTATGACATATGATAGCATGTAAGGAATATTCTAAAAATAATCTACGAGAGCAGGATTATGAGGGCATTAGGATTTGCGCCTTAACCATTTGGTTGCTATACCTCTCTTGGCCTTGCTAATGGTTTTCCAAAACCATGTGATAGTTTCTAGTTTTTTCTTCTATAAATTGGTGCTTGGAGTAAGAGGACTATTTTGCTAGTGATGTGAGTATTGTTATGTTGTAATATTTTGGAGGGATTAGTTGTTGTATTGTTGTAACCATTTGTTGAGAATTGATAAAAACTTGGGTCTCTTTGGCTGTAGAGTTTTTTTGAAAGGGTTTCTCTATACAAATCTATTTGTTATGGTTTGCATTCTCTTTCATGGTTGATTTCATTTCTTTATGTTTTATCATTTTTAATGAATTTGTAGTATTTAATTTCAACATATCTCATTGCATGGTTACACTTTGTTTCAACATTTGGTACTAGAGCCATTGGTTTTGATTAGTGGGGGAAATCTAATTGGAATTGTTGTTGATTTTTTTGCTATAGTGGGATTGCCATTTTTTCTTGCAATTTTAAGTTTTGGGTGATAAAGATCATGACTAGCTCATTTCGATTGGAGATTAAAAAGTTCAATAACAAATTGTGAGCTTTGGAAGCTAAAGATGGAGGATCTCTTGGAAGAAAGAGACCAATGGATTGTCGTGAAGAATAAAGAAAGAACAAACAATTTGTTAGATGAAGAATGAGTAAAAGTTGATAAAAAAGTGTGTGGCACTAAATAGTTATGTTTATTTGATTCTATTTTATTGAATGTTTGTAGTGAGACTATTGCATATAGGTTGTAGAATAGAATATGAAATATTTATCAAACAAAGAGTCATAAACAAATTGTTTTTGGAAAGAAAAGTATGTTTTATTAAAATGAAGGATGGGGATTCAATAGAAAAACATTTTAAATGTGTTTAATCTAATCTTGAGTTAGTTATAGTTGGTAGATGTGAAGATAGAAGAAGTTTAGATAAATGTATGTCTTGGTTATGTTCATTGCTTGAATCTTAGGATAATCATATCCTTGCAATCAAGATGTGAAGATAAAAGAAGAGGATAAATGTATTTTGTTATGTTCATTACTCGAATCTTAGGATAATTTGATCCTTGCAATCAATGGTTCTTTTATGGATGATCTAAGGAAAAATATAAGTCAAAGGAAATATCCAAGACACTTGGTAAGTGTATATCGAGGTGTTGGAATTGTGGAAAATGGTGGCATCTCAAATAATAATGTGGAATATGAATAAGAAATATGAAGATTCTTCTTCAAACATCTTATAACGATGACTCTGTTGATGCTTTTATTATTTTTTCTAACATGACTTTTGGTTCATAGATTTATGTGCATCCAATTACGAATCATCACAAGGAGTAGTTATTCATGCATACAACTTATGATGGTAGGGAAATTTTCCTCAAGGACAAAAACACACATAAGATTGTGGTTCAAGGGGAGATAAAGTTGATTTTTAGTGATGGAAAGATGAAAACTCCCACAAATGTGTTGCATATATTTTGTTTAGTTAGATTTTTTTTTTGTATCTAAGATGAATGATTCAAGGCGTATGTTACTTTTGAGAAGAGTGGTTGCAAGTTGAGTAGAGGATTTATTGTTGGTTGGGGCCAGTCAATGTAACACCCAATTTAGGTAGGAGACGTCTATTTTCTATAACTCTATGAATGCAATTGATAACTATATGTCTTGTAAATTGTGACACCAAATGATAGGTCACATTAGCGAGAAGGGTTTTAAAACCCTCATTAATAAAAAGGTTATCAATGGTTTGTTTAGTAATTTTGTTGACTTTGATTTTTGTGAACAATATAGAGTTTCATTTAAACTTGGTAGTATTAGAGCTAAATAAAATTTGGAGGTTATTTATATTGATGTATTTGGTCTTGTGGATGTGCCCTCCATTGAAAAATCTCACTACTATGTTTCATTTATTGATGAATTCTCTAGATTTACATAGGTTTACTTTTTGACGCACATGTTTGATATATTTTGTATAATTAAAGAGTTTAAAACAATTGTTGAGAAATAGATAGACATGGAAGTAAAGGTTTTAAGAATGGATAATCATGGCGAGTTTTACTCTAGAGATTTTGATGATTATTGCAGATATGAAAGGATCGTTAGACAAAAAACAACTCCATATGCTCTATAGAAAAATTGGTTAATATGTCTCCCACTTCTACCTTAGTTGAAAAATGAGGTATAGATAGGTAAAAGACCACTAGTTTCAGATTTAAGTGTTTTTGGGAGTGAGCAATATGTTTATGTTCCAAAAGAGAAGCATTTAAAGCTTGATTTATGGGTTAATTTTTTTTTTGAGATATGGTAGAGGATGTGAGGGTGATGCTATTTTTTTTCATTGTGATAGTCAAAGTGCCATATTTTTGGCAAATAACCCAACCTTTCATCCAAGGATGAAGCATATTGATGTTTAGTACCATTTTTTGAGATATGGTAGGGGATGGGAGGGCAATGCTATTTTTTTTGAGACTTTGAATAATGTTGTAGATGCACCAATTGTTATGTGACTTTTTCCCCAAAAGGAAGAGAAATCTATGAAATAACCTTTTAGAATTAAAAGAGAGATAGAAAAATATGATCCTTTGGTTAAAAGAAAGATTAATAAAGAATATATATAAAACCTCTTTTAAAAGGGAAAGAAATAATTATTTATTTAAATAATTATTAAAGGCAACCTTTGTGAAAGGGTGTGATGGTTTGGAAACCACCCCTTAAGTCTTATATAAGCATTCATGTGAGACTTGGAAAAGCATGAGAAAACATTCAAGCATGGAGAACATTCAAGGAGAGGAGCAAAAGGAAAAGAGAAATTGAGAAGGTACAAAGGAGTGAATGTTAGGATCTTTGGTTGGCATTGGGGGCAGTTGGAGAAGGGGCATACATTGTGTGTCCAACTTAGGGTACAACGTAGACCTAGGATTGTCTTGGCCATGGCTTTTACCGCGAGGCCCTCTGAGACAGGTAGTTTACTGTGAGACCCTCTAAGGTAGGTAGTTTAAAACCGTAAGGCCTTTTGAGGCAGGTTGGGGTTTTGTGCAAAAATCGGTTCCTCCAAGAGTGCCTCCTTGCTGTGAAGAGCCTAGATATGTAGTCATTCATCTAAGTATTGAATAATGGCTTCTCAAAATATATCTACAGATAAGTATTAAAACCATTGATTTAACATATTGGGAATATTGTCTATATGATTTTGGTATTAATGAGATTAATCTATATGGTGGTTTTATTCCATTTATTATGTTATTTAATTGTCACATGTTTATAGCTTACATTGATTATTCACATATATTTTGATAACACTACATATTGTAAATTATATTAACTCTAATATTTGCTATGTTAAATCCACTGCTAATACTTAATAACTATAAGAGGAAAAGTGACATTATATTTGGTATCAAAGCCCAATGATCAGGTTTTCTTATCTTTTAAGTTTTCTTTATGTTTTTAAAATGCTACTTGTGTATGACTAAAATTATATGTTTTCCCTAGCCTTTAAATCATGAAACCTAGTTCTATAAGATCTAAACTATAATCTTTGTTTATATGTTAATTTTGTTTCTTCACTGTTTATTGAAATTATTGAAAATCTTATATCATATCAATGTCTTCATATTCATATTTAAAATCTTGTCTAGAATTGATATTGCCTTGAGAACTCCCTAATTATGCCTAGAATCTATTTCAAACACTATATCCATAACTTTTTAAAATTATGTGTATGCATACATTCAAATAAGATATTAGACTATAAATAATAAACTTCAAATCTCTTTTGAAGTATAAACCATTGAAGCATACTTTAATTCTAAATTTTGAGCTTCTATCCTCTTTGTTATGAACATATGTTTTAAAACAACCGTTCAATTCCACTCGCTATTGACATTTTATATATTTCATGTGGTCATCAATGTCTTCTTATAGACCATAATGGACCATGAACAATCCACGGTGCTTGGTATCCAAACATTTGAACAATTGTATATGGAATACAGAATCCTAATTAAAAGAACGTGTCTCAATTCTGAAGGTCGATACCTCTTGTGTTAGGGGTCATGTCTCTTAACGGGTGCACCATGTGTGCAAAATAGTCAATTCCATCGTTCGAAATGTCATGTGCAATGCGATTGCATGATACTCAAAACTATAGAATAGGATTTACAGGGGGTTTAAACTGAGATAAGGCATGAACCTTGAGAATATAGAAAGTAGTTGACTGTGCAGATCCATAGACTTTTATGCAAAGACGCCAATAAGACCTTTGAATAATCTATGGGATATTTCTGATTTGAGAATTTGAGTCAAGCTCAGGGCTCAAAAGCTATGCCATACTCATCATGGCATCTTAGTAAAGAGTCTGGCTGCGTGGCTATTCTCTTAAAGGGAGTGCGCACCAATTTGCAAGGCTATAAGAATCTAGTAAAATACCAATAGTCTCACTTCTGTAGCTCATGCATATTGTGTCCAAGTTATAAATTTCCTTTGCTAACATGGTATAAGGATGAATGAAAACTCAGACCAGACCATGCTTTTGAAAAGTAAGTGAAGGGCATATGTTTGAGCCCTCTATCTACCCAGCAAAAAGGGAGCCTTCCTGAAGTTACGAAAGGGATATCTTTAAATATTAACGTCATTTCAGTTTTGTGGGACATGATCTCGAGGCAAGGTGTAACTGCTGTAATAATGACTCATACCCAGCCTGCTGAGCACATTATCCATACAAACGTGGCTGTGTTAGTGCTGGACAGACCTGTACAAGGTTAGGTGCAAAAATCCCTGGCACAATGGGTGGAATAGAAACCTCTAAGGCGTGACTTATACGCCTAAAATGTGCACTAAGTTTGGCACTGCATATCCAGTGGCTTTGCAATGATGGTGGCAGAGTGTTAAAAATTAAAAATTATCTAGAAAAAAATAGAAAGGGAAAACACATTCTGATTAGAAATCTATAGCAAGGTGTTTTGAACATTTGATACTATTCTTTTTTTTTTTTTTGTTCCATGTATGCTTGGGTAATAACGTATCCTTTTATACTCCGCAGCATATGATTCACGTTTTATACTAAGCGGAATTAATTCACAATAGATCGACATAAAAGTCAATTTCATTAGCTTCGGAAACAATTTTCTAAATATCTTCAAATTGGTGTATTCCGACGTACAAAGTAGTGCTCTATTTTAAATATGTCAAGTGTTTTACTAAATTTAAAGGACATAGTTTTTTCACAAACAACCAAAGGTAATATTAATAAGTCACGACTGTTGGTGTGAATTTGTGTTCCATGGCGTTCCGTCTGTAAAAACAGGCCCAAAACACTATAAAAATCACTGTAACAGCTGCTGTAAATAAGATAAAACAGGGCAAAAACAGAGCATAACCAGAAATATGTATTTGAAAAACAATAATATATTAATCAGACTTGCTTACAGCCATCCAATGCTTTCTAACATGCCTTCTAAAAACTGCACTGTTTGCTTGTGCACAATACATATTTATAGATGCAATACAAAATCTGGAAACTCCTCTTTTCTAAAATATTCTACATCTTGAATGTTCTACTCAAAATCTGGACTGTTCTATGGAAGACTCTAGAAAGTCTCATCTTCCTAACATCTTTGGATAGTTCTAGACAATCTTAACTTCCTAACACCATCAATGGCAACCTTGAAATAGAGTTTTCAAGAAAATGAATTCGGGTGTGTCACAGAATTTTGAATGGAAGGGAGACTATTGTCTTCGAGCCAGGGATGAAAGGAAACTCAAAGTTGAGAATTTGAGAATATTCAAAACATACCCACAGGAGTACTGTGAGGCATCCTTTTAAAGATAATCAAAATATTGTAAGTTCCGTCAATGAATGGGCCCTTCCTTGTCAGCTCATTCAGCTTGGTTCAGGACTCAAATGCTAACCCAGACTTAATAGAGCATCTAGGTCTACAACTTGGCTGTGTAGAAATTGTCAACTTGATAGACTGGGGCATGCGATGATAGAAAGAGCAAAGACAAAAAAATAAAATAGAAACAAATTGCTACAACAGAAAACAAACTTTATTCATTAACTTGATCAATGCAAAATGGCTACAACAGTCTTATTTAAATAGCTACAAAGAAGCTATCAATAATGACAGTAAAATGAAACTTCTAACCGTAACAACAAACTATGGAGGAAACAAACTAAATTAACACATCAGTTTGATTTGGAAAATTCAGCAGAAATTGCGGGGAAACAATAGAGAGTGCGGGAGAAATTAGAAACTTCCTTCCAACACTGCCCCTTAATTTCGACCATCAACAACTTCCAAATTGTCTTAGATATTCAAAGCTATCCTTTGGTAATGCCTTGGTAAAAATGTCTGCCAATTGATCTTCAGATCTGCAAAATTCAAGATAGATTTCTCCATTGTTGACCAATTCCATAATGAAATGGTACCTCTTATCAATATGCTTGCTTCTTTTATGAAATACATGATTCTTGGAAAATGAATGGATGACTTGTTATTACAAAGAATTGGTGTTGGTTCCTCTTGATCATGCAACAAATTTGACAAAATTCAATGCATCCAAATTCTTGACATGCTGCAGTAGTTGAGGCTACATATTTTGCTTTGGCTGAAGAAATTGTCACTATAGGTTGCTTCTTTGATGCCCATGAGATAGCTCGAGATCCAATATGAAATATGTCTTGATGTATTTTTCCTGTCATCTATACTACCTGCAAAATCACTATCAGTATAACCAACCAAATCAAAATTGTTTGTTTTGGAATATAGAATTCTCTATCCAGCTGTTCCTGCAACATATCTGAGTATTCTTTTCCCAACTTGCCAATGAGAATTCTAAGGTGAATCTATGAACCTTGAAATCAAATTTAGGCCATACATGATATTAGGCCTTGTAGCTGTAAGATACATTAAACTACCAACAAGTTTCTTAAATCTAGTTGGATCCACATTTGACCCCTTATCCTCTTTGCTCAATTTTTTTCATGTGACAACTGGAGTTGATGCGAGACTACGATTCAACATTTTATATCTTCTTAATACATCCTTGGCATATTTGGACTGACAAATAAAAATTTCCTTATCTGTTTGAACAACTTCAATACCCAAAAAAATTCATCAAACCCAAATCTGTCATTTCAAACTCTTTCATCATATCCAACTTAAAAATGTCCATAGACAAATTCCCACTAAAAATCAAATCATCAACATACAGACATACAATCAAAATTTGACCTTCATCATTAGTCTTTATATACAACGTAGGTTCACCGTTGCTTGTACTAAATCCATTGCTTATCAAATATGAATCAATTCTACTATACCAAGCCCTAGGTGCCTGTTTCAATCCATAAAGTGCATTTTTTAATTTATAAACTTTATTTTCATGACCATGAACTTCATAACCAAGGGGTTGTAAAACATAAACCTCTTCATCAAGAAAACCATTTAAGAAAGCCGATTTCACATCCATTTGAAAAACATTCCAATTATTATGTGCAACTACTGCTAAAACAATTCTAATTGTGTCTAGCCTTGCAATTGGAGCAAAAGTTTCATTATAGTCAATCCCATATTGTTGTGAAAACCATTTTGCAACAAATCTTGCTTTATGTTTTACAATTTGGCCTTCAACATTAAATTTAGTTTTATAAACCCATTTAACTCCTATGCAATATTTACCTTCAAGTAAATGTACTAACTCCCATGTTTTATTTCTTTCAATAGAGTCTATTTTTTCATATATTGCCTTAATCCAATTATCATCTTTTACTGCTTCTTCAAAATATATAGGAGATCGCAAGCAAATAAAGCAAATTTTGATTTCACATTTTCTTCTCCGTGATCATATATATATTTTTAAGCTTTTTGTTTTCTTTCCTTTACACCTTTTTCTTAATGAAGTGAGTGTTGGATCTGATTCATCACTTAAATTTGAATTTGGATAAGAAATATTTGAATGGGATGATGATATGCCTTGCACAATATTTCTTGGTGGACTACTTGGTGGTGTTTGACCATCTTTTTCTTTTGGTTCCTCCTCACTATCATGTATAGGTGCTCCACCTGTTACTATTTTGTCAACATTTGAATCCCATGATTCTTCTTCCTTAAACTCAACATCTCTACTAATAATCAATTTCTTTGTAATTGAATTATATAACTGGTAAGTTTTTGATTGCTCATCATAACCAATAAAAATACATTTTTCACTCTTATCATCTAATTTCGTTCTCAATTTAGATGGCACTAGACAATAAACAACACATCCAAAAATTCTAAAATGAGAGACAGTATGTTCATACCATCCCAAGCTTCTTGGGGGATTTTGTCCCTCACACTCTTTGTAGGACTCCTATTTAGAATGTACACTGCACATGCCATTGCTTCAGCCCACAAATCATTGGATAAATGTTTGGCCTTCATCATGTTCCTGGCCATATCCATTATAGTTATGTTCTTCCTTTCTGCTACTCCATTCTGTTGTGGTGTATATCTTGTTGTAAACTGTTTCTTAATTCCATGACATTTGCAAAAATCCAAAAATTCATTAGAACTGAACTCACCACCCCTATCATATCTAAGTACCTTAATATAGAATCCACTTTGTTTTTTTTTGTCAAAGATTTAAACTCCTTGAATTTATCAAATATTTCAGACTTCTTCTTGAGAAAGTATATCCATGTCTTCCTACTGAAATCATCAATAAATGTTAGGAAATATAAATTGCCTCCTAAATATGAAGTCTGCATTGGCCCACATATATCGATGTGAACTAATTCTAATGGTGTCTTTGCTTTGTATGAACTTTTTATTGGAAAACTCGAGCTCTATGCTGTTTTGCTAAGATACAACTTTCACATGTACTAGCTGGATGATCTCCTCTCACCATATTTTTCTTTTGTAATAAACTCAAACCTCCAAAATGAAGGTGACCATATCTTAAATGCCAAAGCCATGTCTGGTCTAAGTACACTATTTTGAAGTTAATTTCCTCCTTTCCTTGAATACAATGAATTTGGAGGGGGAACATTATCTTTTGTGTCATTTTGACCCTTGCATTTAATCTATCATTAGGATTTCTATCCATAATTATACATGAACATCATTTTTAAAGTGAACTCTATACCCTTTTTGCATTAATTGACCAAAACTCAACAAATTATAATGCTTTAAACCAAGTACAAAGAAAATATCATCAATATGTCTCTTTTCACCATTCTTAGTCATGATATTAATTATTCCTTTCCCAGTTACAAATACTCTACTATCATTTCCCAATTTTATTTCTAATTTTATAGAATCATCCAAAATAGCATATAATTATTTGTTTCCTATCATATGGTTGCTACAACCACTATCTAAAAACCATACATCATTAGAGCTTTCTTGAGCCACATTACAAGTTATGAGTAAACTTCCAGAATTGTTACTAGATACATCTATGCAATTTTTGTTTTGCTTATCCACTTTAGCTTGTTTGATTCTACATTCATTTGCAAAATGGCCAAATTTCATACAATAGTGACACTATATGTGGGACTTATCATACCTTGATGGTTGAAACTAATTTCTTCCATGCTCTATTGCTGAAATTTTGATAGGACGAATTGCTTCTTTCTCCTTGATCTAAACTTGTGTGTTCACTTCTTCCTCTTCCTCTTCCTTTGAAATTTGATCTTCCTCTTCCTCTTCCTCTTCCAAATGATACCTGTGTTTTGAAAGCACTCTCCAAAGAAGAATTGTTATTTTGATTCATTTTGGTTTCATGGGAAAGTAAGGATCCCATCAATTCATCTATTGACAATTGAGACAAGTCTTTTGATTCTTCAATTGCAACAACTATTGCATCAAATTTATTAGGAAAACTTCTAAGAACGTTTTCTATCACCTTTTGATCAGATATATCTTCACCATGAACCTTCACTTGATTTACAAGATTCGTTACATTACTAAAAAATTGATCTATAGATTCTGATGAACTCATTTGAAGATTTTCAAAATTCCTTCTTAAAATTTATAATTTTGCAACTTTGACTTTAGTTGTCCCTTGGTATGAATTTTCTAAGATTTCCCAAGCTAGCTTAGAACTAGTCGCAGTAGAAATTCTAGAAAACAAAGTTTCATCCATTGCTTGTTGAATAAGAGACAAAAAATTATAATCTTTCTTTTTCTTTTCCTTAAGATCATCTTTTTGTGTTTGTGTCAAAGTAGACAAATCTTGAGGTTCAACAAATCCATTTTGAGCAAACTCCCATAAATATTGTGAATTAAACAATGTCCTCATTTTTATTGCCCATGTATCATATTTTTTACCTATAAATAAAAAAATATGAGGCTGAGTTAAATTACTACTAGATGCCATGATGTTATCTCTTCTTCTTGATTTGCAGTTATCTTATTTCAACAAAAACCCTTTTAATTCATTTCTTTATATCAAATCCATAAAAGAGCTTCATGAAAATACAAAAAGATATAAATGACATCAATACTTAGTAGGCTCAACACTTTCAATAGCTTCAACAACAATCACACATTTGGCTTCTCTCTGTTAGCAACTTTCAACCTTTTGAAATCATTTATCCTTGATCACCTAGCTCTGATACCAATATGATAGAAAGAGCAAAGACAAAAAATAAAATAGAAACAAATTGCTACAATAGAAAATAAACTTTATTCATTAACTTGATCAATGCAAAATGGCTACAACAATCTTATTTAAATAGATACAAAGAAGCTATCAACAATGATAGTAAAAGGAAACTTCTAACTATAACAACAAATTATGGAGGAAACAAACTAAATTAACACATCAATTTGATTTGGAAGATTCAAGAGAAACTAGGGGGAAACAACAGAGAGTGTGGGAGAAATTAGAAACTTCCTTCCAACATGCAGCAGTTGCCTAAGACTGCATGACCTAGGGGACCAGGGTTACTCACTTATGGATCATCCCATTCAAGAACCGAGAACAATAAAATGCCATTAGTCGCACCTGTACAAATTTGGTATCATATAAATGAATTACAGGTTGGAGTTAACCATTCTTGCCAATAAATCATATTTGTACGACTCCACTTGGCACCAATTAATTTATCCTTGGAATATGGGAGAAGTAAAAGTAAGCCTTTGTTTAAACAATGTATGTATATCATTTGTTGGGATTTTATTTATGGTTGTTCACTAGCCATTGAAACATCCTAGCCATTAAAACATCTTATCTAGTCGTTCAATATGATACAAGTATTGTTAGAAAGTTCTTTAAAGACTTATTCATATTTCTAGTTTAATTATTATAGATTTTGTAAATGTTGCTAAATTACATATCCATACTATCCACAACATCCACCCATTCATTTCAAAACAAGATATCCAACTATGGCTTGTCACTAATTAAGCACCAAATGGAGATTCCTACTTTAGAAAGCTTTGAAAATGTTTATTTTAAAAGCGCCAAATTTGAAATGTGAGAGTTGTAAATCAAAGAACCTTAAATATCTAATTTGAATATACTTTTGGATGATTCATGAAGTTCTTGGAACATTGATTTGTCTATCACAAGAAGAGATGATCATTTTAGTGATATTAAGTTCATATTTCTATTTGGGTAGTACCATCTTATTTTAAGTTGAATTTTGAAATAAGATATAGTGTATTAGTATTTTTTGAGTGAAAATTGTATATCAATACTAATTTTTCAATTATCTTTTTATTTATTTTCAGTGATTTACTATGCTTATCATGTTTGTGCAAAATCAACATCCATATTTGTTTAGTGTAAATTACATTGTGGGCCCATAACTCATAGGTTCTTGGATTCACGTCTTAAGCTGTGAATATTGACATTGTGTTTGGAATGAGTTGGTGAGAATAACACCATGTTGTTATAAGAATGAAACCAAAAAGCTCTTAGGCTTAGAAATGGGGACATGTCGAATCTTATAGGGGGAGAGACTATATATTCCAAACTTTTCTATGATATGCATGTAGGTTACATGTGATGTTTAAATCTTTCCCATATTTCTTTTATAAATCATTTTAGTGAATTATCCTATGTTGTCAAACTTATAAGAAAGCAATAGGGTTATTGAAGATTCATATCAATAATTTGGACCTAGTATTTTTATCAAATACTTTGTGGGTAGTCATAACCTATTGCTGTTTTCTTTTGATTAAGGTGCTTAATGGGAATTTTTTCTATTTTCTATTGTACTTTGTTATTGGACTTGATCAACCCAATAACCTTGTACAATTGCCTTATTATACTAAGATTCTATTTGTAGATTTATTTTGATATATGAAAAGAGCATATTCATGTAGTCCGGAATGCATGAATATCATCTTGGAATGTATGTTGAAGTTATAGATTATAATTTTATAAGCTATGAGTGGCCACATAGTATTGGATATGCTTAGTAATTATTGTGTGATCACATTGCAATACTTTGAAAGAGTTGTATGAGTGAAAATTGATTAAATTGAAATATATGTGATTAAACATATATAATAGCCTTAGTGTCTTCAATTGTAAAATTCTTATATGTATGTATGTATGTATAATTCTTGTCAAAATTTTGATTCACAAAAAATAATTCTTTAAAAACAATAAAAAAAGAGAGATCTATGAATTGAAAGGTGAAAAAGATGTAGATGAAAAATATATATAAAAATATATGAAGAATGAATGTATTCAATATTAATTTCTTCAATTATTGATTATGTGTTTTTGAGTTGTGATGTAGATGTATTGCATGCTACTGAGGACAACTAATTTACAGGGGGAGAATTGTTATGTGACTTTTTCCCAAAAGGAAGAGAAATATAAGAAATAACCTTTTAGAATTAAAAGAGAGAAAGAAAAATATGATCCTTTGGTTTAAAGAGAGATTAATAAAGAATATATATGAAAGTTCTCTTTTAAAAGGGAGAGGAATACTTATTTATTTAAATAATTATTAAAGGAGACCTTTGTGAAATGGTGTGATGGTTTGGAAACCACCCCTTAAGTTTTATATAAGCATTCATGTGAGACTTGGAAAAGCATGGGAAAACATTCAAGCATGGAGAACATTCAAGGAGAGAAGAGCAAAAGGCAAAGATAAATTGAGAAGGTACAAAGAAGTGAAGGTTAGGATCTTCAGTTGGCATTGAGGGTAGCTGGAGAAGGGTAAACCCACAAAATTGGTTTACAATTTTAGTGAGGAAGGAAAATTGTAAAAAACGCTCCCATGGAAATTTTTTTTGGTTTTTGGGGGTTCAAATGAACATTTGGTTTGAGTGAACCAAAAGGGGGTTTGATAGAACCCCCCTTCAAGCAAATCTATTAAATGTTGGGCCCCACATTTCCCAGGAAAAAAAGAAAAAGAAAGCTTTGTGGAAAAGGGGTTCGCTTGAACCCCCCTTTCCCCCCTTCTCCCCCTTTGGCACCAAAAATCTCTAGAATTTTCCCCTTCGAAGCTCGAGGTGAGGATGAAAATGGAGGAGACTTCACAGACCCAACTAGATGATGGTAGTCCTCGAAATGAGATAGATCCAACAAATATAATTTTAATATGTTTTGGTTTTATTATGTATTTTTTTTTGTAGTTTGATTAAACATAGGTTTTTCACCGAAAATCAAGCTCTCAGTTCTGCACATGTAGAAAAATAGCAGATTATCAATTTTTTTTAAAAAAAAAAATCAGTGCACTAGATATTGATGTCCTTGATCCAACCAAAAAAAGAATTGAATTTATATACAAATTTTTTTATGTTGTATACAGTCCACCTATGTTTAAATTGTAATTGGTTTGATTTCAAAACTTGATTAAGGAAAAAATATTCAATGAAATGCTATGAAATGAATTTCATGCACTAGATATCGTAGTTACAAATCTAAATTTGAAAAAAATAGAATTTCATCCTTCACGGAATTTTTTTTACGCTGTATACAGTGAACAACATTCTTGAAAAATGGTGTTTACTGAAAAAACTAGTTTTCGAAGTAGATGGAAAAAGAAGTGCAATCTGATTCCAATTTTTTTGAAAAAGATATATTTAGAATCTACAAACAAAATGTCACAAATCACTAGTTTGCATCATCTTCAAATTCCTCACGATTTAGCTGCTATAGGTGCCCGAAAGTGAAGATTTAGTTAGAAAAAATCAGTTCAGTGTCCAGTTTGGCCAAAAATTGTAAACCAGTATTGTGGGATCACCCAGAAGGGGCATACAAGATGTGTCCAACTTAGGGTACAATGTACACTTGGGATTGTCTTGGCCAAGGCTTTTACCGTGAGGCCCTTTGAGGCAAGAAGTTTACCGTGATGCCCTTTGAGTCAGGTAGTTTAATCGTAAGGCCTTTTGACGTAGGTTGGGGTTTTGTGCAAAAACTTATTCCTCCAAGAGTGCCTCCTTGCCATGAATAGCCTAGATCTGTAGTCATTCCTCTAAGTATTGAATAATGGCTTCTCAAAATATATCTACAGATAAGTATTAAAACCATTGATTTGACATATTGGGAATATTGTCTATATGATTTTGGTATTAATGAGATTAATCTATATAGTGGTTTTATTCCATTTATTATGTTATTTAATTGTCACATGTGTATAGATTACATTGATTATTCACATATATTTTGATAACATTGTATATTGTAAATTATATTATCTCTAATATTTGCTATATTAAATCTGCTGCTAATACTTAATAACCATAAGAGGAAAAGTGACATTACATTTTAATGAAGCTAGTGAGCACAAAATAATTAGGAGGTGCTATGAGTCTATGGGCCTCTTGGCCCTTAGAAATTAGATAATGGTGTTGATATTAACTCAATTTATAGGCTTTGAGTTGGTTATCACCACATAGAGTGGTTTTTGTTGTATATATCTCTTTGATTACTTTAATTCTAAAAAAAGAACCCAATCAAGCCCTCAAATCAAGAGTTATTGACTCTAGAAGTTTGTGTAAGAAATGTAAAAATTTGTTAGACACATGAAAGATGTAAAGGGGAGTTACACTTAATGATGTTAAATTTGATTGAGTTATAATTTGGATGCCACTTTTTGGGTGGTTTTAACTCGTGGATTTCTTATTGTTAGTGTAATCATGCATTAGCTAATAATTAATTAATCTTTAATTAATTATTAGTCTAATTTATTCTCATACACTTAAGCTAAACTTAGGAGTGCTTTTATGCTTTTATTATTTGAGCTATTATTAGATAATTCTATCTCATCTCATATGATGTTGACATTTGTCATGATCTAATCTCTTTCACATTTAGGGTTTGTTCTCTTATAAGAACTCAACCCTCATTGTATTATCACCATGGAGATTTACTTTCGAACTCTCAACCTTTGAGGACTTTTTTTTCCCTTAAAGGTTCTTGAGGTTCATTTTATAACTTTTTCTTGTTGAGGAATATTGCATATATTGTTTGTAGATCTCTTGCATGGAAGGTGTCTTTTTTCATTATTTGATCTTGTGGCTCATGTTTCTCACAATTCTAACATGGTATCAAAGGATTGATTCAATGAACCCCTTCTCGATTTATGAGGTTTTTTCTTCAACAAGGGTTATAGGCTTTAGATTTGGAATCTCCTTTGTATTTTTTGCAAAGTTTGGAGGTAGATAGTTTTTAGGTGCATTTTGGCATAAAAATGACCTCATGTTGGATTCAGAGTTGTCGAGAAAGTCAGTTTTGCCTTTTGTTTCGCCTAATTTGGATTCCTAATTCCATATCTTCAAGGGTTTGAAGTAGTTCTTTTTTTTCAGATCCAAAGGGTAGTTGCAATTTTGGAGTATTTTGGGCTGAAAAAAACCTCATGATTGGATTTAAGAGGCCAATTCGATGAATTTTGACTATAAATTTTTCCTATTTCATCGTCAAGAGTTTTTGAGGGAATTTTTTTTGTACATGGGCCCATATGGCCCTTGTACGGTACACTGCACGTGGATTGATTTTTTTTTAAGAATCTTAGGTCTGCGTTTTGTTTTGTTTTTTTTTTAAATTATTTTATTTAAAAATTTAAAAATAAATAAATAAATAAAGTTTATGCAAAGGTTTTAAAATAAAAATGGGGGTGGTTTTTATTTAGTGGGTACCACAGTACCTACTATAGTAGGCCTGTGGGCCCCATGCTGGCTGGTGCAACAACTTTAATGCTTACCATCGACAGACTTTATCCATTCAATGGTGGCTTTTTCTCTACCTGATGACATCCTACTTTTCGGGGTGCAAAAATATTTCTTGCTCATTTATTATTTTTTGACAGTCAACCATTGTTTTCTGTTGTTTTTGAAAATTCTAGCAGTGCCTAGAATATTCCATGCCTTTTTAGCATATTCTACCATTTGTTGCCAAAATATTCCCTTTTTAGATGTATATTTCGTCACCATTTTTTGTAGGAGGGGGTCAATTTTTTTTGCTAACAAAGAGAATATTCATCGAATATTCTTGCTGACATCAGTCGTATGAATGCTGACAGGGGCCCCCAAGTCCCCTTCTTTTGCCTTTAGGGAGAGATTTTTTATTTGGCCATAATTTGGGCGTATGATATAAGTTTTTTGTAAATGAGATATCATCAGGAAGCTAGTTTTTCCAAATTTCTAGTGGTGTGGGTCTCATCACTTTATTTTACAGTTGGTGCATTCTATAACCTGTTGAAGTCAGGGGTGTTTTTTCAATCTCGAGCTCATAAATTTTTACTTGTTTCTTCATTTTTCGTGATTCTAGCGACGTTGGGATAGTCTTTTAGAGCTCTTCACAACCATCCATGCACTTTTTCTAGATTACTCTCCAAGTACATTTTATTTAATTTTTTGTATTTTTCGCACTCTAGTGAATTACTTGGCTATTTTAGCTCTTGGGAACTTTATGTTTTCGTGGGATGACTAGTTTTTGGCTGCTCTATATGTATTTCTAGTATTTTGTCCTATTTGGGCATTGTAGACATCTTTTTCATGCAAATTTTATTTTTTAGACACACTAAGGTAAAATGCCATTTTGGTGTATACCTTTTGGGGATTTTGCACATCCTGTTGTGCCTTTTAAATTCACACTATGATATAAAGTGCCATGGGGTGTTAATGTTTTCTTTTGGTTTTCCATCACAACTTTGTCAAGTGAGTGTCCCTTTCACGACAACAGTGAATCATAGTGATTCTTTCCTCATGTGTGTGCCTTAGTTTGCACACCCTTTTATTTATAGGTTGTTTCTCCTACATGCACTTCTTGGTTTCACACGGTTTCAGTGTACCTATCTTGGCTCCCCCTTTTCAAAATTATGGGAGGGGGTGGGTTTACTATTTGTGCTAATGCTTCCTTGGTTTCATGTTTGAATGATCTATGTATTTAGTTTTCATTCCTATGTACTTTTAGATGTAGTGTACATCAGCAATTGGTTACATGCATTGTAGTGAGATGGAGCATTTACCATATGGACACATCTTGTATTCCTATTTTTCTAGAGGCGACCTTCCATTTTCATTTGATTAGAGACTATTGGTACTTGTATTTTCAACTTGCATCTTGCATGTTGAGTAGTGTCATTTTGGTCACTCATATAGTTTTATGTGCCATTTGTATCTTTGAGTTGTAGATGTTTTCCTTTGTTTTCCATCTGATTTGAGTAGTGTTGTTGGAGATACTCATGCAGATTATTATCTCTCTCTTGATCAGTGTTCTTCAGACTATTTGGTACTTGTATTTTTGAATTGCATCTTGCATGTTCAATAGTGTCATTGGGGTCACTCATGTAGATTCATGTACCATCTATATCTTTGACTACTAGATGTTTTCCATTGTTTTCTATTTGATTCAAGTAGTGTCATTGGGGGCATTCATATAGATTACTATCTTCTTGATCTTGAAATTTGTATCTTCAAGTTCTAAATGTTTTTCCTTTGTTTTCCATCTGATTCAAGTAGTGTTGTTGGGGAACTCATGTAGATTCTTGTTATCTTGATCTTGATAATCATTTGTTTCAAATGAGGTTCTTCATTTCAACACTATATTAGTCATCATTCAACAATAGTCTACAACTTCTTCATGCTTAAACAATGTTCTACATGTTCCTTTCTTTTTGGGATATTATTTTGGTTGGATGCTTCTTAGTTCTTTATCTTGATTTGAATGTTTTTTAGTCCTTCATTCACCTTTCTCTCTTTTGTAGAAGAGTTTTCTCCCACTGTGGTTTTCTCCATTTCTCTAGTTTTGAGAGATCTTTTGTTTGTACATGGGTACCTCAAAGGTCTTTTTTGCTGGGACCCATCATGCATTATTTTTAAGGTTTTTAGGTACTCCCTAAGTTCAACTTAAGGGGGGTGTTAGAGTAATCATGCATTAGCTAATAATTAATTAATATTTAATTAATTAGTAGTAATTTATTTTCATACACTTAAGCTAAACTTAGGAGTGCTTTTTATGCTTTCATTAGTTGAGTTATTATTAGATCATTCTATCTCATCTCATGTGATGTTGACATTTTTCATGATCTAATCCCTTTCTCATTTAGGTTTTTTCTCTTATTAGCAGTCAACCCTCATTGTATTATCACTCTAGAGATTTACTCTCAAACTCTCAACCTTTAAGGACTTTTTTTTTCCTTGAAGATTCTTGAGGTTCATTTTTTAGCCTTTTCTTGTTGAGGAATATTGCATATATTGTTTGCAGATCTCTTCCATGGAAGGTGTCTTTATTTGTTGTTTGATCTCGTGGCTCATGTTTTTCACAATTCTAACGCTTATTACAATTTGATGGTTTTAACTTTTCATCTCTTATATATTAGGCATTTGAGATGGACGTACTGTGTAGAGTTTTATAGGTATGGTTAAGCTATAAACAATTCCTCTATATCTCTAGTTGGTGATACTCCTATGAAGGTTTTCTCTACATGTACAATGTAGCATTGGTTTATTGAATAATACATTGAGGTCTT
The DNA here is from genome assembly GCA_007258455.2 of Sequoia sempervirens. Taxonomy (NCBI): domain Eukaryota; kingdom Viridiplantae; phylum Streptophyta; class Pinopsida; order Cupressales; family Cupressaceae; genus Sequoia; species Sequoia sempervirens. The sequence continues at coordinate 658,205,573 of VDFB02270651.1, forward strand.
TTAATGTGTGGGGTTTTCTCCTAAAAGTGTTTTGTCCATGTACAAAGGTGTGTTAGGTAAGTGCATCGAGATAGTTCCCAAAAAGGGGGCTTAAGTGGCAACTTTTTTTTTTTTTTGAAATCAGGAAATACTGACCTTGGACATAAAATTGAGGATAGTTACACTCAAAAATTTGAGATGGAACAAAAACAATGATCAAAGTGCTTCGAGTCTACTTTCTAGACTACTAATTTATTTTGAAAATGGTTGAGATTAAGGGGTTCAAAAGAGGGACGTACAAAAATTGGTGTTGTTTTTGTCAAAAAAAATAACATAGCAACTCTTGTACGAACCTAGCAGGGTGAAATTTTTTGTAGTATTTTTAAAATCGCTACGTTCAGAAATTAGATAACAGTATCTAGTTGATGCATGATTTTTCTGATAATTTTTTAATGAATATTTGATTTTTTACTAATTTTCTAAGTGGGAACTTCCTGAAAAGTAGAATTTTAGCCGTGCTCCCCCTATAAATTTTGGAAAGTAATTGATTTTTATTTTTATTTTTAAAAAAATTGTAGAATGGAGTCTAGTTTCTAAAAATGTAATTTATTTGAAATTTCAATGAATGGTTAATTTATAACAAAAAAACACCAAACACTGCTTTTTGGTGAAAAAGAGACATACAAACAAAATAAATTATGGATGAAAGGCTTAACATTGTCAAAAAGTGAAAAAAATTACATCGTTGGATAGCTAAGAGAGAACCTAACATTACCCATGTATTAAATTTTGTTGATATTGAACCAAATGCAATCGTGATGGTGAGCACGAACTCGATTATGTGAAAAATTGTAGAATTTGCAAAAACACATCTCTGGTCATTGGGAATGCCCTCCAAGCCTTTGGGTTGGTATTCCAAGGCAAATACCAATGCTAAGGCTCTGGGATTCCCAAAGCAAGATATAATGTGAGCGTGTTATAACGTGCTCACATTATTTCCTAGTTTTGACATTTTTTTTTCTTATCCGGGATACATGTCAAGTAAGACATAACGTGAGCGCCTTATAACACGCTCACGTTATGTCTTCCTTTATGTTAAATTCCACTCTATTGAATGTGTTTTGATATATTTGTATGTTTGAATGTACATGTATGTTGGTGTGTCATGTATGTATATATGTATGCATGTTTGTATGTATGTATGTATGCCTATATGTATCAGTGCATGTATATTGAATGGATGTAGGATTGTATGTACATATGTATTATGCTTGTATGTATTTATGTATGTCTTTAGAGGGAGGGAGAATTTGAAGAGATAGAGAGAGTTGTATAGGTAGGGTAGGATGGGGAGAGGAAGAGAGAGAGTCTAGAGAGAGGGAGAGGGGTTGGAAGTGAGAGTTTAAGAGAGGGAGTGAGAGAGAAGGGGTTGGAGTGAGGGGGACTTAGCTAGGTAGGGTGAGAGGGAGAGACTTGAGAGATAGGCAGGGAGAGGGAGTGCGAGAGAGAGGGAGTGGGAGAGATAGGGAGTGTGAGTGAGAGACTTGAGCGAGAGAGATGGTTTGGGAGGGAGTTCAATTTGAGAGAGGGAGAGAAAGAGGGGGGTGGAGTGAGAGGGACTTATCTAGGTAGGGTTGGAGGGATATATAGAGAGGGGAGAGAGAGAGAGA
>VDFB02270651.1:658207321-658354143 GCA_007258455.2 Sequoia sempervirens
TTCTTGTAGCTCATTCTCAATTTCATTTTCAACTCCATTTTCTGATTTTTCTAACTTTAAATCATCATGTACAGCTTGCTGGTCTGAAAAATCAGTCATATCTTCTCCCTCAAAATACCACTCCATGTGCCTATTTTGACCTTTAGGCTTGAGGGGACAATCATGGTTAATATCATACGGGCCCTTGCAATAAAAGCAAAGCTTCTTCCTACGTAAATCATTGATCGTTTCTCAATCCAAAGGAGCTGCGAACTTCTTTTTTTTGGTTTGAATTTTCTGTTTTCCTTTGATCAGATCTATTATCATTGTAAGACAAAGACAGTTTAGAAGGGAACTTACTACAAGGTGCGGTAAGCTCCATGCTACGAGCTTTCCTCATAGCCTCTTGCAAGGTAAGCGGATCGAATGCCTTGATCCAACCTTTCATAGGCTCGAATAGGTCTTCTTCGAAGAGTATAACCAATCTCCTCTCTGATATGCCCGTTACCATGACTGAGAGCTTCTGAAACTCTCCAATGTAGGATTCTAAACTACCCAACTGCTTCAGTTGAGTGAGATCTCTAAAGTATAACTCTGGATCTCGTTTGTCGAATCTCTCAACCAACCTATCTATGAACTCCTGATAAGTTGTGATCCTATCATGTTGTAGTGTAACCAAGCCATGGTGCCACCAGTCATGGGCTACGCCATCCAAGTGCAAAGCTGCAAACTTTATGGCATCCTCTTTTGCCATAGGACGTAGGTTTAAAAATGTATCCAACTTGCTAACCCAAGCTCTAGCTGTGACTCTACCACTGCCATCAAAGGTGGTTAGTATGAGCTTACTGGTAGCATGTCTAAGATCATTGTTCCTGTGCCAAGGTCTCTTATCTGTCCTGTTTCGGTTGTGCTCTCTTTTCTGTGTTAGAAACCTATCAAAGTTAAGGTGATCCTTAACTCTCTGTGGCAAGGCATCCCACTCATCATGTAGAGTCATAATATTGTCTCCAAAGTTCACATTAGCTTCCTCCTCATCCTCGTTACCCTCTTCTGGCTCATTCCTGACAAAGGTAGGGCGAGTAGGTTTGTCATAGGTACGTGTAGGAATTACTGTCCTCCGTGGGCCTACCTGTACCCTACCTTCCTCTTGTTCTAGATCTAGTCTTCTATGAACAGTTAAATAATTTATGTTTGTACTAAGCTGTTGTAGTACATTCGCAACTTGTTCCTAGCCAGCTACAAGCTCTCTCATTATGTCTCTAGCTTCATGATCCTCATTGTTACCAGGATTCCTGTGTGGCTCGCCATCATTCCTATCACCCATGTTTTCCAATGGTACCTCTTCGAACTGATTATCAAATGGTCTATTCTCATACGGGAATTGGTTTGTCTGCAACCCTGGTCTCTTGCGTGAGTAAAACCTGTGTGGCCCAAATTGATTATGATGCATATGAATGTTTAACCCTCCAGGCTGGCAAGATTAAAAGCTTTGATACCACTGTGATGAACCTAACTAGCTCCAACTCAACCTCTGAACAATAACTGCCTGTTTTTGTGTTTTGTTTGGTTTTTGATGAATTTTAAAGAGGAATTGTAGACAGAAGTAGAAGGTGCGCCAAGCATAAATGGATATAAAATTGAATGTAAAACTAAATCTGAGAAACAGTAATTGTATTATAGATCTAGCAATTCAAACAAAGAAATTGCATACAAAAGACATACCCGAAACCCTCCAGATTATTTAAATAAGAAATTTTGCACATGTCAGGCAAGAATGGCTGAAACTGATGAAATAGCACGCCTAGAGCTTGGATCTACTTTCTCACTCTAAAACTAGAGAAAATGTGCTTAAAGAGGTAGGTGCCAGAAATGAAGTCAAGAAATAAACCAAAAGCAAGGCGTTTTGGCTTCCTTCTTCACACGCCCTTCCAGGAGACACACCACCCAATGCAAATGGTACGGCCTCTGTAGGTGATGAATATCCTTTATTGAAAGCAAAGAAATTGTTGAAGATGGCGTCCAAGATGTGAAGCCTCTCCCTTATTACAAACTGGAAAATACTGAATAGAACTCTGATGTAGCACAGATGAACTTTTGTATGAAGCTCCCTCAATAGCAACCATTCAACTGATTTCTCACAGTCTCACAATCACTGATTCAATGAAGAATTATCACTCTCCAATCAAGAAATCTTGAAACCATTGCCCTCAGACAAAAATCACAGAGAAGTTTTTGAAGCAAAGTCAAATAATCACATAATAAGGTCGATTTGCTCCTTTTTGCCTTATAACCCCAAAAGGCACAACTTTCAAGAAGTAACGCCACTTTTTTTGCATTTAAATACATTTAAAATGTATTTAATATCTTTTCCATAGTTGGGTGCCCAAATAAATGACTTAAGTGAATTTAAATATTCACTTTAACATTTAAGTCATAAAGTGCAAATATTTCAAGTGGAATTTAATACGTTATAAAGTTATTATTTAACTTTATAATATCCCAATAGATGATAAAATACCCAGCCACTAAAATATTAATAACTTCCTCCAAACTCAGTATTTTTTCGTGTCGTCAGCAGCTGGTGGATATTGAACGACAAACGCTTGTACTGAAACCAATACTGAAGTGAAGGAGTGGGAATATCAAACCCACCAAAACGGCCACTGACCCCCTAACCAAATCCTGTCAACCTACAAGGGTCCAAGAGATAGGCTAACTCAACTGCTCTTAATAACTGACTAGAGTGGGGACATTACATCTCATTCTGAGACACCTACTTTTAAACAACCCTTCTGTTGCAAACAGATTTGGAAAAATATGAGGTACATAAATGATACAAAAGCTCATTGACCATGCAAAAATTTAGCCAAGCTCTTCACCTTGTAGTAGTCCAATCATCCTTGCACCAAAAGATGGCTTGTGACATCTCTCCAATGACTACCATTCCATCAATACAATTATTGTGAAAAACAAGTAGCCTCTACCTTGCATTGATGATCCTTTGAACCAACTCTAAGTGCATAATACTTCACAAATACCAATCTCAAATCCGATTATCACCAATATTTAGTCAACCAAAAGACATTGAAAAATTTGTTAAACACAAAGGAAGATCTATACAAGTAGTTTATATTAATTTTTGGCAAGATCAAAGCACCAGTAACCTCCATGCCTCTTGTGAAGGACATTCTAAGACCCTTCACCACGATCTTGTCATTGTCCATTTGGACAACATCGTCATCTACAACAAGACTTGGAAGAGCATGCCACAAACATGGAGAAGATTCTTGACACATTCACCCTCACAAGTGGCAATACTTAGCCAAGAGTGCCTTTATTGTCACTGAAGTTCGATACCTTGGCTACATCACTAATTGGTGACACCTTCCAATGGATCCCAAAAATATCAAGATCATCCACAACTAGCCAATTTCTCATAACTCACAAAATTAATAAGTTTTCACAAACTCCCAAATTTGTACTGTTGATTGTTGTAGGAATTATGCCATATCCCATAGCCAACAAATCAATGTGAGTCATGTGTTACATTCAAAGAAATCAAATCCAAAATATACTTTGAAACTATCCTCACAATCCCGAACATTTATCAACCCTTAAAAACTAGGATTGTTGCATCAAATTATGCACTCAATGCAGTACTCCCTCAGCATGGGCATCCTATTGTATACCACTCTAAGAGATCAAGTGGCACAAAAAATAAGTATTCTACATATGGGAAGGAGATCTACACAATCAAACTGCCAAGCAGAGGCAGTACTACCCCTTAGGGTCCAACTAGCTAGCAAAGTATTGACTGTTAAGCAGACCTACATCACTACGTTTTAGCAATGCTCATTACTCAAGACCAAAATATCATGGATTGGGTTTTGTGATACTTCACAAATTCAGATTTCATGCTCACCTCACTTATAGCACCCTTTAAACAAGAATGGATTGTAGAGTTTTATTTGCAAGACAACTTCTTTCCAAACTTAGCCACCTATGTTTCTTTTGGGATTCCTCATAGTAGTCTCATCAAAGAGCCACACTACTGCAAGTTAGTTGGTCACTTTGGAGTCAAAAAGATATTGGCCGCACTCCAACAACGCTTTTTTTGGCCACGCAAAAGAAAAACGTTGAAGCTCACATTTAGTCTTGTGTTTCTTGCAGCATTACTATAAAAGCAAATACCATGCTAGCAATTTGTGTAGCTTTTCTAGTTTTATCGCAAAAGGAGCATATTAATACTAACTGCATATCCAATTTGTTGACTATCAAACATCAACATAATGATGGTCAGGGTTGCATGTAATTCTATTGAAGCACCTAAAACAACCAAACTTTTCCATCATGTTTGGGTACACTTATCTAATCAAGATCCAAAGTCTATTGCTCATTTCTAGCAAGCTTTGTAGGAAATGCTTAACACACAACAAGATAGGCCAATTACACACTCATCCATTTATTACAAACATATAATAGTGCTCATCCTCATAATTGTTGATGATGATGTCCAGTCAAAATGCCTAGAACATAGGTCTTCAGAGTTCTAGAGACATAACCCATTCTAGGTATGTTATGGATTTCAACCAATGGCATCTCTTGACATTGCTTTACACAACTTCATGATTCCTGAAATCTAGAGCACGCACAAAAGAATTGGATAGAGCTAAACAATTCCTCCAACATATTCAACTAGTATAGCATCATGTTCAACACTCACCAACAATAGAAGCATACAGAATATCATGATTAGCATTGAACACCTCACACTTATCATATCAATGACAAAGTCTAGTTGCATTTGCAGAAAGATTTGATCCAAAGTCCTAACTACAAATATCAAACTACAATTTGGTATTTACACCTCCTTCACACTAGTGATTGCATTTGTTGTAGATCTTACACTGTACTTGGACATGCATCTCATGTACATAAATTTATTGAATTTGTATAAAACACCTATGCTCAAGTCTTTGGCAGCCCGACAACCATTGGACTTAGATCCATAACACTTCACTTTCTTTCTACCATTGTCCCCCTTAGAAGAAGAATACCTTGAGATCATTGCATCACCCTCACCTAACCAGTTACCATCTTCAACTTCTCCATCCACTACTAACACACACTTCCACTCAAGATTCCTTTTTACTACCAACTAGGTACTTGGGCTAGGTCAAGGACTTGTGCTTCTATTACATCAACCACTCCCTCTTAAAGAACAACTGCTTCCGCAACATCAGCCTCTTCGTCTTCACCCATTGTCCCATCCATCTCCTTTCCTTCCAAATGTAAAATTGAAATCAAAGTCCACCCCATCCCTATCGTCAATGAACTCCTCAAACTCTTTTTATGAATGGTCCTTTTGTTGCATTTGACGATGTCTCTCTCTTGCTGTGATGTTTCTCAAATATTAACCAAACTCCACATCCTATTGCTCATCTTCTCCTTCATAATCCTCAACAAAAGTCTCCTCTTCACTCCTTGAATCTTTCCTATCACATTGATCCCTCCTCACTTCCTTAGATGATCATATGGACTGAGGCATCTTGATTCTCAGCATATTTGAAGACCCTACAGCTCCCCTCTTCACCACTTTCATCTTCCCTTTTGACTTTAGAGAGCCTGCAAATCTGTTGATGCTTGGTATTGCAAGCAATTTTTTTCCCTCCTTTAGGTGAAGTACTTTATACTAAGTTTTAAAACTTGTGACTCAGCAAAACTCAACAGACATAATTTTGACATTGGCTCAGCAACTTGGTAAAAACTCAACAAATTAAAAAAACACTTAAATTCATCAACTCAGCAAAACTTGGCATAGGCGAGTAAATGGGTATGTTACTCAGCTATGATATTTTCTCATGAGTTGTGGGAGCACTCAGTGAGTTTTTAATCTATCCTTTATACATGATAAAGCAAGAACTAAGACCTGCAGTCAAATAAAACCCATTCACCCAGGTGTAGATTTTAATGATCAGATTTAATGCACAGAAAATTAATTAAAATCAGACACAATAACACAGCAGATACCCTGGGAAAACCCTCCTCTTGAGGGAGAAAAAACCCAGCAACAAAGATCTCTCTTATATATAAACAGTGGCAACAATTCTCTTTACAATGAGGCCAATTATAAGGCCAATCTTCAGCACCTAACACAAGATGCAATGGCAGATAATAATCTGCAAGTATCTAACTCTGCCTTTGAGTAAACTAGCAATCTATACTTGAAGAAGTTCGCTCTGCCCTTGAATAAATTCGCAATCTGTACTTGAAGAAATTCGCACTTGAAAATGTTAGAATGAATCAAACTTGAATGAATGATTGAATAGATGAAAGTGACCTTGTATAAATACAAATGTGAGAGAGGTCGCACCTCTTCATGTACAAGGTCGGCCATAATACAAGGAATATAATTACAAATAATAAATGCAAATTATAAGGAAAGTCGGCCCAAGAGAAATTATATTGTTGCCAAGAGAAGCGCCCATTCTCATTAAATGACACATATAAATAAATAGCCGATAGGCTATATTGATTTATGTCTTCATTCGTGGCTGGAAGGATGAACCCAAAGCTGCCATAACATTAACACTCCCTCTCAACTAGGGAGATAACTTCCAGCTGCTCAAGACAAATCACCTCATTGTGATGTATACCATTATGGCTACAACCATAAGTGAACTAGAAGAATATCACCTCAACGTGATATTAGATATCGCCTCAACACAATATCAACCATAATGGCTACAACCATACTATGGTAAGTACAAGTGTTCATCACTTGCGTGATGTTGTCACCTCAACGTGACTTTCACCATGACTCTCTCAGAGGGTGAAACACAAGTACAACATATGTCATGAAGTCACACACATGACATCCACCATGACTCAGGCTCAGAGGGTGGAAACAAGGGCTTTCACCTCAAATTCCTCCGTCTCAAAGGAAAATGCATTAACAAGGGCTTGCACCTCAAATTCCTCCGTCTCAGAGGAAAATGCATTAACAAGGGCTTGCACCTCAAGTTCCTCCGTCTCAGAGGAAAATGCATTAACAAGGGATTTCACCTCGAACTTCTCTCACAGAGAAGAACTCATTACCAAGGGATTTCACCTCGAACTTCTCTCAAAGAAGAACTCATTATCAAGGATCACTGATACTGATTATCAAAATGCATGATAGTAAGCTCCATTGATTGTCCAGACAATCCTGCATGGAGCTTACGAAGCCACACTGCTTCTCGAGCTGCCACACAAGCTACAATAAACTCGGCCTCTGTTGTACTCAGTGCCACTGAAGACTGCTTCCTGCTACACCAGGAAGTCATCGCAGACCTCAACTGAAACAATATCCAGAGGTGCTCTTCTGGTCAGCAACACAACCATCTTCTTTAGGTTCAGTAGGCTCCCTCTGAATCTTTAAGTACTTGCATCAACCTTCTGACCTCATCGTCCAAGATTGCCAATATCAAATCCAGATGACAGTCTTTGAGCAATTCTGATCTCAGCAGCTAAAGGGATCCTCTAAGGATTTAGCACCTAGCCTTGCAATACAGTAATCTTCACTTCTTCTCAGTGAGTTACAAAACTCCCTCTTGATCCCTGCTTCAGAGATTGCAAAGAAGACTTCTGGAAGTGAACTCCCTCTAACCACCAGCTCAGTTCCATGGCTGCAAGTTGTGACTTCACGCTTGATCATTTCTTTGGTTGGCATGACTTCCTCATAAGATGCCTCAAGCTTTTCATCGCTAAGCAATCTCTCATCACCTTCCTGCCTCTAGCTGTTCACAAAGCATTTTAGAGAGAGATTACTAACAATTTATAACTATCCAAAGAAATATCAAGACTAGAATCATACAAGGTTTACTATCTCAGGTTATAGCATGAACACATAAGATTTTATGAATAATATCAAAAGATCAGAATGAAGGGCTAAAGAAACATATCTTTATATATTTTTGATATAACTCTTTCTTTCATCTTTTACTCCTCTCGAGAGTGCCAAACTTAGCACAACAAAAAACAATCTGCACGACTACAAATTTCTTGAATGCATTATGCAGTTAGCATGTAGAACCAACTCTCTCCAAGAGTTCAAGGCTCTATCACAGATCATGCGTTTAGAGAATGATATCGATGTGACCAATCACCATCGATCTTTCAATTCTCTTTTTATTTCAGAGTCACACTCAGAAATCTTCACAACCAATATGAAAAGACTAGCAATAAATGAAATCTTCAAAGGATCTTACGCTAGTGAACACAATTCAAGAGAAACCACTATCTCTCTTTACTAATTACAAGATCCAAGAATAAAAGATATAACTTAACAAACAAAGAATACTTATCTCTTTAAATATTCTGATGGATGCAAGATACGCTGCTTTTGAGCACAGATCAACACACAACTTTCACGGCTTGAACACAGGCCCATGACTTAGAATAGAAATTCCCTAGAATCCTTCTGAGGAGAGAACTTATTCATATCCGCAAATGAAGCATGTTGATTAGGCCTAGTTGGGCAATCCTTTGCATAGTGACCAAACTTGTCACAACGAAAGCATTGGACTTGGGAGAGGTCCCACTTCTTCTTGAATGCGGGAGCACCATCTGACCCTTTATCTCTATTCCTCTTGAAGTATCCTTTCTTTCCTCTTTTTCCTTTCTTCTCCGATGATTGAGCGGAAAGAACATGAATGTCTTCATTTGTAGAGCTTCGACCAATACCTCTCGCAGCCAACCTAGACTCCTCTTGAATACAGTCCGCCCTCAAACGATCAAACTTGGGAAGTTTCGATTCGCGCTGATTCCTTGAATGTAAGACTCCCAAGATGAAGGAAGACCATTAAGAGCCAACATGGTCAAATCCTTGTCATCAACAATATGACCAATGGTAGAGAGCTGATCTCTCAATTCGGAAATCTTCATGAAGTAAGTGATGACAAATTCTCCTTCTGCCATCTTAACATGATGAAGTTGTTGCTTCAGTGCAAGCGCTCGACTGGTATTGTTGATTTCGTACATCTCTTCCAAGGTCTTGAGCATATCTCTCGCTGTCTTCAACTTAGAGATGATAGGAACAATATGATCCTTGACGGAATCAACCAATATCTTCATTGCTTTAATGTCTTTCTTCAACCACTGCAACTTTTCTTCTTCCTCCTCAGGTTCAGAAGCGCTAGACTCCATGAACTCACCCAAGTCATTTTCGCGCAAGGTAAGCATGATCCTAAATCTCCATGAGGTCAAGTTGGATGCACCCTCGAGTCTATCCTCAACCTTCAAACCGTTCACCATCTTGACTGATGTATATAAGTGAATAAATAGGGTATGCTGATTAGCAATAATCTGATCATGATCCTCTCAAACCTGCTCTGATACCATGTAGATTTTAATGATCAGATTTAATGCACAGAAAATTAATTAAAATCAGACGCAATAACACAGCAGATACCCTGGGAAAACCCTCCTCTTGAGGGAGAAAAAACCCAGCAACAAAGATCTCTCTTATATATAAACAGTGGCAACAATTCTCTTTACAATGAGGCCAATTATAAGGCCAATCTTCAGCACCTAACACAAGATGCAATGGCAGATAATAATCTGCAAGTATCTAACTCTGCCTTTGAGTAAACTAGCAATCTGTACTTGAAGAAGTTCGCTCTGCCCTTGAATAAATTCGCAATCTGTACTTGAAGAAATTCGCACTTGAAAATGATAGAATGAATCAAACTTGAATGAATGATTGAATAGATGAAAGTGACCTTGTATAAATACAAATGTGAGAGAGGTCGCACCTCTTCATGTACAAGGTCGGCCATAATACAAGGAATATAATTACAAATAATAAATGCAAATTATAAGGAAAGTCGGCCCAAGAGAAATTATATTGTTGCCAAGAGAAGCGCCCATTCTCATTAAATGACACATATAAATAAATAGCCGATAGGCTATATTGATTTATGTCTTCATTCGTGGCTGGAAGGATGAACCCGAAGCTGCCATAACATTAACACCAGGGACTTCACATACTCCAGCGTTTGGTTCATCCTTTCTAGGATGCATTGCCAAATTTAGTTGTTCATTTATATTTTCTATTAGTTCACTGATTTTATGATGACATAAGCCAGGTGACTTCTCTATTGATTAACAGAGTTCTATATAAGGTCATGTTATTCCACAAGCAAAAGATGAAAACATTGAAAAGCTAAAATGGGAGAAAAATTAATGACAAATAGGCTGTTATGCATTATAGTGGGGTAGGTTTTTAATGGAAATCACTTTGTATAAAGATCCATAGAGACTATGTTTTTGCCAAGTACAATAACCATAAACCTCTTATAGACTTCTTGGCCCAAGTTGCCACTCATAACTTCTCCAGAAAGTTCTTTTCTCTTCCATGTGCTTCATGAAACAGATCTTTCAATAATGTTACAGTTAGTTTATTTTCTATTGTCTACTTTTAAGTAAACAGGGCATAATTATTGTGATGTACAAATAACATCTTTAATTTAAAAATTTGCTTTTTCAATCTTTATAAGAGAAATATTCAATGAGCATTCAAAGTTCATAATTTTGTTTCTTACCACACATGGAATTTCTGCTATAGAATTTAAAGCAATTATAGCAGGTTTACAGTTGAGCTCGAAAAGCTGGAATCAAAGCCACCTCCTTGGCCTTGTAGGTGGACATCAACAATAGCTTCATTCTCAGCTCCGATGAAGAGGATAACTTAAAAGCAGAAACTGCATTGTTGGTGGAAGAAGATATAGGGATAAACGACCCCCTAGAACAAATGAATCAAGCCTTTTATATACTCATTGTAACAGTAGCTAGAAAGCCTAGAATAGAACATGAAAGCATGAGTAGTGATCAAAAAAGGAGGCTTGCAAAGAATTCAGGTGCTATACTACTCTAACTGAAGGTGAACATGGTTCTTGAAGATATTCCAACTAAAAAATACAAAAGTTTCAGACAAAATCATAGGGGCTAAGGTTGGTGGAGAAGGTTGGAATGGTAGAGGACATCTCGAACCAACTTTGGCAGTCGAGAGATCTCAAACAAGAAAGTGTTTCTGGTTTCTGAGTGAAATAACCAGTTTTTTACAGGCTGTGGTTTCACAACCACCAGGACAGTTTTGCCCTGATAAGCTGTGATTTCCGATGAGTTAAGCGACAATCTTGACAGCAGCGATTTCATAATCACCTCTGCTGAAAAGTGGCAGTTTCAATATACAATAGAAAAAGGTTAATGGCACTCCTGATCCCTCATTTTCATTGTTTCGTTTGATTGTTCTATTGTTCTATTTCCAGGTGGATTTGTGGAAGTCTATATCTGTTTCATAGCCATGAAGTAGGGGTGAGGAGTAAATAGGCAAGGGAGAGCATTAGAGGAAGATAGTTGTGCATCCAAGGTCCATTAGATGTAATTGAAAGATCCAAAGATTATGGAGGTTGAAAAGATTCTATGTGAGCCCAAGGAACAGGCCAGGAAGATCCATATGAGACCCATTTAGAGGCCATACTTATGAGATACCTATTGTGATCCTTTGCATATGTTTCCAATTGTTTGTACAAATCGTAGCAAGCAGAAGTGCGTGCCTTAGAGCTGGTGTTAGATCTTAGGAACTGAACTTATCGTTGTTCAGGCAGGTGATGTACCCCTTGTCTCTTGCTGCAGTTTTTCCCATATTTGGGTTTCTCCAGGGTAAATCTGTTGTCTTCATGTTTATGGCTTGTTTTGATGCTTTCATGTTTATTTCCATTGATGCTACAGTCCTCTTCCAAGTTAAATATGTATGATGATGAGCTGCCATCTTAGTTTTTACAGATCAAGTAGCAACAAAGAAGACAGTTGGCAATGAAGTTGAAATTAGAGAAGGGATATTGGACATCAAGAAAATGAATAACACCCTTTTGTATGACAGTTAACCAGGTAAACAAGAGAAGAAAAAGAACCAATCTGGGAACCACATAAATAGGAGGTTACTATAAACGACACACATTCATGGCCTCATGGAAGAAGCCTAGTATTGGCAAATTTTCATGGGCAAGAAAAGAAACTATTAGAGCTCATTGATCCTTGACTGCACTTATAGGATGCTTATGATGCAGAATCTCCTGAAGACCTCTCTTTCTAAGAAAATGTTGGTCTTTATGAAACAGATCAAAAGAATTTGTTATTGGAACTTCAAATTTTTGCCAATTCTATAAGCAATGATGAAAAAATGTCCATAAAGCTATTGAAGATCCGGACTTCAATGTCGGTGCTTATAAACATGAAGCTAACAATGAATATGTGGTTGAAAGCTTGTTGGGTAGTTGTGACAATTATGCTCTTACAGTTTGTATTAAGAAAGAGGCACAGGCAAAGAAAGAGGAAAAAGCATTTTGCAACCTCCAAATAAATACCATATATGCCTCTATTCTAGTAGCAAGTTATCAAGAAAAAGAGGAAGAAAATAACTGCTACTTTTTTGGCATTCAATCATGGCTCCATGGTTAAGAGGCATTTTTAACCACATTTCCAGCAGTAACATGGGTTAAACTTATACCTAAGGGTTGTCTATAAGACAAATGGTAGCTTCTAGATCAACAAGGAAACTTGCTTATAAAAGCTTCTCTACGGATCATAATAGAGGCACTAGAAGCATTTCCATAGTTTGCTAAAGTATAACTATTTGCAGCTCTCATTCTCTTCAATGGACAAGGTTGCTGAAGCACCAGAAAACATACAGCTACTAATTGCAAGTTTATCGAGTGGTCGTCCAACAATCCAAAACAAAACATCCCTAGTTCTTTCTAGATCATGCCAACTTATGCATGCACATGAGTTACAATTGAGGAAGCATACACATACATTATTGCAGTTAGAAATAATACGCTATACTACTCTACATGGGAGGTGAAAGTTGAAGAAATTACCATTATCAGCAAGAATCTACTGGACTATTCCCTTTCGCCATTCACCCGTGAGGGAATGTTCACCAACAGGAGGAAAATTTCAAAAAAAAAAATGAAGTATTCAGTTCTACAATTGCTTTAAGGAAAAAGCAATTCAAGTAAGGGGACTATTATAAACCTGTTTCCTAAGTATTCTGATATTTAAAATTGTTCACTACAAACAACTGAGCCCATTTGAATTTTTCATAATAATATCTTGTGGGGAAAGAAGCTTTTGTGCACAAGTCAAATGACTGTGTTTGGCCAAGAAAGTGTCTATACTGTCCTGGATTCAGCTTGAGATGGCATCCACACCTCCTATGAAACATTTTTCCAAAATATAATTTCAAGAATTAGTTAAGTTCTGATTGTTTTAAGATTTCTCTTGATTAATTGGTTTCCAGATTTCAGGTTTTTAATCTGATGACTGTGTTAGGCTAAGACAGTGTCCATATTTTCCTGAATTTAGCATGAATGCACACTTCCTCGGGAAAGTTTTATTCTGTCATATGAAATGTTCATCTATTTTCAGAACTGGTATAGTTTATTTTCGTGTCCTGGTATAGTTTATTTTTCTGTCCAGCCCTCAGAAAAAGAATCAGTTTTGATTTTCCATCAGCTACATTTTTTTTTATTTCCAGTAGGTGGAGAGTTTTGTTTTCCTGAAGCTTCAGATTTAGTTTCTCTATCTAGAAATTTCAGATGTCCTGTAGTTCCAGATCTCTATCAATTACAGCTTTAAATTAAACAAAACCTTTGTAGTATAATCAGTTATATTTTCAGCAGTTTCATCTTCAATTTCAGCAGTGATCAGTTTAGGATCACAAGGAAACCAAGAGAACCAAGCAAGAAAGCACTAAATGGGAGGTTAACATAAGATCCCCATTCCTAAGTTTGCAAATTTACTGATCCAAGAGAACATAAAATCTGTCTCATTTTCCAAAAACTAAAACCCTATGAAAGACCACCAAAAAAGCTGTTTGCCACTTTACACCTGGAAGTACCAGCATTTGACTAGTTAAACTAATAAAGGGAGTAAACAGAAAGCAACAAACCCAAAATGACTGCATTCTAAGGCTTATACCTTGGAAAACAACACTTTATTTTCAAGAACATGAAAGAATGCAGCATGGCAAATTCCATCACACCACTACTAAAAAAATATTTCCCATGACATGCAGTTGTTATGTACAACTTACAAGGATGGATTGAAAGAAACCATTCAGGAGTATGTCAAGGCTTTGAAGCAAACTACTTAATACGTAATTATTGAGCAAGCAAAAGTATATTTGGAGGCTGCTATGAGTAACCTTGGATGGATTCTTCTCTCCAAAACTAATACAGAAAAAAGGGAGAGCTTAAGGGTGACTAGAAATATAATTAAAGCTCTTCAACTGTTGGAAAAGCAAATAAGGAAAATATCATAGATACTGCTATCACCCTATTATTTAGGGCTGAAAGGACTTTATTTAGCTGCAAAAAGGTTCAGTCCAAGGGACGTACATGCAAGGTCCCTAGAAGGGTCCACATGATTGAGTTTGTGCACAAAAATTATTAGACGGCCACAAATTATCTTTAAAAATCACCAAAAATAGGAGAAAAATACCCATGTGGAAGAGACAAAATAAATTTTCATTTTCATTTTTCTCCCTTGCTACCATGTCTGGAATCAATTAGTATCAGACTTTGAGCATAAAAAGAAAAGGGAAGGGAAGAGGAATGGTGAACATCATTTCTTTTGGAAATATTCAATGCTCAATAGAGTCAGATCTACGTATACTGAAAGTTGGTGTATTCCTAGGTTTAAGTATTGTTCTGTTACGAAATTTCCAGCTATATGAGACAAATAACCTAACAATTGACTACAAAGTTAATGATCAAATGTATGAAAATTCAGCTTATCAGGTACAATTTGAACTTTTTATTGTCAAGTTAGAGCTTTAGAACTTGATGTCAAGGCACAGTTGTTGAAGACCTTGAGCAAATTCAAGATGAAATTTTATAAGCTGCTCCATGAAATTTAAGAAAGACAAGCAACTGATTACAGTTTAAGCGCTGCAAGAAGCTGCAAATAAACTTATTCCAAAGCAATAAAAGGTAAAAAACTAGCAGAAAATGGATTATTCTATTTCTAATTCTATGGAAAAACTGCATCTGAAGGTCACAAGATAGAATCAAGCAAGAGAACAAGAAATGCAGAAACTTATTGATGAGCATGCACATGTTTTTCAGGGCCTATTGCCCAAACTGCCATTACATAGATGGCAAAAACACATGATCAAATTGGAAATGGATCCAAACCAGTGGCTGTCCCCCATTCCAGATATTCAAAGCATAGTAGCCGGGAGACACATCTCCTGCCCCCTGAGACGCATCTCGAAGACGGAGACGCGTTTTCGGCACTGTACCAATCTCTGGAAACGCCTCAGTCAAGCCAGGAGACTTTTCGGCCGTCCCCCGACGTCTCCCACGTCTCCAAAAAAAAATCGACATCTCCCGCCGTCTCCCGCAAGGTCTCCCGCCGGTCAAAGGGTCAAACATGTTAAAAAACACGAATATGTTAAAAAACGCGACTTCAGACCTCATTTTTTCATCACACGACTGGAGAAAGCGACTGGAGAAGATCGCGACTGGGCTTTGGACCTTTGGTAAGTGATATTTTTGATTTTTTTTTTGTTTTTAAACTTTTCATTTCCTCGTACAAACTGACGGCGACCCACACCAGAATCTCATTTTTAAGCAAGCCGTATTTTTCAGATTGTTTTATTTAGCATCACCAATAATCTCCAAAATTTTTAAATTCCAAATTACTTAAGTCTTTAAATCTCCACAAGAGTATCAACCCTGTTTTATTTTAAGCAAGATGCCAAGAAAGCTGCTTCCAAAATGATTTTTTTTAACTATAAGCAGTTTGAGTTTAGTCACCAATAATCTCCACAAGAGTATCGCCCCTGTTTAAAATCGTGGATACTCTTGTGGAGATTATTGGTGACTAAACTCAAACTGCTTATAGTTAAAAAAATCATTTTGGAAGTAGCTTTCTTGCTTAAAAATTTAAAATAAAACACACACGAGTTGTAGGTTGTGGTAACCGCTGCCAATCAAACTCAAAAAATATTATGAGATCTGCTTCATTCACCATTGATGTGTATTCTTAGTTAAACTTTAAAAATAAACTTTAAAAATAGTATAAACTTTAAAAATTAAAAGTGTGCACTATGATGTGTGCATTGTGAATTTTTTTTCTATATTTGTTGTGTCTAAGACTCTAAACTCTAATGATGATGTCTTTTTGTTTTACTTTTTTTTGTTTTTGTGTAGAATTTGAATCAAGAATGTCGAGTGGGGGAAACAAACAAGGCTTGTATCCGTTGTGGAAGTATGTTGATCGTGTTAAGGGGTCGAAGGGTTCAGGTGGAACAGCCACGATCTCATGCAAATTATGCCCAATGTCATGGCAAGGTACTTACACGAGGGTGAGGGCTCATTTCCTTCACATACCTGGAAAAGGTGTTGATCCTTGTATAAATGAGAAGGAAAGATATGAGGCTGTGAGGGATGAAGAAAGGGCTAATGGTAAAGTTTCTAATATGAGCTCTCACGCTTCAACAAACACTGCTGCAAATCAGAATCAAAATATCAATAGAGAGGCAGAGGTGGATGTGTCTTCAAGAGATGTAGCAGCAGAAAGTTCTCACAAGAGGCCACACATTGGTAGCTCAAACCCCATTGGCAGATTATTTGATGTGCAAGGTCGAGATGCGGTTGATGCAGCAATTGCACGCTTCTTTTATGCCAATGGAATACCATTTAATGTTGCTCGATCACCTTTCTATACAGAGATGGTCCAAGCAATCAACAATGCACCAGCTGGATATAGACCACCTATGTATGAAAAGCTTCGCACTACTCTAATTGATAAAGAAAAAATTCGATTAGAGCAACAAACTGCACCATTGAAAAGAGTGTGGGTTTCAGAAGGATGCAGCATTGTGATGGATGGGTGGACGGATACTAGAAACCGTCCACTACTTAATATCATGGTAACATGCAGCAAAGGGCCTTATTTTTTGAAGGCATTGGATTGTTCGGGGCATGAAAAAAATGCAAAGTATCTTTATAACCAACTATGTGACGGCATTGAGGAGGTAGGGGCATCAAATGTAGTCCAAATTGTTACAGATGCTGCCCCTGTTTGTAAAGCAACAGGCATGTTGGTGCAATATAAATACAAGCATATATTTTGGACACCATGTTGTGTGCATTCGTTGAATAATGCACTCAAAGATATTGGCAAGTTTGAGTGGGTTTTAGCTCTCATAGAAAAGGGCAGAAAAATTCAAATGTTTATATGCAACCATCACCAAACACAAGCTATTTATCGAAAATTTGCCAAGGTGGAGCTTCTCAAACCAGCTGATACAAGGTTTGCTTCTTATTTTATTCTTCTTCATCGTCTTTGCGAAGTGAAAGGTGCTTTGTGTTCCACAGTTGTTAGTGATGCGTGGGCAGCTTGGAGGCAATCTACATCAAATGATGCAATTGAGGTGAGAGGTATGATCCTTGATGACCATTTTTGGGCTGAAGTTAAATTTGTTGTGGTCTTTATTCAGCCCATATGTGAGGTGATCAAATTTGCAGATTCAAACAAGCCATGTTTGGGGGAAATTTATGAAGAAATAGATTCCATGTGTGAAAGAATTAAGGAAATAACAGATGCAAAAGATCCTTCACTATATCTTTTGATAGAAGAAAAGTTACATGGAAGATGGAACAAACTTAACACACCTCTTCATTGTGCTGCCTATGCCTTAAATCCTAAATGGCATAATATAGAAGAGACCAATAAGAGGGCTCCATATGAGGATAGAGAGGTAATGAAGGGGTTTTGGGCTGCAATAAAAAAGATATATGGCCGAGGTGAGGAAGCATCAGTTATAAGGACTCAATGGAATAAGTTTTCACGTGGGCATGGTGACTTTTCTTCCGTGGAAGCTTTATATGATATGCGAGCAAAGAAAGACCCTATAGAGTGGTGGTGGAACCATGGAGATGAAACACCTGAATTGCAATCATTTGCAATAAGATTACTCTCACAAGTAGCTAGCTCTTCATCTTGTGAGAGAAATTGGAGTACTTATGGTTTTATTCATTCACTAAAGAGGAACCGATTGGGGTCAAAGAAAGCAGAGAACCTGGTGTACATTCATAGCTCACTTCGCCTTCTCTCTCGTGTAGATCCTGCATACAATGCAGGTCCTTCAGCAAAATGGGACCAAATTTCACCTGATGAAGATGTTGCAGCCATAGTGGATGAAGTGGTTGAACCAGATGGCCTTATTGATTTACCCCCAGTTCTACTACCAACAGAGGAACCTGAGTTAGAGAGTGATGAGTTTTTGGATAGCCTCATAACTGAGGACCTTGACATGGATGATATTGATGTGATGTAGATGATATGAGATATCTCATATCAGATAGATTTCTGATTTTTGTTTTTTGTTTGCATATCAGCCAATCATTATCAAACTATATTTCTGATTTTCAATATGTAATCGAATATGTAATGTCAAATGTGAACTTAGAAGTTAAAACTATGATTATGGAATTTGAAGTATGAACTCTTTGACTCTTTGACACAATGTGACAATGACATTTGCCATTTGGATTTGAATTTTCAATTTTGTGTATTTAAAGTTAATGTTCATTTTTAAACTTTACTGCTGCTATTGTTTTGAAAGTTCAATGTCATTATATTTTCAGATTCTCTATATATTATTAATTTTTATATTAAAAAAAAAATGGCATCTCCAAGTACCCCCGTCTCCTATTTTCAAAAAATGCCGCACCGGTACCGGTACCGGTCTCCCGTACTAGTACCAGTACCAATCTCGCGGCAACTATGATTCAAAGTTATCTAAGGATGAAATTAAAAATTAATACAAGAGTTATTGATTATGGGACATGTGGTACCTAGCAAGAGCCCTTTTGCACCTCCAGTGGTATTGGCAAGAAAGAAGGGTGGTTCATTTCCTATGTGCATTGACTACAGAGAATCAAATAAGAGGATCATTAAGAGTAAATATTTCATTCCACATAGAAATGAATTACTGTTAAATCATGTGATGCAATGGTGGTTAAAAGATTATTATACAATTTGCTTATAGGATGAAAGGAAATGACCAATTAAAGACAAATTTTTGTCCTCATCACTGCCACAATGAAGTTTGAATAATGCCTTTTGGGCTGACCAATGTTCCAATCACCTTTCATGGCACCGTAAGTCAAACTTTCCAAGACACTTTGAGCAATTCTGTACTGGTTTTGTTTGACAGTAATCTCCTTTATAGCAGGACTGGAAAATATCCATTGAGCCACATGGAATTTTCTTTAAACCTCTTGCAAATAAAAATGTTATTTGTACATAAATAAAAAAGCAATATTGCAGAACGTGTTTGTGCTCTTGAACGCATAATTAGTAAGGTGAAACTCAAAGCTGATCCAGCCTAGATAAGAACCATCCTTCAAGGCCAAATAGAGTCATACAGTCATAACAAAGTTCAAAGTAGATTTAGAGAATTGGAATTCAAGCAACAAATGGCTCTGATCCATGATTTTATACATCCAAAATCAAGACTCAACAATATTTATTGTCACAATGCTATGAATGTTGTCAAGATTGTTCAATTCTATTAAAGAATTAGCAATAAACACAAAAAAGGAATATAGACAATAACACAATATATTATTATAAAATATTGTAGTCCGAGTGACAATCACAAATGAGCTCATCTCCTTAAATAAAGTTTGAGAGATGTAACCAAAAATAAATGAGCATGACCCTTGTCCAAGATTTTAAGTACTAATAATAGCTAATATAATTACAATATCATTAAGTCACTACAGTGACTTTATTACAAAAGGTAAGTCTTATATTCTAAGACCTCCTCTTAAGGTTTACTATACTAAAAGCAAAACATACTAGCACACTAAACTAAAAACATCATAACCAAACAGAACCATATCTACTTTAGATGCTTCTCTTTGAAAATAGTTCTTCGATCAAGTACAACTCATTCAAGTTACCTCATAACCCTCATAACGGTGTAGTTCCTTAACTAAATTCCTACATTCCCGAATTCCACCTCCCCAAACTCCCGAATTACAAATCTCCCAAGTTATGGGACAACCATCAATGTTGAGCTACATCCACAATGCTCCATCAAGTTGTCTCATGACACTTGTGAAGTTATAATTTACAAGATCCACAAACTCCCAAACTAATTGGGCAGCCATCCATGTTGAGCTTCATCTACACTAGATCCCTTCTTGTCTTCAAAGTGTGGTCTTCTTAAAACATGTATTCTTCATCAACAATTCTTCAAAACTGTCAACATCTGGTGGATCTTCAACAATGGCCATATATCAAATTCATTTGGTTTGTCTTGAGCTTTCCCTTGAGAACATCACTAGCTCAAATTATATAGTTTCACATTGTGTGACTTCTTTCTTGCAATAATAACATTCAATCTCCCCTTTGTCTTTATCTGATCTCCTATGATTGTTTCTTGAGTACAATGCCACCTCAGGTTGATTATCATCTCCTATATCTCCTGCAAGTGTTCTCTTTTCTCAACTACTAGGGTGAAATCATATCTTCCAAAGTTGTGAAGGCATCTAACTGAGAGTAAAAACGCCTTTGTTGAATTTAGAAGGCAAACTATTCAACAAAATGGCGTTGGCATCATCATAGTCTACCATAGCATTGACTTCTACTAGCTATCTAATAAGAGATATCAGATTGTTTACATGGCAAGACATAGTGACTTCACCAATCATCTTGAATCTAAATAGCTAAAGCTTTATAGAAAACTTTGCATTAACCGCTTTTGTCCCAACCATTTTATTCAAATTTTTCCCATATTTCTATGGATGATTTTTCCAAATTTATATGATGTAACTCAAAATCAAAGAAAGCATAACCAATAAAGGTTTTGGCTTTGTCATCTTTGCTCTGCCATTCTAGTAACTTATTTGCATTTGTGTGTGGTTTCTCCTCCCCATTTACTATTCCCCACAAATTCTTGTTCATCGATTGCATTTGGATTTTTACTTCTAGGTGTGGAAGTTGAGGACAAAATAGTTTTCTAATGGAATTTCCATTCTTAGAAAAAATACCCTAGAAAGTAACCCTTATTAATTTTTGGACCTTTAAAGAAATTGGATGCAGACTTTTACTCAAAGAAATTGGCAATACCTACATGCCCTAGCTGTGTGCTAAAAACCATGCCCTAGTTGTTTCTTTAGAGAGCCCTTACGACTGCAAAAACCCCTAGCCATGATTGTTAAAAATCCCTTGTTTTTTGAAACTAGCAAGAAATATCAACTTTCTACAACTCTCATGACCTCCTTTACCTCATGATTGCAAATCCCCTTGCTACAAATATTTGACTAAGAAACCCACATTTTTCTTTGACTATAACCCATATTTTCCTTGTTGATGTGTAACAGCTGGAGTGCATCCTTCAAACATGTTTAGCACATGTGACCTCGAGATTTATCGGCCCATGGCAACTACAAAAACTCTGTTGAATTTCTGCCCTCGTTGAAACCTATGACTAATTATTCTTCTCGTGATTTATGTGACAGATACCCACAAAAATGCCTGCGATTTTCTGCTTCCTGTGTGCCCTTGCTCCTCCTTGCAACCTTGTGACTTGATTTTTCACACAACCTTTTTCAAACTGGGATTCTCACGACCCTTGGCTCTAATACCATATTATAAAAATGAACAATAAGCACAAAAATGGTATATACTATATAGACAATAAGCACAAATAAGGTATATAGACAATAACACAATATGTTATTATGAAATACTAGAGTGATGATTACAAAGTAGTTCATCTCCTTATATAGAGTTTGTGAGATCTAAAAATAAATGGTCACACGTTCAATTCCCTGGATTTACCCCACATGGGTGGAGGGCAGCTCATACGGATGGAGGTTATAGTGGTTTAGGACTTTGCTTCATAGGTCCCAGTAGGTATTAATTCCTCCATAAAAATAAAAAATAAAAACCAATAATCCAAGATTTTAAATACTAATAATAGCTAACATTATTACACACCAGTGACTTTATTATAAAAGGTAAGTCTTATATTCTAACAAGATCAAACTCCATCAAGTGCTTTCTTATACAGTAAGGCCTGAGAATAAAAGGAAATGTGTGGTAAATTGAAAGATAGTCCTTATAAGGTATACAAATTTCAGTTTCCATAAAATGATACATTCCGAGATCACCAATGGTGCATGTATCTATGTTACACCGAATTCTCTTTCAGGGGCAATATGGGAAGGGGGAAATGGCTGGGTGGGCAATGGGTAGCGATGTGTCCATGTGGAGCAGTTGAAAGTCTAAACTCTTCTGGCTTAAAAACCAGGCTTAAATCCCAGCATGCATTCTAATGGCAATTATGTAATTTTCACTCTAAACTTGTTGTGGACTAAAGTACCCTTTGAGGAATTAAAGGTGGTATAACTTGAGAAAAAAAAAACAAAGGCTGTGTTCTGTCACATTAAAACACAAACAGAGGAGAGTTAAAAAAATGAACTCACAGGCTCATAAAGTCCGATCCGTAGTCCACCAAAGAGGCATTGACGATGTAAGCCAGGGACTATGCCCTTCCACAAAGATGCAATCCCTTCTTCCCTCGCAATGGTTGTCATCGTTCCAACCATACCCTTGTATTTCAATGCTTCTCCTCCTGTTTGCTTTCCTTGCAATTGAAGCCTCACCTTTGCAGTGTCAATGGGGATCGTACATATCTACAGAAAAGGAGAAAAAATGCAATCATACCCAAGCGATAGAAACCACATATGTTGAAAAATCATTAACAGATTCATGGTTCGAATCCCATTCCACATACCCACCAAAACTATATATAGAGAGAGAGATATATAGATACAGATATATAGAGAGGAGGAGAGAGAACATGGATGATAAATATTTGCATATATTCCACACTTTCAGAAAATGGAAAAAAATGTAAACATGGATCCAATATATAATAAAATCCCAATCCCACAATGGAGAGAAAAAAAAACCTGCGAGACGCATTTACAATAAACATAAAATGAAGTGTACCTCGGCCCAACAGGCGCTGAATGCACTGCTGGCAAATGTTCCAGCCAGAGATATCTCTCTTTTGGTTTTGGGCTTCGCCTCCGCCATGGACTTTTTTTAAGAAAAGGAAATACAGGAAGATCTAAAAAGCTGGTTTTCCTCTTTCTTTCTCCTGATCAGGAATAGAACGAAATTTTTGTGCTTCACAGGGTTCTCCTTTGTTGTTGCCTTTTTATAGTAACACGCCTTCGCAACCAACTCTGCAAAATGCCAAAATCAAAATAATGTAAGGACAAATTATTTTGTTTGTTTTTATCCAGGAATTTAGATGCTTGGAATTAATCCAAGAACAAATTCCAAACCTGAATGAAATGATACTTACATTTCGTGTTCCACTAGCTAGTGGAGCAATCTGATCAATAAATTGCTTGGATGATACTTTCACCCATTGGGCTTCTCCAACGGTATCCGACAAGGCAAACCGAAGTTAGGGGGAAACTTTCGCTATGTCTGTGTCCTCAATTCGTTGGTAGTGTTGCATGATGTCAGTCTTTCCTTTCATAGAGATTCTTTATACGTGGACTAACTTCATTACCTAAGAGGAGGAAAATATAAAAAATGTTATAGGTTGATAAAATAATATTTAGTTTCAACATGCAAGGGAAAACATGCGTCTTAAGGAGCAAGTTTTAAGCTTGCAAAGTAAGATGGAAAGAGGTCAAGAAGAGCTGGTCACTTTAAAGCAAGCTTTAGAACAAGCAAAATCAACAGAAAAAAAGAACTCAGAGGCAGCGTTGGGAAATGACACAGCACAGCTAGAAGCGATCCAATCAGCAATTTCAGACATGGTAACAAGCGAAAGTAAGCTAAAGGATCAAATAGAAGAGGCCAAATCTTGGGCACAAGTCATAAGTGGATCATCAACCACGCAAAATGAAATCATTGGGAAACACATAAAGATGCAGTTAAGAGAAGAAAAAGTCAAGCAAGACAAAGCTAGAAACATCATCATCAAAGGTTTGAAGGACTTCGGGGAAAATGAGGGGACTGTTATCTTAACAAGGGACTTTCTCAAGGACCAACTCAAATGGACAGGAAAAATTCAGCAGGCAAATAGGATTGGAAAGAAAACAGAGGCAGGGAGGGATAGACATGTAAGGGTTGTCTTAGGTAGCATGGAAGACAAGATTGCAATCCTAAAGAACAGGGGGTCCCTTAGAGGCACTCAAATCTACTTAGATGAAGACCTAACATTCGATCAGCAAGAAGAGCGAAGGAAGGAGTGGGTAAAAGTGAAATCAGCAAGGGATGCCGGAAAATGGGCATGGTTGAAAAATGGGAAAGCTCAAATTAGCGAGCGACCATCACACAACAAATAGGGATTTGGGGCCCCACGAGAGTATTTGCACATAGTAAGTTGGAATTGTAGAGGTTACCCTTGGAGAAGAGGACCGGGGTTGGGGCCCATAGCAGAAGGAAAAGACATTATCATTCTTACAGAAACTCATGAGCATGACAGTTGCAAAGTTCCAGATTTTGAAGGGTATGCTAAAATTTCAGTGTGGAATGAAGGGACTGAAACAGGTAAGGGGCATGGAGGGATTACAGTCCTAATAAAAGAAGCTTGGGGAGAGATGATAAAGGTTGAAAAAACGGATCCAAACAAGCAGTTCATATGGCTAAAAATAACAGAAAATGGGGCAATAATTTGGCTGGCTGCATGTTATTTTGCTCCTAAAAACTCAAAGGTCTACAAGAAGAGAAAGATGGATAATGAAGACCCTTTTGCTGCTTTAAAAAAGGACATTTCTGTTTTTAGCTCTTCGGGAGAAATAGTGCTAATGGGGGACTTTAATGCAAGGACAGCCAACAACCAATCCATTCAGTTGGGCAGTAGTGGGGAGGAAGACAACAACCCTCTTTGGCTTGAGGAGGCGGAGGTTCAGACTTGGGAAAGGACCTCTCAAGATGGCAATGGGGGTGTGTCACATTTTGGAGTGGAGTTACTTGGTTTATGTAGCTTATATGGCGTGGTAATCTGTAATGGTATGAAAATGTGGCCAAAGTCGGGTGGTATCACTTGCAAAACCTACAATGGGCAAAGTGTTGTAGACTATGTGTTATGTTCTCAAAATTCGGTCTCTAGGCTGCTGGAGTTCAATATTGGGTGCTGCCCTATTGGTCTAAATTCTGATCATATGCCTCTTCTCGTTAAATTTAACATTCAGGATGGCAACCAGCAAGATGGCAAAAATCAGTACTCTCATAAGAAGGCTCACTCACAAGGAAAAATCCTTGTGAATCATGAAAATCAAGAAATCTTTGTGGCTGCGTTGGATCATCACCTCCAAGAAAGAAAAAACATACCATGCAATGAAAGCAACGAAAAAAATGAATACATTAGCAGCAATATGTTGGTTCCACTAATTCAGAAGGCTCTAGAAGGTTGTAAGAGATCTCAAACCAAGAAAGGGATTTCAAATACTTTTCCTGCTAACCCATGGTATGATGAGGAGTGCAAAGCAGCAAGAAGATTGGTCAAAAAGAATATGTCAAACAAAGAAAGTAAAGTAATCTACGAGAAGTTGGTAAAATCTAAAAAAGAAACCTATGTGAATTTAAGAAGGAAAGAGTTAATTGCTTTGGGTAAACACAATCCCAAAAGTTTTTGGAGAGAGTTGCAACAAAAGAAGAGTCAGACAGAAAATAGTATCACTGGGAAGCAGTGGTTAGAGTATGCGAAGCTCTTGTATGAACGACCAGTGGAGAAAATCAAGCCCCCTTTAATGCATGCCTCAAGTGAACTCTTCTCGGAGGAGGATATCAAGAAAGGCATAAAAAACCTAGCAAGTGGTAAGGCTCAAGATATTGATGGGCTGCAGGCTGAATTCTTAAAATGGGGTTGTGTGCTCCTCACACCTCACATCAAATACCTCTTTAATAGCATCACTCAAAATGGCTTTCCGGCTGAATGGGCTACCAGTGTGGTCATCCCCTTACATAAAAGTGGGGATATCAATAATCCCTCTAACTATCGAACTATAATGGTCAATCCTCTTCTTGGTAAACTTTATGGGAGCATGTTAGAGCGCAGAATCAGTAATTGGGCCGAAAAGGAAGGTAAAAGGGCAAAGGGGCAGGCTGGTTTCAGACCAAGGCATTCTACCATAGATCACTGCATCACGCTTAGGCACTTAATTGAGAAAGTTTGGGACACTCAAGGGGCTGAAGCTTTTTGTTGTTTCGTTGATTTCAAAAAGGCCTTTGACACGGTACCTAGGGACAAATTGTGGAACAGAATGAAGGAACTTGGTATTCCTGATGAACTTAGAGCAGCAGTCCATAAACTTTATGAGAAAGTTAGCGCTAAAATTAGAACAAAAGATGGTATGTCTGAATGCTTTGGTAGCGACATCGGGGTCAAACAGGGTTGTCCACTATCTCCCACTCTGTTTGGATTATATATTGATAAGCTTGAAGAATGGTTAAACAAAACTGATGGGGAGGGTATTCAACT
This sequence comes from Sequoia sempervirens, assembly GCA_007258455.2. Classification (NCBI taxonomy): domain Eukaryota; kingdom Viridiplantae; phylum Streptophyta; class Pinopsida; order Cupressales; family Cupressaceae; genus Sequoia; species Sequoia sempervirens. The sequence continues at coordinate 658,233,882 of VDFB02270651.1, forward strand.
AGCTAGTTATGTGGTGAAGTTACTTTTATATGCGGACGATCTTATCTTAATTGCAAAATCTGCTCCGGGTTTGAGAGGTCATTTAAAGGCTCTCGAGCTCTTTTGCCAAGAGGTCGGTATGCAAGTTAACACCAGCAAAACCAAAATCATGATTTTTTCTTTGAAAAGGAAGAAGCAGCAGTTTAATTTCATCTTTGAGGGCAGCCCTTTGGAGGTGGTGGAAGAATACAAATATCTAGGGATTGATTTCCATAATAGGCTCAGCTGGGAGACTTGCAGGGCAAAAAGGATTCAGGGTGGCTGGAAGGCGTCTTATCTACTACAAAACAGATGTAGGAAAGCAGAGTTATGGGATTGGAAATCCAAGAAAACCCTTTTTGGTTTGTTGGTGGCACCGGTTGTCCTCTATGGTTGTGAGGTTTGGGGGGGTAGCATGTCAAACCACAAGTGGAGGCAAGTTGAAAGAATTCAAAAACATTTGATCACTACTAACATCAAAGTCAAATCTTCGGTTCCGTATGAGATTCTCTTGGCTGAAACTGGTATGTTCCCGTTGGAGGCATCTGCTGTCATCCGGTTAATAAGTTATTTAAAAAAAGTTGAGAACATGGATTTGCACCGCTGGCCCAAAATGGTTGTTGGGGAGGAGCTAAACCGTAGAAAGAAGACTTGGATGAAGCAAAATAGCAAGTGGTTGAACAAATGGAACATTAAACTACATGAGTGCCCCAACACTAATGCTGAGATAAAAAAGTTTGTGCTAGAAAAGTTTAGGTCTACTATGTGGACTAAGCAGGTTGGCCGTAAAAAGTCACATTATATCCAGGTGTTCAACCCCACGTGGGAGCATGATGAGAAAGACTATTTAAGGGTTACAATTAAAGGCAAGGCTAGGCTTTTGGTCGCTCAAATAAGAACCGGGTCACACCATCTTAGATGCGAGACAGGTAGGTGGGCTGTTCCCAAGGAGGCTTGGGAGCAACGAACCTGTATTTTTTGCAACAAAGGGACTGTCGAGACTGATTGGCACTTCATGATTGAGTGTGTTGCTTATGATGATATCCGTATCCAATATGAAGACATTTTGAAGGTGGACAATCTAAATGAGCTTTTTAGGGAAACTAAGCTCCTCAAAACTGCTAGCTTTCTGATCAAGATCTATAATAGAAGGGCTGATATGGAAAAGAAATTGAAAATGGTTAAAGTTTCGGTGCTTGGTCCCATAGACTGATGGTCTCGTGGACGTCATTAAAATCCATCCATTCCATCCATTCCATTCCACAATATGGGGAATGGGTTTTCATAAAAAGTTGTTAATCTATGAGACACTTAGTATTTTCATCATGATAGATTTTTTTTATAGTTTATAACAAATTTTATGATAAGAAATTAATGAGGAGTTATAAGATAAAGTGGAATTATTTTAGGGACAAAATTTTATTAATATTTTAAAAAATTAAGATGAAATTGTGTCGTCTTATTATTATAAAATAAGATAATTATTGAGTCTTGGAGATAACTATCAATTTTCATATATTTTCTATTATGGTTTGAGTCTTATGTTCAACTATAAAATTTAAAGACAAACTATTAGCTTTGGATATCAAAGAGTGAAACCTCTTTGGTTTCTTGAAGATTGAAGGACAAAACCCCTATGCTTTCCTAAAGTTAATCTCATACAAAAGTTATATTTGCACTAAAAGCTTATTTATGTTCTATTAGATAATATTTTGTATCTTTAAAGCAATAATATATTATAGAAGCAAATTTGATTCATATTTGTGTGTTGCATATTTAAAGCTCAACATAATTGTGATGAGTTATGTTATTCATGAAATGTATTGTTATATCTTCCAAACATTGATAGTTATTTGAATACTATATATAAAATTATTATTCACTTAGTGCATGCTCTCACCTTCTCCTTATGGGATCTTGGTGATCAAAAGTGATGAATAGTAATATTTTGCTCATGATATCCTCAAGAGCATTGGTGATTAGAAATTGGTAAATATTTAACGTTAAAATTTATGAAGGACATCACAATGGTACCAAAGCTAACTTCATGTCAATTTGTGAATCACATGGAGCAATGAATGACCTTTGGAAAAGGATGAAAGAGCATGTCTATTATAGAATACTATGAATGCAAATGGGAAAATTATTAGCAATGGAGCAAGAAAGAATGATAAAATTATTGACACAAATATTACAGTTCCAAAGCAACATGATCATCACCATTCCTTTATGAAATCTAGATCTAGATAGAACATCACAAAGAGGGAAAAGCTCAACTTCTCATAATTGACTAATGGTTAGTCAATTAGGTCTCATCCAAAAACCTATAAGGCCTATTTTTTTAAAGATGAAAGATTAGAATTAGAAAACTTATGTGAAAAAGTTAGATAGACACTTATAGAGTATAAATGAAAATCAAAAGATTTCAAAGCCATTTTTACTTTTCTAAACTAATTGAATATTAAAAAAAGTGTTTGAATCAAAAAGGCCAAAATGACAAGAAAATAGAGTTGAAGTAGAAGGTAAATATTTAAATAAAAATGTTGATGTTATTATAGCAGTACTAGAGCATTGTGGGTGTACTAGTTTTGTGGAGGACATCACAGTGGTATCATAGAACTATCAATGCCCACAAAATTAGTATCACAAGATTATGAAGGCACTCATTTTTTGGAGGACATCACAATTGTATAAGAGTATTTTAGCCTAGTGCAATGTGTGTTAACTAAATTTGGACCAAAATAATGAGGAATGCATTAAAACATAAACATTTGATCCAAACTAAACTAGGCATAAATAATAAGAAAATGCATTAATAAACACTAGTATTATGCCTCCACAACTTTGGGATATGCTCTTTAATGTGGATAAAGGATGGGTAAGTATGAAATGTTGGTTTCTCATGAGAGACTTGATTTGGAAGCATCTACCTATGATCTTTGAAGAACTTCCATATATGGAAAATAACTTTCAAATGAGGATTTGTAAATATTTTGATCTCAAGATATGGATGCTTCAAATCATTTTTTAGATTGGATGGTTAGGATGAATTTGCATATGAAGAGGGATGAGAAGGATGCAAGTGGATGGAAGGATTAGATCAAGTGGATGGAGGGCTATGATTACTTTATTTTGCATGAGGAAAGCAAATGCAAACAAGTGAAGGCTTGAAGAGAATACAAAGGATAGTCAAGATTGAATCTGAATAGAGGGATAGGATGCACAAATGTGAATTCTTGAGGGGAGTGTAAGTGAATGGTCAAGCTTGAACTTGAATGGATGATGGAGATGTAAGAATTAATTTTTGCATCTTAGTGGTAAGTTAAAAACGATTTATTTTATTTTTAAAATAATATGAGGAATCTGTGTTAGCCCAAGTAATTAGATAAGAATTTGTTTAATTAATTAGTCATAGAGGAAGGTCAAGGTAATTAACTAAATGTGATTTAATTAGTTAGTGAGAGTGAGTTAGCTTAATTAATTATGATTTATTTTATTAATGTTGGAGGAAAGATGGTCTAATTAACTAAATAATTTTATTCTTAATTAGTGAAGATGCAATGTAGGTTTAATGATGTATATTAATAAAAGTGTGATAATGTCAAGTTAAAATGTGGAAGTTTATTTTTAGTATTTGTAAGTAGTATTAGAGCTACCATTGTTTGTAATGAAGAGCCAAGATCTAGTACAAGAATAACCACATACAAGGGCTATTATACAAATGATCCTAAAACCAAAATAGTGAAATACAAAGAGTTTCAAAAATGAGATAATATTCCAATACATTTAAGACAATAATGGATCAAATCAAGAATCTTCATAACTAAAATCTTGCAATACATGAATCAATACAAGCTACAGGAGTAGATACATATATAGAAAAGAGAGGAGGAAAATATAACTAATGAGAGATGTAAATTCAATTACCCAAAAATAGGTGGGAATAATATTCATGAAAGATGTCACTACCCTCATAATATAACCTACTCACTACAATTAATCAAGCTAAACAAAAGTGTAGGAAAACATAATAATATCTAACTAGCGCAAATAAGAACCTATACTAACACATTGGTTGCCCCAAGCTATAAAAAAATGTTAAAGATTTATGGTGGCATTAATTTTGTGGAAGATATAATATTGGTATCAAAGCTAAAATCCTACTAACTTATGAAAAATGGAGAGAAATGGAAAACCTATGACATAGGAGGAAAGAGAAAAGCTTATAAGACACCATAATAGGACTTTGGATGGGGTAAGATAAAATGACAAAGTTGCTAACAACAAGCCAAAAAAGAGTGACCAAGTTGTAGACACAAATATTGTAGAACCATATTACTATGCCCATGGCCATCCCTTTATAGAATCAAGGTCATACCAAAGCATCACAAAGAAGAGAAATTTCATCTACAAATAGATGAAAAGTAGTTATTTTCATTCCAAAACCTTCTAGGCCCATGTTTTCATAAAAAAAATGAAACCTAAGACTATTTCCACATAGGAGCTAAATAAAAAATTGAAGAATATCATGGGAAATTAAAATTCTTAAAATCTAATATATCTCTTAATAAGATATCAGGGCAGTTTCTCTAGTATGGAAAAGTCCAAGAAATCAATCAAAATGATAATTGAAAAGAATTTAAGTAGAAGGTGAACAAACTAAACGCACCCATCTTTAATGGTAGCAACAAGATGTCTACTTGGGTTTAGTTAAAGAAGTTGTAAACTTAATCTGCACTCAATCTTATAAGGGAATAAGATGTAATCCAATTTACCACATTACACTTAGAGGATGTTTCCTATGAGTGGTGGCACCAAGGTCTGGTCACATGAGGGCATAACCTTGTGTAGAAATTTGACTATTTTAGCCAAAAGATTAAAGAAAAAATAGATAGAAGGATGAGGAAGAATATTTCAAAGAGCTTTTTATAATCAAGAAACAAACCTCAGTAGATGTATATGTAGTGGAATTTTAGAGAGTTATAGTTGTGGTACTTGATATATAGAAAATAATATCACTTTCCTATTTGGTGAAGGTCTATTTGAGTCACTCAAGGGTCTAGTTAAAGCATTTACACCATTTCTTCAATAACCTATTAAAATGCTTCTCATAGAGGAAGCCCTAGGGACCTACTCATAAATGCCTTGACAAAGACAAAATTCATTATATTTAAGTGATATATGATGAGACTAAACCTACAGAACCAAAATTATAACAAGCGACAAGAAAGTAAATTATTGAGCTTAAGTTTGAAACGAAGGTATAGACTTGCAAAAATATCCATGTAGCAGCTCTCTTTAGAGCACCATGATATCATTCATTTAAGGTTCATAGGGAGCTCTCTAGATAGATAGTTACAGTTCTTATTGGTAGTGGTGGTGCTACCCACAACTTCATTAATGAAGGCCTAATGCTTAAGAAAGGATTCAAGGTTGAATCCTTTCTCAAATTCAATGTCATTGTTGCTAATGGATTCACATTTATGTGTACCAAGGTAATTCATTAACTTGGGTTGTCTAATTTAATGATTATATTTTGTGTGATCTAATTTCTATGTGGTGGGACTAGGGGAAGCAAATATAGTCCTTGGTATAAGTTAGTTGCATTCTCTTATAAAACTAAAGTTCAAATATTTGGGGAGAGACAACACACTTAAGGGAATACTTGATAGGTCACATCAAGTGTTCATATGTAGGAGTATGAAAGAGATATTTTATAAATAACCAATCTCATGGGCAACTATTTTCTTTGTATTGAAAGGCATGCCAATGTTATCTTAAAATAATTGCCACCTTCATCATACTACTGTGAAGACTATCATGAACAAATATAGTGTGGTATTTAGTGAAATGCTTATATAATAGTCATTTGACAAGGAATCTCAATACTTAATAGAGTTGGGCTATGTTTCCATCATAATCATCCCTCTATTATACGTGGATACATAAAGAAGAAATAAACAAGGTCATTATCTCTTGGGAAGAATCAAATATATCAGGACATCTAGTGCTACATTGCTTTTGGGGATCCAATTTCAAGAAGGTTGAAACTATAATGTCTCTTTTAAATTAATTTAGCTCACATAGGCCCAATCCTTATTTTTTGATAAAAAGTTGATAATGTGTGTCTCAAACTCACTGGTGAAACCCTGGTTTTGTTGCTTAGACCTCTGAAAGTGACGGATCCTGCTTGTACCGATGTACTATTGGAAATTGTGCCTCTACTTGCTACTTGTATCTCTATTCAAGTCTTCATTATCAGTTGATCGCTGGAATTCCTTAGTTCATAACCTAAGTCGTGGAGTTTGGAAGTTTTGTAACTTCATGTTTGGTCGATCTCCTTCATTGGTCGTGGCATCGGTGTTTTTAGTAACTTCGTAACTTGTTTGCGGTGGTTATGAAGTTTGAGTTATCTCCGACTAGGCGACAATGGTCGCGAGGATTGGTAAATTCGTAACTTGTATGTGGTGGTTATGAAGTTATCATTTTGAGCGACACGCCAATGGGTGTTCACTTTGGTGGGGCCATGCCGATGATTGGTTTGACCGTGGGTGTACGAGTGAGTTGGTAATCAAAAGGGCTAACTCGTTGATACCTAAAGTCTTCGAGCTTTTTTCATAAACTAATGATTGTTAATATTATGCGCCAATGTGGAATAATGTCGATAGTTGAGCTTCTTGGTGGTTGAGCGAACCGAATCGGTCTTGGACAGTAGATTCCTGGAAATCAAAGGGTTGAAGTGAATATAGTAAGAAGAACAACAAAATGATTGGGGTGGTGTGAAACTAATAGCAGAGAGACAGAGAGTGAACAAGGTAAAGGCCTGGCTGGCCGTAAGGTTGGCTGGTAAGGCCAAGAGGATGATGAACTCAAATGAATTTGCACTATGTGTTTGAGGACATTGTAACAATGTGAAGGTTATGAACTATGTTGTTGCTTGTATTCTCCAGAATGAACAAGATGTAAACTCCTGAAGAGTATAGCTTTGAGATTGTATTGTAACTATTGTTGTTGTTGATTAATACAATTGAGCTGAGTGTTTTAGAGGGTGGGGTTTTTTACCCAAAAGGGTTTTCCCCACGTAAATTTGTGTTCTAATCTTATGTTCCATCTTTCATTTTTATTGGTTATGTTTGTAGAATCTATCAATGCTTGTTGTTGAATTTACATGTGCTTCTCTCAGAAAGGTTAATGTGGAAAATGCACTATGTATGATTCCACTTTGTGGCACATTTGTACGTGTCCTTGAGGCAATTTAATGAAATTAAAAGTTACCAAAGGCACTACTGTTCTTGGATGTTTCTCCGAGATGACCCCATATTTCCCCACAAGTGGTATCAGAGCTATGTGACTGTAGGAAGAATGGATTCTAGGACTCGCTAATACTTGTAAGTGGTATTAGAGTCTTCTTCTGGTTGCTGGTTCTGGGTATTTCTCCTGTGAAGATTTCTTAGTCTGTCAAGTTTGAGGAAATCTGGAGGAATCGATCGATGTATTGATCCTTTGATGAGTGGAAGTCTTGTGGTATTCTGAGACAACACACAACTTGAAGGATGGTGAAGATGGAGAAATTAGAGTTGATCATATTGTAATGATGTGGTCTGAGGCTCCTGGTTGGCAGTGAATGATCTTGATGCAAGGGGTGTGAGTTTATACTTATGGTTGTGTTACAACAGAGCGTGATTCATACTGGGTGTCTATGTGAGAGGCTCCTTGGTGATATGGAGAAGCTTGGGTTGTTTCTCAGCCATGGAAGAGAGTGCTTATGCTAGGTAGTGTTTCCTGGTGTTGGAAGGCATTGTTTCCTGTTAACCTCAAATGCATAAAGGCTATGGATTTAATCATTAGATGATTTGAAAGCTTATAAAATAGCCTCTCTTTCTCAAATGCATGTACATATTGATGGTTTTGGAATTGGCTTGGAAGGGGCCTGGATTTCTTGAACTATTGTTTCTTTTAAGGATAATTTGTACTTGCATGGCTCTGTGGTTTTGCAAGTTTTACACGGTCAAGCAAAACTTGTGGTTATGTGGAGTTGTTGTTAAGCTATTTTCTAGACCTTGGCTTTTGGGGTGTTGCTGGATGAGATAGTTGTAGTTCTGCATGCATGCTTTATGCATGGTTTTAGAAGGTGAGATGCTTTCTCTGCATGGGAGTGTTGGTAAGTGATTTGTCATTCAGCATTCTTGTGGTGGTGCTTGTGGTTTCCTAGACTATGGTGCTTGAGTTGTGGACATGATTGGCAAATCGGATTTGGCTTGATCTGGTGTTTGAGTCATGTTGTCTACATGGTGTTCTCTTTGAGATCTCAATTTTGCATCTTCCATTGCGATGATGGGTTTGCATGCTTCATTGATTGAATCTATGGGTTGAGCAATGTTGTGGGTTGTCTTTACCTACATGTTTGTTATGGGACAACTCAGATGTGGATTGTCTATATCCTCAAGGTTGATGTAGTGTTTGTGCAGACTTGTTAGTTGGCCTTGTCTATGGTCACTTGTGCATTGGTGTGATTGCTTTGAGATGAGAGGATGGATGGAGTTGAGTACTTGAATAATCGATTATGGGAACCTGTATCATGTGTATCACGATGTCATGGAGAGCTAGATACACATTTTAGTGTAAGATTTTGACAGTGATGGTGTGGTCTGCTTGGTTTTGGAGATCTTGGTGCTGCTCAACTTTGTTGTCAGATGGACATGTTGTTACAGACCTGAAGGATTTTTAGTTTAGCAAATGATTCATCATGATGCTTGGAAATCTTGGATGTCACATTTCAGTGGGAGCTTTAGCAGTGACTGTGGGTTTCATCACTTGGTGATAGATGGTCTTCTTTAGTGTTGCAGATGTTACTAGGAGGAGCTCTTAGATCTTGTTGTTGTAGAAAGGTTCTTTCGCATTTGCATGGACACTATTTGAGGATGTACAACATCTTGGAACCATGGAGGACGTTTGGAGTCTTTGGTAGAGGTGTTGGTGGTTCTTGACAGGTGATATTAGTTTTGAGTTTGTTTGCTTTATGTCATGGTATACTCTTGCTTATGTATTGGAGTTTTGACATTGTGCATTGTACTTGAGACCATGGTGAAGTCACTTGGAGCATGGTATATCCTAATGGGGGTGTGCAGATCATGGTGTCATGATAAGTTCCTGATTCAAATGATTGGAGCTTTGACAATGGTTTGGTAATTCTTTGTGTATTGGGTGCACTTTGATTATTTGCTTGATACTTCATGATATTGCAATAATGCAAATTGGGGTTTAGCATGAGATTATCAGTTGCCAGTACTCATGGATACATGGAGAATAAGGTGAGGTTGTATTTCTATTGAGAGAAGAGAACTGTTGATGGACACTTTTGATGAAGTTTTCAGCAGAAAGGCCGAAAAGCCTACACCTTGGTTGGACGTGAGTTCAACAAAGACTAATGAGGAGATTGCTCTTGGAGAAGACATGATGATTTGGTTATCCTAGAGGAGCATTCTCTTTCGCCACTCTTGGTCTACTCGGCAGAGAAGTCTAATCTAAGAGGTATTTTCCCATTGTATCTTTCATATGTGTTTTATGCTTTCTTTCATGGATATGGATCTTGAGTTGTTGTTAGATGGTTTTGGAAGATTCATTGTGAGAGATGGATAGCATGTTTATCTCCTTGAATTTATATTTTTTCATCTATGATGGTCATAGGGGATGGTAGTGGGCAGATTTCCTGATATGGGAAATGAAGTAGTTTGATCTTCTTTGAGTAGCTTACATTCATATGTTGTGTTTGATCTTCGAGATTGAATGGTTGGATGTTGTTATGCTTTTCTCTTGGGGTTTTTTGAAGGAGATCATACTTGACATAGCTGGCTTTTAGAGGTGTATGTAGGAGGATGTTCTACAGGTATATGATGTGCAAAGTTTCTCTCTTTGTTCTTGGTTGTCTTCTTGGATATCTGGTTTCACATTACATTGGTTTGAGGTTTGGTCAGAGTTGTAGAGATCACTAGCTTGTGGTCATGTGTTTTCACTCATGTTCTTGGGTGATGACATGGAGGTTCTTAATATTTTTCCTTTGTTGGGTGTTGAAGAATGTGGAAGAGCTCTAGAAGACTGTTGAGAGAAATGATTCTTGTAGTAGTTGGTTGCAGGTTGTGCATATCATTGTGGATAATCCCTTGGTACTACATGGTTACATTTTCTATGTGCTATTATTGGTAGACCTATTATGTCTTTGATCCTGTAGATTTGGCATTACCCATGCAGTGGGAGTACCTGGATGCATTTGGTCTTTTTTGATTGGTCTATGCATGGTGCTTGTATCTGTAGTTGATGGGTTGGTTATGTTGCTGACATAAGTCTACTAAAGAGGATACCTTGAAGGTATGTGAGATTGGATGGAATAGCACGAGCTGTGGGTGTTATTTTCAATCATGTGGGTTAATCAATTGGATGGGAGCAGTTAGTTCTCTAGTTGCTATTCTAGCCGATGTTCTATCTTGTTTCTGGAGAATGACCTCACTATTGTGTTCTGTTTGAGGCTTTGACATTGATATTGCTTATGTATAGCATGTGAGAATAGTGAAGTGGTGGCAACATGTTATAGTCTTTGCTATAAACTGGTGCATATATGCCTTGGTTGATTTCTTGTCTTGTAGTGGATGGATGAAACTGTTGCCTGAGTTGGTGGACATCTTGGATGTTGGTGCAAGTGTCTTGGCTGGAGCACGAGATCATTGTTTGAGATTCTTATTATCACATGAATGGCTATGGTACAGTGGTTCTGAAGGTTGGAAAGGGGTTTAGTGAGTTCTTCGTCAAGTGGGAGATTATTGAGAATGTGTGTCTCAAACTCACTGGTGAAACCTTGGTTTTGTTGCTTAGACCTCTGAAAGTGATGGATCTTGCTTGTACCATTGTATTGTTGGAAATTGTGCCTCTACTTGTTGGCTTGTATCTCTATTAAAGTCTTCATTGTCGGTCAATCGCTGGAATTCCTAAGTTTGTAACATAAGTCGCGGAGTTTGGAAGTTTTGTAACTTCTTATCTGGTCGATCTCCTCTATTTTTCGCGACATCGGTGTTTTTGGTAACTTCATAACTTGTTTGTGGTGGTTATGAAGTTTGAGTTATCTCTGACTAGGCGACAGTGGTCGCGGGGATTGGTAAATCCGTAACTTGTATGCAATGGTTATGAAGTTATCATTTTGAGTGACACGCCGATGGGTGTTCACTTTGGTGGGGCCATGTCGATGATTGGTTTGACCGCAGGTGTACGAGTGAGTTGGTAATCAAAAGGGATAACTCATTGATACCTAAAGTCTTTGGGCTTTTGTTTATAAACTAATGACTGTTAATATTTTGTGCCAATGTGGAATAATGTTGACTGTTGAGCTTCTTGGCGGTTGAGCGAACCGAATCGGTTTTGGACAGTAGATTCTTGGAAATCGAAGGGTCGAAGTGAATATAGTAAGAAGAACGGTAGAACGATTGGGTTGGTGTGAACTTGATAGCAAAGAGATAGAGAGTGAACAAGGTGAAGGCCTAGCTAGCCGTAAGGCTGACTGGTAAGGCTAAGAGGATGGTGAACTCAAATGAATCTACACTATGTGTTTGAGGACATTGTAACAGTGTGAAGGTTCTGAACTATGTTGTTGCCTGTATTCTCCATAATGAAAAAGATGTAAACTCCTAAAGAGCATAACTCTAAGATTGTATTGTAACTATTGTTGTTGCTGATTAATACAATTGAGCTAAGTGTTTTGGAGGGTGGGGTTTTTTACCCAAAAGGGTTTTCCCCACGTAAATCTGTGTTCTAATCTTTTGTTCCATCTTTCATGTTTATTGGTTTTGTTTGTAGAATTTGTTAATGCTTGTTGTTGAATTTACATGTGCTTCTCTCAGAAAGGTTAATGTGGGAAATGCACTGTGTCTGATTCCGCTTTGTGGCACAGTTGTACGTGTCTTTGAGGCAATTTAATGAAATTAAAAGTTACCAAAGGCACTACTGTTCTTGGATGTTTCTCCAACAAAAAAGAGAATAAAAAAATTAAAAAAATTGATAAATGGGCCATGGGTTGGAAAAGTAGAAGTAAAGATAAAATAATATTTTATTTTTAGTAGATGGGGAGTGGGTTTTCATAAAAGGGTGTTGTAACCACCTAGACACCTGGTAGCTTCATCTAAACAAATTCTATTACAGGATTATGACATATCCTATAACAAGAATGAGGAGTTACAAGATAAGTGTGGCTATTTTTTGGAGGGAAACTCATTAACATTTTAATTGGTATTTTTGAATAGGAAATGAGGTGTTACAATTTGTGCCCTCCTACTACTATAAAATAAGGTGATTGTTATTTTTCTAGAGGAAACTACCAATTTTTATACCTTTTCTTCATAGTTTAAACCTTATGTTCAACTATATAATTCAAGGATGAAAACCCTTTTGTTTCCTATGGATGAGAGGATGAAACCCCTTTAGATTCTTATGAGAAATCTTGTACAAAGGTTGTATTTGAATTAAAATCTTATTTGTATTTTATCAACTAATATTTTTTTTATAGAGTAATATATTATGGGAGCAATTTTTTCTCATATTTTTGTGTTGCCTATTTAAATCTCCAACATATTTGTGAAGGTTTATGTTATTCATGCAATCTATAGTTATATCTTTCAAGCATAAATATTTATTTAAATAAATATATAAAATTATTATTTACTCATTACATGCTCTCACTGTTGGTGTAATTAATTAATTAATTATTACACTAACATAAGTTAACTTAGGTCTTGCATTTAATCATTAAGTCTTAGGTTGCATTATTAGATAAATCATTTAATAAATGGGATAATATTCTCTTTCCTAGTTTGTGGGATAAGATTCCTTTTAGAATTTATCTCATCATTTAATGATCATCACCATAGGGTTCACATGTTGTCACATGTTGTTAGATTATAACACTTGGCAACATCTCATGCATATTAGGGTTTACTTCTTGCCTATATAATCAGGCATCTTGTTCATTTGTAATATATCATAATCAATATCATATTTTCATCATATCAATAGAATCTTTAATCAACATTCCATTGTTGCAACACTTCTCTTTGTGGTTGATTATCTTTCATGGCTAAAGTCCTTCATTGAAGATTCTGGAGCTTCAGGGGCTGTGCAATCCATCATCTCAACACTCACCTCATCCTTACAAGATCTTGTGATCAAAGTATTTATAACAATATTTACTCATTGTATCCTCTCACCTTGCCCTCACAAGTCCTTGGTGATTAGAAAGTTGTAGCGCCCCTCTGAATCGGTCTTTCTAGATTTTAGTGTAAGTGTTATTTCATTGATAATTGGGTTATTTGGTAAACTTTAAGATTTTAAGTGGCCTTGTTCAATTAGCTAATTAAAATAAAGTGCTATGTCAAGAGTAAATACTTTATTATTATATGGTTAGTTTATTGATCTAATATCCTTAATTAAATTATTAAATTATTAAGAGTTTCCTAGAGGGATAAAGATTTAATAAGTTATATTATGTCTTTATTAAAGACACTATTTTAATAGAAAATAATTATAAGGGTATCTTTTTAAATTTGGGAAACTTGAATATTCAATATATCAAAGTTATAAGGGTCCTTTAAAAATTAAAAAAATTAAAAAAATTGATTGTATATATATATACATATACATATGATTAAGTTTTAAAATAAATGGTTTTAAATAATTATAAGTTATGACAAATGAAATAATAATGGTAAGTCGAAAATTAATAAATATAGAATAAATAAATAAAGAAAAATAAATAAATAATTATAAACAAATAGATTAATTTTATGAAATGTTATGGGTTATAGCAAATAATTTAATTAAATTGCTTTTTTTAAAGTAAACAAACAATAAATGCTTTAGTAATAAATAAATAGATTAATTGTTTTTTTTTTTTAATTTTATTTTGGGTAAAAGTGCAGTTTTAAACTATATGCCAAAAAAGAAAAATTTATAATTTATTTTGGAGCGAGGATACTAGTTAAAAGAAAATTCCCTTGTCCTCTCCTATCCTCATAGTCATGCCTTTTCATGTTGCACACATATCTTCTGCATAAAAATTGACTTTACACCTGTCAATTGCATTTTGCTAAAAGTTTCTAAAGCTTCAGAATTATCACACATCTGTCAATCTGCATTTGAGGGGAAGTGTGGAAGGCGCGACATTCGGGGGAACACCTCTTTCTTCAAAACAATTCACAGGCCTTGTGTGGCATACACATTTTTTTTGCATGCGTATTTTGAGGAGAGGATGGAGACACGAGTGGAGGAAGTTAGACAGGTATGCCTCATTCAGTGCAGAATCTTGATGTAATTACTTGCAATTGCTTTGCTTGAAAGTTTCAAAAGCCTTTTCAACAAATCCATCTTGTACATGTCCTGCATGAGATGACATCTATGTGAGGCATTCTGTCAAGCAGCCTCTTGCCTTGTCCTGTTACAGGCATGAAGGTGAACCCTGCACTCTTAGTCATCAATTATTTATGTAATGCAATAAGGGCTACGTGTGTGTGAAGTATGTGCAGCCCTCGTTCTCCATACCTGCGTGGCTGCAGGCACTTAGAACGCAAGCTAAGCTTACAGCGATAGGACGTGTTCCTAAGTGCTCCTTTAGTTCAAAGATTTTTTTGAGAGCTTCCTTGCAAAATCCATTTTGTGCACATTTCTTTGGAATATTTTGTCAAACAGTTCACGTGCCTTGCTGCGGCAGCGCTCAAACTGTGGAGGGTGTATAAAATTTAAATAATCTCCCTAATACCATTCGCAGTCTGTCACAGTAGCAGCACTTGAGAATAGAATGTTGTAGGGATTTAAATAACCTTCCTGATTCCATTGGCAAGCTGGCACTTCTGCAGTACTCGAAAATAGAATGTTGTAGAAGTTTAAATAAACCTCTGTTTCCTTTGTCAGCCTGTCTCAGCTGCAGCGTTTGAGCATAATAGGGAGTTTAACAGTTTAAATAACCCGCCCGTCTCTTGTGGCGTCACCTTGCCAATTGCATTTGCTTGAAAGTTTCTAAAGCCTTATCATTTAATCCATGTCTTGCAAATATTTCCCTCCAGGAGATGCCTGATGCTCCTCCCATTCACCTCGGCCTTTTTTTTGTTTTCCTCTGTTTCTCTACCTCGTCTTCATCATCATCGTTAAATGAGTATGCAACATCAGCGTATACTTTGGAGCTAACCCTAGTTGCGTTTTCAGGCCCTTTATCCTTAGCAACCACAGTGACAGCAAGGAGCGATGAATAATTTTGTGTTTTGGAGCTACCAGTTTGCAACTGCAAATTCTGAAACCCAAGCGATACATTAAAATTCCATTTTGTGCATATCCTGCAATCATTGCATCCCTTGAGATCACATTTCTTAGAGGCATGAGAACGTTTCACATGCCTTGTCATAGTGTTCAGATTATGGAGGGTGTATAAAATTGAATAATCTCCCTGATACCATTCGCAATCTATCATAGCTGCAACACTGGAGCATAGAATGTTGTAAAATTTAAATAACCTTCCTGATTCCGTTGGCAACCTGTCACATCTGCAGTACTTGAAATTAGAATGTTATAGAGGGTGAAATAATCTCTCTGATTCCATTGTCAACCTGTCTTAGCTGCAACTTTTGAACATAATAGGAATTTTAAATTTTTAAATAACCTGTTGATTCTTCACTGTGGCTTCCATTTGGTGATCATTGGACTTATAAGATCCTTCAACCGCATCCTCAATATTGTGTTTTGCAGCTCTCTTAATAGCAGCTCACTTTTAAAACCTTAACACCAACTCTTCAAGACAACTCCTTGCTGCAAGCTGCATACTTTTTTCAGTTGGACAAGAAAACTTTCATTTCCCCCCCTAACATGCTTGCTAATATGCTAACTGCCTTCAATATCTTAATGACTGCCTCATTTTTTGTGACCGTCCCCAGCCCACAGTTCTCTTTATCTCTTCTTTTGGTCACTCTATTTGAATTCTTATGTGCATCTTAGTGAGTCATTGTTTAATTTTGAAAGCTCTTACAATCCGTCTAGAGCTCTTGCCATTTTCAAATTTATCATCACTTAATAGTGATTTTTATCCTATCCAAAATACAACGATGGGCTCTTCACAACCGTGCCATGTAAGAGTGCATCATATCTAAGCCAGCGCCTGCCTTATGCAATTATTATAGCTCTTACATTTATGGATTTCTTTCTATCAAAGAGTATCATTTTTTCTTGTTGAATGTAATCTCCTTTTTATTTCTTTATGCATCATTTACTCCTACTTATTAGGCATGAGATTCGTAACTAGTCTTTATATGAGATGTATACATAGTTTCTAGGTTTAAATAATAACATTAAAAGACAAGAAAAGTAACAATAATATAAAAGCTCTAAGTAAGGAAGTTTCATGGGTTAATTTTAGGAAAATTATAAATGGCATATGTTGTGCTTTTTCTTAAAAATCTAAGATAAAAGTTATTTTTTCAGATTTTAAGGTAATTTAATTTATTCTTCAAGTCTAGTTAAGTACACTTCCATTTAAGGATAACTATATCTGCATGAGCTTAATTTTTAAAAAATATATATATATTTTTAAGATTAGTTTTCTTTATATATATATATGATTTTCTTTAGTAGTAATTATATTGATATAAGGGTGAATTAATTTATATCTTAAAGATTAATTCAATAGAAAAATAAAATAAATAAATAAAACTAGTACTACATAATATTGCTTGATAATTATATCATAAGGGAATTGGTGGAAAAGTTAGAAATTGAAAATTGTGGTTTTTGGGTATCATATTAATAATGTTTCTTTTTCATGTAAACTGTAAGTTACGTTCCTTTATGTAATCATAATTAGGTGTATGTAAATCGTAATTGTGCTTGGTGGATAGATATATGTATAAACATATGTTAACTTCAATTGTAGTTTTAGAAATTAGTGAAAATTAAGATGGAAATGTTAATATATATTAAATCAATTGATGTTGCCAAGTTAGATTTATTTCTTTTTTTTTAAAGAAATGTATTTAAAATTAGATTTATTTTCGAACGTATTTAAAATCAAATTTATTCTCTAGTGCATCTAAAAATTAGATTATTTTTCAAAGTGCATTTAAAATTTGTTTTAATTAGAAGTTATTTAAAGTTAAATTTATTTACAAATTCCTTACGATTAGTTTGTGATTTGCGTATAATAGTCTATGATTGGATTTAAATTAGATTTATTTAAGGAGGATTCAAATGTTAGATTTTATTTAAATCTATTAAGTTTAAAAGTAAACAAATGCACATATTACATTTTAATTAAATTTATTTATTTGAAGTAAACTAAAATGTTACATTTTATTTAAACTTATTATTACAAAGTAACAAATATATATATGTTTCATTTTAATGTTAAGTATATTTGAAGCAAATTAAGGGATAAGTTAGGAATCTTAGATTAAGAGAAAATTGAAGGTTTACCTACTTGTAGGGTTTCATAGTGCTCGTTTAATTAAAAAAAAAAATTGTATGGTGGAAAGTATTTTAATTATAGTTAAATATTAATTATTCTCTACATTATCTTTAGTAGGATTGGAATGTGTCTGCATTTAAGTGAATGGATATTTATAACATGTAGATAGTTATTTATTTATCCTGAATGCTCATTGGAATTGATCTCTTATGCATGCTAGTGGATCTAGGATTGATCATATTTTCCCTTGTTTTATTTTTCTATTGAGGTAATCTTTATGTATAGACATGTTTTGGATGAGTTGGGAAACCATAAATGCTTAAGTTGCTTCCTTTTTATAAGTCACAGGTGGTAAGGCTGTTAGGCTTCCAGAGACGATGGGGAACATGTTGTGTGATTGAATTTTCTCATGATTAGACCTTTGTGTTCCATTGATTGTATTCTTTTCTTGAGCTCTCATGGGTGTACCTTGTTCCATGATTTTCCTTGCCTTGGTTTTGACTATGAGCAAGATGGTTCATGCCTTGCACGTGTATTCGTTTTGTGGCCTTTATGCTTGGTACACCCTTGTTGTTGCGAGTCTTGTTTCATAACTATTTGGAAGGGTTTCCTAAACAAGCGATGTTGTACTTGTTTGATGTTGTTTATGTTAGTGTTGAGTTAGCCTTGTTTCTTGACCTTGTTTGGATGTGGATCCTTTCTTGTCATCTCCTAGCACGGGGGGTGGACCTTCGGGTCCACGCGGTCGGGTGGAACGTGCTATGCACCCCATTGGGTCCCCAGTCTAAGTTCATGTCGATGCAGTTAATCCAGGACTCTACCTCAGTTCTTTTGTACCATGTTCCATTATGTAACCTTGTATTGGATGTATCTTTTCATCTGCACGATAGGATGCATATGGACTCCTGAAGTAATGTAAGGTACTCCTAAAGTAATGTAATGTACTCCTGAAAATAGTTGTAATGTATTATTCTATCTTTGTAAGCCTTATGTGATAGCCATTATCTGATATGTTGCATTTGTGGAAATATGCTCCACTATTGTATTATGGAACTGTGAATTGAATTCTTATAAAATGGTGTATTTTTTTATTCGCATGTGATCATTAATGATCGTATGTTATCATTATGTAGTCTCAATTTTCATTTGCTTTCATTTGATTAAAGTTTTGGAATTGTAATGACCGTCTCGTGTACCCCAGAGGACGTAGATGAATTAGTAAATGTATAATTGCTTTCATGTAACAAATGTACAAGCTTATCTTACACAATGTTTCACTTTCAAAACAAAAAAATTAGTGCAACATTATGTTGTCCTTTGGGGTTCACACGGCGAGGCATTACAAAAGTGGTAAATAGTTAATATTAAAGTGTGGAGGGCATAACAAGGTTGACTACACATTTGAGATTGACCTAAATTTCTCAAATTTAGAGTTAATTATGGTTCCAAGGTGCAACTCAATTCTATCTAAATATTATATGTGAACTATTGCACCAAAAAAATTAGTTTGTATGCCTAAAAAATGTATAAAAGGATGTCACAAATAAGTCATTTAGATCATTATTTATCATCCAATATCATCCCTTCTCATCTAGAATAACTCACTACTAGAATTCATGCTTCTCAAAATCACTCATACTCCTATCAGTAACTATTTATGTATTGGTTATTATGATTGCACTAGTGTATTTATCAATCAAAATAAAATCTTGATTCTTGCACTAGATCATTGAGTTGTTAACTAAATGATATTTAGATCCCAAATTATTATTATCGTAGTAACATCATTTACATCAATTACTTGTCTTTAAAATTTATCCAAATTATTGAATTGAACTATAGGGCTTAACTACACCACAAGGAGGAAATAAATTGACTTCCCATCCCTATCATGCCAAGTTTTAATGGCATTCTTAAACACCACTAGGTTTCTCATTACAAGTACAAACATTAAGAAAATATTTTTTGTAGGTACCAATTATCTAAATACTATAGGTTCAAGGTAGCACCAAATGTTAAAAATGATACCATTTATATCAAAATTATAGATGTAGTGATCAATATTGCAAGTGTTAGATTGACCCAAGTTCATACATTTTTTATCTTATATATCATAATAACCTTATTTTGTACACTTTAGATCCATCATTAGATTTTAGATAAGAAAATCTCATCATATTCTTATTGGTCTCCTCTTTTTCAAACACCAAGACCTGTGCATTCACTTTTATAATTTATCCATATTTCAAATTTAATCAAACACACATTTTGAGTCAACTCTTTTATTTAAAATCATTTATTTATTATTTTATTTATTTATAATATATTTAACATAGTTCCATGGAGTTTTCTAACAAGGAGGCCAAGGGCCTAAGTTTAGGGACAGTGGGGGACAGTGGGGGAACAAGAACGCAAGGGCGACTAGGTGGCGGGAGGTTGCACAAATGCATATAACACATAAATTTTTTTTTATGAAAATATATGTAAGGAATAAATATAATAATTACAAATGAAACTAAGTAAAGTTTAAAGTAATAAATATAAAAACATGGTAATGATTGCATTGAACATTAATAATGGTGGGTAGAGATTTGGGTGGAAATCAAAAATAACTATAAGAATTACAAATGAAATTTGGCATGCTAAGTAAAGTTTGAACTAATTAACATTAAAAAAATATGATAATGATTACATTGAACATTAATAATGGCTGGTGGAGGTTTGGGGTCAAGGGATAGTGGCCTTTGTGGGGGTCTTGAGGTAGATCCCCTAGTGAGGTCAAGTGCTACACCATTAATATTAGTGTGCATAGAGTTATGAATAGTCAGCTTGTGGCTATCTTAACTCTTAATTAAGTCATATTTTCAATATTATATTATTATTTAGTTAATTAGGTCAGCCTAAGGCTTATATAGGACTATCTAAGTTGGCTTAGGTGATATACTAGGCATAAATAAGGTATATATAGGAGGTAGTGAGTCTTATTTGATGATCATATTATGAATTATATTCTCATTGGAGATATTTGGAGGTTTTCCCCCTCGAAGTGGCTTGCTATTCTTAATTATTATAAAGTATTTGCAATATATTTCCTATCATTTTCTTCTATTGTGCAAGTTATTTCACTACAAGTGGTATCAAAACATGATCTTGGCATCATAGACATAAGGCATTTTCTTAATATTGGAGGTCATTTTGGGAAGTGCATATATCTCAAATTTTGGCGAATTGTTTTATGATTTTAAAGGGTTTTTGAAGAAAGTATTCAAGAAGCTACAATCCAAATTTTAAAGGATTTGGAGCATAATTAAGCAATTTAGTGTAGAATTAGGGTTTCTACTTAATTTATTTGGAAAGTGTAGATCTCCCAAATCCTACATATTTGGCTATTGATTTTTAGTGGGTTTTTGAAGAAGTAATAAAGGAGACTATGATCCAAATCATAGAGAAATAGAAGTAGAAATAAGTGATTTATTGTAAAATTAGGGTTTCCAAAAAAATCGCTCTCAAGGTTGTAAAACATCTAATTTTTTATTTTTTCTAGGAAAGTGCGACCTAGGCCCTGTTAAGTTACAATAAAACTTTCAAATTATTTTGAGTTTATTTGTGTGATTTATTGTAAAATTATTCTCTAATATCATGACGGAGCCTGCAACAATAGGTAGAAAGAATGCTACCACACATATAAGAAATATTTAGATAAGGATGAGGTAGAAATTGAGGATATAAACCCTAATGGTTAAATCAATAAATTTAAGCGTGAAATTTCATCATTGGACAACAAGATGACTGAAGTTATTTGGTTAATAAAAGGAACATGCAAAAGGATATGAATGAATTCAAATAACGTATTTGGGGTATGAAGTATAAGTAAAAAGATTCACCTAATAAGGTGGAAGATAATGCTTTTTTTGGACATGAATTATTCAAGCTTGGCTCATATTTCAAGAAGGATCATCCCTTTAATAATCATATGCCTAGGCAATTCATACCAAAGTTGGATAAGAGAGTTTGATGGGAAGGATCCAACCAATTGGCTTTGCCAAATGGAGTAGTTCTTCATCTTCATCATGTTCCTAGTCAACAAAAGATGGATATGGAATTGAATTATAGTTAGAACCAAAAAAATTCACTTAGTATTGTTGGTTATGTTATGAGAAAAGAAATAAGGGTTGTGTGGTCACATGGTCAATTTTTCAAGCAAAAATTGCTACCCATTATGGATAGCTTTTTTTGCCAACTCACTAAATTAAAGAAAATAGGTATGGTCAAGGATTATATTTAATAATTTAAAACCCTTTTTCTAAGAGTAGAAAATATGATAGAAGAAAATTTGAAGGAATTATTTCTAGGTGATTTAAACCTGATCACATAAAATATCAGGTATGGTTGTTACAACCACAATCCTTGTCATGAGAAATACTAATGACAAGACAAGTTGAGGAGAATTTTTTGGATAATAGTGACAAGGGATTATAAATTTAAGTGAAAGGAGATATCCTACATGTTCATTACCTCAACCTACTAGCTTGACTTCACAATAAATCGAGGAGAAGAGAACACAAGTGTTGTGTTTCAATTGTGACAACAAATATGGTTGAGGGCGTGAATATAGTGAAAATAAATTGTTTTATATTGAAGGTCTAAGTGAGGAAGAAGAGGAATCAATATTAGAGGATGATAGGGAGTCAAACAAGGAATCACATGATTCCCAACCAGTCATTTGTTGTCATTCACTCTCAGGTTTTAGCACCCCACAAACTCTCAAGGTAGTGGGTTTCTTAAAGAAGCAAAAATTAGTAGTGTTGATCGATTCGGGTAATACTCATAATTTCATCAACAAAAATTTGGCTACTTATCTAAATTATTTTATATATTCAGCTCCAAAGTTATAGGTCTTGATTGTAAATGGTGGTATGATTAGTTGTTCGAGAAAATATCATAGCATTAAATTATTCGTGGAAGATTATCACCTTGATAGCCTAATGTATGTTATCTCCATGGGAATGGTATATATTGCTTTGGGAGTACAATGACTTACTACTTTAGGAACAACTGAGATGAACTTCCAAGAACTATTCATGAGATTTCAATCAGAAGGAAAGATAGTAGAGCTAAGAGGGTTGAAGGAAAAATCCCCACAAATGATAAGCTCTCATCAAATGCAAAAGTTGTTTAAGAAAGGAGCTGATGGATTTTTGGCCCAATTATGTTCATTAGAAGTCTATCCATCTAATGCTCCTACCCATCCTTATTTACAAGCAATCATTTATCGTCACTCAATAGTTTTTGGAGATATTCCTAAAGGAATTCCTATTAAGAGGGATCATAATCATGCCATACAACTAGTTCTAGGGAGCTAGCCACCCAACATCAAGCCCTACAGGTACCCATAGACACAAAAAAGTGAGATTGAAAAGATTGTGGAGGAGGTGTTAGAGGCAAGTATTATCAGGCATAGCCAAAGTGCATACTCTTCACTCATGGTGATGATACGTAAGAAGGATGAAACTTGGTGCATGTACCCAAACTATAGAGTGCTCAATATGTACACCATCAAATATAAGTTTCCTATTATAGTCATTGATGATTTGATAGATGAATTGAATGGAGCTATGTATTTTACAAAGTTACATCTTAGATCAGGTTATCACCAAATTCAAATTAAGGAATAAGATGTTTCTAAGACAACATTTAGGATTCATGAGGGTCATTATGAGTTTTTAGTGATGTAATTTGGTCTTACTAATGCACCATCTACATTTCAAAGTTTGATAAATTTCATCTTTAAGAAGTTGTTGAAGAAGTTTATATTAGTGTTATTTGGTGATATATTGATTTATAGCAAGACATGGGAATAAGTCTTGCATCATGTATATCAAGCATTACAAGTTCTTGAAGATCAAATATAAGTATCCTAACAAAATTAAGGCTATTATGGAATGACTTATTCCCAAAACCATCAATAAATTGAGGGGTTTCTCAGGATTGACTGGATACTATAGAAGATTTGTGAAGAATTATGGTCGTATAGCAAAATCCCTCACAAATTTATTGAAGAAGGATTATTTTCATTAGAATAAGTCCGTTAATGCAACATTTGAGATATTGAAGGAGGCTATGTGTACAACTCCAATGCTAGCCACTCCAAACTTCATTTTATTGTGGAACGTGATGCTTCAAGAAATGGTATAGGAGCAGTTCTCATGCAAGAAGGTGGACCAACTTTATTTTATTGTGCAAGATATTTTATTAAATCAAGGGCCATTGGTGGGAAATCCATTGGTGGAGTCAAGGGAAAATGCCCTTTGGAGGGGTCTAGGAGTAGAGCCCCTAGGGGGATTAAGGGGCAATGCCCCTTGCAGAGTTTGGGGGAAATGCCTCTAGCACACTCCCTATTGTAATACAAGGCAAGGTCGAGGGGTTGATCCCTCACCACCAATCATAAATTAAAGCCTTCAAAATCTCACAAACCTTCATGGTGAATGTCATTTTCATAATTTTATCACTTTTTGTAACACTTGAAAGTCCTTAGGATGGTTGGGGAACTCCTAAAATTCTCTTGAACATATCAAGAATGTCCCAAAGTCCCCAAGATAGTTAGCATCTTGAAAATATCCTTGAGACTTAAGCGATGATGGCGGGATAGCAGGGGGATCTTTTCCTCAAGTCCCTGCATCCTAAAGATGTCCCCGTCTTCAAAACGAGGCGTATTTTGGTAGGGACACATCCCCAAGGACCAATGGTATTTAATTAACCTTATACTCATGTAGCGTAGTTTATTTCCTTATAAAGCTAAATAAAAATATATTAATAATAACTTAGTTGTAAGTTAGGGAAATACACATTTAAAGATAAAAATAAATGGGAAGTTTATTTGATCCTTTTTCTTTTTTAATGGTCTAATTTAGAATTTTTTTAAAAGTACAATAAAATATTGAAGTACATTTCTATGTTAGTTTTTTTTACTTCTCTACTTTTGATCTTTATGTTAGGACAACTATATGGGTGGTTATATTTGATCTTGTGCAATGGTATCATGTACAACCACAATAATGTCCTTTGTAACTCTACAACTTTCACTTGCAGTAAAATTTGGGTATTTGGATTGGATAGTGTCATAGGCATATTTAGGGGTTCATCATGGGGAGGTTGATCAACAAAAAATTCTTAATGAGTATCAAATCTCACAATGATTCAAAAATATTTAGAGAATAGGAAACCTTAGAAATTTATGCAAAAATACAAGTGCTAGAGTGTGTGAATGAAACTAAATAAATACAATAATTGGTTATATTAAGTGTTATTTAAGTGGATTCATCATAATGTGTCTACTTCTACCTTTTTTTGTTGATTATACTATTGCGTGTTGTCATGTGTTGCTTGTGAATTCATGCAAAAACCTCTTTATTTAATAAGTAGTTGTATAACCATTTCTAGTCACTTGAGTGTAAAACATGGACAAGGAAGTGAAATTCTAGAGTAAAAGAGCAAGCCTCATTATGAGAAAATTAACTTTTGAACATTATAGATGCTACTATGTGTGGTTTTGTTTGAGGTACACTATCAAATCAGGTGGCATCTAGATTAATTGATGTAGTATCAATAATAAGTTAAATGAATAGCCAGTTCAAGGACACATAAAGCATGTAAAGATAAAACAAGGTTCTTTCAAAGAATATCTTTTGAAAATATTTAAAATATATCTTTATAAATTTAATTGCCTACTCGTTAGGAGATTACAAAGAAAATATGTAGAGATTTCCTACATTACAAATCTAAGACCATAATGATGATTGTCAAATTTAACCTATTATTCCTTTGATGGTGATCTCAACATAGTCAAAGTCTATACAAACTATCAATTCTCTACATAAAATACTGATTATAATCTATGGTAGTATGTAATACCAACCATTTATCTACCAATATAATGCATATATAGATAGATTTTAGAAAATGCAACCTCATTACCTATTACGCTTTTCCAAGAAAAATATGTTATCATGCCTAAGGTAATTCATATCCTATGCAACCACTTAAAACTTCCAATGTACCTTTTGTTGTAATAAAATGGTAATTGGTGCATCATGGTATTTTTTAGTGGTTGGCTACTCACTATGCTTTCAATATGTCAACAAGTATGTGCAAAAACATCTAAATATGGAAACTAAATATGGGCATAAACTTAGGATCAACTCATGCCTTCATAAGAGTGTGCACATATGATAAAACATGTGGTCAAGCTATAAACCTTGTGTGTGACCCCTAAAATCAACAAATGAGTATAATATTCATCCCAAAGTATCTTGAGATCCAAATCATGCATGTGGCTTATAACATTCCCAAAGTTTACCCTATTGATTTCACCTAAGTTTTAACTCAGAATGTGAAAAGTTCAAGTTATCATAAACATGTAAGTAAAATTTTCCTTTTTAATAACATATTTTCATACTTTAAATAAACCATTTCATATTACATTGCATGAATTAAATAACATTACATAATCCCAAGTAATGAATTCATCTTTTAAATACAATTTACAAGTAGATTCAAGATCACATTTACAAATCATAGATTACAAGAGCTTAATGGTACAAGAGTATAATGGTCAAGATGTCCTCACTTGGAACTTACAAATTAATATTTTTCTTCTTTTGTTTCACAAGCCTTGGTTGCCAACTGCAAGAGGGAGAGCATCACCCAAGTGCTTTTCCGCCAACCACAGACCTAAGTGATCCTCGCACATCTCCTAACTGGTAGATGGCCCTACCCTTCAGCAAAGAGTTTGGTATGGAAACCCTCTAGAAAATGCCTACTTGAGCATGGTGTTGTGTCCTACATAACTAGTGTTGTCATACACTGGATACCCACCAACTATGCATGACACTCCCTACTAGCTATGCAATCTTAGCTCATAGTGAACCGACAAAGTCTATGCAGTGACTTATACACTTACTTTGGCCAAATTTTTGATATCTATAAGATAAATTATCAAATCCAATTTCTATGAAGCGGTGTCGTTTATTCACTCACCTCGTCGCTCAACTTGGAAACTCTATTGACCTTAGAAAAATCTTGACTAGGTTTGACCTTAAGATAATATAAACAAGATTTAGTTCCATAAAGTTATGACACACTTAAATTGATCTAACTGACCAAATAGGTTTAACCCAACCTCTAGTTTATCCTAACCCAAGGAATATATTGTCCTCTTACTTTTAAAGAAATATGAGCATCTGAGAATGTAGGTTCTCCACTCATGGTTTATACTATCAACTTGGTCGTTCATAACATCATACCCTAGACAATGGTGGCATATTACTTCTATCATGATACCAATCCATTTCATTACTAAACATCACAGCTTATGCAATCATTATATGTATCATATTATATCTTAGATATTGTCATAATACCTTCTAGTTAGCTTCACTTGAGTACATCAATCAAACATTAAAATTTTGATAGCTATATATATCATGCTAATACGATTCCTCGAGCCATCTTGTATATATTCTAGCTATATGCATAAACACTATTCAAAACTACAATAAGAAAACAACGATTGACAAACACTTGCAAACAATAACAAATCACAGTATCAAAATTGGAAAGAGAAAATGGTTAAGAATATTTAAAGCATGCCTGGAAAATATAGTTCCCAACAAAAATATTACAACTCTATGCTCAATGTAGAAAGACTCAGCTTGCTACCTTCTCCAATCTCAACCTACCTCCACTCTAATCAAGTATTCTATGCTCTCAAACTCACAAATAATCTGCTCTCAAATCATAATATAATCTACTCTCAACTCACAATAAAACTGCTCTCAAACTCACAATAAAATTTCTCTCTCTCAAAAATAATGCAAATGAACAACACAAATGTACACAAAAAATGAACATAGTAATGAACAACCAAACAACAAACTACAACCCTCTATTTATACAGATATGAAAAGTGGTTTCTAGCTAAAATATAGCTAAGTTTTATGCCATCTCTCTTCCCTCTACCAACCGTGGGCTTTGATGGTTGAAATGGTTGCAAATTTATCTCTCAAAAACTCTCACATGCCTCCTATAAATGCCATGACCCAGCTGACTTCTTCTACCTGTGATTTTTTGTACACTAACTCAGTAAAAATCTCCAATTTCATAGCACACCTGGAGTCCAAAAGTTACTTAGTTTGTTCCTCTACCCAAGTTGTGGTTTATTAGCTTTGCATATGTTATTTTACTCAGTTAAAACTCCCTTTTTGGAGCTTCATGTGGGCTTTACACTCCTATTTGCAAGCTTCTTATATTGTGGCTTTTCCTGCCTTCTAACCTCCTATCCCCATGCAGTTGCTTAAGTATGTTTTCTACTTAAATTTAAGTAGTTTAAGTAGTTGGAGTGTTCCCATGCAAAAAAAAAAAATCCTAGGAAAGGATAATTTGGAATCTTTTTAAGCAGCCATTGCTTAAGAATTGAAAATAAGCTGTTGAAAAAAGAAGGGGGCTAGAAATAAGTAGCAGCTGCATAATTTCAAAGATGCCACATGGCTCCTCTAATTTTTTTCCCTCTTTTTTAATATCTCCTTCTATTTTTACTTTTGAATTTTTAATTGCAGAAATTATTATTAACTATTATAAATTCAAATTTATGTTGACTGCTTAAAAATAAACAGCAAAATAAAATGTTCATGGGGCCACTAGCTAAACAGTGGCTACTTATCAAAATAAGCAGTGGCTGCTAGCCAAAATAAGTAAGGCAGTTGCATGGGGACATGCCCTAACTCTTACAATCTGGCGCCTAAGTTAGCAGTTTCATGCTTTCAAAACAATTACCTTTAAATGTTTTCAAAACAGTAATGAAATTATATGCCACTCTTGCTATATACATGACAGTTGACTCATTCCAACACATAGTTACTCAAGCCATGTGTGGTTGTTTGCATACTTTTATAACAACATTAACTTGCTTATCTTATGTGATAACATACTACTTCCATTGCATTATAATATGCGAGTGACATCTCAATATAACATTTCATATTCATATATATATATTTGTGTGTATATATATAACTTATTATTATAATATACATATGTATCAATATATTCATTCACATAATTATGTATATATATATATATGTTATTTAATTTAATATGTATATACATATACATACATATTAATGTATATGTATATATCAACATTTTAATATATTATACTATATATATCGACATGTATCTATAAAGTGTGTGTGTGTGTATCCATGTGAATATGCATATGTATGACATATCTAAGTATGGGTATACATAGGTATTTCTACTTACGCATGGTCATACACACATATACTCATATATATGAGTTACCATATATATATATATATATATATATGTATGTATGTATGTATACATGTATATATACATATATACATATATACATATATACATATATATACATATATGTATGTATGTATATATGTATATATGTATATATACATGCATACATACATATATATATATATGTATATGTATGTATGTATGTATGTATGTATGTATGTATGTATGTATGTATATGTATTTAATATATATACATATCCATTTATATATATATTTAAATACATAAAATATATCTCATGCTTGATAAAAGGATTTTAACACTATGACTCAAATCGACTAAACAATAAAGGAGAATCAAAGATAATCGTCTAAACATTCCTACCAACCCGAAAAGCTATAATCAAGGTTTAACACTTACCAACACATAGCTCAAATTGACTTGACTAGGCTTGTCTAACCTAGGTAGTGAGTGTGTGTGTTTACTCAAGTAGCTACACCAGTGGTTTCCATACCAACTTCTTCTCCTGGGTGATAGTCTCCCTCTCCTCACTGGAGGTTTCAAATCTTTCCTACATCCAACTTAGTGAAACATGAACAAAGTTAGCCGATAACATGAAAATCATATTCATCACATGTACTATTTACATCATTAAGGCATTTAAAAGGCAATCACATCATAATGCATATTCATACATCTCACACATTCATTGAAATCCATTAGAACATATTTACTCATAAAAAGTAATAGTAATTGGTGAATACACAATGAGGTGTAATAGGCTATAAAACCTTTACACAAAACACAAATAGAATAAAGAAGAAATAATATCACATGTGCAACCAAGTGCTTGCATTTACCAAACATATTTTTGAATGATGTAAGTGTAGTGCCTCTCCACATTTGGCCTTCGTGGCAATTGGGTAAGTCGTTTGGTTGATTTGCGTGTCATGATGGGTTTTGGATTTTGAATGATGCGATTAAGTTAATATCTGGCCTAGCTTCGATTAATCTACTCAATTAAATTAAATTAAATTTATATGGTAACTTAAATTAAAATTGGAAGTAAGAGTCTGCTAGGTATTCAATTTGAACCTTAGTGCAATTATTTTTTTTTATTTTTTTTTATGTGAGTTCAGACCTTGGGTCCATTTCGAGTACCTTGCCCACAATTCTTAGTGACATGCGCATAAGTCAAGTGGTGTAAGGAAAATGCTTCTAGCTATTGTATTATATCTTATGATTAATACTCTAATGGTTAAATGTTAGACTCATTAATTACCTAAAGTTAGCTCAAATGAACTATACGGGTCATTCTACCATATCAAGAAAAGATCTAGTATTAATTGTTTGGTCAACGAAGCTAATTACATTACTTGTGTAAGGTTGGCACTTGACTTTAAAATTTTCGTCTAAGAGGTATTGGTGATAATGCCAAGGGAAATTACCAACCTAGAATTTATTATCGTCATTAATAAATGTGATATTGCTATAGTTAGTAAGAATCAAATCAGAATGAAGTAAATACTATATGAATTAGATTTTCCTAAGAAAGTCGGTTATCCTATCATAGTTCTCTTAATTATGCACTTAGTCGCTATATCACTATTAGAGTGCATTCTTGAAGAATCATCTCTAGAAGTCTTAGTCATATTATGGTTCTTACAAATTCATAGTAAGGTATATATTTATTAATATAGAGATATTTGCATACCTAGGTTTATGGATTACACTATAGATTCCATAATTAAATATTTAAGTGAGCCCACCAAACTATTAATAATTGCATTATTGAAGTTAATAAATTAGTAGCAAAGAATAGTAGAATAGTAAGGTACTAATATTTATTGTTTAAATTAGTTAGTAAGATGTAAATGAATTAATGATTATAATAATTGTTTTGAGATTATTAATTGTATCATTAATCAATTTTAATAAATAATATTTATTTTTGTTTATTTATTAATAAGGATTTTATTATTTAATTTTGATGAGAAAAATTTAAAAAAGGATTAAAATGTTAATGATTTCTTTTATAGACTATAGTTAAATATTAACATGTTTATTCTCCAAGTAAATAATTTAAAATCATTATTGTAAAAGGGATGGCACGAGATGGGGAGAAAGTGTGAAAAAATGCAAAAGACCAACGAATTCACTGGGGCTACTCGGTGGTGGAAGGTGGTGACAAACCAAGGAGGACCGAGGATGAAGTAGCAAACCAACAAAGGCCTGGCCACATTCCACAATGGGTTTTTGAGAATGGAGCTTGGGTGGATAAATGCCATCCACACTATCAACAGTGTGAAGGAGGGGAGAAGCAAAATAGATTCCAGAATAATTCCCAACCTAAGATAAGGGGAAGATGGACTTCAGATTGGTCACAGAGGCTAGCAAATCATCGTCGGAATAATCAAGGTCGAAG
This sequence comes from Sequoia sempervirens, assembly GCA_007258455.2. Taxonomy (NCBI): domain Eukaryota; kingdom Viridiplantae; phylum Streptophyta; class Pinopsida; order Cupressales; family Cupressaceae; genus Sequoia; species Sequoia sempervirens. Next base: position 658,265,130 of record VDFB02270651.1, read on the forward strand.
TACGTGCGAGCCAAGGCGTGGGTGGTTCCAGAAAAATGATCATGGGAGTCATCCAATCTCCAGTTGGTGTAGTAAGGGCAGAGGCATTAAAAAATGGACTAGTAAAGTATGGAGAGCTAAAGGCCTAGCCAACTCCAGGCTAGAAGGCGAAGATACTTTGAACCAACAACCAGGGGAGGAATATGAATTTGGAAGGATAATGAATCAAAGAGATCGTGACCTGCTCAGAAGGAAAATAAACTGAAGAAACTTCCAAACCAGAGCGAACGAAGATTCGTTCCTGCAACTCAGGGGAGCAAGTTATACCAAATGCCCTTAGAATTGATCAAAAAAAGAGTAACCAGATTAATGGAGAGAGCCCTCTTCGCGAAATGGACTAACCCAGACTGACCTAATGAAGAGATAATGGCCTGGTGGAAGAACAAATTCATAGATTGGGTAAGCATCACTCAATTACTGAACTCCTTTTTTCTCATAGAATGCATAGACCAAGAATTGAAACTGGAAATAGTAGAAGGGAATCCCCTGTTTATGAAAGGCCATTGTTTTCATTGTCTAAGTTGGAGAACTAGCTTCAACCAATGGAATTATAAAATAAATTAGATCCCTACCTGGATCAAGCTAGTAGATCTGCCCACAGAATTCTAGAACCTAGAAGCCATGACAAGATTGGGTGATACCCTAGGAGTGTGTCTAGGGGTGGATGAGGATTTTAATGGGAAAGAAGGAGCGGAAGCATGCATTCTAGTAGAAATATATGAGGGGGTAGGGATTTACAAGAACATAGAAATTTTGACAAAGTTTGGGAGTTGGCAGCAAGAGATAGATATGGGAAGGGTCAGAAACCAAAAATTGCCTCTATAGAAAAACACTCTTGGCGAACTCATCAAACAGAGAAACAAACACCATCACAAATAACAATGGGAGGGCTGAAATAGGAGATGATCTCTCTTAGGAAACAAATATGGGAGCAAGGCCTAAGGAGAGAGGAAAGGAAACTAAATTGGGAAGTTCTGGTGGCTCCCTCAGGGAATCTCTCATTTCCCCCACACAGGCAATAGGAAATCTGGCAAAAGGAGATATGCAGGCAGAGGAATCCCTCAACACCCTTATGGATGATTCTCAAGATCTCTAGAGGGCCATACAAAATCAACTCAAGGAATTAGTAGAAGTAGGAACAAGGGGTGAAAGGACCCCTCAACATCCTAAAGCTGAGATAGGGGAGAATGTGCAAACATTGAAGCAAATAATGTTGCCCTCCGCCCGAAAGAGGAAGAGGACCTACCACAATCAGAGGAAGAGGAAAACGACCAGTTTTCAAATTGTGAGGGTGAGCTTTGGGAAGAGGTAGAGGAAGGATAACTATTGGAAGTTAGCAAGCTAAAGAAGATTGAATCAAAGTTAAAAGCCCCTAACATAAAGAAGAAATCTAGTAGGGGCAAGATGTCAAACAAGGCTAAGCTAATGATTGTAGGCAATGCCTTTGGGCAGAAAAAATTGATGATCAGGAAGGAGAATCTCCTTCCCAAGGTAGAATGAGGCTCATAACATGGAATGTCAGGGGCATTAATGACCCTGAAAAATGGCACATGGTCAAGCGCCAAATTGACCAATAAAATGCAGATATAGTGTTTATTCAAGAATCAAAATGGAGAAAGGAGGAAGGACAAAAAAGATTGTGCAATTGAAGATAATGAAAAAGCCAATTCATGGAGGCCTCAAGGGCATCAAGAGGTTTGGGGATCATTTAGAACCCTCTCATAGTAGAAGAAGTAGTAACAAAACTGGAGAACTGACAAGTGGTTAAATTCAAAGACATAAGAAGAAATGTTTCATTCATCAATGTCAATATGTATGGGCCTGTGGCAACAACAAGGGAAAAAAAGAGACTATGGGACAAAATATCTTGTGAGATAGAAAATAGAAGGCTGGAGAAAGTAATTGTAGTAGGAGACTTTAATGCAACCCTGAGCAATGATGAGAAACATGGTGGGCTAGGGAGAATAACGACCACTCAAAGAGACTTTCAGGAATTCATAGATAAAAACCTATTAAGGGATGTGCAAAAAAAAATGGAACATTCACTTGGTCCAATAGAAGAAAGGGCTTCACCAACATAGCAGAAAGATTGGATAGATTTCTTCTTTAGGGAAACTGGGGAGATTTGGAAGGAACTCATGAAGCTCAAATTCTCCCCTTCACTGGTTTAGACCATTTTCCAGTCCTACTATCCTTTGGCCAGGATGATCCTCCGAAGGGTAATCCTTTCAAATTTGAATATATGTGGCTAAGAGACAACTAGCTGCCAGAATTAATTAGAACATGGTGGAATGAATTCAGGTTTGGAGACAAGACAAAGCTATACAAGATAAGCAAAAAATTGAACTACACAAAAAACAAATTGAAGGAGTGGAACAAAAATCACTTCAAGAATATATTCCAGGAGAAAGAAAGAGTAGAATAAGAAATCAAGGCACTGAATGAGCATATGACTTTGAAAATGAGAAGATCTTGAAAGATGAATTGGCAGAAATCCTAAAGGGAGGAATGTTACTGGCACCAAAAGTCAAGAGAAACATGGCTAAAAGAGGGTGATAGAAACACCAAATTCTTCCACAAAACAACCATTGTCAACTGTAACAAAAAAAGGATTGTAGAGATCAAGAAGGCCAATGGAGAATTGGTGTAATCGATAGAAGAAGTCAACAAAGAAACAACAAAATTCTTTGAAGAACTCCTAAACAAATCAAACTCGGAAAATAGGGCTATAAGAGATAATCTACTGAGTGCAATCCCTTCTATAATAATGGAAGAACAAAACAAGCACCTCTATCAAAAGATTTCCCTAGAAGAGGTAAAAGAAGTATTATTCCAAATGAACCCTGATAAGGCACCAGGCTTGGATGGCTTCCCAACTAGCTTCTTCCAAGCCTTCTGGGACATAGTTGGAAATGACCTTGAGGCGGCAGTTGAGGAATCTAGAAAAAGAATGACAATGTTAGGGGCAGTGAACCACACTTTTTTGGCCTTAATTCCCAAGAAAAAAGATCCACAAACAATGAGCGACTTCAAGCCAATAGCTCTATACAATACGGTGTACAAGGTGGTCACAAAAATAATTACAAACAAACTCAAAGAAGTGTTGAAGGAGGTAATATCAGAGGAGCAAAGCGGCTTTGCACCAGGGTGGTCAATAGTAGAAGGCATTATCACAACCCATGAAACAATCCACTCAGCTAGAAAACACAAAGAGGCTTGCATGATTCTAAAACTAGACATCCTCAAGGCCTATGATATGGTAGATAGGAATTTTCTCTTGGAGGTGCTAAGAAAATTTGGTTTCAGGGAGAATTGGGTAAATTGGGTCAAGAGTTGCATGTCTACAGCAAAAAATTTAGTACTGGTGAATGGATCTGTAAATGGTTATTTCCCTTCTACAAGGGGACTGAGATAGGGGGATCCCATGTCTCCATTTCTATTCATAATAATGGAAAAAGTTCTTGGAAGAGGAATCAAAAGGATCAGAAGTGTAGGAAAATGGAAAGGGGTGCATGTAGCTAATGGATTGGAACCCTCAACTCACCTCCAATTTGCAGATGACACAGTCCTCATGGGAGAGGCCAGTAGAAGGGAAGCAAGAGTGATCAAGAATTTTTTGGATGACTATTGTAGAGCATCGAAACAGAGCATCAACTGGGGTAAATCGTAAGTCTTTTTCCTAAATACACAACCAAGACTGCAAAGAGACATAGCCAGAATCTTGAATTTGAAAGTGGCCACACTGTCGGGGTGCTTCTTGGGAATTCCATTGTTTGTTGGTATCAACAAAAACTACTACTGGGAGAATCTAATTGACAGTTGCAAGAATAAACTGGGCACATGGAAAGGTAAATGGCTATCATCGGCTGGCAGACTTCTGATGGTCAAATCTGTATTATCATCCATACCAATATACTCAATGTCATGTCTAAAAATCCCAAAAGTAGTAGAAGAAGCTCTCACCCAAATATTCAAAAGATTCTTTTGGAGTGGAACAGGGGATCAAAATAAGTTCCCCCTTATGGCTTGGGACAAGATTTGTACTCCCAAGGAAGCGGATGGAGCACGGATAAGACAATTATCCATCATGAATCAGGCCATGGGGGCCAAACTGGTATGGGATATTCACACAAAAGGGGAGAAAAGATGGGTCAGAATCATAAGGAGAAAGTACCTAGACTCAGATGAACCGACAAGAACCCTCACAACAGTGAACCCCTCGAGAGGATCAACAATTTGGAATTTCATAGTGGAATGTCAAGACATAATAGAAAATCATGTAACATGGGAGGTGCGGGATGTGAATAGTGCTTCATTCTGGAATGACTCTTGGTGTGGGAAACCTCCCATTGGAAACACTTCGGGTTTAGATGAAATAAAAGAAGAGACAACAAGGCTCTGGGGGAATAAGATAACCAACTATGGAAAAAAGATTACCAACCAAGGAGGCCCTAGCTGGTGTTGGAATGACTTACAAATTCTCAATGCCCCACAAGCACAAAAAGATGCACTGGTAAAGATCCTGAAAGAGAGGTTTTTTGTGCCATCCAATGATAAGGATCAAGTTAGATGGTGTGGTTCTACAACAGGCACATACAAGGTGAAACTAGGCTAGAAAGTGAAAGAGCTAGCCATTGCTCGACAAGATTGGCCATGTAAACTCGTTTGGGGGAAGAAATGCCTCCCCAAGGCTGGTGTTTTTGCATGGTTGGAAATTCAAAGGAGAATTCTCACAGAGGATAGGTTAGCCACATTTGGAATACAAGGCCTAGGAAGAAGTTCCTTTTGTAAAGAGCATGAGGAGACCGCAAATCACCTTCTTTTGACTTGTTTGTATGCAAATGAGTGTTGGAATGTAGTGAGAGACAAGCTAAATCTACAATACCCTATGCCAGCGAATCTCTCAACATGGTTCAAGATGTGGCCTAAAAAAGGAAATAAAACAGTCTTTGGAGGAATCTAGTAGATAACACCATCCATAGTAATTTGGGAACTGTGGAAGGAAAGAAATAGGAGAATATTCCAGGGGAAAGAATTGAATAAGGACAAGATATGGGATAAAATCGAAAGAGCCATAGTTGACCTGGTTAATGAGGATGCTCAGAGCAAGGAGAGCAAACATAAAATGTATATAAACTAGGATGATTTCCTGATCAAGAAATTCCCTGGCCTCAAGCCACCTCTTCTAAATGGAAACAATGCATTACAAGCCACCAAGGCAAAGATAGCAGAAGTGGTCTGGAAAGAACCAGAGCCAGGGTGGGTAAAGGTGAACTTTGATGGAGTAGCTCATGGAAATCCTAGTCCAGGGGGGCTGGATGTATTGCAAGGGACTCACAGGGTAGAACCTTAGCAGAAAATTCCATACTACTGGGAATATGTACAAACAATGAAGCTGAATTCAGAGTAGCAGCAATTGGCCTTCAACTGGGTCTAGAATTGGGGTCAAAATAGATTCACTTGGAAGGTGACTCGATGATAACGATCAATGCAATCTGAAAAGGCTCCACCCCTAATTGGAAATTAAATCATCTATTGCAGTAGGTCAAGAAGTTGACAGTCGGGTTCGAAGACTTCAAGATTAGTCACATCTACAAGGAAGGAAATGTGAAGGTGAATGAGCTGGAAAAAAAGGCATCTGAAAGTTCCAGGTAAGAAAATCCATCGATTGGCGGCAGGAAAGCTGCAGCGACAGATTTAGTGTTGTCAGTGAAACAAATCACATGGCAATAAAAGCGATATCTAGGCATACTTCTTGACAAGATAGGGGTCATTATTGAGAGATCAAACATTGCAAAATAAAATAATTTTTGAGGAGTGTGAAAGATGGGTTGGAGGCCAGATTATTAAGTATTAATGTGATTGTGTACCATTACTAAGGTGGTGGCAGCTAAGCACGCTCCAAAGGACTTGAATGGAGGAAATTGAATTATGATAAAACAACGCCCTCATCAATAAAAGGTAGAGAAAGGAGCAATCTATCACATTGCATTTGCAAAAAATGAAGGAGTGATAGAAAATTCCAAAAAGGCGAGTTGTGGGTGAGTGGTAGAATGGAAACACCACTTGTGTTGGACACGACAAAGCAGCAACAGGCCTTCAAAGGGGAAATAATCGATAAGCGGTTGCATGGGCTAATGAATTCGACCCATCCACTTATTCTCTGGGCAACCAAGAAGGTGGTTGGGTTGGAATTTCTATAGGCATATCACAGAGCCAGAACAAACACAGAGATTTCAGAAATGTTCTTAGTTGTCCTTTTGCACGTGGGAGTCTCGAAGGAGTTGGGAAAAAAATTGACCCAAATGGTCTTCATGCATGCTTGGTTGGGTGACATTGACGCGGTGTTAGATAATGTGGATGAGAACAAACAAATCCCCATGCCACAAAACTACTACATGTTGCAATGAAGGGGAGAGAAGTAATGAAATTTCCTCTGGTTCAAACCATTGATCCTGAAGGATTTGAAAAATTGTGGGTCGAAAGGGACCGAAGCATTTCCTTCCTCCTCAGGGTAGCAAAGCTGACGACCAATCTCCCTCGTTGTTGATTTTGATGATATTTTCAAGGAAGATGGTAAAATGATTTTTATTTCTAGTAAGAGGGTATCCCATGAGTAATATTGTGATGAAAAGCAATTTAAAATATATAATAAATAAAACTTTTTAAAAGCATCTAATAGAATTACACCTGCCACTTGCTTTTACCTCCAGCTTGCTTCATGCATTTTTTCCAGCTTTCCACGTGCCTTGTCTTTGCATCCACTTTCTGCATGCTCCTCTACGTGGTACTTCATCTTGAAAACTTGGCTCTTTAGGGGGGGAGAGTCGTTTATTGGGGAGGAGGTGGGGAAATGGAGACGCATCGGGGGCTTGCGGGGAGAAATGTGCAGAGTCTGGAGGTAAGTTACCTACCGACTGCAATTGCTTGAAAGTTTTGTTAAGCCGTGGCAACAAATCCATTCTGGGCGTATTTTTCGATCATCGCACTACATGAGAATCACTTTTCCTTGAGGCATTCTGATAACAGTTCACACGCCTTGTTTATGCATTGTACTTTGCATACATGTCTACCAAGGCTATTGCAACTACAACATCTGACAAATTCCTCTATCCTTCTTGCTTTGCTCGACGCCCTTAACCTGTCACAAAGCTTTCATTTTGGCATAGGCAACTAGGATGCTAGCTAAGGTGGTGTAATCAAGCTTTACACCTGCTAAATTGCATTTGCTTGAATTTTCTTAAGCCTTTTCAACAACTCCAATTTGTGCACAAACTGCAATCATTTCATTCCATGAGTTAACATCTCTGTGAGTCATTTTGTTAAAAGTTTGCATGCCTTGTTTATGCCCCCACACTTTGTATGGATTCAGATGTTTCCATATCCACTGAGTCCTTTGCTTAAATCTTTGAGTGCACAATTTGGGAAAATCTGCCATATTGCATTTGCTTGAAAGTTTCTAAAGTCTTTACTACTCCTTGAAGTGCGTCTTCACCCTAATCCCCAGTCTTGTCTTTGGATAGTGCATTTGCTTGCAAGAGTGTTGTTTTCTCCTAGCAGTCCTTATTGCATATCTCCCGGTCAATAGATCTTGGAATTCATTGTTTGATGACAACAAATAGAGCATTTTAATTGCTACTCTTTTAAATATGTACTTGTGAGATTTGGTTGGTGAGGAGGCAACCATGGTGTAAGTCTGTATTTGCTTGATGGTATACTCTAATTACTCGCCATAGAACTAACACAAGCAGTTTGATGTTGAACTGTTGATGGTAATGCATACATTGCTCAGGATTGAATATAGTAAACTCATCAGGTCCAAGGAAAATGCAAGTCTTATCCACCATCATCTTCACTCACGGATCTGCATTTTCTTTCCATCCGTAGACTAAGGCCTTCTGTCAAACAGTTCATACGCCTTGACTAAGCTCCCACATCTTGGCAATCATGTGAATCTGCATACTGAGGGGCATCCAATATTGATCTAGTATTATAGGCAATCACCATTATGAAATGCATAAACTTGTTCCCTGGTTTCCCGTCCCCTGTTTCTCCCTCTTTGGGGCAGAGGCAAAACTAGCTGGCTTTATGTAATTCTTCACTAGTATTGCACGTTTCTATTGATATTTTGTGCTCTAATATATATATCTCAGTATATATGTATGTATTTTCTTAAGAAATTATGTGTTCAATGAATGTGTACTTTTACTTGAAACATTGTCATAGGATTGACTTGTTAGCTAACTGCGTTGGTACTAGATTCATCTATTTCAATGAGCTTTAGCTGCAATGCCTGCGACTATGCTAGTTCTTAGCCCTGGCCAAAGTTTCTCTTGAATCACATCGTAGTTCTCTTTACCTTTGTAGACTTTCTCATTGCTTCAAACCGACTGGGGAAATTAATCATTTGTACCACATAGTTGATGTGCTTCAAATCCTTTGACCTAGAATAAATTCCCTTAACATTAATACCATCGCAGCCTTAAATTGTTGCTTGTATTATAATGTGTCCTATACTTCGTTTAAGTCCAAAGCCTTTCGCCTATGTATATAGAAGTTTGAATGGAACTAGATGTCGTTGTTTTATTGTACATAGAAAAACTCTCAATTTGCATGTGACAAAATATTAATATGATTTTTTACTTGAAAATATAAATATAATTATATATATGCCGGTATTAGCATGGTGTGATGGTTTATTGGTGGCATTGTTGTTCTTGCCACCAAGGTTCAAACCCCGTTGGGGTGGTATTGTTGAATGGTTGTATTTCGGTTCATAGCTTCGGCGTTTACCCCTTGAATAAATATATATATATATATATATAAAGTTTGCTTTTATCTACAGCTGTATAATAGTTCTGAATTTTGTATTCTCTAAAATATGGCTTAAATAAATGAAATATTGGATAATATAAATGCATAAATATATAATTTAATTTAAGATAAATGAAGGTTAGCATATTTGGAAGAGGATATTATTTTGGATGATTATTTAGCAAACTTGAATGAACACTTCGATTATTCTCCTTGAACTTCATATTCTGTCATTGTTTTAGAACTATTGTTTGAGGCAAGTGAATAATATTGATTTTGTAATAAATGTAAGTTGGTTGAATAAATGATATAATGTTCTTTTATGAATGTTGGCTTCTCATGGTTGCATTGATTATGTAAATAGAATACTTATATACTTGCAATCCTTGTGTTGCTATTTTATATTTTAAAATATTATATATGTATATATATTTTTATATATATTAAAGTTATTATATTAGAATATTGGTGTTTAGGTCAGTTAATCGATTGAGTAGGTAAAATAATTAGAAAATTAGATTAATAGTTATAATGGACATTTGAGTATTATTATGCAAATGGTTTAGTAAGAAAAGTTAGGGTTTAGGTAATGAGCTTTAGAAATGGTGCTATAATGTTCTCCTATGAATGAATTAATTTGATTGTTGTTCAATGTGGAAATGATTTTGTTCTACAAAGTAATCATGTTCGTGATGTAAGGGTTGCTTGATTGAATGCTATATTGTTTATTGGGAATTGTATAAATTTTTGGAATATATGTTGATTTTGGTTATGGTTGTAAGTGGGAGCTCGTTTGTGCCTTATGGTCATTGTGAGGATTTGATCTTGTGGTTGGTTTGAGGGGATTATGTTAATGGATTTAAGTATGTTTTGAAGGTTCCAAATTGATGGTTTTTCCTCTTGAGTTGATTTGGGCTTGAGGGGGGAATTTTATATACATTTGAAGTTTTATGTTGGAACTGCATTGCTTCGTTTTACCCTCGTTTGTGGGATTTTGGTTAGTCGTTCTTCTTGAGCTTCTAGAGGAGGGGAAAGAATATGTTACCTCTTAATTGGTTTCCATTTTGGTTTATTGAATGGTTGCTCTTATAGTTGTTTGATTTTGGTGGGTTAAGACTTGCACTTGAAAAGTGGCTTTCTTTACTATGAAGTTCCAACATGGGATGGTGCATGTCTCACGTGGTGATTGATATTCATTTGGTTTTGGTATCTTGTGCAAGTGGGCTTGCTTGTTTGTGATTTTGAGATTGTGTTGTTGGTAAGGGGGGTGGCTCTCAATGAGGGTTTAACACCTAAAGTGGTTGGTCCCTGGGGTAACTCATTGGGAGTTTAATCAAGTGATAACTTAATTAATTTATTAGAGGTTGGGTAGTATCTCACATTAATTGAGATAATACAACCTCACTCATGGGCCCAAGTACTTGTTTAGGCTCGGGATGAGTGGGAAGGCCTGGAATGGCAAGATCAACTGCCTTGTCTCTACATAGTAATTTTCCAAGGTAAGTTGATCTCGCATAGCGACATGGGGGCGATTGGTAGAGGTGGCCAGGGTGATCTAGTAGCCTAGGAAGGTTACACCAGGGTAACCCATAGCACTTATGTGATGACACTCCATCCTTTAGCAACTTGTATTTCTGTGTTGGTTCCCCTTCGTGTTCTTGTACCTTTGGAAGCGATTGTATCTTATGTTGTTGAGGCAATTGGTTCTTGGTGTTTGTTGTTGAAGTCTCATTTCTATCTTTTAGTGTTGCATACATGCCTTGTGGCAACTTTATGGATGTTAATGAAATTTTCCCTTGATATTTATTGTTGGTTGATATTGCGATTTCATTTGAAGGCTATGGATCCTATTGTTGTTGGCACCTCTTATGGTTATTTAGTGTTGATTTATAATATTGGCAATTTGTTTTGTTGGACTTTTCATTATTTTTTTGTTGTGGCTATGTGATGGCAATGTTATGGGTTGTTATCTTATGTTGTTGTTATCCTTGTTGTGGAGTCTGGTTTACTATTGGTTTGTTTGATTGTTTTGGTTGAGGAATGAGGATCTTTCTTGTCAACTCCTAGCACAAGGGGGTGGACTTTCGGGTCCACGTGGTCGGGTGGAACATGCTATGCACCCCATTGGGTCCCTAGCCAAGGATCGAGATGTGCAAATATGTGCCTCTTGCGGCGACTCCAAAATTATACTCAAGTTGGAGCTAGTCTTGCTACTTGTATTCACCTTTTCAATTGTATTATTCTATCTTATTGTATTGTTCTCGTTCATGTTGGGGAACACTTTTGTATTATTGTAACTCTTGTGTGATGTAACTTTTATTATCATTGTAACGAATGCAAACTTTGGCCTTAATTTATGATCTCTGATGGATGTTTGTCATTCATAAATGTATATAGATACTTGGAACTTTTATGTGTTATTGTTTCACATTATGCAATCCTTAATGGTGTTGTATCTATGGAAATATTTATAATTATGTTCATAGATGTGATAGATGGTTTTATTTATATTATGTTGTGGATGTTTGATCATTGATTAGTAATTCTATGTAATGGTTAAGTGGAATACTTGTAGTTAGTTAATCATTGTCATGGTATGGCTTTACATTTAGTAGTGTTGTCACGTGTACCCCAAAGGACGTGGTATATGATGTAAATGTATAACTGCATTATATGTGTTGGTTGTCAATGTTCATTATGTCATGTTTCACTTAAAAAAAAAAAAAAATTATTGTGCTTTTATTGTGAATTCCTGTTGTCCTTTGGGGTTCGTGTGGCGGGGCATTACAGTAAGATTTCATGGCTCCTAAGATCCTCTTCTAATAGACATCCTAGGTAACAAAATTTTGAGTCATATGCTCAAATTTAAGAGAATATAAAGGATTAAAAAGGCCACCCAAGGTGCTTTACTTTAGATTCAAAAATTCAAAAGTATTCTTGTACTCACTTCCTATTCCAATGAAAGTGATATTATTTGTACCCATCATGTTAAGTCTTCTTTATAATCATTGTGTAATACCATCTCATTGCTTTTCAAGAATATGTACCTTCCTATCTACCTCTTCCAAATTTCATAAACCATATTTTAGATTGAGTGGGTGATAAGAATATAGATCAAAGACATTAAGTATCAATGAAATATCTATCCTTTAAAAAAATTATTCTATACATTTTTTTCTTAAAAAAAATAAAAATCTTGCAAGGACTAATTTTCTTGGGTTTCAATTGATCATATTTTCCATATAATAACCTCTATTTTCTTAAATGTGTCATGACCAACTCACCTTTTGAGTTAGTCCTCTCTCTAACACTCACCTATACATATTAATTATTTAACATTGCTCTCCTCCAACTACTTATCAACTTGTGCATGAACTTCCAACATGTTTTTCATGAAGTCTTTGTTGGAGGAACTAAGATCTAAGAAGTTCCACAAACAAGATTTTGCACAAATAATATTACCATACAAAAGCTAATAAATATACAAATAAGCCTTGCATATAAATGTAAGGATTAGGAGGTGAGAAGATAGAACTAAATATTTGACTAACCCTCCAAATGTGAGACGCATGTGGGCACACTTAGGACAAGTGTGAGGACACGTGTAGATTCCACATTAGGTGAGACCAAAAGAAAAAAAGCCTCTCTAATTGAGCTTAAGTGTAGATAGGGTAATAATGATATAGGCAATAACACTCTCACACTAATACCCCCCTTAAGTGAAACTTGGGGAGAAATCTAAAGACTAAAATATGAGTCCTAATTGTTGGAGCAACAAATAATGAATGCAATATTCAAACTATCATAAAATAAATCAAGCATAATGTAAAAGCCAATAAACTATCATAGAATGTGTAGAATATAATTATCACTCCTTGTTTATACATGACAAGGAGGAGGTAAGAAGGTAAAACAAAAAGATTAACTAACCCTCCAAGTGATGTGGCACATGTAGAACACTTGGGACAAGTGTGAAGGCATGTGTAAAGTGTCTATGAGGTGAGACAACTAAACTACTAAGTGAACTTAAGTTAATGTGAATAGGATTACTAGGTGTAGGAACTAGATAAATGATAACTAGATGAATAAAGATACTTTTCACACTAACACCCCCCCTTAAGTGATACTTAGGGAGTAAGTCACTAAAAAATGAGTCTTGATAACAAGGCTTGATGAGGTACTTATGTACAAAATAAAAGTCTCTCACAAATGGAGTAAAGGAGAAAATCGAGCAGGAAAAAACTCCTCTATGAAAAAGAGAACTATATACAAAGGAGGACTCAAGACCCCTCAAGGACAACTTCCTTCACCCTAAGAAACTAGTGCAACATAGTAAAGCTAGGTGATGCTAAAGCTTTAGTGAAGATGTCTTCAACCTAATCCTCAATACGCGAATGCTCTAAGGATAGAACATCATCCTCGATAAGCTATCAAATGAAGTGCATATGAATCTCAATGTGCTTTGTCTGCTAATGCTCAACTAGGTTGTGAGAAATATGAATGGAATTTTTTAATCACACTAAAGTATAGTAGGATGATCAAGTGGAAGACCAAACTCTATCATAAGCTATTGAATTTATAGTACTTCATGGATAGCAAGAACTACTCCTCAATACTTAGCCTTAGTAGATGATAATGCAATAATAGTTTTCTTCTTGCAAGACCATGCAACTGAACCAGAATAAAGGGAAAAAACAAAACCAAAAGTGGACTTTTGGGAATCAACATCTGCTACCCAATTCGAGTTGATGTAGCCTACTATTTGTGAAGCTCTTGGTGTGTACTAAATGCAAAAATGAGTGGTGTTTCTAATATACCTCAAAATAAATCGGGTTGCCTTCCAATGACTCTCATGGGGGTCATGTGAAAAACATGAGACAAGCTCAATAGTGAAGGTAATATATGGATGTGTGTGTATCGAATGCAAAACACTACAAACTAACTGTCTATATAAAGTAGCATCAACATTAGGTGTAGTGCAAGTGGTAGTTAAAGTGACACCAGACTGGAATGGTGTAGGTATAGGCTTGCAATCACTCATATAAAGTTAATGAAACAACTCAATGGTGTATACTATTGGTATATGGGAATCGCCTTAGTAGACTAAAGAAATTGGTGACCAAGGGAAAAAAGTAGAAACCCAAGATTTGTCATGTCAAAGTGTGTCATCAAAGGTGGTGGTGGTGGTGGATCAGGACCATCATTTGAAGTATCCTCGAGTCCTAAGGTATCCTCATGAGATGAAGAAGGTGTAGTAGGTAGTAAGGAAGAAGAAGATCATGGAGGATCTTTTTGTGTGTAAGACATCAAATTTTACATCTCTATGAAAGTGGACATCCCTAGTGAAAGGATCAAATAGCTTATAAGCTTTCACATCCTCACAATAACCAACAAAGATGTATTTCTGACTCTTCATATCTCCATTACCTCACATTGACCATATAGTATGAATTCCCAAGATTCACTACCAAATATCCTAAAGAAGGAAACATTAGGCTTGATTCTAGACCAAGCCTCCTCTAGAGTGAGATTATGAACTGCCTTGTGGGGTGTGCGATTCTCAATATAGTTGGCACAATTAACATCTTCAGCCCAAAATGATGGGGCCATAAAACTAGATTAAAGGATACAATTTCCATCTCCTTTAATGATATGTTCTTTCTTTCAACAACACCATTATTTTAAGGAGTGTAGGGAACCAAATACCGATGTTGATACCATGCTCAACATAATAATCCATAAAGGCCTAGTTCGCATATTCCCCCCATTATCTATACGTATTTTTTGAATAAAATAACCTAACTACTTCTCCATGAACACCTTGAAGGTCCTAAAAGTGTTGAAGACATCACTTTTATACTTAAGAAAGTACACCCAAGTGTGACAAGAGTAATCATCAACAAAATTGAGTACATACTTCACTCTTGAAAATAGAGTTAGAAATGACACGAGCTCATTATGAACCAACCCAACTAAGGTAGTAGCATAATGAACCTTACCCTTTGAAAAAGGTTCTTGATGATGATTTTCAAGTACACAACCTTGACAAACGTCCTTTGTGTAAGACACATTAGGGAATCCAAGTACCATATACTTAGTACTCAACTATTGAAGATACCTGTAATCAAGGTGTCTAAACCTTTCATGCCAAATTCTGCTCAAAGAGTCAACATACACAATATCTGATACGCCACAAGATGACTCAAAACCATGAAACCTATATAACTGAGACCTAATATATGCTCTTCTCAAAGCAACAATCCTCTCGAGATGGTGTAGTTATCAAATAACTATATCATGTGGTGAAAACTCAACTATCTTTCCATTACTAGGATGAAAAATTTGGTAAACTAAAAGAAGATTAACTGAAATATCAAGAAAATAGAGAACATCCTCAATACTACCCTCTTTCAACTGTATTGTACCTGACCCCATAATTGGAACCTATGAATATTTTCCCATTGAAATTTGAGAAGTAGTGTATTTAGAAATAGATGTTAGAAGATCCTATTAGTGAGTCATGTGACGTGAGGCTCCGTAGTCAACTATCCAATTGTCCTTCAATGAATCCAAATATCTCATTGTAAAGGCATATCCTATAGTAGGTTTGGGAAGATCAATGTTGTGTCTTTATATGTCCTCTTCCAAAGTTACAATCCTCTTATGATAAACTTTGCTATCATGATTCTATAATCCATAAAAAAATACAATGGAGTTTCCTTTTCTTTTTAGAATTTTAAGTATTCTTTCCTGATTGTGTAAAATATGTGGCTTGTGTGTTAACTTTAGTCTTTTGCATAGATGATTGCTCATTTCTTGAAGTTGATTTTTCCTTAGGTCTATTAGAAGGCTTCTTTCCTTTTCCCTTAAATGATTAGACAACTAGTGCTTGAATTTTTGAAGAGGTGATAGCATCCATAGAGATTAATGTAGATTGTTCTCTTGTGAGTCTATTACAAAAAAATTCAAATGAAAAGCATTACACATGATGTTCCAAGAGAATCCATGGTAGAGTAAAATAAAGAAACAAATATCTGATAAGGACCTTTTAACTTTGAAAAAATAAAAAAGACACTCTTTGTCTGTTTTTATTTTACCACAACCCTAAAGCCTAGAAATCAAAGACTTGAATTAAACCAACAAATATTCAATAAAAGAGAAGGTATCACATTATAATGTTGTTAATTCAATATCCAATTGAAGAATCTTAAACTCATCAACTTTACCAAAGATATAATCAAATTCGTCGTACATTTTCTTAGGAGTTGTACAATTAAAAATGTGAAATTAAAAGTATAAATTATCAAAAATAAGAAGACATATTATTCCCATTGCTTCATCTAACTTGTTTTGATAAGTAAATTGCTCAAATTCCCTAGTAAATTGCATTTTTTGTCCATTGATCATTTTCATAATCCCTTAGATTGAAGTATTTATTGTACTTTGACGTTTCGTGTGTGGAAATTATGTGGAGTTAACTATTGGGATATGGTGTTGTACACCATTGCATGAAATTTTCTATTATAATGTTGTAATTAAATAATTATTTAGTTGTGATGCACCTAGGTGGTGTGGTTATTCACACTAGGTAATTATTTGGGGACTGCTTTATGTTGTATTGTAACATTGTATTATTATTTAATGTGTGGGAGACGTGATAATAATTCAATGTTGAGGAAATATTAAATAAAGTGAAAAATTAGCACCCAATATTAAATAAGGGATTAGTGGTTTAGTGTTCACATGGTTTTATGGCACATGGTTTTATCTTACCGCTTAGTTGTATTTGTGTGAGCTTGAGTCTATAAAAGCAAGCACATGTTTAGTGGTTAAGGTTGGTTGAGTGAGTGGGTTGTCATTATTGAGTCTTTCTGAGGAGTGCATATGTGAAGCATGGCATGGGATGTGTGGATTCATACTCAGACACATGAGGATGCTTTGAGAGGCTTGATGCTTCATACATATTCATTGTAACTCTTGTATTGCTTTATTATTGAATAATATGATGGAGTATGGATGTTTTTGGAGGCTGGGTTTTTCTCTCTTGAGGGTTTTCCTAGGCTATATCTTGTGGCTTGTCTATTTGATATATGCATTATGGTTACTTGTATGCATGTTTATATCTCATGGGGTTATGTAGGAAATGAAATAAGTTTGTGGGTTGAATGCATTATTTCCTAACAAACTTAGTATCAAAACTTTCATGGTTGATGGATTTTTGTTATAACCCTAGCTTGAGAGTTTCTTGCAAAGTTGAAGCTATGGACATGCACGTTAGATTTAAGGCATTGCAAGATATGGAACACATGTTGCATGTGTTTGTTTGCAGATTTGGGCTTTTGGGTTGTCAAGATTTGTTGGGTTTATTGTAGAGATCTAAAGTTTTCAAAATATGGGTCAAAGAGGGTTTCTTGATTTGAATTTTTATATGAGGATTTTATATAGTAAATTTCATAGATGGCCTCTTGAGACAAAATGGACCTCACCATTGGATCCAGGAGGCCTGAGACATGAAAAATGACATAAAATTTGCCCTATTTTAAAGAAGTTGAAAAAATGCAATTTTTTTAGTAAAAAGGCTAATCTGAGCATACGACCCCGCAAAAAAAAATTATTATACCTGCAAAAGAAAAATTTAAAAAAGGTTAAAAAGACATTAATTTTTTTTTTTAATGAAAAAATAAAAAATAAAAAAAATTGGGTGGGCACGAGTCTGCAGACCCATACCTGCTTGCCCTGTTAGTACCATTTTCAGGTACTTTAGGGTTAGCCCGTACTCATAGTCGCCGCCCTGTCCAAGCATTTGAAAAGATTGTAATTAAAACATGTCATCTTCTCTTAAATGTTTTAAACTTTGACAAAAAAAAAGGGAGGAAGGTAGATGCCCGTATAAGCTTTAAAGGAATCTTTAGTAAAACAAAACCTTTAATTAAAAACTAAATCATTGCCACTCCACATTTATTAATATGAATTTTTTTACCACTTTTAAATCCTTTAAATTTGCAAAAATTAAATTGTTTTTATTGTGGAGTGGGGTCCACCTAAGTGTTGTCATATAGTCAAATTGAACATTTTTCAAACTTGCATAACTTTCACCCACAGAGTCGGATTTTCAACTTCTTATACTCGTTGGAAAGATGGTTATGAGCACTATGTAGTTGTATAGGTTTGGTTCCATGATTTTTCTATTTTGATCAGTTTTTGGGACTTGGAAATCAAATTTTCTCGGTTGCACAATTTTTATCATAACTTTTGCATATGGAATCGAATTTTTCAATTTCAAAGAGGTGTTGGAGAGAATTTGTAGTGTACTAAACAGTGGTTTAGTCATTTTATCAGTTTATGGTGCTAGATGAGTTTAGTACTTGTTTGATTGCTTATAGGAGCCTGATATTCAAGGTGTGATTGTGTTAGCATCCAGATGAGTCAAGAGGCGAAACCTTGAGGGAGTACATGTTTTTATATTATATTTATGATGGTTTAGTTGATTATCAATTTGGTGCTTCTTGATACAAGTTTATAGGTATTTTTCAGAGTTAGAATTTGATGGTGACAGGTACATAGGTTGTCTTCAGTTTTGAGGACATGGTTTGACACGAGTGGAGACTTAGAGTCTCATATGGGTGATAGTTGAGTGCAAGTACAATGATGAATATGATTATGGTGTCATGGATATGCAGGTACATTTGATACATTGGCATGACATGATCATGTATGTGGTTGTTTGGTGGTGATATGGTTAGGTGTTAGGAGATTGTTCTTATCTCCTTGATGCTTATTTGGTTCCTTGACTTTGGTTACTCATTTGTGGATATGATTGGAAAATCAGATCTCTGGTTGATTTGGTGTTTGAGTCTTGATATCTATAGGATTATCTTCTTTTATATCTCAGTTTGTGTGTTATTAATGTGATGATGAGTTTACATGTTTCAATGGTTGGATCTACAAGTTATGTAGTTGTATGGATTGATCACCTATTCAGTTGTAGTGAGATGACTCATGTGTGGATTGTCTATATCCACCAGGTTTGATTCATTCTTGTTACATATTTCATTAGTTGGCCTTGTCTATAGTCATTTGTGCATTGGTATGTTGCTTTGGGATGAAAGGATGGATTATTAGAGTACTTGATTAGTTAGTTATTGGGACTTGTAGCATGTGTTTTGATCACGATGTCATAATAGCTTGGTTCATTTATTGGTTATACACTTTCAATGGGAGGTTTTGACAGTGATGACTTGGCGGTGTTGGATTGGTTTGATTTGTGATGGTTTGACAACAATTGTATGTATCTTCTTGGTTTGGAGGTCTTGGTTTCACTTGTATGTTATTGACATTGTAGTTGAGTGTGTGTAGACCTGGATGATCTTCATGGAGGAGATGGTACTCACGATGCCATGTGTAGCTCAGTATCACCATTCAGTGGGCATTGTTGGCAGTGACATGGATGTGTCATTGGTGATGGTTATCTTCATGTGATTGGAGATGCAGTTTCTTGGTGTAGAGTGTGATTGTTATTATTTCATGGAATACTCTTGATTCTAGATTAGATTTTAGCATGTTGCATGTTCTCTTGAGACAAGGATGTTTACATTGGTTCATGTGATCTCCTAGGAGGATATAGTTATATCATGTTGTCATGATAGGTTCCTGATTCTGAAGTTGAAGCTTTGAAATTGATCTTGGTGGTTCTCTTTGTATTGAGTACATTTATCATTTGCTTGATTACTTCATGATGGTGCTATGTTGCATTTGGAGTTTGGAATGTATTGATTGGTTACTAGTGCTCATGGATACATGGAGACATATAGGTGAGGTTGGAGTTCTCTTGTGATTAGAGACATTTGCTTGAGACGGTTACTCTTTGGAGGTTTCAATAGGAAGACTAAGGAGCTTTCACCTAGATATGGACATGAGTTCATGATGGACCGATAGAGGAGATTGTTGTTGGAGTGAGTCATGATAGCTTGGTTGTCCTAGAGGAGCATTCTCATTCCCCACTCTTGGTCTACTCGGTAGTTTATCATTTGAGAAGTATTTTCCCATTATATCTTTCAAATGTGTTATGTTTTGTGCTTTGATTTCTCATGAGAGTGAGTTGATTCATGGTGATTGATTTTGGATATTCATTTGAGGATTGTTTAGCATGAGTTTATATGCTTTATCTTTTATAGCTATGGATCTTGAGCTATGGATAGTTAGTTCCGGAGGATTCATTTGAGGGATGTTTCACATGGTTATCTCCTTGTGCATTTGAGTTTATGATATCATTCATTGATGAGGATTGTTTGGAGATGGTTTATGGGTTGATTTCTAGATTTGGGGATGGTTACTTTGAGTTTGATCTTCTTGATTAGAGAGTCTTACATCCATGTTGGAATTATTACATGATTCATATGTTGTACTTGGTCTATGAGATTGAGTATTATGGATGTTTTTGAGGCTTTTCATTTGTGGTTGTTAGGAGATCATACTTAGCACAACGTATCACTTTTGAGGTGTTGATAAAAGGACATTATGGTTTATAGATTTTCTCTTCATGGTTCCTTCCTGGATGTTCATATTTTGGGAGGATGGTGGCAACATGTTGTGAGGGATTATGCAGCTATCAGTGTTGCATGTGTGAATCATTTGTATTATTCTTGGTACTTCATTATCGACCATTTATCACACCTTGATATAGTGTTGATTGGTAGAATTGATATGCTTTGCATTACCCATGGAATGGGAGTTCCTGGATATGTATGTTCTTTGTTGATAGGTTTGATACAAGGAGCTTGTGATTGTGGTTTATGGGTTGCATATGCTCTTGCCATGAGTTTATTGATGTATTGGTACCTAGGAGGTATGGATGGTTGGATGTATTAGCATGTGTTGTGGATGTTATTTCCGAACATGTGGGTTTTTTATAGTTGACAATAGCTTGTCCAGAGCCTTTGTTATCACTTGAATTTGATGCTTGTGTTCTTTGATTGGTGCATCTTCACCTTGGAATGTTAATTTTCTTCCATAGGTGGCATGTTGGAGGATGAGAGGAGTTCTTGCTTGAGATGGTGGTCACTTTGTTCTTATTACAGGTGTCTTGATGGAGCACAAGAGCATTGAGGAGATTCTTGTGATTTCATGTATGACTATGATGATGTATTTCATGTATTGATCCCTTATGCAATGTATACAAAAAGTGGGAGAATGTTGGGATATCGTGTTGTACACCATTGCATAAAATGTTGTAATTAAATAATTATTTAGTTGTGATGCACCTAGGTGGTGTGTTTATTCACACTAGGTAATTATTTGGGACCGTTTTATGTTGTATTGTAACATTGTATTGTTATTTAATGTGTGGGAGACATGTGATAGTAATTTAATATTGGGGAAATATTAAATAAAGTGAAAAATTAGTCCCAATATTAAATAAGGGATTAGTGGTTTAGTGTTCACATGGTTTTGTGGCACATGGTTTTATCTTACCACTTAGTTGTATTTGTGTGAGCTTGAGTTTATAAAAGCAAGCACATGTTTAGTGGTTAATGATGGCTAAGTGAGTGGGCTGTCATTATTGAGTCTTTCTGAGGAGTGCATATGTGAAGCATAGTATGGGATGTAAGGATTCATGCTTGGACACATGAGGATGCATTGAGAGGCTTGATGCTTCAAAGGTATTCATTGTAACTCTTGTATTGCTTTATTTTGAATAATATGATGGAGTATGGATGCTTTTGGAGGCTAGGTTTTTCCCTCTTGAGGGTTTTCCAAGGGTATATCTTGTGTTATCTTATGGCTAGTCTATTTTATCTATGCATCATGGTTACTTGTATTTGTCTTTATCTCTCATGGGGTTATGTAGGAAATGGAATAAGTTTGTGGGTTGAATGCATTATTTCCTAACATTAACAAGTCATTTTTAGGATCCATCATGCATACACAACAAGGCACTTGAATTGTTCCTTACAAACCACCCCCCCTCCCCAAAATAATATTATATCTAAATATTGACCCCCTCAATAAGATGTGAAACAAGAATTACAAGCTTGTGTCAAGTTTGGAAACCAAATCATTCATTTATAAGTCATGGAGATTTTTATAAATATAAAAAAA
Source organism: Sequoia sempervirens (assembly GCA_007258455.2). Classification (NCBI taxonomy): domain Eukaryota; kingdom Viridiplantae; phylum Streptophyta; class Pinopsida; order Cupressales; family Cupressaceae; genus Sequoia; species Sequoia sempervirens. The sequence continues at coordinate 658,287,081 of VDFB02270651.1, forward strand.
ATGGCTTTCCTAAACTTGGATTTGATGAAAAATCTAGAATCTTTGTGAAATTCTGATAATTTTTTTTTTTTAAATGTGATTTTTTGACAAACGAAGTGAAAGTTATGTCTCATCGAAAATTACACAAATTACACTAAGTTTTGGAGATTAAAAAATATATTAAAAAGGTACAATTTTTAAAACATCTTGATGCTAGTTTGTTTGGCTCAAATAGAGCTTTTCGATGATTATTTAGATTAAAAAAAGTCACCTATATTGCAAGACATCACAAAATGAAAAAGATCACCCCTTTGCAAGCACTAAATAATTTATCTAAACCGCTAGTGGTTAGTTTGCTGATTTTACAAAAACATTAAATGCTTTACACCAAACAAATGTAAGATTCCAAAAAAGTTGTGGGAGAGGTTAAGAAATTATTTTAGAATTGAATTGGGGACTGGGTCTTATTCTTGCCAAAGGTTGGGAGCTCAAGTGAGTAGTGCAAAATCCACTTGGAATAATTGTAGTAGGACGTTAACCGGTTCAGAGGGGGAAATGCCACTACATGGGATGCTATTGGGCTTGCAAGTTAAAAAGGACATGATGGGAGTTATAGACTGAGTATACAGAGACTTTGGGGGGTGAGTGAAAGAAGTTGGAGAGCTTAGTGTCACTAGAAGAAGAGTTGTTGGAAGAAAGACATGTGATTTCTATGTTGAGGGAAACGATAAGGGTGATTGGTAGAGTTGGGTCAATATGCAGATATAGAATGTGGATGTCAAGGATCTTAAGTGTGACTATGTGGCATCTGACTCTAAGAATTATCCTGCCAAGGAAGCTACAAACTTTACCTTGCAAATGATCATCATGAACCACCCTTGCCAGATTGGTAATAACCATGACCCTGTGTTGGAATACCACACTTCCCACATTGCAGTCAAGTTTACCAAAATATTGACCAAGGTGGATAGGCAATTTGGAAAGGAATTGGAGAATAAGCCCAAGTTTTTTAAAAATGGAAAAGTTGATCATTATCTGCAATACAAATAACCAGATAATATAATGCGGTGCTTGTAGTAAGCCTCCAAGCCGCACACAGTCCATAGATGCTTAGGTTGAATGTGTGAGTTGATTTCAATGTCGAGATGATAGGGTGAGGCCATGTTGGGATTTTCTGTAATGAAAGTCGTGAAGGGAAGTGAAGTGGCCAACATCTACAAACAAACAATGTGCTCACTACCTTGCCTTACACAAAAGACACAAACTATAATTGTGTCATCCTTGCAATCACAAATGAAGCCAAAAAACACTGGATGCAAGAACCTTAGACAAAGATGATTATGAAATAGACAAAACAACTTTGCAAACCCCGCAATGGAGAGCCCAAAATATGCCACGACTTTGCAATAATAGGTTGAATAGGCCAAAAAAAATTATAAATATAATTTTCTATCCAAATGGACAAATGGGTAGATGGTAGATTGGTCCTTTTCTTTTTTTAATTTTTATAACTTTTTTTACGAATGGCAAAAAAAATTGCAAAAACTAAAAAATTGTCAAAATTAATGAAACAAAGGGAATTTCTTCATTTTTAGGCCTTCTGAATGCAATGGCAATGTCTATTTGGCTCCATGATGCTTTGTTGATAGGTTTGAAAACTTGATTCACCAAAAATGAAAAGGAACTTGCAATTCAATGCTCTAATACCATGTTGAAGCAACAAATAATCAATACAATATTCAAACTATCATAAAATGAGTCAAGCACAATGCAAAATCCAGTAAACTATCATAGAATGTGCATAATACAATTATCACTCCTTGTTTATATAGGAAAAGAAGGAGGTAGGAAGATAAAACAAAAAATACTAAATAACCCTCTAAATGATGTGACACATGTAGAACACTTGGGACAAGTGTGAAGGCATGTGTCAAGTATCTATGAGGGGAGACAACTAAACTACTAAATGAACTTAAGCTAGTGTGAATAGGACTACTAGGTTTAAGAACTAGATAAATGATAACTAGATGCATAACAACACTTTTCACACTAACACTAATAACTAAGTATAATGAGCTACTCATATATGATAAAAAAATATCTCAAAAGCAAAGAAAAGGAAATAAAAACCTATGGGAAAAAAATCCTCTCTAAAAGAGAAAACAAGGAAAAATAAATCTCCTCAAAATTTATCCCTAAAATATAATAACATGAAGAACTGCTAAAGCATGTAGAAACTATAAAACTTTATTAAATAAATACTAGTTTATGTTGGAATAAAAAACCCTCTTATGAATATATGTTTGAATAAAAAACCCTCCAATGAATATAGATTAGGATAAGAGAGGCACAAAACATTGCTTGAGTGACCCATAATGCTAACAAGAGAGAGGTATTGATAGATTAGCTAAAATATGGCACAAAGGTGTGGAAAGGAATGACAAAGAAACATTAGGTCTTGTAGACACTAAAAATTGTCCTAGGCCTCTAGTGACATTTTTCCACTAATTTTCATCTAAACTAATTAAATAATTTTATTATTTAATTAGATTAACCTCTTTCTTATAAATTTATTTTTCTTCTTATCCATATAATTAAATTATTTAATTATTTAATTATTCTAACTTTTCTCTAAGGAGCGGTGGGCCTAGCTCAATTGGCTAAAGCATCCTATTGTAGGAAAAAGGCCACGAGGTCTAGTCTCCCCATTGTCCCTGTGGCACTGGAGGGCATGTCGTGCTAGCATCACTAGTCACGTGAAAAAAATTTGCTAGGCGCACTGCAGTTTATAGGGGGTGGCTACTCGATTTTGATTCCTGTAGTCTTAAAAAAATAAAATCTCTAAGGTTAATTAAATAATTTTAATTGTTCAATTGACCACTTTTGATTAAATAATTATCTTGAATTATTTAATCCCTAATCTTGTTTATAGTGAAATAAATATTTTGTAACATGCCAATTGTTCCCACTAGTAAATTTCCTAGGTTTTTACCTTTAAGTATATAAACTATGATTCATTCCCATTGCAATAAAAAAAAATCTTTTCCAAAAGAGAATATTTGAGCATATTTGACTTAACATAATTCCATAGTATTGATTTCATTCTCAATATAACATATCACTTTTACAATTTTACAAAGATTGTATACAAAGATACATACATTGCTCAATTGAGCTTCATAGGAAATAGATACAAATGATCTGGGAAACTCCTTTTCAAATCTCAATCTCCAACTAATGAGGAGAAGCATCACTCAAGCACTTTTTTTCCAATCATAGAATTAAATGCAGTCCCTCACACATCTACCACATATGGTAAGTGATGTAGGAGCATCCAATGGTGTGAGGGCAATCTTGCATCACCCAAAAATATGTTTTCCATTTATGTCCCTTTTGTTTGCTTTTTGTAGACATTTTTGCATTTCTGGATACCCTTTTTGTCGGATAAGAGTTCCCAACTTTCAGAACTGTTTTTTTGCTTTTTCTGCCCAATTGCTATTTTTAACAGGTGTGAATTTGAAGGGTGGGAAGACAAAAATTTATGGGAAGGTTCAGGAAGGAAAAATAAGCACTTTGGAAAAATAATCAGGTCAAGTCATTCACGGTTTGAAATTTATTCAAGTTTCAGTTTTTGCTTTTTGCCCTGAAAAACCTTCTGAGTCTAGTTTGAGGCACTAAACGGTCCCGTATAGACCCATAAATTGTCAAAAATGGTGGAGTGGGTTCTTAGTGTGTTCTTGACTTCGAGACCTTTCCAATGGTTCAAACGGTTCGAAAAACAGAGTCCCAGATCAAAAGTTATGGCTTCTGAAAGTTGGCCGATTTTTGGAAAATTGCCAATTTTCGAATTAGGACTCAATTTTTGAATTTCAAATTGTAATTTTGGCGCCAAACCGCCAAAACTCATATTTTGAATGTTGTTTGGCTCCAAAATGAAAAAGGGGCTATTTATGGGCTAGTTTTTGATTTTTTGGTAGCTTTTTGGGGAAAAGAGTTTGCATGCTACGAAAGGGGAATTTTTGTAGTTTTTGTAGTTTTCTATAATTTGCATGTATTGTAGAGCTCGAGGATTTGAGATCCTCTGCATGTAATATTTTTCTTTATGAACAATAATAAAATATTATCTGGTTGTTTGCATCATTTTATGTGTCTCTGGTTTGCTCCCTCGTCAGGTGGTATTAGAGCGGGTTTTCTTGAGCATGTGGACAGATCACCGATCGCGAGGCAGTTTGCACCAGGACCATGATTGTGGGTTCTAGATCTTCAAGATTCCTCCAAGAGTGATGCCTGGTAGGCATGGTAGTTCCAGAGGTGGGATAAACGTTGGTGGAAGAGATCCATTGGCGGCTGAGGGTTTCAAAGCCCTCCAAAGACAAATTGATGCATTGCAAGAACAAATGAGAAGAGGGTTAAACCTGGGAAGGAGAGGAGAGAGCGAGGATGAAGAAGAGGTGGAAGATTCAGATGTAGAAGAGGAAGAAGAAGTGATTGATCAAGATCAAATGCGGCTGATAAGGGCCATTTCAAAGATCAGAAAAAGACCCAGAATAGAAGTTCCTAGTTATTTCGAAAGTCTGAACCTAGAAGAGTTGATCGACTGGATCAACGGGCTAGAAGAGTATTTTGAGTATGAGGAAGTAGAGGACCCAGATTGGGTTAAGTTTGCAAAAAAACCCTGAAGGGCCACACAAATATTTGGTGGAAAGAGGTCCAGTTAGAGAGAAATCGAAGAGGAAAAGGAAAGATCAGCAATTGGGATTGCATGGTGGAGAAACTAAAGAAGCAGTTCATACTAGTGGATTGTGAGTTAGATCTGCTAAAGAAATTGCAAGGGTTGAAGCAAGGAAGTAGATCTTTAAAAGAATACACAAAATATTTTCATAAGATGATCATCAGAACAGGCCATGAAGAGGCCAACAAGAAGAAGGTAGCTCGTTATCTTAATGGGTTACAACCGAGCATTCAAGAGGAGCTAAGCCTAGTCATAATGACCACCATGGAGGATGCGTACCAGTTTTCTCTGAAAGTTGAGGAGAAACTAAACAAAATATTTGACAGCAAGCAAAAAGGATGAGAAGGTCAAAGTGGAAGGGGTAGTGGAAGATCTTCTAGAAGCCGAAATGAGGATGAAAGGAAAAATGAAGATGTGGATACTAGTCAAAGCCAGAAGAATGATAACTTTTACTGCCCTCGTGATCAAAATAGTGATGATCAAAGAGGTAGAGGACAAGGAAGATCTGGGCCAAGACCCGGAAGAGGTGGTTTCAGAGGAACTTGTTTCCATTGTGGTGAAGAAGGGCATCGAGCCTATGAATGCCCACAACACCAAGGAAGGACAGACAAAAGGCCAGAAGGTCATGGAAGGGTTGCACATCCAAATGAGGAGGTTCAATCTAAGCATTTAGATGATGCAGAAAGGGGAGAAGCCCTAGTGGTTAGAAGAGCCCTGGTGACTGAAGAGAAGGAGCTAGAATAGAGGAAGAATATGTTCCGCACAAGGTGCAAGTGTGAAGACAAATGTTGTGATGTCATTATTGACAGTGGGAGCACCGATAATCTAGTGTTGGAAGAGATGGTTATGAAGCTGAGGAAAGGAATCCACATTCATATCAGATTGCCTGGTTGCAGAAAGACCACAAAGTTTTGGTCAATGAGCAGTGCCTGGTGAAGTTCAAGATTAGAAGCTATCGTGATGAGGGACTATGTGATATCATCCCCATGGATGCATGTCACATGTTGTTGGGGAGGTCATGGCAGTTCGATAGGTGAGTTGTACATGATGGCCATGCAAACAGTTATTCCCTGATGAAGGATGGAGTCCGCCATAAGTTGAAACCCCTGAAGAAGGATGAAGAAAAGGTATGCAATAGTGCTAGAATTTTTTTTGTTGATGGAAGGAAATTTTTAGAAGGCATGAAGCATGAGCGTATGTGTTATGCATTGATTCCTAGAATGGATAAGGAAGATAGTGAAAAGGTTCCAGTAGAATTTTTTGGACTATTGGATGAGTTTCAGGAGATTATTTCTAATAACGTACCTGAGGGTTTACCACTAGTGAGGAAGATCAGTCATCAGATTGACTTAATCCCTGGAGCTAGTTTTCCAAATAAGGAAACTCATAGAATGACTCCTGCAGAAAATGAGGAGTTGAACAAACAAGTTCAGGAGTTATTGAGAAATGGTTTGATTCGAGAGAGCCTGAACCCATGTGCAGTACCTGTAGTATTAGCACCGAAGAAGGATGGGGAGTGCAGGATGTGTACAGACTCTTGGGCCATAAATAAGATAACAATCAAGTACAAATTTCCCCTGCCAAGGATGGATGACCTGATGGAATGTTTGAGTGGAGCTTAGTACTTCACAAAGATAGATCTGAAAAGTGGATATCACCAGATCTGGATTTGAGAGGGTGATGAATGGAAGACTGCCTTCAAGACCAAGGAGGGCCTGTACAAGTGGTTAGTCATGCCCTTTGGGCTAACCAATGCACTGAGCACATTCATGCAGCTCATGAATGAGGTATTGAAAGAGTTTCTAGGAAGTTTTGTTATTGTATACCTAGATGATATTTTGATTTTCAATAATACTTTGGATGAGCATTTAATGCATATTCATAGAGCTTTTGAGAAGTTGAGAGAAGAGCAATTGTTGATTAATCTAAAGAAGTGTAGTTTTGTGAAGGAGTTACTATACTTGGGGTTTGTTGTCTCGGTAGAAGGTCTCAAGATGGACCCAGAGAAGGTGAAGGCTATTCTAGAATGGCCTACCCCAATAACTGCTACTGAGGTGAGATCTTTCCATGGTTTGGTCAGTTTTTATAGGAAGTTCATTAGAAACTTTAGTAGTATTTTTGCACCCCTGACTGAAACAATGAGAGGGGATAGAAAATAGTTTAAGTGGTGCACTAGAGCAACAAAGAGTTTTGATCTGTTGAAGCAGAAGGTGACGGAGCAACCAGTTTTAGTCCTCTCATATTTCAATAAGGTGTTTTAGGTGGATTGTGATGCTAGTGGTTGTGCCATTGGAGCAGTGTTGAGCCAAGAAGGTAAGCCCATTGCCTATTTCAGTGAAAATTTAAATGATGCAAAGAGAAAGTACTTTGTATATGATCAGGAATTTTATGCAATAGTTCAAGCATTAAAGAAATGGCGACATTATTTGTTGTTGAAGGAATTTTTTCTATTTATTAATCATCAAGCATTACAGTATTTGAATAGTCAAGGAAAATTAAATCAGAGGCATATGAAATGGGTAGAATTTTTGCAGAGTTATACCTTTGTTTTAAAGCATAGGAGTGGGAAGTCGAATAGGGTTGCAGATGCCTTAAGTAGGAGGTAAACATTGTTGACAAAGATGCAGATTGAAGTGGTTGGGTTCAATGAACTCAAAACATTATACCCTGAAGATCCTAATTTTGCAGAGGCTTGGAAAGCTTGCAAGGAGCCTGTTACAGTTGACAGGATGAAGTGGTTGGATTTTATAATCCAGGATGGCATGTTGTTTAAGGGAAGCCAATTGTGTATTCTGAGGAGTTCCATGAGGGAGAACCTGATAAAGGAGAAGCACAGTGGAGAATGGCAGGACATTTTGGTTGGGATAAGACCATTTCCATTATCAGTGAGCATTATTATTGGCCTTAGTTATCACAAGATGTGAAGAAGTTTGTGTAGAGTTGCAGGGTATGCCAGATGGCTAAAGGAGTGAGCCAGAATATTGGGTTGTATTAGCCCTTACCTGTACTAGAGAGGCTGTGGGAGGATATAAGTATGGACTTTTTTCTTGGTTTGCTAAGGACACAAAGAGGGAATGATTCAGTATTTGTGGTAGTTGACAGGTTTTCAAAGATGGCACATTTTGTCCCATGCCAGAAGACCCATGATGTAGTCCACATTGCTAACTTGTTCTTCAGAGAGGTGGTGAGGCTACATGGTCTACCAAAGAGTATAGTCTCAAATCGTGACACAAAATTTGTTGGATACTTTTGGAGGACCTTGTGGAAGAAGTTGAAAACAAAGTTGAAGTTCAGTTCTGCACACCATCCACAAATTGATGGGCAGATTGAGGTTGTGAATAGAAGTCTGGGTAACCTACTGAGATGCTTGGTAGGAGATAAACTGAAGGGATGGGACTTGATCTTACCCCAGGAAAAAAATTCTTACAATAATTCTATCAACAAAAGCATTGGTAGATCACCATTCCAAATTATGTATGGAGGCAGTCCCAGGACCGCTCCAAAATTGAGGAAGATGGACCAAGAGAAGAAGAAAAGTGCTGAAGCTGAAGAATTTGCAAAGCACATCAAGAATATACATGAGAAGGTAAGAGAACATATTAACAAGATGAATATGCAGTATAAGGCTAAGGCAGGTCAGAAGAGAAGGTATAAGGAGTTTCAGATTGGTGATGAAGTGATGGTCCACTTGAGGAAAGAAAGGTTTCTAGTGGGAACCTATAACAAATTGAAGATGAAGAATTTTGGTCCCTGTAAAATTTTGAAGAGGCATGATTCAGGGAATGCATATGAGGTAGAGTTGGCGGATGGAGTCAACATTTCCCCTCTGTTCAATATTTTAGATTTGACAGAGTATCATGAAGGTGGCGCAGAGGAAGTACCAACAATGGAGTAGTGTGGCATTCCAACACCTACTTCAGAGAAGGAGGAGACTGAAGAAATCCTGGATAGCGGTGTGGGAAGGAGTATCAAAAATAGGCAGTATGAAGAATATCTAGTTAAGTGGAGAGGAAGGTCTGTAGAAGATTCATCCTAGTTGTCTAAGGCAAAGGTTAACTGTTTGGGTTTTCCTCAACCATCTAAGACGTGACGGGATCACTTCTCAAATTACCCTGAGTGTCTGATGCAAGAGCATCTAGTGGTGTGAGGGCAATCTTGCATCACCCAAAAATATGCTTTCCATTTATGTTCCTTTTGTTTTCTTTTTGTAGATGTTTTTGCATTTCTGGATACCCTTTTTGTCGAATAAGAGTTTCCAACTTTCAGAACTATTTTTCTGCTTTTTCTGCTCAACTGCTATTTTTAGCAGGTGTGAATTTGAAGGCGTGGGAAGACATAAATTTATGGGAAGGTTCAGGAAAGAAAAATAAGCACTTTGGTGAAATAATCAGGTCAAGATCATGCACGGTTTGAAAGTTAGTCAAGTTTTAGTTTTTGTTTTTTGCCCTAAAAAACCTTATAAGTCCAGTTTGAGGCACTAAACGATCTCGTACGGGCCCAGAAATTGTCTGAATCGGTGAAGCAGGTTCTTAGCGCGTTCTTCACTCCGAGACCTTTCCAACGGTTTGAAAAACAGAGTCCCAGATCAAAAGTTATGGCTTCCGAAAGTTGGCCGAGTTTTGGAAAATTGCCAATTTTTGAATTAGGACTCAATTTTTGAATTTCAAATTGTAATATTAGTGCCAAACCACCAAAACTCATAATTCGAATGTTGTTTGGCTCCAAAATGAAAAAGGGTTTATTTATGGGCTAGTTTCTAATTTTTGGGTAGCTTTTTGGGGAAAAGAGTTTGCATGCTGCGAAAGGGGAATTTTGTAGTTTCTGTAATTTTTTTTAATTTGCATGTATTGCAGAGCTCGAGAATTTGAGATCCTCTGCATGTAATATTTTACTTTATGAACAATAATAAAATTTCTCTGGTTGTTTGCATCATTTTTTGTGTCTCGGGTTTGCTCCCTTGTCAGTAAGATGGCCCTACCCTTCGACGAAGGGACTGGTAAGGTAACCTCATAACTATAACCTTTTTGAGCTAAGTGTTGTGTCCTACATAACTAGAACTTATAACCCACTACAATCCTGAACTAGCATGCATAAATGAAACACCATGAATTGACAGTGCAACCAACGACTAATTACACTACTTTGGCCAAAGTATTCTTCACCCATTACTTCGAGTGAAATTCATCCTATTCACATGCACTATCCTAGCTCAAGTTGACTTAAGACCATGAAATACTATGCATAGGTAATTCCCTTCCATAGGTAATATTTAACCCCAAAAACAACCTATTTTCTTTTCCCAATTCACAATGATATTCCTCCCAAGTAAACATAAGTTATCCCCTTCATTGGACAATCTAATCCCAGGTATAACATATGAGCTTTTTAGATTACAAAATATCTTTGTATCAAAAAACTTCTTAAGTTATTCATGCTTTATCAATCCTGGTATATAATACTATCGATAACATCCACTCCTTAATATGGAGTATGTACACTCATAAGGAAATCATAACAACAAGATTCTTTTCCTTTCCAATAAGCAAGTATAGTCTTTTCCCTATTCTAGCAATTAAATGCATTTCTCCAAACAATACATTCAAGACACTCAATTTTTCCAAAAAAAGATAAAACATAAAGAGAGTAAATCACATGCCTGATATATGCTATATTCTAATTGACAAACTGGATCCTTAACTAAATCCATTCTATGAATCAACTTTGCAACTCTTTCTACTTCACAAATCCTCTGCATAAAATTTCCTTACAATACTCTCACACTATATTCCTCTCAGTTGTCCTCACAAATAAACTCTCAACTCAAACAAGAATAACACAGATAAACTTATTTTTCAATGAGTATATATATGTCTGTATATATATATATATATATATATATATATATATATATATATATATATATACAGACATATATATACTCATTGACAAATAAGTTTATTTAAATAAACCATTCGATATTCAAATGCATATATCCATGTTATTATTTCCATAAACAATATCATACATATATATATATATATATTGACATGCTTTTTTGGATATTCCAACACATCAATACATATGAATATATCAATATGTGTATATATATTTATATATCCATATATCTCATATATATACATTTGCTTATACAATCAATTGATCGCATATAATTGCTAACTTATCGATAGACATTAATGCATGCGGTGTATATATACAAATATATACATGTCTTATTGTCCATTCGATGCCCCCATGCCCATGAACATGCATAGGTATGTCTACCTACGCATACTTATGTATGTATTAACTCAAATGTATGGGATATCATCGACATGTATGTGTATGCATATGTATACATTTCATGTATATATATCTCATCGATTGAATATATTCATACCAAGAAGAACTCACATGAAATAAGCACTTATCACAAACCAATAATTCTCACACATAAATCATGATCCTTTCTAATTCAAGCACAACCATGACCAAAGATGACTTACCCATTTCTCGAAACTATGACTCAACTTAACCATTTTATAAGTGAGTGTGTGAAAGCTAAGTTAGGTTTCATTTAAAGGTTACCCAACCAAGTCCTTCTCTTGAGTGATACTTCCCCTCTCTTCCAGAGGATTGATCTTGTATCTGCATTCAACTTAACACATTTTCAATAGTATTCAGTTGTTCATCAAAATGATCATTTACATTATACATTTCATAGTCAGAATATCAACATTCATTCTTCATATTCATCTCATTATAAAAATGAAACGAAATTAACATCCATTCATCATTTTTGCAATGATTTAGATAAACAAAGCACAAACACATGTATTTCAATCAAAGTTACAGATACATTCATACATTCAATATTTAACCAATCATAGTAATAGTAAATAGGTAAACACACAATGGGGTGTAACATATTTTTTATTTATTTAATTATTCATGTGGGTAAAAATAAATAAATTTAATTTTAATTCCACTTGCCTTATTAACTCTTCCATCTTTCCATTTTCACTCATTAGTCGACTCCTCTTCTATCATCAATCAAGTCCATCTCATTTTAGAATCTCAATCTTCTCTCACCATTTAACTCTTCTCCATTTTAGAAACCTCTTCAGCCTTCATCAATTAATTAGGCATAAAATTAGAAATTTCATGTGCACCATTTTCCATCATTTTAATTAAATAATTCATTATTATCCCTTCTGAATCGAAATGGAAACTTTCCCATTCTCACCCAAACTCAACCATCAATTTTCTATCAAATCTTAACCATAGATCGAGCCTACATCTTCTATAAATATAACCCTCATCCTCTTTCAAGTGGAACCACGAACTTCAAAATCTTGCAGTCACTATTACCTTGAGCTTATTGCGATTGTGCACAACAATTTTGAGAGCAACAACAATAACTTGCAAAGCGAGATTGAGAAGAACAATGGAGGTAAACTGATAAGGGTGCTAGAAGGTATAACACTTGCTTGGTTTTTATATTTCTTGCATTTATTTTATCATACCTCATTGATAGATTAGAATCAATTTTCTTAAATTCTATGGTTATCATGGTTGATGTTTAGGATCTAAGTTATTTTTTAAATTTCTAGTCTTACAGGTCTAATATAATGTATGAGCGACTAAAAGGTTGGGCAAGTATAAAGCACACATGAATGAGGATAGAATATAGATTCCTTCGTTATTATGGAGAGACACTCACTAAACAAGTTATGATGGTAAAAGCAAGGCATGCACACAACCCTCAATGACTTTTATATAATAGTGTGAGCATAAAATGGTAAATATTATATATAAAACTCTCTCCCAAATGAACACAAATTATTTTGGAACTTTATCTTAGTGTATTTACAAATAAATATGTTGTTGTAAAGGTCTTGTGAGTGTCCAAAGAAGGACAATTTTAGTTTATCTCATGAGGTGACCACAAAAAGACATAGTTAAATCACACCTTATAGCCCTCAAAAATGATAAAAACTAAAAAATCAAACCCTCCAAAATAAATAATTTTATAAAAATTCCCCCCAAATAAATTATAAGTTTTGATTATAATTGTGTAATTGAGAAACCTAAATTGACCATTTATGACCCATGATGATTGTATAATTTTTTGGGAAAATAGGTTATCTAAGGAAAACAAAACTACATATACTATTACACTCATTTTTTTTTATAGTTTTTTTTTAAAACTCTAAATTATGATATTGTGAGCAAAAGTTATACCTTTTCAAACTCCTATAAGAAGTTAATAAACCAACTTCATTCATCAAAGTTATGCCAAAAGGAAGAAAATCCCCTTTAGGAGTATTACACAGGTCTTGGTGGTATTGTGGTAGTGCTAGTGAAGTCTAGGCAATGCTATGGTGGAGGTAGGTGAGTCTAGATTTATTGGGTTACGTAGTAGATATGATGAAGTTTAAAAGTATAGAGGTTTGAAAAGATGCAAAAAATTCCATGAGTCGAAGGTCTTGCAAAGTTGTAGGAGAGTTTAAAAGCCCAAATTTTTGTAAATATGTTATGGAGTTTGAAAGTACAAAGTTTAAAAAGATCTTATGGCAATGGAATTCCAAGGTTCTAAAAGATGAGTTGGATTCCAAAATTCCAATGGTTCTACAATAAAACTAATGTAGTTTGGATGTTATTCATAGTTTAGATTTTAGATATTGTTTATAGGTTGGATTTTAGTAGCAATTTAGATTTTAGAGGTATAGTAGTGGTAGGAGGTCTCTAGTGTTTGAAACCCAGTGACATCATAAAAAAATGGTATGTTTAGAAAATATAGATACAAAGGTCAATGCAAGATGGTATAGTAAGAGTGCATGTGTATTATAATGACTATGTGATGGTGTAATCATATGGATCTACACAACTTGTATGGATTTATGTTTGATTGTCATTGGAGACCTTTCAAAAATTCTAAAAAAATCTCTAAAACCTATACTTCCTTATATGAAAATATAGTTTTTTGGTCCTTCTAAGCACAATCACGAGGTTAGATTAGATTTAGGATGCACTATATTAAAGTAAGCTCCCAAAAGCCTTCAAATTCAAGACATTTTTGGAAGGGATTTGCAAGTTTGTTCTAATACTATATGTTGGAACAACCAAGATCAACTTGTAAGATCCAATAACTTTCACAAAAAAGAATTTACACAAAGAATATTTTCATACAAAATAAAATTTACAAATAAGCCTTGCATATCAAGGCAAGGGTGAGGAGGTGAGACAATAAGACTAAAAGTTTGAATCCCCTCCAAATGTGAGACACATGTGGGAACACTTGGGATAAGCGTGAGGACACGTGTAAAATTCGTATGAGGTGAGACCCAAAATCATCTATATAAGTGAACTTATGTTTAGTGTGAATAGGACCAATGAGGTAGTATTAACACTTTTCACACTAGAAATATATAAAAGAAAGAATGAAGAAATGAGTAGGTAGGACATTTTCTTTTAATACCTCTCCAAATGCGAGATGTGTGGGCACACTTGGGAAATTTATGTGGACACATGTAGAGCCCACATGAGATGAGACCAAAGGAAAAACTTCTCTCTAAGTGAGCTTAAGTGTATTTTGAATAGGACCGACTAAACCTAGGATAATAATGAGAGTTAATAACACTTTTCACACTAGCAACCCCCTTAAGTGATACTTAAGGGGGAAGTTAAATGCTAAAAAATGAGTTCTGAAAATTAGGCCTAATGAGGTACTTATGTACAATAAAATATAAAAAATAGAGAAACAAAGAAGACCCGATGGGAAAAAACTCTTCTACAAAGGAGAGAAAGAGAGATAAATAAACCTCAAAAAAATCTATAAAAGATAGGAACATCAAGAATTATTGAAACACATAGAAACTATAACTTTATTGAAGAAGAACTAAATTTGACTAGAATTAATGAACCCTCCAATGATTGTGGATCAAGAAAAGAGAGGCACAAAACAATACACGAGTGACTAGGTAAACCATTTGACCACTAGATAAAAGGAAAAGTTGAAGGGACATGCATAAAAATTGAGATCCTTCAAATGTTATGGTTTGATAATGGTCATACAATTGTATGACTTTGTGCATATTATATAAGTTTTTGTATGATTGGACCATTGGAGACCCTTCTAAAAATGCCAAAAAAAAATTTCCAAAACGTATGGTTCCTTATATGAAAATATAGGCTTTTGGGTCTTTTGAGTGTAAGTGTGAGGTCAATTTTTCTCCAAGCCACATCATATGAAAGTAGGTTCCCAAAACCTTGCAAATTTAAGAAAATATGGGAAGGGGATTTTCAACTTGGTTTGATACAATGTTGGAGCATATAAGATCAACTTTTAAGATCATACCATTCCACAAACAAGAAACTACATAAATAATATTATCATACAAAGCTAATAAAATGTTTTAAGAAGCCATGCATATAAAGGATAGGGAGGTGAGAAAATAGGACTTAAATTTTGATTACCCCTCCAAATGTGAGACATGTGTGAGCACACTTGGGATAAATATGAGAACACGTGTAGAGTCCACATAAGGCGAGACCAAAAGAAAAAATCTCTCTAAGTGAGTTTAAGTGTAGTGTGAATAGGACCAACTAGGTAGGACAATAACTAGAGAGGTAATCACAATTTTCTTCCTAACAAACTTATGCTTCTATATTAATACATTTCTCACCTCATATCTTAAAAAATTATGTGACACCATTATGAGACCTCCCTTACACCACTTGAAATGGTGCCCTTCCACTAGACCTATTTATTGAATTATTGTACGCAAACTCTATATGTGCTAATATGAAGTCCCATTACATTAGTTTATGTTGATGGGTGTTTTAGCACTTTCTCAACACATGTAATGCGTAGGTGCATCACCTCTCTTGAAAGGTATAAATTCGCAAGCAAGTTAACAATTACTACCCCAAGGTCTCCCGGGTGTTAGGTCATGACGTGCACGAAATTCCTCAATTGATGTTTGATGTGATTTTGTTGGTAATCACAGGGCAGACTTATGTATTTGGCTGGATATGAGATGAATCATGAAATGGAGTTTCTAAAATGGAAGTTAGAGTGCAGTTTGTTGCAGGTTCGAACAACAACCATAAACTCCTATTTTACCTTAAGATTTGGCTTTACAATGTGCAATGAACCTTAGTATAAGTTACTTATTAAAAAAAAGAAAAAGGTAGGGAAGAGAAAAGGTTCTTGGATCTGAAACTAACTATGAACAGTGATCATGGAGGGTTCTATTGTGGACAACTTCCTTCAAACAAAATTTCACTTAACTGAAAAACTCATAGTATCATGAAACTTGTGCTAGCTTCTAAGGCCTGCAAATGTTCTACCATTAATTCACCATAGAGATGCATGAACAAAAGATAAAAGTTTGGAGCAACTTTCAATTTAAGTCTAGACTAACTTTACGCAGCTATCTACCATCAGTAAACAACAAAAAGTATGGACAAGAAAGACATCAATATAGCAAATATATTCATAACCATTGAACAACATCGCTAAATCTATCTAAGTAATTTAAAACCATGAAGAACAACAAAGTAAATCTATCTAAATTAGCTAACTATGGGAGATGAATCATGAAACATGCAAAGAAACTCAAGAATCCACCAAAGTCAATGAATTTCTATTAAAAATTTTGCAACATGTCTTTACAACAACTCAACTATCTCTTGAAAATGAGAGGAGACCCCCTATTTATAGTGTTCAAAAAGAAAAATGAATGGTCAAGATTTATTTGCATTGTGTGGCCAAGATTCACTACAAATTAGGGTTTCACCAACCTCCAAATATATTACAATTTAAAATATATTCTGTCTTTTTCCCTATTTTGTCCTTTAGTGACAACACTGTAGCATTTTGTCTTCTAGCTGATTTCCTTTGTTGCAACTATTCTGTGAGGAATTTATCATCAATTATCGGGTTCCCTTCTTGCTTCTTCAAAGCAGCAAATTCTATAAACTTGCTAATTAGCGACCGAAGTTTCTCGATCTTGATTATGTTGGATTGGAGCACCTGGTAGTTCCATTGTTTAGATCGGCCTGTAAGTGTATCCCAATCTTCATCACACTTGGTTGTATTATCTCTAACTTGCTCAGATTGGGTGAAGGCCCAAGCAGTAAAATTCATAAAATTCGTGGTGAGCTCTCTTGACATTCTATCTTCCATCTTTTGACAAAAATAAGGCTTCACATTTTCTGGATTGATCTCAACAGCGAGCAAATTGTAGCCTGTCATTAGTTTCAAATACTCAATAAAATTGGCCCTAATGTCCTTGGCCCAATCAATTTCTAGCTCCACCTTGCCAAGGACTTGCTCCAACACCTCCTTCCTCTGGTCAAAGTTCATCTTCCACGTTTCAACCAGCCAATGATTGTCTTTTGCGAATGCAAGGTCTTCTTTCTATATTTTGTGAGACAACTTGAGGATGGCCTCAAATTTTTGGTAGGTAGATTCATATATCATTGGGAAGTCAACAAAAAACTTCCTCGTGCCCTCAAGGGTTTTCTGGACCTCCAAGAATTTATTTGTTGTCTTGATAGTGCGACTGATGCCATTATTTCTAGCATACAATACTTGCTAGAACCAATCTTCTGTGGTCTTAGTCCAGTTCTTCCTCCTCTCGAGCTTGTCAATTTTCTCTTTGGATAGTAGCTATGGCAGAGCTGAGGATGTTGTAGGAAGCTCTTCCATAGATGACCATTGCTAAATATAAGTTGTCAAATCAACCAACTGTGCCTTAAGTTCTTCCTTGGAGATCTTATCCTGCTGTATCAAATGCACCACCGTGGCAAAAAACTCCTAAAGGTGATCTACTTTATGCTCTCTGGTGGTTGTCCCCAAGTTGATGGTGGAGACATTGTAACTTATTCCTTCTTCTCCTGCCACTGGTGTGGCTACCTGTACGGTCCTAGATCTGGAAGCGTCCATTGTTAGCTTGGATCTAACTTTGGGCTTCTTCTCTTTCTTGGTGTTGATTTGAGCTCAGGCCAAGATGGCCTGTAACCTTGCTCTCGGATCTCTTGGAGCAAGAGCTTTCTTCTCTAGTTTCTTTTCTAGCCACTCGGGAATTTGAGAATTTTCTTTGGGTGATTCATGACCAACTTCTTCTTCGTCCCCTCTGACTTCAATTTCTTTATCATTAGGAGCTTCATCCTCTGTCCTTGTGTCTCTTCCCTCTTCTTCATCAGAGTCTTGGGTGAACATCGTGTGTTTGATAGGGGATTTGGTGGGCATGCATTCTTTGGGGCTGCTCTCCCCTTCATCATCCTTTTCTTCTTTCTCTTCTTCATGCCTATGTTCTTTGGGCTGCTCCATTTCGGGACTCTCATCAACTTGAGACTCTTCTTGGGGTTTATCTTCTTCTTTATTTTCCTCTTCCTCATGTTGAGGTGGCACATCTTCATGTTCTCTCTTTTCTTGTTCTTCCTGCCCTTCTAAAAGAGGTACCTCTTCACCATGTTTGGGGATTTCTCCTCATTCCCTAGTTGGAAGTTCAATGTCTTCTACCATTTTATCACTAGATTCTTTTTCTTCTTCAGGAGGTGGTTTTTCCACTTCCTCTCTGACATCCTTTAATTGTCGAGCTATCTCTTCTTCTAAGTTTGCATCGAAGGTTTCTACAATATATTTGGTCTCGACATCTTCTTCTTCATCACCCTCAGAGGACTCGGTTTCTTCTCCCTCACAAACTACCTTATCAATTTGTAAGTGCTGGTGTTCTGGATGCTCATGGTAGTCATCCACCTCTTCCTCTAATGCCTTTGAGGCTTCCCTCTGTCGTCGTTCCAACTCCTTAGATATTTCCATCGTGGCTTTCATTCGGGTGGCTCAGGTGGAGTAGTGGTGGTGGGGATATTGGCAAAGATCTGCGCCAAGGCAACCTAAATAGCCGAGTTCATCATTGCCTTGGAAAGCTCTATAGGAACCTTCTGCATATGCTGAGAGAATGCCTCTGGAAGCAAGAGTGTAGGCATTGGCATTGTCACTATGACTAAAGAGAGGGATGTGGTTGGAGACATGAAGGAAAAAGAAAGTGGAGAGGTGGTGGTAGAAGAAGAGTCGATCATTACAACTTGTCCAGTAGGCAAAGAAGAGGCAAGGTGGACCAAGATGTCCACTGCAGGTGGGGAAGTAGCTACCATGGCCTGAGCAGTAGTGGAGGCGATAGGTGGGGACTTCGGTTGCTCAACCTCCATTTCCTCTCCTTCATGGAGTAGATCTTCTTGAATGACAGGCATCTTTGCGATGTTGCCTGAACTCTTATGTCTCTTGGAGGATTCCCCTTCCAAGATCTTTCTTGCGTATACCTTTGGATTAGGCTATTGCTCATCAGTTTCTTTTCCTTGACCTAGTGAGTGGAGGGGATTTTGAGGTTTCTCCTATTGAGGTAGCAACTGCCCTGCCATCTGTTCCACTTGGCTCACTTTTGAGCCCCTCATAGGTTAGAGTGACCCCTTGCTATTTCAATCGGGCAACTTTCCCATCAATCCATTCTTTTGTGTGAGCCTCGACAAGCTTGGTTAGAATGTTGAGGTCATCAACCTCTTTCTTGTCCCAATCAATCAGAGGTAGTGGCAAATTAGCAACTGCATTATATCAGGGATCCATGACCATGCTCTCATCTTCCTCCACTTGGTTAGGCATTGGGAACATATTGACTCTCTTCACAAAGTATGCGGTCATCCTCATATATTTCTCATCTGCACCTCATCATCATGTTTACAATTAGCCTAGAAATCCTCAATGCTATGCAAATGGGCATACTCAGGTCCAAGCATCTTCCTAATATGGCCGTAGGGATCCATTTGTGGCCGGGCAGTGTGGAGTCTCAGATGGTATTCAACCAACTCCTTTGAATTGTGGGCACATTGCAAGGTATAGAGTTTGTACATCCCTTGGCTGAAGGAGAGGGGATAAGGAATCCCTGCCATATGTTTGTTGCTCAAGAGGTTGTGCACATGTCGTAGCTGCAGAGAGAGCTCCAACAGTATTATCCAGTCGTTAGGGTAGCAGGGTAGCTTGTTTGGTCTTTATAAGAAGCCTTCTATACGAATGTATGTAAACTTCAGATATTGGATGAAAAGGATGGCATACTATTTTAGGAAAGCATTGGTGTTGTGGGAGACTCACATCTCGAAGTCGCCCCCGAGCAATCTAATGATATGACCTATGAAAGCATCATTGACCCTGCAGTAATGCTTCTTGAAGTTCATGTACTGCAGCTGGGGGTATTTGTCATAAACCTTTAGCTACCTACCAGGTTCCTCATCTGGAGCTTTGAAAAAGCCTCTCTATTGCCTTTGTTCAGCCAACAAGTAAACCAAATAGAATGTCATGTAAAATTTAGAGGTCTTTTTAACAAGCATAAACTGCTCATGGAAACAATCATTGATTATTTCACCCTAGTAAAAGTTGGTTTTTCCATAGAGAATCTCCTTGAAAAAGTACAACATCCATTCCTAGAAGTAGGTGGTAGTTGGGAGGCCCATGACTCTACTTAGCAATGTTACCAGATCATGGTAATCTTCATAAAAATCACTTCATAATAGTTCTTGAGGAACCTTGGAAACACTTCCAATATTGATTAATGATCCTTTTACATTTAAGGGGATCTTCATCCCATGTAGCCTTGCCATCATCTATAGTTGGCAGCTCCGTCTCACCAAAGGTAGAGATATGGAAAGTCTTTGTTATTGCCCTATTAGACATGTCGGCTAGAATATTTCCATCCTTGTCCACTATGGTTTGGATCTCTGGCTGGTATTCCTCCTTGCAGGCCATTCCTAGTTCAAGGGCGACAAGAGCGGGAGGGAAGCTTGTAGCCTTGGCTATTCCACTGCCTCATATTAGTCTTGCATTCTCTATTGTTGGGTTGATCCTGATTCTTTGTTTGAACTCATCGATGTCAATATTCCTAATGTTTGTGTAAGAGATCTTGTAATCTGTGGTGATTCTGGATCTTAGGGGTTCCCCTTGGATTTGGTACTTCATTTGGTCTTTGTCTTCTTTTTTGTAGGGTGCCTTGCTTGTTTTCTTTCCTTTGTCCTTCTTCGTGGTTGCCCCTGAAGGTCCTACACCTAATTCCATATATTCCGTAGACAAAGGAGAGGTGAGTAAAATCAAGCATGAAAGCATGAAATGTTAGCCAAATCCTTGCAAACGGAGTTAGATTGGATAATTTAGCATTCAAGAAATCTAACATATAACCCAGATTGTTGTTAGCAGTTCATGGGAAGGAGTTTGAATGGTTCGGACCCCAAGGGTCAGACCTCCCTTGTCAGATGGTTGTTTTAGAAGGGAAATAGGGTAGGGCGGCCCGCAAGCCTCTACCCACCCTAGGACTTGGTCAAATCATGGGGTCCACTAAGGAGAATAGGCCATTTTGGCATGTGGGTCAAAGTTAATTTTTAGATTAGGAGCCATTTGGATCATCTTTGAGGTAATCAGAGTTAGGGAGGAGCTTGGTCATCTGGATTTTTTCATTTGAAAAGGCTTTGGTGAGATGCATCCTGGGGGTGAAGTTCCGCCAGCCGGGACCCACAAGTTAAAAGGGTGGTCAACATTATACCTTGGTGTTTAGGTCATTTGGGTCAAATGGGGTAGAGAGTCGTTAGAGGATCGTTGTTTGAAACGGTGGACAACAAGCGAAAGTCCGCTAGAGGAAACCTAAGGGCATGGGTCCGATAGAGGGCCTGGATTCTATGTCTTTCACTTAAAGTTCATCGGCCTATGGGAGGTCAGGCTTTGGAGACCGGGAGGACGAAGGTAATTCTCCCTTCATAACGGGCAGGACAAGACAAAATCTCGTCGACGGAGGTTTGCAGGGAATGACCCGCTGACAGTTGGGGCACTTGTTTTAACATTTCATTCATGCAGTTGAGGAATGATTGGGGCCTAGAGGGTGGAAGGTAGCCACTAGAAAGTCATAAGGAACGGCGAAGTTGCCATGACAGTCCTCGAATCGGGACCCAGAGGGCGTTTAAGGTGTGGTTATTTCAATTTTAATGGCAATGAAACAAATAGATGAGCGGGGTCTAAAGGATAAATGGATGGGGCCAAAATGCCATCATAGAGCGGTGAAATACCAATGGAATTCTGATGATGGGAGTCCACGAGGTGAAGTCTGAATCAAACACTGACTTGAGATTTTGCTAATTTTGACATAGGGCAACTGAAGGGCCGGGGTCCGACCACCAGAAGGTTGAGGCTAGAAAGCCGTGTGGAAAGGTGAATCATGGGCGGCGTCCATAGGACGGAATCTCATGGGGACGGACCCACATTTCTTTGAGTCCTTCAGCAATGAGGGGATAGGAGCATCCCGCGGTGGTGGGCCCGAATGAGAATTTCATCGTGTTTGAAAGTTTTCTTCATTTTTGCATGCAAGCACTAGTGTTGTGAGTCATCGGGTCTAGAGGTTAGGAATTCCTTGGCTAAAGAATGACGCCGAGGGGTTGAGGCTCCATAGGTGTTATAAGGGTGATTTATGAGGGTTTTTTAGAATTTCATCACATGGGTTTTAAGCGCCCTAGTTTTCTCTATCTAATGCATGTGTTTTTCATCCTTTTTATCCATTTATTTTGCACAAAATCAAAGAAAAACACAACATGAGGGTGGATGGCAAACTTACCTCTAGAACTCGATGAAGGAAGTAGGTGGATCAGCTAATAGTTGCAAGGGATCTACGATGGGAGGCTTCAGGCTCGGAGGAAGCGCATGGAGATAGCTCTCTAATCATTTTGCTACACTCTGGTCAATTGACAAGGTGATAATGATAGGTTGAATCCATCTATTTATAAAAATTAAGGCATTAAATGTTGACAATTAATGCACGTACGACAGACAAAAGGTTGGTGCATTAAAATTTAAAAAATGGTTGCATGGACTTTGGAGTCTGACAGTTGGAAAATCGCTGACAGATAGCCATTTTAAATTTTAGAGGGAAATCGACGGCGAGAGAAGCTTCGAGACTCGACAGGCCAAATTTTGCCAGCAAACGACCGTTAGAAATGGCAAATGAGCAACAAAAACCCAGAAGGAGTGATCTAGCAAGGCGGGTTCGATGATTCCCATAGATAGTAGCTTTGAGATATTTAAGGAAAGTAGCAGCTAGGGACCTGCCAAGACTAAAGACCTTGGAATTTGAGGGAGGCAAAGAATATGACCAAGTTTAGATGGCTCTTTTGAGGTTCATTGACCATTTTGAACACCAAAATGGGGGCACACAAAATGAGGTGACGACAAAATGACTCAGAAAGGTGAAGAAAAGGGGGGTCCCCATTCTGAACAGGGCGTGTGTGCTGAGGGCACAATAAATGGCGACTCTGCTAGGGAACGCTCTCAAACATTTTAAGGATAAGTATTCATTATGAACCCAGAATCTCCAGCTTTGTAGACCACAGGCTGACTTCCAAAAGTGAACTAAGAGAACATGATCCTTAGCTGAATCAAACTACATAACATATCGAAAGTGTGTGCATGGTGAATTCATTTCCTTTCCTTTGAAATTGTGACAACAACGATCAATCAAACTGAGCAAGCTACATAAATCGTTTGACCCCAAAAGTACCCTTGGACATTGCCCTACTGCCAGTCAGACATCCATAGCCCTAGCAGAGTTTTCGTTGTGGGCCCATGAATATTGCTCTACTACCAGCCAGGCATCCATAGCCCTGGTAGAGTTATCCGCACACCCATACAGTTTCTTCACTTCAAAATTTCCTTTCCTTTTCTTTCTTTAGATATTTCTTTTCACACTTATTGTTTTGCTCAACTGCATAAGCATTGAAGCCTACGATGGGTTTGGGAACCATAGTGGTCACTGGAGTGGGTTTAAGATTTTCACTCACCAAGTCATCATAACAGTTGTTGTACAACCCTTCAGAAATAATTAATATGTGTTTTGGTGCAGGATCTGAGATGAACATAAGAAAGATTCAACAAAGGGTCGAGTTCTAAGGTAGAGTTCAAATAGGGAAGTCATTCTGAGGTAGCTATCAGGGACCAATAATTCAAAATGAATATCTATCCAAAGAACACTAAGGGCGAAAACAAAGTGAAATGTTTGTTGAATGAGCATGACCACCACAACAGCAATGAAGAACACCCTCATCAAAACAAAATAGCCAGGAGACAAGCAAAATGAGGCAATGCAAAATAGTGAAACAAAAGTAAACCAAAGGCAACCTACCCTAACCCATGTACAATTATTTACAGCCATAGCTCTAAAAGAGCTTAGACTTGGAAGTAATGCTTCAAGTGTTGCCCGTTGATAGGCAATAGGACGTCCTCACCAGTTAGGGTCTTCAAATGAAAAGCATTGTCTCCCAGAATTTTAGCTATTTGAAAGGGGCCAAGCCAAAGCTTGTCAAATTTGTTATGTCCCCCTTTCCTTTCATAGGCCTTTTCCCAACATAGGACTAGATTTGTAATTCTAAAGGCCTTGATTTTTGCTTGGTGGTCGAACCATCTATTAACTATGCCCTGATGTTTAGTGAATTTTTTTATTGCACAGTCACACACTTCTTCTAAGTGCAACAACTTAGCTAGGTGGGTTTCTCTATGATTTCCTCCATTGTAAAAGTCATTGATAAACTGAAGGGTTGGGATTTTTAAGTTGGCTCGGTGGTCGAACCATCTCTTAACTATGTCGTGATGTTTAGCGAATTTTTTTATTGCACGGTCACGCACTTCTTCTAAGTGCAACAACTCAGCTAGGCGAGTTTCTCTACAATTTACTCCTTCGTAAAATTCATTGATAAAATGAAGGGTGGGGATTTTTAGGTGGATTGGAAATATAGGCTCTAAGCCGTAAACAAGATGGAACAAAAAAATTCCAAGGGTGGCCTTGTGACATGTGTGGTTTTCCCACAAGGAAAAATAGAGCTGGGCATGCCAGTCCTTGGGATTTCTATCGAGCTATTTCTTAATCACGGTGATCAAGTTATTGTTTGTGGATTCTACTAGGCCATTTCCCTAAGGGTAGTAGGTAGATGAGAATTTGAGGGAAATTCCATAACCAAACGCCCAACTGGAAAATTTTAGCGAGGAAAATGCAGGCCCATTGTCACACACTAATGCATAAGGAAAGCCAAAGCAACTTAAAATAAAACTCTCAAGAAAATTTGTAACTACCTCTATTGTGCATTACCTACATGCAATTGCTTATGTCCATCTAGTGCAATTATCGAAAGCAGTTAGAATGTACCTGTGTCCTACAGATGATGGTGGGTTTATCGGACCAATGAAGTCGAGACCCCATTGTGCAAATGACCTCACCTCCAAAATGGGTTGTAGCGGGACAACAATGTTCTTTTCCTTGGTGGTACTTGTCTGACATATATGGCACATGCGAACATGATTATAAGCATCCTTGAAGACTGTTGGCCAATAGTATCCTGCTCTTAATATTTGATGTGCGATAGAAGGACCAGATTCGTGACTAGTGTTGAACTTGTCATGAAACTCCTTCAAGACTTGATCTACTTCTTCTTTTCCAAGGCATCTCAGGTAGACACCTTTATGATTCCTCTTATATAAAATAGATCCTTGCAGCATATAGCTTCTACTCTTCATCTTGAGGGCACGCTTTTGAAATCCTTGCAAGCAGGGTGGGCACCTGTGATTCAACAGATAGTAAACAACGTCTTCATACCACTCCCTTGGGGAAACATCTTCAAGTTGGTATTATTGTACTGTGAGCTCAGGTCCTACATCAGCTACTGCCTCAGCTATCATTTGGGTGAGTGCTTGTCCTCTGACTAACTTCATGGGTTGGATGTCCATGTCATACTCCTACAGTAACATGACCCACTTTGCGCTTCGTTCTCCCAGCTCATTTTGCATGAGCATCATCTTCACTATTGGGTCACGAACAACGACGAACACTTTATTGCATAAGATATAATGTTTGAACTTCTTCACTCCCCTGATGAGGGCATATGCCTATTTTTCCACATTATGATACCTCATCTCGACATCTTTCAAGGGAGCACTCATGAAGGCAATCGGGTGCTCATTCCCTTCATTATCTTTTTGGGTTAAAATGTTGGCGCATGAATGGTTTGAAGCGAACGAATAAATGTAGAAAGGATTCAGATAATATGGGTTGACGAACACTGGTGCTTCAGCAATTGCTTGCTTAATTTCTTCAAAGGCTTGCTTTACCTCTGGGGTCCACTCGATCTTTGCATCTTGCTTTAGCATGGCATTGAGTGGCTTCACAATTTCAGCAAAGTCTGTAATGAAATTTCACACGAAGTTGATCTTTCAGAAGAAAGATTTGAGCTCTTTCTTGTTGCCTGGTAGTTGAATCTTCAATAAGGACTGGATGCGCTCTGGGTCAATGGAGATGCCTCACTCTGAGATAACATTCCCAAGAAGCTTCCCTTTAGTAACTCTAAAGATGCACTTTTTAGGATTGAGGGAGACTCTGAATTCCTTGCACCTCTGGAAGACTTTGCATAAATTGGAGACATGGTCGCTCCGTTTCTTTGAAAACATGGTCAAATCATCCATATAGATTATTATACACTTTCTGATCAAATCTTTGACTGCAATGTCCATGGCACGTTGAAAAGTAGTGGCAACATTGATGAGGCCAAATGGCATTAGTCTGTAAGCAAAGGTCCCCCATTTGGTGGTGAATGTTGTCTTGTGGCAATCTTTGTACTGCACCATCACTTGATTGTACTCAAAGTACCCATCGAGGAAGGACATCATTTGTGAACAGTTAATGATCTATAGTACCTCATCCAGCGATGGCACTAGGTAATTGTCCTTTTCCAAGGATCTATTTAGATTGCGGAAGTCCATGCACAATCTGATTTCTCCATTCTTTTTCCTAATCAAGACCAATTTGGCCACCCATGTAGAGTGCTTGACTAGAAAGATAATCCTGGTTGAAAGTACCTTTTGGACCTCTTTGTAAATGATTTGCTCTAGTAAGGCATTGATAGGGTGTTGTCTTTTTTGGAAAGGTTTCACATATGGCTTAAGAGGGATGGTATGTGTTATGATGGAGGTGTCATAAGTCTTCAAATCTTCATAGCTCCATGCCACCACATCATGATACTTTTAAAGAGTGTCAATGATCCCTTTCTTTTCTTCTATAGTACACACCTTGCCAATAAAAATATTTTGTATTTCCTCGGTTGTTCCTTGGTTGTGGACATTGCATTCATTATTAATGGACTCCTTTTTTGCTTGTTGGTCTTGGTCTTTGATATTATCTAAATCAAATATATGCTTTAGCTGAACCATACCTCTGGGAATCGTGTTGGTCTTGAGGTTAATAACTCCTTCTATATCTAATTTAGCTTCTTCTAGATCAGCTTGATCTATTATTTGTGTGGCAAACACATCAGATCTCATGATGAACTCAAGGATATGCTTGTCGTCATTAAATAATTTGAAGTGAGTGACATTGTCTGGGATAGATAGAGTGGATGTCAACTCAACTATGAATAGTTTGAGACTAGATAGGGACAGGGGTTGCAATGTGTTTGCTACTTGAGCCAAAGCATCAGCTGTATAATTCTGGGAGCGTGGGATCAACTGAATATTAAAAGCATCTAAGCCCTCTAAAAGATCCCAGACTTTATGCCTATAGTTGGCTAGTCTTCTGTCATGACAGGAATACAACTCTCTAACTTGCTTGACTACCAATTCAGAATCACCAAAAACTTGTAGTATCTTGACATTCTTCCTCAAATCCATAAGAAGACCATGAACTAGAGCTTCATAGTTAGCTACATTATTGGTATAGTAAAACTACAATCTATGAGTAGTAAGATAGGTCTTATCCGTTGGGCTGATAAGTTCAAATCCGGTGCCAACTCCTTGCTTTGACTTGGATCCATCAAAGTGAAGCATCCAAAACTTGGAAGGATTCTTGACACCAGGTCCAATGATGCCTCCATTTCCTTTTGTCTTGGTGTTTGTCTCTGTGACCTCTAGAGGAAGCGTTAATTTGACGTGACTAACGACAGGCTATTTTGGTAATATCTCCCTTGGCATTTCCTTTTGAGGAGCGGTTAATCCTTGGAACCGTTCTACTGCCATTTGGCACATACAACATTCAAACTTAGAGTGAGCAACGTTGTGATCTCTACACCAATTCAGTAGCAAGAGCTCTTGGAAATTCATTCGGGAACCCAAGTTGAGTTGGTCTTGTACACACTTTTCCATGAAATCTTGGAAACTATTTAGCAGTCCCAAGCCACTGTCTTCGTAAGGCTCATCATCCAATTCCACCAAAAATTTTGTACCTTGAGGCACTTGGGCCAGGTTGGTTGGGAAACTACATTGCACCAAGAGTACTTTAGCAGTCACTTCTTCTTCTTAAGGCTCCAGTTCTTCTTGACAGGTGAAGGGGCAATAATTTCCCAACTCTATCTCAACAAACAATACCTCATTGGTGTTGTTGTACTCTATGATCATATACTTCATACGGGGCTCATGATCTATACAAATATGATTTGGTAGTCCCCTCCAAGGTAGCCACATGTGAGAATGATCTATTGCGGCATATCCATTTAGCGTACAGGTGAAGTCTTGTCCAAGGATAAGCCCATAGGTGTCGGGGATGTCAGCTACTTGAATGTTAATGACTTGTTGTACCCTTGGATCTACAACAATCTACATTGGAATTTGATTCATTTCTCTCACTACGTTGATCTCAGTTTTGTCTAGCTAGGTCACTTTCCTTCTTGAAGGTGTGGGAGTAATCCCAAGAGCTTTGCACACTGCTAGGGGCATAACGTTTGTTGATGCTCTTGAATCAAGCAGGCAATTGTGTAATTTTTTTTTGAATATTTGGATGGTAGTGAGGAAGGGTAGGGTCTCCAACCTACCTTGGAAGAGGCTCGTAGGTGTGTCCACCTAGGCTACTTGGGCCTTGTTTTTATCACCAACCTTATCCTCAGTCTTCCCAGAGGGCCGGTCCTTGGAGTTTTGCTTGCCATTCTGATCTGATTCTTTAGCAGGTTGCTTACCTGTAGATGAATTTGGGGGACCATCCTTCCTTTTCTCTATGATCTCCTGGATGACGGGCTCCTGTCTAGGTTCTTCAAAGGTGACCCTCTTGGTTAGTATTTCCTATGTTTCATTAGAGGAAGGAGTTCCATTAATTGCCCTAAAGAAGGCATGCCTTACAACAGGGACCTTGAGTAACTCAAAGGTGGATAGGCTGATTTTAACTTTCTTGCACTCTTCAGCAACATATTTGCCCATTTGTTCAATTTAAGCTTCGAAGGCTTTACCTATGGTAGAATTGGAGGGTTGGGCTTGTGTTTGACTTGATTGATTTTGGGGCTGATCTTGAGGCTGATTTTGTGATTGATTGTGAGGCTGATTCAACTGCCTATCTTTATTGAAGTATTGAGCAGGCACATGGGGAAGACTGGGATTGTTGCTAGCATTGGGATCTGGTGGGGTGGTGAAGTAATTAGGTGGAGTGGATGTGGTAAATGGTCCCCCTACTTGTTTGTTCCTTAAGTAGTATGGAGTGGCTCTTTGATGGAATGTGTGTACTTTGTCTTCAAGGAGCTCTTCATCATCTATGAGACCATTATCTACTAAATCAAAAAATTGAGATAAGGCTTCACCATTACTTACTTCCTTTACTTCTTCGACCTTCAGAGAGGAAGTCACGCCTTCGGGCTCATTGCTTTCGCTTATTTGGAATAGGGCTTGATTGACCACGAGCACAGAAGAGTCATAAGGCTTGGATGAGAGTATGTCTCTACAATTTGTGCTATCAATGGTATTTTGGACCTCCACTTGGAAGATCTCAGTTGCTATTTGGAACTCAAGGTAGTCCAACTCTGAATGCCTATTTATTTTGTGAATCTAGCACCATCCGAATAAGACAGCCTCGACAAGGTATACTCCACTAGTCATCTTCTCATTTCTGGTAGGTTGATCGAGAGGGGTAGGAACACCTCCATTGTTGGGCCTCATATTCCATGTTTGATTTTGCCTTTGGGAGGGTCTCCTCTCAAATTTCTAATTTGAATTATGCCCTCTATCATAATTTTATCTAGAAGAGGTGTTGGCCTAGAGGTCATCTCTGTTGTCTCGATTATCCCTATTATCTCAGTTGAGATTAGCTTGGATATTTCATTGGAAGGCTTGTAACTAGTTGTTCTAATTTTTCAAATGTGTTATCTCTGTGGACATTTTCCTAATCATTTTGGTCAACTCATTAAGCCGGTCTTTCTCGGTGTTGCTTGGCTATGACACTTGATTTTGAAGGAAAACGGGCAAGGCAGCCGGCTGATTTTGTTGCGTTGGGGTAAATTTAGACCGTTGTAAGTATAGGGGCATTTGGGGATGTTGTAAATACACTTGTTGTTGTTGGGACTACAAGTAATGAGGCACGGGGGGCGCCTAATTCCTAGGTTGTCTCGGATGGGGAACTAGGGGCAACTGCGACACCTGGTTCATAATCAAGTGTGATGTTGGAGTGCTTGATTGAGCCCTTGAATCTGCATGGGATGGGTAACTGCCCCAAGGAAGGCAGTGGACCAAAAATATTTTTCCCCAAATCTGTGTTGGCTTTGACTACTTTGACATAAGCATCCACCAACCTAGCGGGTGGTGGGTTCATTCTCTTCACAAATGATGCAGTGAGATTGTCCAGGACAACATAGTAGACTAGCAAAACAATAGCATCATTGAGTGTGTATGGGGTTTGCAACCTTGAGTAGGCCCGATGGAACCGATCATTGAAGGAGCCTATCAGCTCATTAATCTCTCTGTGAATAGATATAAACTGCCGATATAATTCTGAAGGATTAACTAGAACCTTATATTTCCTTAAGGAAGCCTTCAAAAGGTCCCAAGTAGTGATGGTCCTTATTGGTATATTTATGTACCAATAGAAGGATTCTTCTCCCAGAGAATAAGGGAAGAGTCTACATGCCACGTCCTCATGATTGATCTGCATATTCTTCAATGCTGTTTGGAAGATCTTGATATGTTCTTCAGCTATCCTTTGCAGATCCCAAGGATTGAACTTCATGTAGAATCCTTCTGGATTCTTAGGCATGGCATGGTAGGCATTAAAGTGCAATGGAGAGGTGTTATTCCCTAGCCAAGCCATGAGGGGAGGTGGTGGTGGTAATTGATGTTGAACAGTAATATGGGGCTACACAGGGACAGTGGCGGTTGGGACTGCACCTTGGACTTGGAGGGTAGGGGATGAGGAAGCACCCTGGATGTGGGACAGATGAGGCCTAAAGGCAGCTTGGAATGGCTGAGTGGAGGATGGATGAAAGGTAAAGGGAGGTGGAGGTGGAAGAGAGGTGTAGGTGATGGAGGTAGAGGAAGAGGTTGTGTCTCCTCCCTTAGTTTTCTTAGCCCTTACCGGGGGCTGCAACTCTTGAAATTCCCCTTTGTTCAGTGTTGACCTTAAAACTCTTTAAAGTCTTTTAGGGGAGAACAATCCAATTTGATCCAGCTTAACTCGGCCCTCCTTCTAGCACCAGTTTTGTTGATGGGTATTTTAGCACTTTCTCAACACAGGGAATGCATAGGTGCATCACCTCTCTTGAAAGGTAGAAATTTGCAAGTTACCAATTACTACCCCAAGGTCTCTCAGGTGTCAAGTCATGACGTGCATGGAATTCTTCAATTGATGCTTGATGTGATTTTGCTGGTAATCACAGGGTAGACTTACGTATTTGGCTGGATACGAGATGAATCATGAAATGGAGTTTCTATAATGGAAGTTAGAGCACAATTTGTTGCAGGTTTGAACAACAACCATAAACTCATGTTTATCTTAAGATTTGGCTTTACAATGTGCAATGAATCTTAGTATAAGTTACTTATTAAAAAAAAGAAAAAGGCAGGGAAGAGAAAAGGTTCCTCGATCTGAAACTAACTATGAACAGTGATCATGGAGGGTTCTAATGTGGACAACTTCCTTCAAAAAAAAAAATCACTTAACCTGAAAACTCACAGTATCATGAAACTTGTGCTAGCTTCTAAGGCCTACAAATGTTCTACCATTAATTCACAATAGACATGCATGAACAGAACATAAAAGTTTGGAGAAACTTTCAATTTAAGTCTAGACTAACTTTACACAACTATCTACCATTAGTAAACAAAAAAAAGTATGGACAAGAAAGACATCAACATAGCAAAAATATTCATAACCATTGAACAACATTGCTAAATCTATCTAAATCAGCTAACTATGAGAGATGAATCATGAAACATGCAAAGAAACTCAAGAATCCACCAAAGTCAATGAATTTCTATTAAAAAAATTGCAACATGCCTTTACAACAACTCAACTCTCTCTTGAAAATGAGAGGAGACCCCCTATTTATAGTGTTCAAAAAGCAAAATGAATGGTCAAGATTGATTTTCATTGTGTGGCCAAGATTCACTACAAATTAGGGTTTCACCAACCCTAAAATATATTACAATTTAAAATACATTCTCTATCTTTTTCCCTATTTTGTCCTTTAGTGACAACACTGTAGCATTTTTCCTTCTAGCTGATTTCCTTTGTTGCAGCTATTCTGTGAGGAACTTGTCATCATTTATTGGGTTCCCTTCTTGCTTCTTCAAAGCATCATATTCTATAAACTTTCTAATTAGCGCCCAAAGTTTCTCATCTCCATTATGATGGATTGGAGCACCTGGTAGTTCCATTGTTTAGATCGGCCCATAAGTGTATCCCGATCTTCATCACACTTGGCTATATTATCTTTGACTTTCTTAGATTGGGAGAAGGCCTGAGCAGAAAAATTCATAAAATCTGTGGTGAGCTCTCCTGACATTCCATCTTCCATCTTTTGAAGGAAATAACGCTTCACCTTTTCTAGATCGATCTCAAAAGCAGGCAAATTGTAGCCTATCATTAGTTTCAAATACTCAATATAATTGACCCTAATGTCCTTGGCCCAATCAATGTCTGGCTCCACCTTGCAGAGGACTTGCTCCAGCACCTTCTTCCTCTGGTCAAAGTTCATCTTCCATGTTTCAACCAACCAATGATTGTCTTCTACAAATGCAAGGTCTTTTTTCCATATTTTGTGAGGTAGCTAGAGGATGGCCTCAATTTTAGGGTAGGTGGATTCATATATCCGTGGGAAGTCAACGCAAAAATTCCTCGTGCCCTCAAGGGTTTTCTAGACCTCTAAGAATTTATTTGTTGTCTTGATAGTGCGACTGATGCCCATATTCCCAGCATACAAGACTTGCTGGAACCAATATTTTGTGGTCTTAGTCCAGTTCTTCCTCCTCTTGAGCTTTTCGATTTTCTCTTTGGATAACAACTGTGGTGGAGCTGAGGATGTCATGGGAAGCTCTTCCATTGATAACTGTTGTTGAATATAGGCTATCAAATCAACTAGTTGCGCCTTAAGTTCTTCCTTGGAGATCTTATCCTATTGTATCAAATGCACCACCGTGCCAATGAACTCCTGAAGGTTATCTAGTTTCTGCTCTCTGGTGGTTGTCCCCAGGTTGATGGTGGAGACATTGTAACTTATTCATTCTTCTCCTACCATCGGAATGGCTACCTATACAGTCCTAGATCTAGAAGGATCCATTGTCACCTTGGATCTAACTTTGGGCTTCTTCTCTTTCTTGGCGCTAATTTGAGCTAAGGATAAGATGACCTATAACCTTGCTCTCGGATCTCTTGGAGCAGGAGCTTTCTTCTCTAGTTGCTTTTCTAGCCACTCGGGCATTTGAGATTTTTCTTTGGGCGATTCATGATCACCTTCTTCTTTGTCCCCTCTGACTTCAATTTCTTTATCATCAAGAGCTTCATCCTCCATCCTTGTGTCTCTTCCCTCTTCTTCATCAAAGTCTTCGGTGAACACCATGCATTTGATAGGGGATTTAGTGGGCATGCATTCTTGGTGGGCATGCATTCTTTGGGGCTGCTCTCCCCTTCAACATCCTTTTCTTCTTTCTCTTCTTCATGCCCATGTTCTTCGGGCTACTCCGTTTCAGGACTCTTGTCAGCTTGAGACTCTTCCTGGGGTTTGTCTTCTTCTTTATTTTCCTCTTCCTCATGTTGAGGTGGCACATCTTCATGTTCTCTCTTTTCTTATTCTTCCTACCCTTCTGAAAGAGGTACCTCTTCACCATTTTTGGGGCTTTCTCCTCATTCCCTAGTAGGAAGTTCAGTGTCTTCTTCCATTTTATGACTAGATTCTTTTTCTTCTTTAGGAGGTGGTCTTTCCATTTCCTCTCTGTCATCCTTTAATTTCCAAGTTAACTCTTCTTCTAAGTCTGCATCAAAGGTTTCTATAATATATTTGGTCCCAACATCTTCTTCTTCATCGCCCTTAGAGGTCTCAGTTTCTTCTCCCTCACAAACTACCTTATCATTTTGTAAGTGTTGGTGTTTTGGATGTTTGTGGTAGTCGTCTGCCTCTTCCTCTAATGGTATTCGACCAACTCCTCTAAATTGTGAGCACATTGTGAGGTATGGAGTTTGTACATCCCTTGGCTGAAGGAGAGGGGATAACAAATCCTTGCCATATGTTTGCTACTCAAGAGGTTGTGCAAATGTCGTAGCTACCGAGAGAGCTCCAATAGTATTATCCGGTCATTAGGGTAGCGGGGCAACTTGTTTGCTCTTTCTAAGAAGCCTTCTGCACAAATGTAAACTTCAAATATTGGATGAATAGGAAGGCATACTATTTTAGGAAAGTGTTGGCGTTGTGGGAGACTCACCTCTCGTAGTCAGCCCCGAGCAATCTAGTAATATGACCTATGAAAGCGTCATTGATCCTGCAGTAATCCTTCTTGAAGTTCTTGTATTGTAGCTGGGGGTATTTGTTGTAAACCTTTAGCTCCCTACGAGGTTCCTCATCTGGATCTCTGAACAAGCCTCTGTATTGCCTCTATTCGTCCAATGAGTAGACCAAATAGGATGTCATGTAAAATTTAGAGGTCTTTTTAACAGCCATAAACTACTCATGGAAACAATCACTGATTATTCTGCCCTAGTAAAACTTGGTTTTTCCACGAAGAATCTCCTCGAAAAAGTACAACATTCATTCCTGGAAGTAGGTGGTAGTCAGGAGGCCCATGACTCTAATTAGTAATGTTACCAGATCATGGTAATCTTCATAAAAATCACTTCAAAATAGTTCTTGAGGAACCTTGGCAACACTTCCCCTCTTCTCCTTTAGCCAATATTGATTAATGATCCTTTTACATTTAAGGGGATCTTCGTCCCACGTAGCCTTGCCATCATCTATAGTTGGCATCTTCATCTCCCCAAAGGTAGGGATATGGAAAGTCTTTGTTATTTCCCTATCAGACATGTCAGTTAGAATATTTCCATCCCTATCCACTATGGTTCAAGTCTCTAGCTGGTATGCCTCCTTGCAGGCCATTACTAGTTCAGGGGCAACAAGAGTGGGAGGGAAGCCCGCAGCGTTGGCTATTCCACTACCTCTGATTAGTCTTGAATTCTCTGTTGTTGGGTTGATCCTGACTCTTTGTTTGAATTCATTAATGTCAATGTTCTCGATGTTTGTGTCAAAGATCTCCTTCCAATCTGTGGTGATTTTGGATCTTAGGGGTTTTCCTTGGAATTGGTACTTCATTTGGTGTTTGTCTTCTTTTCCACAAGGTGCCTTGCCTTTGTCCTTCTCCGTGGTTGCTCCTGAGGGTCCTGCACCTAATTCCATATATTTTGTAGACCAAGGAGAGGTGAGTAAAATCAAGCACGAAACCATGAAATGTTAGCCAAATCCTTGCAAACAGAGTTAGATTGGATAATTCAGCATTCAAGAAATCTAACATATAACCCAGATTGTCGTTAGCAGTTCATGGGAAGGAGTTTGGATGGTTCAGACCCTAGGGGTCGGACCTCCCTGGCCGGATGACTATTTTAGAAGGGAAAATAGGGCAGGTTGGCCCACAAGGTTCTACTCGCCCTAGGACTTGTTCAAATCATGGGGTCCACTAAGGAGAATAGGGCCACATGGGTCAAAGTTCATTTTCAGATTAGGAGCCATTTGGATCATCTTTGAGGTAGTCGGAGTTAGGGAGGAGCTTAACCATCTAGAGTTTTTCGCTTGAAAAGGATTTAGTGAGACAATATCCCAGGGGTAGAGTTGCGCCAGCCGGGACCCACGAGTTAAAAGGGCGGTCAACATTATACCTTAGTGTTTAGGTCGTTCAGGTCAAATGGGATGGAAAGTTGTTAGAGGATCGTCGTTTGAAATGACGAACAAGAAGTGGAAGTCCACTAGAGGAAACCTAAGGGAACAGGTCCGATAGAAGGCCTAGATTTTGTGTCTTTCACTTAAAGTTCACCGACCTATGGGAGGTTGGGCTTCAGAGACTGGGAGGACAAAGGTAATTCTCCCTTTTCAATGGCTGGGATGGGACAAAATCCTTTCAACGGAGGTCCATAGGGAATGACCCACCGATGGTTGGGGCACTTGTTTTATCATTTCATTCATGTAGCTTTGGGATGATTGGGGCTAGGAGGGTTGAAGGAAGCCACTAGAAAGTTGTAAGGAATGGCGAGGTTGCCACGGCAGTCCACAGACGGAGGTCTGCGAACCGGGACCTGGAGGGAATTTAAGGTGTGTTCATTTCAATCTTAATGGTAACATGACAAAAAAATGAGTGGGGTCCAAAGGCTGGATGGATGGGGCCAGAATGTCATCACAGAGTGGCGAAATACCAATGGAATTCTTGCTACGGGAGTCTGCGAGGCAAAGTCCAAATCATACATTGACTTGAGATTTTGCTAATTTCAACACAGGGCAACCAAAGGGCCAAGGTTCAGCCACCGAAAGGTTGAGGCTAGAAAGCCATGTGGAAAGGCGAATCATGGGTGGCGTCCCTGGGAGGGAATCCTACAGGGATGGACCCACATTTCTTTAAGTCCTTCAGTGGTAAGGAGATAGGAGCATCCCGCTGTGGCGGGCCTGAATGAGAATTTTGTCGTGTGTTTGAAAGTTTTCTTTGTTTTTGCATGTAGGCACCGGCGCTATGAGTCATCAGGTCTGAAGGTTACGAATTCCCTGGCCAAAGAACGACGTCAAGGGATCAGGGCTCCGCAGGTGTTATAAGGGTGATTTATGAGGGTTTTTTAGAATTTTGACACATGGGTTTTAAGCGCCTCAATTTTCTCTATTTGATGCATGTGTTTTTCATCCTTTTTATCCATTTCTTTTGCTCAAAATCAAAGAAAAACACAACATGAGGGTGGATGACCAACTTACCTCTAGAACCTGATGAAGGAAGTAGTTGGATTAGCTGATAGTCGCAAGGGATTTGTGATGGGAGGCTTTAGGATTGGAGGCAGCGTGTGGAGATAGCTCTCTGATCATTTTGCTACGCTTTGGTCAATTGACAAGGTGATAATGATAGGTCAAATTTGATTATTTATAGAATTTAAGACATTAAATGTCGACAATTAATGCACGTACGATGGACAAAAGGTTGGTGCATTGGAATTTAAAAAATGGCTAAAAGGACTTCAGAGTTCGACAACCAGAAAACTGTCGGTGGATAGTCGTTTGAAAGTTCAGAGGGAAATCAATGACGAGAGAATCTTCGGGACCTGACAGGCGAAAGGCCACTAGTGAACGACCATTAGAAATGGAAAACAAGCAATGGAAACTCGGAAGGAGCGATCTGGCAAGCCGGGCCTGATGATTCCCACTGACGACAACTTTGAGACATTTAAGGCAAATAGAAGCTAGGGACCTGCCAAGGCTAAAGACCTTGGAATTTGAAGGGGGAAAATAACATGGCCAATTTTAGATGACTCTTTTGAGGTTTTTTGACCATTTCGAACACCAAAACGGGGGCATGCAAAATGAGACAGTGACAAAATGACCTGGCAAGGCAAAGAAAAGAGAGGGTCCCCGTTCTGAATGGGGCATGTGTGTTGAGGGCACAATAGTTTCTTTCCCACCAAACAAGTTAAAATATTGTTAAGATTTTGATTCACTCCCTTAGTTTGAATATTATTTTATGGATGATATGTAGAGATATGATTAAATTTTATACGCAATTTATTCCATAATGTATGCTAAAAGGAACTAAGAAACTTAGTATACTTATGAAAAGTGATACTTTGAGGCAACCCATGTAATTAACTACCTAAACTAATTAGCTATCATAGATGGATCATTTAGTATTTTATGAGAAATTAAATTTTTATTTTTGAAAAAATATCTAATAACTACAAAGGTATAATCATTAAAAAATTTAGTGTCTAGTAGTCTAAGGCCAAAATCCATGAATAGTTCCCCCATAGTTTATTAGGTGTGAATAATGGCTTATACAAACTAATATTTTGGGACACTCCCTTCACTATTGGATGTGTTGTACATCTCTAAATAAATGTTTTCACATCTTTGTGCAAAACCATTTGATAATATATTTCCTCCAACATGGTTTGTGTCTTATATGTGCCAAAATACAATAGGAATCCACCACTTTGTAACTATTCAATAAGATTCTTATTGAACAATATGGAATGTATTATTATTGTCTCTTGAATAAGTATCCCTCTTGTGCAAATAAATATTCATATGGGCCCATGTCAACAACCAATGACTCCATGTATGTGCACAATACATCTATAAAATTTGAATTTTCAAAATACAAATCCTTCATTCCCTCCATGACCAATTATTTGATAGTATTCATAGATAATTATTCACCCCTCATGCTCAAGTTGTAAGTGAATTTATTATCTTTGTTAGCATTATATGTTTCATAATAAAAGACTAATCTTGTAGATATTTTTCCCATCTCATAAGTCTCTAGTTTAGTTTTTCTTGACCATTAATAAACTTTAGTGTGTAGAGGTTGGTGCATTACATGAATATTTTAGAAGAAAGCAACATCTCCACTTCCATAAAGCCTGAATGATGGCATATAATTATTTGTCTTAAACAAAATATTTTTTCCTTGTTTCATTCATTTTTATTCTAAATACATAATTGGTCTACCCTCTTGGATCATGATTGTGCCAAAAAAAATTTATCCACATGTCACAAAACTTAAAAATACTTTAAAAATTTAGGAATGCAAACACTATGTAATGCCCCACCACGAAACCCTAGAGGACAACACACTAATCAACTAAAATGAAATAATTTTTTTTTAAAAGTGCAATATTCACAAGGTTACAAATGAAACAAAAACTTGAATTCTTACCTAAGTCCTCTAAGGTCCATGACTATGCTACTTGATTCCCAATAACTAAACTAACAAGAACTATAAATCATTACATTAACAAATCTCATCTAACAATAAGGATTTCATTTAATCATCACATTTAAATTAAACAGTCAATATGAAATAACCATTACATGCGATCAATAGATATCATTTAGAATCAATCCATTTAACTAACATATACAATAACATCTTTTACATTGTCCATTACATAAGAGAGTTCAACATTTATTTATATCATTACTTCGTTACATTTGAAAAACAATGTCTCCTCATACATATGTGAGGAGGGTACATCAAAATTATAGTACATGATACAATAGATTTAAGGTACAATACAAGTAAATAAAATATAAGCCACATGAATTGGAACAAGTGCAAAAGTCTTCAAATCTAGGAGTAATCTCATGAACACAAACAAAATGAAGGAACCTAATGGAGTACAAGGCACATTCCACCCAATCATATGGAAACCTAACGTCCACCTCTCGTGCTAGGAGATGGCATTAAGGTCCCACCAAAAAATAGTCAAGAGAAAAAAGACAACACAAAGGCCAACATGACTCCAATCCACAAGTACAGTACAACATCACACAACAATAACACCATTTTTAGAGGCAAACAAATATCAAAGGGAGATAAGAGGCAAGAGAATAATAGGTTTTTGTAGGAGGAGTGTCATCATGTATATTTTGTTATGGGTTACCCTGGCAAATCTTCCTAGGCCCCAACCCCCATCCTAAGTTACCCTGGTAGCCTCTACCGATCTTCGGCCCCCATACAAACCTATGTGGAATCAACATACCTCTCATGAGGATGAGGTAGTTGATATTTCCATTCTAGGCCTTCTCAACTCATCTCAAGCCTAAACAAGCACTTGAGCCATGAGTGAGGCATTCACTTATCTTGATTAGTATGATTACTACCCAACCGCCTAGTTCATTTTAGGTTATCACCTAATTACGAAACTCCCACATGGATTACCCTAGCGCCACTTTGTGTGTTAGCCCCCATTAAGAGACACTCCCCTACTAGCAACTAGGAGACCCAATGAAATCAATAGGGAAAAGCCAACTTGCACAATCATGAAATCCTCATTAACATACCCAACAAGGCGAGGCATAACTCTTCCCGCACATAAGTTCCAACCACATTGGTGAATATATTGTGCAAGGCTAATGACCATCATGTACTCATTTAATACAAAATAATCATCTCAAAGGATTATCAAAGAATTCCATCAAGAAGACAATTTCCCCTAGCCTCTGGAAGAGTCCTAATAATCACTTCCCAAAATGACTTAAACATTGGTACAAAACCCACAATTCAATTCCAAATCAACAATCATTCGCTTTGCTTCACATAAACAATTCAAACAAACAATAGAATATGGAATCTAGAGTGGGTATTCAAAGCATCCATTTAATATTACAAAATATTTATATTAATCCAATTAATAATATTTTATTCCAATTAAACTAATCTTCCATTTACACAATGCACTAATCCATTCATATCCAAATTTCATTCTATTTATTTTACTTCTCTAACATGATTGTCTAATAACTAAGGCATCCATATTCACTTACTGATCTCATCAAATATATACACACATGCACATATACGAGATAAAAAATAAAAGTAAACATATATAAGTATATATATACTCATGTTTTAGCATGTATATATATATACATACATACCTACATATTTATATATCCATTCACACATGTCTTATAATACCAAGTGAGATTATGTTTTCAAATGCAAAAAGTAATTTATACCCATATAAAAGTCTATGTATAAACATAGATATATACACACACACAAATATATATATATATATAGTTGTTGTTCAACCATTTAGAATATAGTATGGTAGCTACATACAAAAGTATTAATTCACATTACAGAGATATCTATATATATGTATATAGATATATGTGTATATAGATATATGTATATATATATATATATATTTACATATATATAGATATATTTATATTTATGTCTATCAACTATCTATATATGAATTTATTTCCAATCGAAATTACCATAATACACTTATAAACACCATGTGTAGTAAGGCTTTAAATTGACAACTATTGATACCATTCATCGATTACCTATAATCGAACTTGATGCATTCGACTTGATGCATGCTAATGACAAATTATAATATGTATTAATCGATTAGAGGTTTATTGTATAAACTCAACTTAACAAGAAGATGTTATCAGAGCGGTAGTGCACGCTAGAAGATCCAACAAATTAAAATAAAATAAAACAATAGTGTTTTCCATACAGCTGATGCTATACTAAATTTGCATGGTGCTAATTGAGAATAATAGAGTATTGATAAGAATAAAGTCCAGAACCCAACAAATTTGAGAGATACATATATGAATCATGCAACCCCAAAGAGGTCTGCGGCTAAGTGGAAAGAAAATTATGGAGTGAAAGTAGGATACACACGCTATGGATAGATGAGGGAGACTTAAGAAATTATTAGGCAAGGAAATTGGTAGATGTTTAGCCAGCATACGCCCTACAAACCAGTCTTTAAGGAAGAACACCGCACCATATGCACTCATAGGATGGGTGAGATAAAGAATAAAGTTTATTCCAACTATGACACTTGACATTTTTAACAAATATGGAGGGGTATTATGCCCCTGAAGAAAATATTTTAAAGCTAAATGCAGAACAATGGTAGAGGAAAATTTAGTAGCAAGAAACGAATCAGGAATCATGACAAATAAAGAAAAGAGGGTATAAGTATTAATACAGATGAAATACTTTATTTATTTGCAGATGATTTGGGGAAAGTGTTAAACAAGCACAAGATAAACAAGATTCCCAAAAGAATTGAGATTTCAAAATTTGTATGGCATTTACAGAATAAGCACACTCATAAATTAAAATAAATGATTTTGTTTCCAGTGGAATAATGATTTCACTTCTATTATTTTTCCAAGTTTAGAATTTAGTTTAGCAAGAACCTAGTTTCTCCTATTGCCAAAGTGATAATTTGATGTAGAGCTCACAATCCCAACCTGCTACTACAACCCCAACTTCAACACCTTCTGAATTTCCACAATGCTGCAAAATCCCCAATTCCAAAGCTTCCAAAACCCCCAAGAAAATATTTCAAGAACTAGGAAAATGTTCATGACATGAACCAAAATTAGTTTTCAAAAGAATCATCAAAATCCCCTTAACTAATTTATTTATTACTTCCCCCATCCGTAACTGCATGCACTTCTTAATTCAATTAATTAATTTTTTATTTTTCCCCACTACTGTCAACTTCTTCAATTTATTATTATTTTATAATTTTTTAGCCATATCTTGCAATTTTCACACAATTAAATTAACTATTAATATATTTGGTTTATTAACTTAATCTTTCATATAATTTTGTTTGCACAATGTCATAGTTTAATATATTTGTTCTTTACATTCCCTTATCAAATTATAATTTTAAATTTATTTAAATTAAATAAAGACATTATTAATATTTATTTAATCAATACCTCAATTTTATAAAAGCTTTTATTTTAATTATTCCAAAATCTTTTAATTTTGATAATCTTTATTTTAATATAATGATCAAACAAAATCACTAATCAAGCACATTACTCAAATGAACAAAAAATCAAGTAGTACCTAACCTCAGAGCAAAACAGGCGACAAAACACAATGACAAAGACAAGCTAACACGAACTAACCACACAGACAGGGAACGACAAATGGATACCCATCCTCATCCAAGATGATGGCTCAACATAAGGGACAAGATGATATCTACAAATCAACAATCTTCATTGGGATTAAGGAATACTCAAACCTGGCAATTTAGGTGGAGTCAATGCCTGGTACTTGCAGCCTGCAACAAACCACACAGTCGAGCATGTACATAGACAAATAGTCAAACACATCGTGAAGGGAAAATCATAGCGTCGCAGGGCACTTGCAAGCGAGAGATGTGACACTATTCCCCTTCACCAAAATACATCAATGCACATTAATCAGATACCAAATCATGATAAGAACATACATCCATTAATCACATAATACTCATATCAATAATAACCCACACAGTTGATTAAACTGATCTACTAAGCATGGTATAAGCATAAATATCAGAGATAAAAGTGTCATCAAGTATCATCATAACTATGTATCAAAGTATCATAATATCTGAGTACAACCAAGTCACTGTCAAAAACAAAATCAAACTGAGGGGCACTACATCCTCCCCCCTAGAACAAGGCTTACTCCTGGAAGTCTGCAAACAGATATGCGTACAACTCTCTCATCTTGTATGCATCCTCCCATGTAGTAGAAGACTTGTCATTAAGATCCCACTTGAACCTCACCTGCTCAATGTCTCGACCCCTGAGGGTGAGTCTCCTATGTTGTATGATGCCCACGGGCTCCAAAGCTAGTTGCCCATCCTCTACCTATAATGCATTCCAATCAAGAACATGAGATATGTCTGGATAATAGGGTTTGAGAATTGAAACATGAAACACATCATGAATGTGTGATAGACTGGGTGAAAAAGAAAGATAGTATGCAATAGGACCAATCCTCTCCAAGATCTTGTAAGGCCCAAAAAAGTGTGGTGCAAGATTAGAGCCTTTTCCATAACATATCAGACTCTTTCACGAACGCACCCACAGGAATACCCGGTGTCCAACTGAGAACTGATCAACCCTATGAGCATCTACATATTTCTTTTGTCTGTCCTTGGTTGCCACCAAATGCTCCCTAATGCGAATCACCTGCTACTCCATCTCTTGCAGCATCTCTAGACCAAGAAGAACTCTGTCCTCAAGATGATCCCAACTCAACAAGGTCTGACAAGGATGACCATATAATTCCTAGAAAGGAGACATGCCAATAGAACTATGATAACTATTATTGTATGCAAACTCCACCAAATATAGGTAGTCCTCCCAACACGACTGTTGATCCATAAAGTACATCCGAAGCATATCCTTGAGGGTCTAATTAATCCTCTCAGTCTACCCAATAGTCTCTGGATGATATGTTGAACTAAAGTTCAACTGAGTCCCCAATGCATGTTGTAGGGATGTCCAAAGAGTTAAAGTAAACACTGGATCTCTATCTAAGATAATCCTATGAGGAATACAGTGCAACCTGACAATATCCTCCATGAAAATTCTAGCCATTGATGAAGCATTGTAAGAGGATTGAATGGGAGAAAAGTGTGCCACCTTAGTCAACCTGTCGATGGTGACCATGATCATGTCATTTCGATGGGAAGAAACAGGAAAACCAATAATAAAATCCAATGA
This sequence comes from Sequoia sempervirens, assembly GCA_007258455.2. Lineage (NCBI taxonomy): Eukaryota > Viridiplantae > Streptophyta > Pinopsida > Cupressales > Cupressaceae > Sequoia > Sequoia sempervirens. The sequence continues at coordinate 658,331,338 of VDFB02270651.1, forward strand.
GTTAATATCCCATTTCCACTTGGAGACTCGATGGGGTTAAAAAAGACCTACAGGATGTTGATGTTCTACCTTTACTCTTTGACACTCCAAACATCTTGACACAAAATTAGCAATATCCCTCCTCATTCTGGCCCAAAAGTACAACTAACAAAGATTTGTGTGCATTTTCTTAACATCTGGATGAGTTTAACAGGGTGCTCGATGTGCCTCTAACATGATCAAAGTACGTAGATCTCGATCTCCTAAGGAAGGAACATAAATGTGACCCAAGTGCCACAAAAGTCGATCTAACTCAAGGGAGTATCTGCAAATATGCCCTCTAGAACTCTATCTAACTCCATCTCAAACCTCACCTCCTGATACCAACTATCTGAAGGAAGTGCTGAAAGGATCTGACTCCTCAAGTCCACTCCAAGAGTCACTGCCAAAAGCTTGTGTCTCCATTGACTAAGTGCATCTGCCACCACATTCTCCTTTCCTTGAATGAATTTCACCTCAAAATCATACTCACATAGGAACTCCATCCATTCTCTCTACCTCGCATTTAGATTAGGTTGCGTGAAAATATACTACAAACTATGGTGATCACTATGCAACTCAAACCGATGCCCCAATAGAAAGTGCCTCCATCTTGTCAAAGTATGAACCACAGTGGCTAACTCTAGATCATGTGTGGGATAATTCAACTCGTGATCCTTGAGTTTGTGAGACTCATAGGAAATCACACGACCATCCTACATCAACATTGCTCCTAAACCCTCCAAGGGAGCATCTGTATAGACCAAAAAATCCCTAGTAGGATCAGGAATGAACAAGATAGGTGCACTGGTCAACCTCTCCTTAAGAGTCTGAAAAGTTGCCTGGCACTGCTCTGACCAAATAAACTTCTTCCCTTTCCTCTGAAGAGAAGTAATGGGGTGGGCTATCCTCGAAAAACCCTGAACAAACCATCGGTAGTAACCTACCAAACCCATGAAACTGTGAACCTCTGCAACATTAGTGGGTACAAGCCAATCAATGATAGCTTGGATCTTTGAAGGATCCATGACAATGCCCTCACCAGAGATAACATGACCCAAATATTTCACCTCTGTATGGAAGAACTCACATTTCGACAAATTTGCATATAATTGGTTCTCCCTCAAACACTGAAGCACCTACCTCAAATGCTCCTCATGCTCCTCCATGGTCCTTGAATAGACCAAAATGTCATCTAAAAAAACTAGGACAAACCTGTCGAGATAGGTGTGAAACACATGATTCATCAAACTCATGAACACAAACGGCGCATTCGTCAACCCGAACGACACAACTGTGAACTCATAGTGTCTGTAACAAATATGAAATGCGGTCTTATGGATGTTTGTCTTGAAGATGCACAATTGATGATATCCTGACTTAGGATCAATCTTCAAAAATAGCCTAGCAAACTTGATTTGATCAAATAGAACATTGATCCTCGATAATGGATACTTGTTCCTTACTATCACCTTATTTAATTATCGGTAATCAATGCATAATCAAAGGGACATGTCCTTCTTCTTCACAAAGATCACTGGTGCTCCCCAACGAGAGACACTAGGATGAATAAATCCCTTCAACAACAACTCCTCAAGTTGCAATTGAAGCTCCTTAAGCTCCTAGGTGGTCATCTAATATGGAGCTCAAGAAATGGGCTTTTCTCTAGGAACCAGGTCTATCTTAAAACCAATGTCATGCTTAGGTGGAATCCCTGGAATCTCGCTAGAAAATACATCTGCATACTGTCTAAGGATAAGATAACTATCAAGAGACACCTCTCAACTCTCCCCTAACTCTAGATCATTAACTGTCACTGCAAAAAATTGACAACCTTCATGCATACACCTCTTCAACTGCATAACAAAGATCATCCGCAAGGAAATAGGCCTCTGCACACCAACTACCTCAACCTCACTACTAGAATCATCTATGCACTCCATTGACTTACATCAGTGATCTATCACTACTCGGTGAGCATCTAACCAATCCATGCCCAATGCAATATCATATGACCCAAGGGGAATAATATGAATGTTTACTATGGTGCAAAGAGACCCAATCCTCAAACCACAACCATGCACAAAAGAATCAACTACGACCTTAGCACCGGAGGCCAATTCAACCTACCACCTATCATCCTGCTTTGCTGCCACCAGTCCACATTGTGCTACTATGAAAGGAGAAATAAAGGAATATAAAGCACCTAAATCAAAGAGAATAGAAACTCTACTCCCCTGTAACACACCTGTAGTCTCAACCACTGTACCTTGATGATCGGCCTAACTATTTTTAACCACAACAAAAACTTTGTGTGATCTTCCTGCATCTCCTACTGTCAGATTTGAAGTCACTAGTCTCTGACTAAATCTGGATGTGCCATTCTAAGGACACTGTCTAGCAATGTGACCCTATTGACCGCAAGAGAAGCACCTTGTACCTCTACCGTAACCTCTACCACGTGGAGGTGCACTAGACTATTGCACACTACCCCTACTAACTATAGATTGTGAACCTTGGGCTGGCTGATTAGAGAGATAATGCTTGTTTCACCTCCAATTCGGTCTCTCCCAGACTGAAACTTATCACCCTCCCTAGACTAAGAGTTCTTATGTTTTGACTGGGAGTGTTGCTGTTGCTGCTAACCACCCTTAGCGGGTGGATGGTGGCTCCTAGAGGGTCCTGCTGATTGAGTCTAGCCACCTCGAGAACTGAAACCTGCTAGAGGTGCACTACCAAATCTATACACCTGTCTGACCACCTAGTGCCATAGCCAAATTCTCCTCAACTATTTGTGCCTTCTTTATAGATACCTCCATGGTTTTTGGCTAAAAACACATGAACACCCCCACTAATATGAGCATTCAAGCCCTTGATAAAGTGTTGTACTTGATAAGCCCAAAATGTGCTCATAGTTTGGATATTATGATGAACTTTTAATACCTTTACTTTTGTTATTCATGGTTGTTTAAACTCTTTTGAAACCTTTTATGGGGGTATCCTGTAGCAAAACACTTTCATGTTCCTGCAGCCTATTATGTTGACTTGTCTACATTTATTACCCCGTTGACTTCCTAAATGACTGGTATATCACATGTAGTTTTTGAATGATGAAATAGATTTAAATATGTGATTAATGAATGAATATTGTGTATGTGCCATGTGCCTTTTCTTTCGCATCTGTTACCTTGTGTTTCGCAGGTTGTTGAAGAAAGTATGATCGAGTCAAGCACAACCGATCTCGGCCTTGCAGTAAAGTCTATTTCCTGCACGACTTTGAGGAAGCTCTGGCGAAGACTCTTTGACCGAAACCATTGGGAAGGATTTTTAATGACAGTAAATCTAGAAAGAGTGGAGTGCTAGATTCTCTCTGGATCGGGTTGAAAGGATAAATTCATTTATGAAGTCTGTTCCTTGATTTTGGGATACACTTTACTTCTACATCTTTCTTTGTTAGGGGTAGTTAGCTAGTTGTTCTCCTGATTTTAAATAAGTGCTCCTCCTACGCGAGTGAGCAAGAAGATGGTTAAAAGTTAGATAGAAGCATAGTGATAGGAAGATAGCAGATATCATGTAAGAGTCAGTATGGTAGTAATAAAAAGCAGAATTTGTATGACAAGAGACAAAGTTTGTTGCTAGTTTTCATATCAACAAAGTGATGTATACCATTATGAGTTTATGAATAAAGTTTGATGAAGTTCTGAGTTCAGCACTTGCATAATTAGTAGATGCTTGCTAAGGGGGCCCACTTAGTAAGTATCTGTAGCTAGTTAGTTAGTTGTTCTTTTTCTGTTGATCATCAGTTAGATTTCATCTTTAAAATTTTCGTACAAACTCAATCTTGTATTGCTCCTGCAGCATCGGGAATCCATCCCTGTGCCTGTTCCTGCAGCATAAGGCCAGTTCATAGTTTGAGTCTCAGTCGTAGCTGTTATGATTTCTGTTTTGGTTAAATCATGGTTGAGTTAAAAGAACTTTACATTGCCTTCCTGTAGTGTAGATATAATTCTTTCCAAGTATTTATTTATGTTAAGTTGTGACCGAAACTAGTTCTTAGTGCACATATTGTGCTGCGCCATTCAAAGTATACATTCCCTGGTTTGACAAGTAAATGAACGTCCATAAAGAGATATTGGTCACCTACTAGAATGTCCAATTCCCAGGATTGGTTTGACTGTGATTTTCATATCCTTTTGTGGGCACGACCATTTTTGGCGCCGTTGTCGGGGATGGTGTCAAGCTAAGAATTTGTTAGAAGTCATTTTTAGCATTAGTTTAGTTTGTTAATCAAAAATTTTCAAAATCCTTCAAATCACCATTCATTCTATTGCATGCATAGAAGAAGAGACGCGTTGGGAAGGTTTCTCCTTGAAAACTTGTTTGTTGAACTGCCATTTGACCCAGCCGACGAAGAACCTGAGGAAAATCCATTCGCTCTGATATTCCAGCAAGTCAATATGGAAAATAATCCACCTAATCCACCTTCTTCTTTTTAGTTTCTCATTGTTCCCTAGCGAGATACTGACAATCTTAAGAATATTCCTTCTTCACTACTTCCCAAGTTCTATGGCCTAGTTACAGAGGACCCTAAAACTTTTCTGTTTGAGTTTGATATCCTCTATCATAGTTATGACTATACTTTAGATGCTCACAAGCTGAAGTTGTTTCCTTCCATCTTGAAGGAAGGAGCTCTCAGATGGTTCATAAGTTTGGGAAGATGTGTTGTTGATAGTTGGGCAGCCATGCAAACAAAATTCCTTGAGAAATATAAGGAATATTGTAAAAGTGACAGTAAGGGAGACGATATATTCAGGATTCAACAAAAGGAGGATGAAAGTTTGGAAGATTATATTTCAAGATTCTTGTTTTCTCTGAAAAAGAACTCAAACCATACTCTTAATGAAGACTCTCAGAAACTACTTTTTCTAAGAGGGATCAGTGATGCCTGTATAGACGCTCTGGACCTGATGGGAGGAGGTAATATAACCCAACTGCCTTGGGATGATATTAAGAAAATATGTCTTAATTACTCTTGAGCAAATGTGAAGAAGGGTAGAGGTCATCAAGCTACAGTGGGTAAATCTTCTTCCAGTGGAGTTTCCCAGATGGAGATCACAAATTTGTTGTCTGATTTCAAGCAGGAAATCATTAACAACATGGCTACACAGTTGGACACTATGCAAGCTTGGAAGAAATATGATGAAGCTGAAGCAATCTTGGCCGAGTTTTGTCCACATTGTAGACAGAAGAAGCGTGACTGCAGATGCAAGATGGTGGCCAACATGGAGGCTAAACAGTTGTCTACTGATTTTAAGATGATAGAAGGTGATAATGATCAAGTCTTCTTTGTTGCACAAAGGAGGCCATAGGCCCCAAGACAAGGTATGCCTCAGGACCCTTTGCAAAATTTTGGTTCATATAATAGTCAATGGAAAAATCAGTACCCTCTAAACTATGGGCCATACTCCCAACCTCAATGGCATAACCCTTGGCCAAATACCTAGCAAAACCGTTGGTAATCCTCACAAGGGAACTGACAACCACCTCAGCAAAATCAGTGGCAGCCTCCATAAGGGAATTGGCAGCAGCCTAACCAATGGAGAGGAGGCTAGCAATGGTCAAATCCAACTGTAGGTTTCCTACAGCAACCCTAGCAGCAATCCATTATGCCACCTCCTGCACCTAATCAAGGTCAGAATCCAAAATCAACCCAACTACCAGCTCAGGCAGCACCTAATCCAAATAACCAGCAACTGCAGCATCAGCAAGTTTATTTTGCTGATCCTAATCATCAGCCTGCCTATGCTCTTAACCTAAATAATATTAATTTACATTCAGGAACCGTGCTGCCCACACCATCTCCTCCCATAATCTTAGAATTACCACCTGAGGAGACTAACTAAGAAGAAGATATCCATGACTAAGCCCAACCAAATCAGCCAGTTCAGATTCCAGCATTACCTAAGTCATCTGATAAGGTGCCCCCTCCTTTCCCACAAAGATTGGAAGGTGAAAATGTGAAGAAACAAGAGGAACCCACCGTTGATATTCTTGACTAGCTAAAGCATATATGTGTGAAAATTCCCTTGTTCCAAGCAATCAAAGAAGTACCTATTTATGGCAAGGCCATCAAGGAGGCATGTTTGAAGAAACCAGGGAGGAAAAAGAAATACCCTCAAACTGTCCATGTAATAGGCCAACTCTCTGACTTAATGCTAGGGAAGCCTAGCATCCCAAAATATTTAGATCCAGGAAGTCCTGTTGTGGAGATAAATGTTAATGGGTTGCAAATTAAGAATGCCTTAGTAGATCTTGGTGCAGCTATCAATGTCATGACAAAGGACCTGGTTGTAAAACTTAATATTTTATAAATAAGGACTACACCTACAATATTACAGCTTGTTGATAGCTTAACTGTCAAACCTGATGGGGTAGTCAAAGACCTGGTAGTCACTTTGGATTCCTGGGAATACCCCACTGATTTCATGGTCTTATCTCCAAAAGCATCATTGGGGGGATACCCTGTCATACTAGGGAGGCCTTGGTTGGCTACTGCTAATGCTTGCATTGGTTGTAGGTTAGGTGACATGACAATATCTGATGGATATAGCACAAAGAAACTTACCCTCTATTCTCCAGCACTGCCCCAACTTGAGTTTGGAGATGTTGCTTGGCTAGATTTGGGAGAAGAGGAAGAAGTGAACTCTGTGGCCAATTTAATGATGATGACTAGAGAGTCTTTCATTGCACAGCAGGAAGAAGAAGATATACTGTCCAATATCTTGTTGAATAACTATGGTACTGAATACTTTCATTGTGAGAGAAATCCATGTTCCTTGCAGACTATTCTTTCTCTGTCCACATCAGCTCATTATCCTGCAGCAACTGATTGCTTGCACACCTTACTACCCCATGAGGTAGACATTCCATTTCTGTCTGAAGTATCTATGATAGACTTAACCTCCCAAATTGAGGTAGCTGCAGGAAAAACCTTGTGCATTAATAAAAACCTCACACGTGAGCAACAAGAATCTATGATCAAAATGCTTACCAGTCATAAGTCAGCTTTTGCATGGGACTATGGAGATATGAAGGGCCTCAACCCAAAACTCTGTACACATCGCATATATATTAACAGTGACTTCAAACCTATTAGGCAGCCTCAAAGAAGAATCAATCCAGCTTTGAGAGAGATTGTTAAAGAAGAATTGCAAAAAATGTTGACAGTTGGCTTTATCTACCTAATCTCTGATAGTCAATGGGTTTCCCCATTGGTCATTATTCCTAAGAAAGGAGGAAAATGGAGGGTATGTGTAGATTACAGAGAACTTAACTTAGCAACAAAGAAAGATTACTTTCCTCTTCCATTTATTGATCAAGTTCTGGATAATTTAGCTGGAAAGAAGTACTTCTCATTCTTGGATGGCTTCAGTGGATACAATCAGATCAAGATTTCTCCTGAGGATCAGGAAAATACTACTTTTACATGCCCTTGGGGAACGTTTTCCTATTCAGTTTTTCTTTTTGGTCTCTGTAATGCTCCTGCAACTTTCCAGAGGGCAGTCATAAGCATCTTCTCGGACATCTCATATGATTGCATGGAAATATACATGGATGACTTTACTGTTTATGGTACAACATTTGAGGAAGCTCAAGCTAACTTGGAAAAAGTACTACAGAGATGTGAAGATCACAACCTATCACTGAATAGTGAAAAATATTTCATGATGATGCAGGAGGGAATAGTGCTCGGTCACTATATTTCTGCTACAGGAATTTAGGTTGATCCTGCTAAAATTGAGATCATCTCTAAGTTACCCTCTCCTACTAAGAAGAAGGAGGTATGGAGTTTTCTAGGCTATGTAGGATACTATAGAAGATTCATCAAGGATTTCAGCCAAATAGCAGGTCCCTTATACAATCTACTGAAGAAAGATGCAGAGTTTTATTGGACATAGGAATGTGAAAAAATATTTCTTGACTTGAAAGTCGCCCTCACACAGGCACCTGTTCTGAAAGGACCTAATTGGTCACTCCCATTTCATATTCATACTGATGCCTCAGATTATGCAATTGGGGCAGTGCTAGGGTAGAAGGATGGATCAACTGAACATGCACTCTACTACATAAGCAAAAATCTGTAAGGGATTGAATTCAACTACATTGTTACAGAAAAAAAATGTTGGCAATCATCTACACCCTCAATAAATTCAGGCATTATATCACTGGTTACCAGATATTTGTCCACACTGATCATGCAGCAATCTGGTATCTCATGAACAAAAGCTCAATATCTGGGAGACTAGCAAGATGGTTATTATTGATGCAGGAATTTGACATTACAATTGTGGACAAGCCAAGTAAAGCCAACGTAGTTGCTAATTTCCTTTCTAGAATTCAAAGGCAAGATGACTCTGCACTCATTGAAGACTCCTTTCTTGATGAGCACTTGTTTGCAATCAAGGTTATTCATCCATGGTATGCTGATATAGAAAATTATCTAGCAACAGGAAGAACTTCTCCTCAATTCTCTCCTAAGAAAAAAAGATTATTGGTAGAGAAAAGTTTTAACTTTTCTTGGATTGCAGATTGCATGTTTTATACAGGGCCAGATCACGTTATAAGGAGATGTGTACTAGAGGAGGACACTCATGATATACTTCATGCCAGCCATGATGAGTCATGTGGCAGACATTTTGCTACCAAAAGGACAACAATGAAAATTTTAAATACTGGTTACTATTGGCCAACCTTACATAGAGATGTAGCCAAGTATACAAAGAGATGTGACAGATGCCAAAGGATGGGAAGACCAACTCACTCTGATGAAATGCCTCTATTTCCACAAATTGTAGTTACACCATTCGACAAATGGGGACTGGATTTTTTGGGACCAATTGACCCACCTTCCAATGGTAAGTCCTACATTCTTGTGTGCACAGATTATGTCACAAAATGGGTAGAAGCTAAACCTATGAAACATGTTAGGGATAATAAAGTGGCTGAATTCCTATATGAGAAAATATTTACTAGGTTTGGTGTTCCTAGGGAGATAGTGACAAATCAGGGAGCACAATTTGTGTCTACACTTATCACAAATTTAATCAATGAATACAATATATGGCACATGAAATCAACTCCTTATCACCCCCAGGCCAATGGCCAGGTTGAGGTCACCAATAGGGACAGAGAGGCCATTTTGACTAAAACTGTAGATTTGCATAAAAAGGACTAGGCCGCCAGGTTACCTGAAGCTATATGGGCCTACCGTACTACCTGGAAGACTGCTACAAGATTTACACCTTTTGAAATGGTGTATGGTAAAACAGCTGTGATGCCAATAGAATTTGAATATAAGACTCTTCGAATAGTACTAGAGCTGGACATGGATTTAACAAATGCACAAAAGGACAGAATCATGCAGCTCAATGCTCTGGACGAACTCCGAAAGCATGCCCTGCAGCACACTGAGATGATACAGAATCAGCGAATAAGGTGGCATGATAAATACATTAAGGAGAATAAGTTCAAAGTAGGAGATTGAGCTCTGCTTTACGACTCACCGTATAAGGACAGTCCAGGAAAATTACAGACTAGATGGTTGGGGCCGTATGAAATTGAGAATGTATTTGCTAATGGTACAGTTCAACTTGTTACAATTGATCCTATTCGATTCAAGCTATTAGTTAATGGACACCGCCTCTAGTTGTACCATAAACCAGTCTCAAAAGAAGAATTCATGCAACAGTTCGTTCGGGATCTTGCCGCTACTCTTCCTGCAGCTGAAGGCTTTAGCCTTTCTCCTGTGGCTTCACCATAATTTTGAAAAGCATGTTCATAATAAAGGTTTTCTTTTTAAGGAAACCCCTTTTTTCTTCATTTTCACTTATTGCCACATCTCACTTCTTTATCTTCCATCCATCCATCCCAGCCATCCATCCATTCCATCCATTCATATCGACCGCCCATGTCACCCATCCACCTCATTCATCCGCATCACCCTTAATTATGATATCATTCCCAACTGTCAATTCATGCCAAAGCCGTCATCTTTCTTCACACGTACATGCATTTATCAAAGGTACGCCATATCTTTTGTTATCGCATATTTGATTTATTCTATTCTATTCATTTATTGCTATAACTGTACCAGTCATTATTACCCGATCTCCAACTATTCTTTAGTACATGTGAGGACACATGTCATACTCTAAGTAGGGGGCGGGGTAATCCACTTTTAAAACCTATTTTTTTGTCGCTGCCACAATTGCTCAGATAACCTTTCTTTATTATTTTTCTAGTACTTTCCAAATATGATCGCATGTCTTTTTCATTGCATGTTTTTCTTGTAAATTACAATTAAAACTGTTTGTTCAAAAAGTTCATTTTTGGAAAAGAGAGAAATGTGACGGCACAACATAGAAGAAACCAGAACAAAAAGGGAAACAGAGAGGAAATTTTTAAATTTTCAGCAGGGATTTGAATTCAGCTGGGGAAAACCTGTGAACATGGGTGGTCAGCTGGTGCGACATGAGCCTGTAGCTCATGAGTTATCATTGCAAAATCCTCAAACAGTCCAGGCATTCAGCCTCTGTGGGTGGTTAAACTACTTCTTGAGTTTAAATGCTTTTGATAAGGAGGCTGCTGGCAAATTTTTGAGAACCTTTTATGAAGGGGAGGCTACTATATGGGGTCTAACGGTTGTTGTAACTGAAGATAGAATTGCTGAAGTATCCGAGCTTCCAACCGTTGGAGAAAATTTTTCTTCAGACGCTGCCTCTGCAAGGGCTAAATTTTCAATACCCACTGATGGACCTTTGGAAGTCTCCAAGCAGGGATGCAAGCGTGTATCGTTGCCTCCTCCTTATTTAGAATATGTTGCTTACATAATCAGGTATTTAACCTGTGAAGGTCGTTTCTCTTACCTGCATTCGTACCATTTCAAATTATTAAGTCATATGAGGCATGGGTTAGTTGTAAATGTTCTAAATTTCTTATTAAAATTTCTGGAACAAAGTGCCCATGGAACCCAATAGTGGAAAGATAATTCTATTGCTCACCATGGCCTTATCAAATTTTTGATTGAACGCTCTTTGAGAGATGTCTCACCTCTTTCCTGGCAATAATTCGTTGCCCAAAAGAGCTTGCAAATTCCAGAACCCCCTAGGGTACGTACCGCACGGCCTCAGAAAAAGAAAGAAGAAATTACATCTACAAGTAGAAGAATAGGGCAAGGGTCATCTGCTCCTGTAGCACCTGGTCCTACAACTCTCACACCTGAATCCTCTGCTAGGGTACAAACTAGGTCTGCCACTAGGAGAGAGAAGAGAAAAACAAAGGCAGAAGAGTCCCCAGAATCTTACCCTCATTCTCAGAAAAGGCAATGCCCTTCTCCTGCACCATCTTCCCCTGCAGTTGTCTCTCCTACAACAACACTTGTTGCTATTACCAGTTCACCATCATCCTCTGGCATGGCAGAACCCTCTAGTCAGACCATAAAGAGGAAGGCTACAAGAACACCTCCTGCAGCCGCACCAGTGCCAAGAAGAGTTTCCACAAGGAAACAATGTAAGACCTCCCCTTCTTCACCTCAACCAGAGGTTATTGTAATTTCAGAAGGGTCTGTAGAGTCTGAATTTGATGTTTCTCAGAATGTATCTGAGAATGCTGCACAGAGTTTATTCATTCCTGAAGAGGAACAAATTGAGACAAGGGAAATTGAGCATAATGAAAAAGGGGTACCAAGTCTTGATGACTTGGCTGCCGCTGCTATGCAGACTTTGGAGGAAGCACAGTCTTCTCCACTGCAGCAACCAGAATTCATCCTGCAACAAGAACAGGAACAGACCGAACAATTGGATGTGGCCAGTGAAGCTACATTTTCCCCTACCACTTGTCAAGCCATTGTTGTTTATAAGAAGACATTTTTGATTGAGTTTCTGGAATATGTCAAAGCTAACTAGGAACCGGTTACATTGCAAACCCTGACTTTTCGGCACCTAGCCCAGACTGACATGCAACAAAGTCTATGGGAGGTAGAAAAGAAGAAACTGAAAAAGGAAATTGAAAGTCAGAAACATTAAATTATTGAGTTACAAGGAAAAATGGATAAAATGTTAAAAGTAACTGGTCAGATTATGGAATGCAGACCACCACCCAGACTTTATGCTCTGTGCCTTAAGGAACAATTCTTATGGTTCCAACTAATGAGAATTTTTAGAAATCAAGATCCTATACTTCACACTGCTAAAGAATTCTACGACGCATACCAGACAGCCCCTAATTGGTTAAGAAATTCTCTGTGTGAATTTTATTTGCATGGCTTTTTAATTACATTTGAAATAGAATGGAACCCTCTTCTGTATATTGGCGATATCCATTTGAGATCATTTATGTCATGGGTAGCAAATGAAGTAAATTATGGAAGACAATGGGAAACATATGAGGAAGCCGAAAGGAATGAGCCTATTCCACCCTCAAAGTTCAGACCCCCATGCAATGTTAAAAACCTGGTTTACTCTGACATATGGAATTCACAATAATACAGCCAGGATGAAAATATTTGATCTCAGGAGATAGATATATGATGAATCTCAGGAACAGTCATATTCGTTTTGGAGACTGTCATACACCAGAAGTGAGAAAAGGTGGGAAAGATTAACTGTTGGGCTAAGAAGGTCCGAGCCTCACAGTCCCCTAAATTTCACAGCAGCTCTCAAACGATCAAGCAGACATATACAGTTGGGACTTCAAAAGAGATTTGAACTATGGTTGCCATTGAAATTCAAACCTCCTATGCTAATGTGGCCCCTTTATCCTTACCAGGCTACAAATCTTAATGATGATACAGAAGCCCGTAGGTATGAAAGGTGGTAGACTTTTAGAGGATTTTATTACAGGTTTGGAGCTCCATTTCAGAGTCATGCCGCAACCACTGATTTCAGAGAAACTACCAGAAAAGTTAATGCTGGAGGACCAGCATTAGGCTAAGTAGGGGGTAGATGATGAGCCCAAAATGTGCTCATAGTTTGGATATTATGATGAACTTTTAATACCTTTACTTTTGTTATTCATGGTTGTTTAAACTCTTTTGAAACCTTTGATGGGGGTATCCTGTAGCAAAACACTTTCATGTTCCTGCAGCCTATTGTGTTGACTTGTCTACATTTATTACCCCGTTGACTTCCTACATGATTGGTATATCGCATGTAGTTTTTGAATGATGAAATTGATTTAAATATGTGATTAATGAACGAATATTGTGTATGTGCCATGTGCCTTTTCTTTCGCATCTGTTACCTTGTGTTTCGAAGGTTGTTGAAGAAAGTATGATCGAGTCAAGCGCAGCCGATCTCGGCTTTGCAGTAAAGTCTATTTCCTGCATGACTTCGAGGAAGCTCTGGCGAAGACTCTTTGACCGACACCGTTGGGAAGGATTTTTAATGACAGTCAATCTGGAAAGAGTGGAGCGCTAGATTCTCTTTGGATCGGGTTGAACGGATAAATTCATTTATGAAGTATGTTCCTTGATTTTGGGATACACTTTACTTCCACGTCTTTCTTTGTTAGGGGTAGTTAGCTAGTTGTTCTCCTGATTTTAAATAAGTGCTCCTCCTGCGCGAGTGAGCAAGAAGATGGTTAAAAGTTAGATAGAAACATAGTGATAGGGAGATAGCAGATATCATGTAAGAGTTAGTATGGTAGTAATAAAAAGCAGAATTTGTATGACAAGAGATAGAGTTTGTTGCTAGTTTTCATATCAACAAAGTGATGTATACCATTCTGAGTTTATGAATAAAGTTTGATGAAGTTCTGAGTTCAGCACTTGCGTAATTAGTAGATGCTTGCTAAGGGGGCCCACTTAGTAAGTATCTATAGCTAGTTAGTTAGCTGTTCTTTTTCTGTTGATCATCAGTTAGATTTCATCTTTAAAGTTTTCGTACAAACTCAGTCTTGTATTGCTCCTGCAGCATTGGGAATCCATCCTTGTGCCTGTTCCTGCAGCATAAGGCCAATTCATAGTTTGAGTCTCAGTCGTAGCTGTTATGATTTCTGTTTTGGTTAAATCATGGTTGAGTTAAAAGAACTTTACATTGCCTTCCTGTAGTGTAGATAGAATTCTTTCTAAGTATTTATTTATGTTAAGTTGTGACCGAAACTAGTTCTTAGTGCACATATTGTGCTACGCCATTCAAAGTATACGTTCCCTGGTTTGACAAGTAAATGAACGTCCATAAAGAGATATTGGTCACCTACTGGAATGTCCAATTCCTAGGATAGGTTTTACTGTGATTTTCATATCCTTTTGTGGGCGCGACCAATACTAACATACCCTTATCATTGCCTATGCCAGCATATTGCTTAAGCTCATAAAATCTCTGCTCATACGGCTCAACTAACATCACCATCTGCCTTAGCTCATGGAACTCATCCACACAATGCTACCACCAATAATTGGACAAGAACCAAGCTCTGAATCTCTCTAAAAACATCTCCCATGAGACTGAATCTATATCTAAATGAAGCTTTTGCTCTTCCAAATGCCACCATGTGGAAGCAACACCTCAGAGATGCATGATTGCGCACCTAGCCTTGGTGTTGTTACCATATGGATGCATAGTGAAACCCTGTTCAGATCAATTAACTAGGTCTCTGCCTCCAAACCCCTACTAGTCCCATCAAAAGTAGGAGGACATGCTCGTAAAAGATCCCTCATATGCCTAGCTAATATAACTTCCTGCTCAACTGCAATCTATCTCCTCTTGGGATACCTCTCTCTCTCTAACCACCAACTATTCACCCTCCTGTCTTAGACCAAGATAGGAAAGAACCTCCTCAAGTAAGTGATGCAACTATGCGCCCTCCAATCCTAACTGACCCAGATTCTGATCACCACCTCCCTGATTATTTTGGGAACTTTTTTGTTCCTCATGATCAGACTTGCAGGAACTCTGAGGAGGGGGTGTCTTGGAGATTATCCCCGCGGCCACAACCATGACCTCTACCACGTCCTTGACCTCAACCTCAACCTCTAGGAATTATCCTACATAAACACCACCAAGGGCAAGTTCAGGGTGCTAGATGAGGTCAACAAGGGAAAACGTAAACTTCAGAATTCTATGAAAGTAAGACAACAAAACAGGCTCATGTATAACCCAAAGTACCCAATGTTAGAACTTGGGCTCTGATACCATGTGTAATGCCCCGCCATGAAAACTTAGAGGACAATGCTCTAAACACCTAAAAATAGTATAATTTTTTCTTTGAAAGTGCAATATTCATAAGGTTACAAATGAAACAAAAACTTGAATTCTAACGTAAGTCCTCTAAGGTCTGTGACTATGCTACTTGATTCCCATTAACTAAACTAACAAGAGCTGTAAATCATTACATTAACAAATTCCATCTAACAATAAGGATTTCATTTAATCATCACATTTAAATTGAACAATCAATATGAAATAACCATTACATGTGATCAATAGATATCATTTAGAATCAATCCATTTAACTAACATATACAATAACATATTTTACATTTTCCATTACATAATAAAGTTCAACATTTGTTTACATCATTACTTCATTACATTTGAACAATAATGTCTCCTCGAATACATGTGAGGAGGGTACACTAGAAGTATAGTACATGATACAATAGATTTAAGGTACAATACAAATACATGAAATATAATCCACATGAACTGGAAGAAGTGCATAAGTCTTCAAATCCAGGAGTAATCTCATGAAAATGAACAAAGTGAAGGAACCCAATGGAGTACAAGGCACATTCCACTCGACCATGTGGAACCCTAAGGTCCACCCCCATGCTAGGAGATAGCATTAAGGTGCCACCACAAAATAGTCAAGAGACAAAAAACAACACAAAGGCCAACATGACTCCAATGCACAAGTAAAGTACAACATCACACAACAGTAACACCAACTCCATAGGCACACAAACATCAAAGGGAGACAAGTGGAAAGGGAATACTAGGTTGTTGTAGGAGGAGTGTCATCACATAATTTTCTATGGGTTACCTTGGCAAATCTTAGGCCCTGACCCCCATCCTTGGTTACCCTAGTAGCCTCTACCAATCTCTGACCCCCGTACAAACCTATGCAGAATCAACATACCTCTCATGAGGATGAGGCAGTTGATGTTTCCATTCCAGGCCTTCTCAACTCATCTCAAGAGTAAACGAGCACTTGAGCCATGAGTGAGGCATTCACTTATCTTGATTAGTATGATTACTACCCAACCCCCTAGTTCATTTTAGGTTATCACTTAATTACGAAACTCCCACATGGGTTACCCTAGCACCACTTTGTGCATTGAACCCCATTGAGAGCCACTCCCCTACTAGCAATTAGGAGACCCAATGAAATCAATAGGGTAAAGCCAACTTGCACAATCACAAAATCCTCATTAACATACCCAACAAGGCAAGGCATAACTCTTCTCGCACACGAGTTCCAACCGCATTGGTGAATATATTGTGCAATGCTAATGACCATCATATACTCATTCAATACAAAACAATCATCTCAAAGGATTATCAAAGAATTCCATCAAGAAGACAATTCCCCCTAGCCTCTGGAAGAGTCCTACTAATCACTTCCCAAAATGACTTAAACATTGGTACAAAACCCACAATTCACTCCCAAATCAACAATCATTCGCTTTGCTTCACATAAACAATTCAAACACATGATAGAATATGGAATCTAGAGTGGGTATTCAAAGCATTCATTTAATATTACAAAATATTTATCTTAATCCAATTAAACTAATCTTCCATTTACACAATGCACTAATCCATTCATATCCAAATTTTGCTCTATTTCTTTTACTTCTATGACATGATTGTCTAATAACTAAGGCAACCATATTCACTTATTGATCTCATTGAATATACACACACATGCACATATACAAGATCATATATAAAAGTAAACATATGTAAGTATGTATATATATATACTCATGTTTCAACATGCATATTTATATATATATATACATACATACATATTTATATATCCATTCACACATGTCTTATAATACCAAGCAAGATTTTGTTTTCAAATGCAAAAAGTAATTTATACCCATATAAAATTCTATTTATAAATATAGATATATATATATATATATATATATATATAGACACACACACACACATTTATATATATATTTATATTTATACAGTTATTGTTCAACCATTCAAAATATAGTATGGTAGCTACATATATAAGTATTAATTCGCATTACACAGTTATCTATATATATGTATATATATATATTTACATATATATATATAGGTATATATACATTTATGTCTATCTATATATGAATTTATTTCCAATTGAAATTACCATAATACACTTATAAACACCATGGGCAATAAGGCTTTAAATTTATATTGATACCATTCATCGATTACTTATAATCAAACAGGATGCATTCGACTTGATGCATACGAATGAAAGATTATAATACGTATTAATTGATTGGAGGCTTATTGTATAAACTCGACTTAACAAGAATATTTTATCAAAGGCGACAGTGCAAGCTAGAAGATCCAACAAATTAAAATAAAATAAAATAGTAGTGTTTTCCATACATCCAATGCTATACTAAATACGCATGGCACTAATTGAGAATAATAGAGTATTGATAAGAGTAAAGTCTAGAACCCAACAAATTTGAGAGATACATATATGAATCATGCAACCCCAAAGAGGCCTGCAGCTAAGTGGAAAGAAAATTTTGGAGTGAAAGCAGGATACACACGCCATGGATAGATGAGGGAGACTTAAGAAGCTCTCAGGTAAGGCAATTGGTAGACGTTTAGCTAGCATACACCCTACAGACCAGTCTTTAAGGAAGAACACCGCACCATATGCACTCATAGGATGGGTGAGATAAAGAATACATTTTATTGCAACTACATGACACTTGACATTTTTAACCAATATGGAGGGGTATTATGCCTCTGAAGAAAATATTTTAAAGCTAAATGCAGAAAAATGGCAGAGGAAAATTTAGTAGCAAGAAATGAATCAAGAATCATGCCAAATAAAGAAAAGAGGGTATAAGTATTAATGTAGATGAAATACTTTATTTATTTGTAGACGATTTGGGGAAAGTGTTAAACAAGCACAAGACAAACAAGATTCCCAAAAGAATTAAGATTTCAAAAGTTGTATAGCATTTACAGAATAAGCACACTCAAAAATTAAAAAGAATGATTTTGTTTCCAGTAGAATAATGATTCCACTTCTATTATTTTTACAAGTTTAGAATTTAGTTTAGCAAGAACCTGGTTTCTCCTGTTGCCAAAGTGATAATTTGATGTAGAGCTCACAATCCCAACCTGCTACTGCAACCCCAGCTTCAACACCTTCTGAATTTCCACAACACTACAAAATCCCCAATTCCAAAGCTTCCAAAACCCCCAAGAAAAGATTTCAAGAACTAGGAAAATGTTCACGACAACTACCAAAATTAGTTTTCAGAAGAATCATCAAAATCCCCTTAACTAATTTATTTATTACATCCCCCATCCGTAACTACATACACTTCTTAATTCAATTAATTTATTTAATTTTCCCCCACTACCATCAACTTCTTCAATTTATTATTATTTTATAATTTTTTAGCCATATCTTGCAATTTGCAAACAATTAAATTAACTATTAAAATATTTGGTTTATTAACTTAATCTTTCATATAATTTTGTTTGCACAATGTCAGAGTTTAATACATTTGTTCTTTACATTCCCTTATTAAATCATAATTTTAATTTTAAATTTATTTAAATCAAATAGACATTATTAATATTTATTTAATCAATACCTCAATTTTATAAAATCTTTTATTTTAATTATCCCAAAATCTTTTATTTTCAATAATCATTATTTTAATATAATGATCAAACAAAAGCACTAATCAAGTACATTACTCAAATGAACAAAACACCAAGTAGTACTTGACCTCAGAGCAAAACGAGCTACAAAACACAATGACATAGATAGGCCAACATGAACTGACCACACAGATAGGGAATGACAAATGGATACTCATCCTCATCCAAGATGATGGCTCAACATAGGGGACCAAATGCTATCTCCAAATCAACAATCTCCATTGGGATTAAGGCATGCTCAAACTTGGCAATTCAGGTGGAGTCGATGCTTGGTACTTGCAGCCTGCAGCAAACCACACAGTTGAGCATGTACATAGACAAAGAGTCAAACACACTATGAAGGGAAAATCACAGCGTTGTAGGGCACTCGCAAGAGAGAGATGTGACACTGTTCCCGTTCACCAAAATACATCAGTGCACATTAATCAGATACCAAATCATGATAATAACATATATCCAATAATCACATAATACTCATATCAATAATAACCCACACATTCAATTAAAGTGATCTACTAAGCATGGTATAATCATAAATATCAGAGATAAAAGTGTCATCAAGTATCATCATAACTGTGCATCAAAGTATCATAATATCCAAGTATAACCAAGTCACTGTCAGAAACAAAAGCAAACTGAGGGGCACTACACACTAGCTCCTTTGTTACCTTCTTCAAGAGTTCAAAACTCTTAGCAAAATTAGTTATTCTTTCAAATTTAGCTTTCCACATGAAATGGCTCAAGGGTGTGCAAATATCATCAAAGTTTTTAATGAACTTTCTATAAAATTTAACCAATCCATGAAAACTATTTTTAAAAATGGAGAGCATGAATCTCAAGCACAACAATCAATCAATCATACTCAACATATTATTATTCAATATAATATACATTTATAAAGCCTTTCAACTTTTTAGCTATACAAACCACTCAAATATTGACATAAACCTAATAGTATTAATCAGTAACACCTACTTTTAATAAATTAAATTTAATAAGTTAATTTATTATTTATTATACACAAATATTAAACTATGTCATGCACTAATTCCTAATACCCTCCAATAGTATTGATATATAATGAGGAACTTTATTCTAGAGTTGCATCAATAGTTGGTTCTAGTTAGTCATTGACAACATCTTCTTAGTTAGTACTGAGACACACCTATTTTATATTCCCCCTTATTTAATGGAAGTTTTCCTTAAATGTTAATTTCCACTAATAATGCATCCTTTTACAATGTAATTAAATCAAACCTTCCCCCATTTTACAAGGCATGTTAACTCAATTACAAATATTTTTCAGAAGTTTAAATATCTCCTAAAACTACACTTCGTATTAAAAAGAATACGAAGTTTCAAATCTCTGAAAACTATAATGATGTTTATAAAAATACCTCTAGTAACATCGATATCTTAACCTTCCTACTCTCCAAACTCACTACACATACTTAATAGGAAAACCAAAATAAATGTTTTTAAAATAAATTTTTATTATTTAAACTATAATTTTTTTACCTCAATAGAATTCATGGGATAAATAAAATCGCTTCCAAATTACTATTACTACCTCCAAACCAACAAATAAAATCTATGAGGTTAAAGTATACGCTATATGTTTACCTCTTTCCCATTCAAGTTGGATTCCTTATAGGGAGGAATATGAGAAAAATAGAGATTTGATTACATTCCATGCATGCTAGTATTTTATTAATTTACCTTATAGCAAAGTGAACTTAGAAAATTCTTTTCTCTATCAAAATCTTTGATAATTAAAAATACCCAAAATCACATTTTATCATCAACAATATTTATATAAATAGAGTATCGACATAAAACAAAAATTATGATTGGTTTCCTACAAACCACATTCATACCCCCTAACATATACTTAGAAAAATTGAGCCCTAATATCATTTCCGTATAATTTCAACCATATTTTTTAAATTTTCTATTTTAGATTGATGATTGCATGAGTATGAAATGATTACACCAAAATATGTAGGAAACAATGAGCTAGCTACTTATGAATGGTAAATAATAAAATCATAACCTTGTCACATACCATTAAATATCAAAAAAATAAACATAGTTGAACCATGTCCCTTCCAAGCTCCTCGATTCTTTGAATATATTTTTTTTTTTTTTAAAAAGGGTGAAAATTTTATTGAAATAACTAGCAAAGTACAGAGAGCAAGGGCCACAGGCCCCAAAGGAAAAACAACCAGAACAGAAAGGAAACCCCAAAAGGGGCAAAACTAATCATCCATATCTTTCTTGACCAAGCTCTCAAGGTCTTGAGCACAATCCAGAGGCAGGTGAGCCCAGTCTCCTGCTCTCCATCCCTCTCCACGATCTGAAGCCCACTTAGCCAGGCAATCCGCAGTCGCATTCCACTCACGAGATACATAGCAGAAAGAGACTGCAGCAAAAGAAGTACTCAGCCTAAGAATTTGTCTACCCACCACAGCTAGATGCCAATCCACCTCCTCCATCCGTTGCAGATTCAACATATCCACCACCACCTGAGAGTCAGACTCAAAAATAATCTTGCTCCACCCCAAAGCACATCCTCTTTCAAGAGCCAAGAGGACAGCAAGCGCCTCCATGTAATTATTGGTCTGTAGCCCCTTATATTCAGAGAAGAAGAAAATAACCTTACCAGAGCTATCCCTTCCAATTCCTCCAACCCCAGCATGACCGGGATTTCCCCTAGAAGACCCATCCGTATTAATCTTGAGAGTCCCCACAGGGGGGGGAGACCACTTCCCATCCCTACAAACCTTCTTTTTACTTCGGCGACTTCTAGTATGTTGTTTTGCACCAAGAGCATCCCTTGAACCAACTTTCAAAATATGCAGATTTTGAACCACACGCACATCTCCAGGATCAATATCCTCAGAGAGGTCACACTTCACAACAAGAGTCTCCTGAAGCATACTTATTACTTGTAACCAAACCTGGTGCACCCTCTTCCACTTATCCTGGAAAATCCTGCGGTTCCTTTCCAACCACACCTGCCAGATAATAAATCCTGGACCAATATCCCAAGCTACCTCTAGAAAGGAGGTCTTAGAAGGGGGTCTACCAAGACTATTCCAAAATTCAACCAAAGAATTAGCATGAATACAAGCACGCTCCCAAGCTTCCCACCACCAGTGCCAAATAACCCTAGTGAAAGAACAATGGAAAAAGAGGTGCGAACTATTTTCTTCACCTTGCTTGCATAAAGCACAGATAGAGGGCCCATGAAAGCCCCTCTTCTGGAGATTCTCCTAAGTAAGACATCTATTCTGCACCACCAGCCATAAGAAAAAATTACACTTGGGCCAAGCAAATTTATTCCAAACTTGCTTCCACCAAGATATGTCCATCCTATCAAAACTTTGTCTTTCCAACTCTTGATACCCAGAAGCAACTAAAAACTTTCCTTTCGGATTGGGTCCCCAAGCTAGGGTATCAGCTTCTCTTAAAGAGTTACACGCTCTACCAGCAAGAATCCCAGCAAGAAGCTCCCTTTCGCCCTCAGAGCCCCCTGGAGGCCAGTCCCGAGGTTCTTTCCATCTAGCAACCTCACCACGACCCACCCTTAAAATCACCTTAAAATCCTCAACTTTACTCCAACCTGCTGCAAGAAAGCTATCTCCAAGAGGCTTCAGGTGGGGGTATTGGGACAAGATAGGAGGGAACCCATCCCAAGAATCCTCCCAGAATAGGGCATCCGAACCACTGTTACAAATCCAGAAGAGACCCATTTTAACTAAATGTGCCCCTTTCTTCAAGGTCTCCCAAATCATGGACCCCTTTCCTGTCAAATTATACCTCGGCACATCTTTCCCATTCACCCCACCAAGATACTTAA
>VDFB02270651.1:658354243-658378525 GCA_007258455.2 Sequoia sempervirens
AAGGAGAGAGTATGTGAGAGAGGTATTGAGCATAAGGTATAAACAATGAGTGAGATAGAGAGAAAGAAAGATGATACAACTTGTTGATTTCCAAAATTTGGCCTCCTGATTACTGAAATTTGACATGTTGGTTACTGAAATTTCGCTGTTTGAAAAATTGTAAGATCTTCCAAAAACTAGAATTTGAATTATAACTCCTAGAGATTTGAAACCACTCTCAAACATCCTAAAACTATATACATGAAATATAACTTGAAGTATAAGAAGGTAAATGTCCATATGTAAATGTCAACTAGAATGTAAATGTTTATTTCATGTATGTAGTTTCCCTGAAAGATATCAAGATGAAAGAGAAAAAGAGAGAAGAAAAAAATTCAATGTAGACCACTTGCATTTTGGCAATGATTTTTTGAATTAAAAAATATGTGGTTTTTAAAATTCAAACCATAACGCAAGCGCATTATAACGCACTCAAATTTTGGCTTGGTAATGATTGAGCCTAGGCTCAGTCACTACCAACCCATAACATGAGCACCTTTTACTATAGTGCGCTCACACTTTCACTATTTTGAGATGAAAAAGTGAAGTGGCCACTTTTTGGCCCCCCATCTTTTTGCACCTGCCCTACTAAAACATACTTTTTTTTATTCTTATATGTTGGTGTTGAGATTTAGGAGGCTCATCCTAAAATCTTAACTATAATGCTTGGTTGATAGTGAATCCATGAATAATATCAATAGTAATAGCTAGCTTGCATTCTCCCTTTCACCCTACTCAAGAGTAGAGACTGGGAAGCATGTGGATCCTCTTCATAAGTCTTTTGCATAGTCAAGTTTTAGTAGCTTCCATAATTTACAAACTTTTCCTTGATTCCTCATTTAACTATCACTTATAACACCTATGAATAAGTGGAGGGGAACCATTTTACACTATTACTCCCTCAAGATATGATGGTTCACTCTACACTATGAAGACCCACTAATAGATCAATTATCAAGTTAATTGAAGTTTTCTAGATATAGCAAAGATTAAGCTAATCTATTGAAGAAGAAAAATATCTCATAGTTAATCTATTTTGAAATAAAACATTTTTCTTTATTAACTCCTAGATTTGAGATGCAGTTTTAACAATATGACTTTATGTGTTTACGTGTGTGGAAGGTTTTAATGCACATCCCTCAAATGTCTAGACAATTCTTCCCTATGATACTCTCTCCCAATGAGAGTGTCACTTTTGATCCTATCACACTCACAAATCAAGCAATGATAGTTAGTCTTTATCAAATCCATAATTGCTTTAACTTTGAACAAATAGAAATATCTTTTAGTATTATAACATTTCAATATAATCTATCTATGTACTTAGCATTAAATGTAGTTATGAACTAATAAAATTAACCACATTAAACAAAAATCAAACATGCTATTTACATTCAAACATAGTCATCAAAGTTAATGCATATAAAAATAGTTTCAATTTGGTATATGAAACAAGGTTGTGACAACAAGCATTGGAAAATCAAGTTGAGACTCTCTCATAGTTAATTTAATGCTATGACATTTTCCTAAACAACTAATAATATATTCATCTACAATTTGGACCTAAAACTATGGAGAAGGTTATATAAATAGTTTAGATGAGTACCTAACATTTGGTTAATGAAGTTATGAGTGCTTCTTGAGTTAATCAACATTGTTACTTTCTCTTTCTTTAGGAAACTGACCACTTTAAGATTTTGTGGGGCACTAAATCCAGCAAGTGCATGATAAGAGATGATTGGGCGAGTATCTCTAGATTCCTCTTCCATATCATTTCCTCCATATAATATTATCTCTTCCTTCTCATCTTCCTCATTTGAAGGTCACCAATGTAGAATAATTTATTTTCAACACATTTATGACCTTGTTTATATTTGCTATCACAATTGAAAATAACCCTTTTGTTCTCTTTTCTTTAATTTATCATGGAGTCAACTTGGTAGACTAAGGTAATGATTGTGTAGGAGGGTTCCTTTCTCTTATATTTACAAGCCCTTGCCACCTATTGATCAAATTTATTTCTTCAACTTTCCTTGCCATAAGTATTTCTTGGGACAAGGACTATGGTTTGAACAAACATACCTCAAATTTAATGTGGTCCTTTAAACCTCCTAGAAATAATTTACTCAAATTTTATTTTGTAATGTTATCCACTCTTAAACATAGTGCTTGACATTGATGAGTATAATTCTTGACCATACCTGTTTTCTTTAATTTATTGAGTTGGAAAAAGTAGCTATATCCATAAAACTATCTCGATAATATGTAGTAAGTTCCTTTTGAAAAGTTGACCACACAATCACATACCCTTTCTTTTTCTTTTCTTTACATAACCAACAATAACAAATAAATTGGTTTGGTTCCAAGCATAATGATGCCATTTCCACCTTTTGTTGACATGGAACATGGTGAAGATCAAATAATTACTCCATTTGGCAAAGCTAATTGGTTGGATCCTTGTCATCAAACTTTTTCATATCAAGGTGTGGGATTATTTGGGTGTTAATCCTTCTCGGGATATGAATCTAGCCCATAAAATTTATGTCCCTTAGAAACATTATCTTCCACCTCATTATGTGAATCTTCTCCCTTATAGTTCATAACTTTCATAAGACATTCCATTTTCCTTAATAATTTTTTCATCTCCTTCTTCATCAATGAAATTCCTCTAGACATATACTTCACTAATGAATTTCCTTTAGTCATCTCCTTCTTGACTAATGAATTTCCTTCAATCATCTCCTTCTTCACTGATGAAATTTATTCCTTAACCTTGTTGATTTCACCATTAGGAATAATATTCTCAATTTCTACATCATTCTTATTTGGAGATGTGTGTGAGAAAATATGTGAATTATAATAATCAATAACACACAACAAATGCAATGTATTACATTAAGGAAATCTCAATTAACAACACAATTCAATAAAATGATTCCTTAAAGACATTCCACCTTCCTCTATTCCTAAGAATCCTATATTAGTGCTCTCAAATCTTAATTATGCACTGAATAACAGGGATGACACCTAAGAAATGAGTAGCCATTAATTCTAGAATGCAAAAACTATGTCTACACTTACATGATCTTGATGATTTTGCTGGATGGTGGACTAAATGACATGCTGAATGGTAAATTGTTGTATATAGAATGCTAATGGGGATGATGCAATGCTGAATTAAACTAATGTAGATGTTATGAAAATGATTCTAAATGTTGTAAATAAACTAAGACACATCTAAGAAAGCAACCATGATTCTAATTTACTTGCTAGATTATTCTAAATACTAAATCAAAAAGTAAACTAAGTTCTCAAATGCTAAGTTGATTTTTGTAGAGTAATTGTATGTAATGCTCTCTTATCGAAAAGTTGTAAATGAGCCTCTATTTATAGATTTCACCAAGGCATCAGGTGAGCTGGCAGTAATGGAGGATTAGGATTCAATCTAGAGAGATCGACAATGAGAAATGAGGAGGTTGGAGAGAAATAAGGAGGTTGTCCCCTTTAATAGAACAATCTTGCCAAGTGTAGAAAAGAATAAATGGGAAGGAGAAGCCATGTGTCCCTGAATTTTTTGAGATTGTTGAGGGTAAATACCTATTTTAGAAATTAGGAATAATTATTTTTATGTGACACATGATGAGATGGAAGATGATGTGGAAGGAGGTTAGAAGAATATGGAGAAATGTGACAAAATTCGAATTAAGAATTCAAATTTAATGAAAGGGAATTAATCAAATAAAACAAATTAGTTAAATTTGTTTATTTAATTAAATCATGAAGAAAGTGGTTTAGATAAGAGGAATTAAGAAATACAAACTATATAAATAAACTTTGCAATTTATTTATACAATAGAGGAAATAAAGATTTTTATTAATTAAATAACCACTATTTAATTAATATTCTAGAGACCAATTTTGGATGTATACATTTTGCCCCTCTTTGAAGTGATGTGCTTACATATTACTTCAAAGAAAAATTTACCAATGCTTCTAAAATTTCAACGATGCCCCAATGGTGATTTTCAAAAGATAACGAATGTATGCCCCCTCAGGAGATAAATCGAGGAATTTTTTATGATAAAATATTTTTGATGATTTTTTAATTTTTTTGATGATTTGTGATGATGTCAATGATGAAATTCTGATTTGATGATGTTCCAGCGATTTATCTCCCGATATGGAAGAAATGAGCTGCCCTTTGATTAATTGATCCTTAAAAAAAATATTAAAATATTAAAATATCCCACCAAAATTACACCCTTAATTACCCTTTATTAAGAGGTAAAACGTGAAAAAGGATTCATTTGTGCATTTTGTGATTTTCAAAATTGTAGAGTGAGAGTAACTTTGAGCATTTGAGTGAGGATGGTGATCACTTATGAGACTCATCGATTCGAGCGGGTGCGGCGACACAACCGGCCAGCAAGATACATACCTCCAGTATGAATTTCAAAAACTTTTCTTGTGAATTTTGAATCAATTTTCCTACATTTTTTAATTTCAATTTTTGATTTTTTTTATTCTTTCGGCACATATGAAATTTTATGTGGCACATAGGTTAGTTTTTTTAGTGCATCCACCTAGAACTTCAATGCATAGGCTAGATTTAGTAGTGCATAGACAGTCTATAATAGCGCATCCATGTTTTGGCGCATAGACAGTTTGTAACGACACATAGTATTATTAGGCAACTCATCCACTAGAAATGGAGCATCAAACTTTAGTTTTGGCACATCCACCCAAAGTAATGGCGCATCAAATTTTATGGTGCATTGGAGAGATTCCCTTGCGCATCTAAGGAATTCTCTGGGGCATAGAGAGAAATGGTGCATTACTAGATTATAATAGCGCATTCAACCCTTTTGATAGTGCATTTGCTCTTTTGGCATAACAGAGCACTGTTATGGCCCATCTAGGTCAAAATTGAATATTTTGTATTTTTTCTCCTTAAATTTTATGATGTTTACTTGCGTCAACTAATGATTTGTAGTTAATGAAAGATTAGATGATTTATTGATCTCTTGATAGGCGAGATTCAATAGTGATGATGTTGATTTGACCTCATGATAGGTGAGGATAAAAAATGTTTGCGAGATTTGATGAAAATCTCACTAGAACTGATAGTATGATTGATTTATGTTTGATTGTTTTGCTGATTTGATTGATTGATTGATATGCTAATTACGATGTTATAATGATAGGAGACAAATTTAGATAATCTTCAGTCTTGAGAGTGATTCCCACAGACTTGGGAGCTGATCCCACATCTATCACAAGTTGATAGGGATATCATTGAGTGATGCGGATTATCTTCACTGATTAACATGCCTCGAATCAGGATTAATTAGGGATTGCTGACTGCGCTAGTAGAGAGGTAGCATAGCGACCACAACACTTTTCATCTGACCACTAGAGAGATGACTGTGACACCAAAGGATGTCTATAGGATTTTGCGGATTCCCGTGATGGGTGATATCATGACATATGACCACATTAAGTAGGGAGGTACAAATGCCTTACACCGAATATTCCATGACGACCATATTAGCGAATATGAGATGCCTTGGTAGGAGATGTTTGAGAGGTATTCCCCTTTGGCTTCCATGCTTGTGGGATTTGTTGGTGGCTTCTTATGTCCCAACAAGAGGGCAAAGGGATTGTCTATCGATTGGGGTTAGACATTGGAGCAGATGATTCAGTTTGGGACCCATTTCACTTGGGGTTCATGCATACTTGCACAGTTGTATCACGATTTGCATCAAGTAGTTTACCTCAGAGGAGCTAGTCTATCTGCAGGTGTGACCCTATTACAGACATGGGATTGGGAGCATATTGCGGTGACACGTCCAGAGACAAAAATTCTAGCCATTTGGGAGACCCTATGTCTATAGTTATGCAAGCTCAATTGTCCAGCATAAGCTGGGCAAACTAGAGTATTGGAGACGGGTATTGGATGACCTAGATTCTATTACATGGCGGCCATATGGAGATTGAGAGAAATGGGCCGAGGATCATTTGGAGATGCCTTATTTTATCACATCCATGTATCTTATTGGATGGACATGCTACATTATCGAGAGATTCTTATTGCTAAGAGTGCTTAGACAGTATCGTCGAGTATAGGGGATACCACAAGGATTGGCCATGTATGCGTGGAGACAGCAGGATGCGACTGAGTGGGGGCCCACTTTATCTTACGATGCTGCATGTGATTAGTATCATGGACTATAGCTGGTAATTTGGGATTACCATCTAGAGATCGTTGAGGGATACATGACTGAGGAGTACTCATAGTACTTTGGTGGGCATCCATTTATGAGGATCTCCAGGCTTGATGAGCCAGTGCTAGCATTAGAGGATGATGAGGACATACCACCTAGATGGAGGAGGGGTAGAGGCGGCGGAGATGGGGAGGGAGATGGTGGGGATGGTGATGGAGTAGGTAGTGATGATGGAGGAGGTGGTGCTCACCTAGTGCTAGATGTCAGAGTGCCTTGTAGGAGGCGATCCTTAGTGGTAGCAGTGCAACAACACGTACAAATATAGTTTCCTTCCCAATAGCAGTAGTCCTAGATTATAGCATTACATGCCCAGGTCTAGACCTTTGAGGCCCAGCTGACATAGGTGCAAGGATAGTTATAGACATAG
The DNA here is from genome assembly GCA_007258455.2 of Sequoia sempervirens. NCBI lineage: Eukaryota > Viridiplantae > Streptophyta > Pinopsida > Cupressales > Cupressaceae > Sequoia > Sequoia sempervirens. The sequence goes on from VDFB02270651.1 coordinate 658,360,934, forward strand.
ACACAGTTGTTGTCACAGGTTCATGCACAAATTTTATAGGCCTAGGGGCAGATACAGACTCTGACAAATGAGAGGGATGTTGCTGACAATAGCTAGCATAGGTGTAGGGTCAGGGACAGGAGGAGGGTCAGGGTACTGCATTGACTGCTGAGAGAGATGCATTGAGATGATGGGAAGAGTAGGCAAAGGCCATTACTGAGAGATTGCAGCAGGTTGTGACAGCTACCGGGTCATCAAACTATTTTTAGGAGATTTTCCGCACTGTCCAGGAGGTTGAGTTTTACAGAGGTCGTATCATGAGGTGGTCCCTCCTGAGCGGCGAGAGAGGTTTACCCAATCTCGGTCTAGTAGGTCACAGTCTCAGACAATGAGTATGGGTGTCACACAACCATTGCCTAGAGATCGGAGAGATCCAGGTGCAGGTCCATTAGGTGCAAGGGGAGGTATCAGTTTAGGGATGCCAACATCGTCTAGGGGGAGCACTACATAGCTCTGACACTTGATGTTTTATTGTGATTTGGACATGTATACATTGCTACTTGATGAGTTACTGCAATTTTTGATGATGTATCTCTTCATATTCTGATATCCTTGTACACTTGACATTATTTTGAGATATATATGCAGTGATGATGATGATTGACTTATGTGCTTATGTGTTGATCATGATGGATGCATTTAATTTCCTATTAAGTATGTTATGTGATGTTTTATGTGATGGTGATATGATATGTCATGGATGCAATATGTGTTTTGATCTTATGATGCTTTTATGAATGGTGTCTATATGCCCTATATGATTAATCTTACTATGTGAATGAAATGTGCTAAATGCTATGTTTTTGTACTTTTCTGATGCAAATATGTAATGAAAAAAATGAAATGGATGGATGGATGATATTATTAATGATGAATAATTCTACATGTTTTTATGGATGTATGATAGGCATGGTACTCTTTATTTTTGTATTTTTTGATGCAAATATATGAACGCATGTATGAAATGGATGAATGGAAATTTATATATGTTGGTGTTTTTGTGGTGCAAATATATGACTAAATGTATATGGATGGAAATGATATGATCAATAGTTTGTTTATAGATTTTCATGATGCAAATATATGATCTAATGAAAATGAATGACAAAATGATATGATAATGCTACGAATGATGTCCTAAATGCCTAGGTGACTAAAATGTGAGATCTTTTTGGTAATGTCAAATGTACTCAATCTGTTAATGATAGAAATAACATCACTCATAACATTGTACCAGCCTTGGAGAAATCTATAAATACCACTGCAACACCTAGTATGAAGGTAACCTAAACATGCAACTCTAACAATGCAATGTTGTCATCCTAGTAATTAATTTATTGTGCTTGGTATCATCATTGAGATTTTAAAATGTTGAAAGTGAGTAAAAATGTCGATGGTATAATTAGACCATGATGACTTGAGTACTACTTTCATGATGTTTGATAGTGCAATTTAACACAAGCATCTAGGTATAATTGGACCGAGATGACCTAAACATTTCTTGCATAAACAAACAAGAGTTAACCGTTTTCCTATGCGAATCTAGAATGTCATCAATGATACTTTGTAGAGCATGTCCCACGATGATTCACATAGTATTAATGATCAACTCACAAAAAAATAGACAAGGAAAATATCATTCTTGATCATAACTTCTCTAGTTCTCGACATCCTTGAGTTGCTCCTAAGAAATGATAACAACAATCACAATGCAAATAGTTTGAACATTTATGTGAAAGCGATAAAACTGTGATTCAGAGGATTGTCACCAAATGATTTTTTTTTATCAATCTTGCTGTTGTTGGTTCAAATGATTATTTTTTGTGAGTTTGATTGATGTTCAAAGTTGTAGCCCACTTGATTGTTGTGTTTTGTTCACCATGTTGCCGTAATATTGTTTATCTATCGTTTTTAAGCTCAAAGATGGATTTTCCCCCAATGAGTTCAAGATTTTTCCCCTAGTGGAAACAAACCAATTTTATTATGGATATGTACAATGATTGATAAGCCAAAGTGAGACACAACCGATGCAACAAAATATGTACATGAGGCTCAAATGAAGGATGTGGATAGTGATAGAAAAGAACCAATGTGGTCGACACGTGTTCCAATAGAGGAAGAAGCCACCCTATCACAAATAGCACCTATTGCCAGGTTTTCACCACTTGCTTTTAGTGCACTTTTTCAGATTTGATGATTTTTTTTGTATTTTTCTCTTTTTTTGCTTTTTTTGTATTTATTTTTTGTATTTTTTTATTTTTTTGTTGTCACCAAGATGCCTGTTTTCTAGGTTTTCACTAGGGCGACCATTTTTTTCAAGACATTTTATGATGTTTTTGGATTTTTTTGGGACTTTTTCCAATGCAACAGATGAATCATGTGTAGAATTTCTTGAGATGGAGACTGTTCATGGGCTCTTTGAATAGGTCTCCTTCTGGCATGGATAGCTGGTATGCTCTTGACCCACAGATTGACATAATGACAAAGGGGCCCAACCAATTCGGTTTAAACTTTCCTTTCTTCTCCCTATCCTATTGGTTGTGTGGGTTCTCCTTCAATACCAGGTCACCAACTTGAAATGTTATGGGTTTGACTATATGATTGTAAATTCTGGACATCTGTTGTTGGTAGGCATTCAGGTGGTTCACTGTATGTTGGCATCATTCATCTAATAGTTCCAGTTCTTGCAATCTAGATACCTGATAGTCCTCATCAAAGATGATGCCCTTGAATGAAACCTAGAGTGATGGTAATTCAACTTCAATTAGTATAATGGCCTCAGATCCATATATAAGAGTGTATGGCATGGCTCTTATTAGTGTGCTAATACTGGTGCAGTACGCCCATAGAGTAGGGTTTAACTAGATGTGCCAATCACGTCCAACGTCATTGACCATTTTCTTCAAGATTTTCATAATGGTTAAATTGTTGGAAGCCTTTGCTTTACCATTTCCTTGAGGATAGTATGGTGTAGAGAAGCGATGCTGAATATTGAACTTCTCACACAATTCTTGCATGTCTTGATTTTTGAATGGTCTTCCATTGTCAGTGACAATGGATCGAGGGATGGCGTACCGACAAATGATGTAATTGAGGATGAATGATGAAATTTTCTTTCCTATGATGGTGATTAGAGGAACGACTTCAATCCACTTTGTGAAGTATTTTGTAGCTATGATGATAAACTTGTGTCCATTTGAAGAAGATGGATGGATTTTACCAACAAGATCTAGTCCCCACTGACAAAAGGGCCATGTGGATGCAAAAGGTTGAAGTGCTTGCACTAGTGTGTGGATGAGGTTGCCATGAATTTGACACTTTTGACATGTCTTGATGAACTATAAAGACTCCTTCTCCATGTTTGGCCAGTAATATCCTAAATGAAGGAGTTTCTTGGCTAAGGTTAAACCGCTTGAATGAGTTCCACAAACACCCTCATGAACTTCTCGTAAATCCATTTCAGACTCATTACATTCTAGACATAGGAGGAGAGTTCCATCAAGACCTCGTCAGTATAGTACATCTGCGATAAGAATATGTTAGGTAGCTTAGCGAATGAAATTGCATTTTTGATTTCGAGACAGGTCAGGTGGAAGGGTGTTATCTTTTAGTTTGGTATAAATTTCACCATAGATTGAGGCATTGGTATCAGCTAGGTGACGTATAACTTGGGACTCGGTATCATCATAAGTAGGGGAAAACAATTGTTCCACCAAGAACTCATAACAACTTCTCTTCTCTGGAATTTGTAACAAGGAAGCAATAGTGGCCATGGCGTCAACAACTTTATTGTCCACTCTTGAAATCTATTCAAATTTGATATCCATAAAATATATCTTAAAATCATCAATCATTCTTTTGTAGGGCATCAGTTTGTCATCCTTTGTTTGATAATCATCATTGACTTGATTAATGACCAACTGAGAATCTCCATATACCTGCAATTCTGGAATTTTCCATTCTACAGTTGTTTTAATGTTGATGATTAACGCTTCATACTCTGCCATGTTATTGGTACAAGGGAACATCAATCTATATGATTTTGGTATGGTATGTCCTTGTGGAGTGACAAATAGGATTCCGACCCCTGATCTATGTTGGGTGTGTGATCCATCAAAGTATAATATCCATTGTTTTGTAGCCAAGGTAAGGACATCAACATATGAAAATTCAATGTGCAAAGGATGATCATTTGGTAGAGGTGCTTCAGCTAACTGGTCACCGATTGCTTGTCCTTTTATTGCTTTCCTATCTACATATTGGATGTCAAATTCACCGAGTATCACAACCCACTTGGCCAGTCTTCTAGTTAGGTTAGTTTTGCTATGGAGGTATTTTAGTGGATCTATTTTGGCTATTAACTTGATGGTGTGAGTTAGCATGTAGTGTCGTAGCTATTGGGTGGCAAACACTACTACCAAGAAATCCTTTTTAATAGATGTATAATTGATCTCATAGCCATTTAGCATCTTGCTAATGTAGTAAATTGCCCTCTCTTTTCCTGTTGAATCCTCTTATGCTAACAGGGCTCCCAATGATACCTCAGTTGTTGCAATATATAACAAAAGTGGTTTTCCTTCTGCTGGTGGTACTAAGATAGGTGGACTCATTAGGTATTGTTTCAATTGGTTGAAGGCTCCTTCACATTTCTTATCCCATCAGAAAGAAACATTTTTGTGTAGCAAGTAAGTAAAGGGATGAGTCTTGTCGGCCAATTGTGAAATAAATCTTTGGATTGATTGGAACCTTCCTTAAAAAGATCGTAGTTGACTGATGTTTTTGGGTGGTGGAATTTCCATGATAGCTTTAACCTTTTTCAGATCTACCTCAATGCCTTTTTCTGAAACTATGTATCCTAAGAGTTTGGTTGAAGTCACCCCGAACACACATTTCTTTGGATTTAGTTGCACATTGAATTTCTCCAGTCTAGTGAAGATTTTTTCTAAGATCTCTAAGTGTCCCTCTCTGGTATATGATTTAGCTAATAAATCGTCCACATATTCTTCCATGAAAGTATGCATCATATCATGAAAAAATGTTGTCATGGTGCGCTGATAAGTAGCTCCTGCATTCTTCAATCTGGATGGCATGATGTTCCAACAAAATGTTCCCCACGGACATGTAAAGGTTGTCTTATATTGATCCTTTGGAGCTATATTTATTTGATTATAACTGGAAAAACCATCCATAAGTGACAACATGCCATGTCTTGCTGTTAAGTCCACTATGATGTATATGTTAGGTAGAGGAAAATCATCTCTAGGACAAGCCTTATTGAGATCTCAGAAATCTGTACAAATATGAATGTTGTTATCAAGCTTTGAGAATGGTACAATATTGGAGATCCACTCGACATAGTCAATGGGTCTAATGAATCCTGCATCTAGCAACTTTTTCAGCTCTGCTTTTACCAATAAGGCAATAAGTGGATGCATTTTTCTTAGTTTATGATTGACTAGTTTTACTCCTAGTGGTAAAGATAGATGATGCATGGTGAGTTATGGATCAATCCATGGCATTCCAGCACATGACCAAGCAAAGTTGACTTGTTTTTCTATGAAGAATTTGAGGAAGCTTGGTTTTTCTTGGTTTGTCAAAGATGCCACTAGATGTATAGTCTTCATTGCCGATATTGACAGACTAAGTGGGTTCAATCAACACCTTTGATCTTTCCTGAAAGTGTTAAGGGAGAGTATCAAATCTTCCATCCTTCAACACCTCAGAGAGGTTTTTACTGTTGGATGCGCTCTTTATTTTTACTTTTTCTGGATCTGATACTGCCATTGAATTGTTTTCACCATTAGATTTATTTCCTGTATTATTCATTTTGCAGCTGGAAGATTTGATACTCCCCTGTTTGGAAGCTTTGTTACGATGTTCAATGGTGGAATTTGTTTTGGGATTATTGGCATAGAGGAAATTAATGATGGCATCATCATTTGAAAATGTAGGGATATCAAATGGCTCAGCTTGGTCCAAGTCTATGAGTTTGGGATGTACTAGGGGTAAGAAGTCACCAGACAGGTTAAGGTTGAAGATGGTAAGAGTTTTGATAGTGGTGTCTTTCATTTGTCCAATAGAAAAATCAAGGTCTATAAGGTAACTCTTGTCTAAATTATCTGTTTCACTTTGAGTCGAATCATCTTCGTTGGAATCATCAATGTGCTGCAATCCTAATTCAAAAAACTAGAACCTAACCCTTGTCCCTCCTCAAGTAGGGGCGCATATATGTGTACCACATCAATTTCCTTATCATGACAAGACTCTTCTGATAGTGAATCCCATTCATATTCATTGGAGTCAGTCTCATGATCATCACTAGCTTGTAATTGCAAGATTCTTTCAACCACCCTCCGAGTCATCTCTTCTTTATAACCCAACCCAGTCTTGTCTTTTGGATTGATTAAGGGGGGTTGAATTGGTTCTACAATTCCTTCCTTTCCTTTTCCTACAGGGCCTTTTCCCTCATATCCCATCTTTTCCAAGATAGTGAAGCTTTTCCATATTGTGTTGTTTGTACATTTTTTGTTGCTTATTGAGATTCTTCTTCATCCTTATAGAGCTAGTTTAGAATATCTTTGTATTCTACTTCATCAACCCTAGTGATTGCTTTTACAAACTGTCCATCAAAGAGTGTAACTGGTTGTGATGTCTGCTGTGTTGAAGTTGAGGGTTGCCCATATGACTTTGGGGAAGAGAACTGTGAAAGACATAGGGATCGTTTAATGAAATATTCACCTAAACCTTTATCTTTGACTTGGAATTTTTTCTCAAATTGTTTCGACAAAGCATTTAATTGGGCTTCATGATTTGTGGATGTGGAAGGAGCAACTTCTTCTTTCTTCTCAGACTGTTTATACATGGAACTGGATTGACCTTCATGATTTGAAGAAATGACCAACAGTTTGGATGAAGAACTTGATTGGCTTTGATCATTGGAAGGGATGGAAGTGGAAGCTTCTCTGTTATGAGGCACAAAGATATCTGGGGAAAATTTTAGGGTGTTGCAATATCAAGGAATATTTGAATCATTCGAGATGGTGATTTCTTGGCCACCACAAAGGAATTTCAAACATTGGTGGAATGTTGACGGGACCGCGTGCATTTCATGGATCCATGGGCGACCCAATAGTATGTTGTAGGTCAAATCCTTGTCTAAGACTTGACATATTACATCCTTTTGAATTGGTCCTACCTGAATAGGTAAGACAATCAATCCCTGTGAAGATCTTTCCTCATCATCATATGCTTTTATTGTAATCTTTTTCTTTAAATCAATTGCATTCTTAGAGAATCCCAAGGCATGAAAAAGCTTTAAAGTACATATATTCAAGCTGGCTCCTCCATCTATTAGGATGCATTTGACATGATGTTTATGAATTAGGACTCCGATATGGAGGGCAACATTATGGGAATGAGAAATAGATGCGTCATCATTTTCTGAGAAGGATAAACAATGTGGCACGGTCAAATGTCCCACCATGGCTTCGAATTTACAAACTTCCAGACTTGTTGGTACTATTGTGTCCACTAGGGATTTTTCCAAAATCTCTTTATGGGCGGGTGAAATCTTGAGCAATTTCAATATTGATATTTGTGTAGGGATCTTTTGTAACTGGTCCACTATGTTGTATTGATTGGACGAGGTAGCAGGTGTTTTAGATGAACTTCCTTTTAAGAGGTATTTGGCCCGTGCTCTCGTGGTTGCATTTATTGGTATGTTGTCTTGTTTCCCATTGATTTTAATGACATTGAACTGAGTATTAGTTGCAACTATATATGGTTTTATGTCATTAATTTGATTTTCAAGGATAATGATGTCTTGTTCTTATTCAATTGGAGTATCATAGATTGGATTATTGGCTGCAATAATGTCTTGATCGTCATTAGTTTCAATGGTATTCATTTGATCCTCTGCTACTGAGATATGATTTATGACAATATCATGGACATAGTTTATGTTCTTTCCATTGCTATTTTTTGTAGAGGACTCCCCTTTTTCATAATTTGGTAAAGGATTTTTAAATGCTCTGTGATCAACATTTGCTTGGGGTCCCTCTATTCGTATGACCTTTTCATCTATTAAATCTTGTATCTTATGTTTCAATTACATGCAACTATTTGTTTGATGGCCTTTGCATCAATGAAATTCACAGTAATAGTCATCATTCCACCATGATGATTTTAATTTTGGTTCAAAGCCTCAAGTGTCAGGTAGTGTTATGAGGTTATTTTCAAGAAGTTCCCTCAATGCAGATTCGTGTGACTAACCCAAAGGTTTAAATTTTCTGCGTTTTGATTGTGTTTGATAGGGTGGAGGTTTGGATGTGGTGTTACTTTGATTATAGCTATTTTGATTATTGTGTTGGTTGACATTTTGATTAATGCCTTGATTGATGTTTTGATCAGTCTTGGTTGTGGTTCCCGATAGATTAAAGATCGGTTTAGCATTATGTGTTTCGGTGACACCATTGTTGGTATTCTTGTTCCTTGTCCAAAATTTGGGTTTCTCATTATTGTGATGGTTGGAAGAGTTGGCATTGTTTGATCATTCGTTGTGAATTTTCAATACCCTTCTTTTGACTAAAGCTTCTTCAATTTTGACACCGTTTTCTACCATCTTCTTAAACCTAGGGGGACATTGTAATTGTAGCCTATAACTCATTTCATTGTTAAGGTTATCAATAAAAATCTCCATCTTTTCTTGTTCGGGTATGGGACAAGCGTATTGAGCAAATAAACTTCTCCACCTTTGTAAGAATATGAGAAAATATTCTCCTTGTTTTTGTTTGGTATTACAAAGATCCTTCATGGTTATCTCATGTGCAATGTTATATGAATCTTGAGTGATAATTTTTTTGAAAAGTTCTTCAAAGGATTTTATGCCTGGTTGTAGTTTCGAAAATCATTCCATACAATGGCCTCCCAAGCTGCAAGAAAAAAATCTCATTAGGTATGTGTCCTCATGAGAAAATTCAAGTCTCATGGTTCAAAATTATCTCACATGATCTATGGGGTCAGATTTTCCATTGTATTTGTCATATTTTGGTAAGTCGCAATTTGGGGGAAATGGTATCATGTTTAACTTTCTATCAAAGGGGTAGGGACAAATATCTTGCAATAAGTATCTTTTAGTAGTCCCTCTTTGCATGCCTTGCAATAAGTATCTTTTAGTAGTCCCTCCTTGCATGCCTTGCAATTGTTGTTGAAGGTTCTTCATTTGATGTGTTAGGGCAGCCATTTGATCTGTATTTGGTGTTTCAGTTTCAATTTTATTTGGGGTTCCCTTCAATTTATTGACATCAAAATCACTTGGTAATTTGACCCCTTGGTTTACTAACATTAGAAGGTATTTTTCTCCATCCTTTTCAAAGATTTTGTTTAGGAATTTGTGAAATTTGGGATCTTGATTTGCTTGTTCTATTTCCTCCTCTGTTATTTCTTCTACTTCATTTTGAGGAATTTTGTGAAAGGGATTTTATTCTAGTTCACCCATGGTATTTTGAGGTTCAAGTTCCTTATCTTTAAGTTTTTTCTTTTGGGACCTTGTTAAAACAGGCATGCAAGGGATGAAGGTTTGCTAAATCTTGATTGTTATTTGGGAGTGCCAAAGGAATACCTAGGTCAAATAGAATAACGAATCCTATTGATGGGACCAAGGTAATAAAATTTGATGTAAAGTGTGTTGTTTATGGATGAAGGATGATAAATCCTGATGGGGAAACTCAACTTGATGATCAAATTTGGATTTTGATGATGATTGGACACTTTTAGATGTTTGATCAAAGTTTAGGTAAAGGATTCCACTTGCAGAGGTTAATTTTAACAAGTTTAGACTCTAAGGAAGCTAAGGAATAATTATGAACTTGAGAAGATCCCAAAATTTTGATTCCAACTATGAAACGAGGGTCAAATTTACTTCCTAGACGAGATGCTCAAATCTTTGGAAAGTCTTGGATTTTGACAATAGTAAAATGAATACAAGTTAGGATTGTTCTTTGAAGCTCTTTTGTAGAAATTTAATAGCAATCTCTCTAAATTTGTGTGTTGAGAGACTTTTTTGATGAGCTTTTGGACTAAGAACTATGGACTCTGGTTTCCGGATTTTAATCTTTCGTGAAATCATTTGATAAAGAACATGTTTAGACTTTGTTGTACTTGAGGAATGATTCTGGATTGGAAAGGATTTCAAATTCTGGTTTCAAAATGTCAATAGGAGTCAAATTCAACTCTTTGGTTATGAATTTTGGTGGATGCGCTGTAACAGTCAGTGTATGCGCTATAGCATGGCTTGGATGTGCTAGAGAAAAGTTTAGACGCGCTTCAAAATTAGGTTTATGTGCTAGGGAATAGCTCAAATGCACTAAAGTTTCAAGTGTATGTGCTATAGAATTTGGTAAATGCGCCACATAATGCAAGGGATGCACTGGTAAAAGTGGTGAATGCACTATAGCAATAGGTGAATGCGCTGGAAAAAGTAGTAAATGCATTGTAATAGAGGGTATATGCACTGAAAAAGCAATAAATGTGCCAAAATAAGCAGTGTATACACTGAATCAAGGAAATATAATAGTTTGCTGCCAATTTACTTGATTTTTCTGGTTTTCAGTCAAAAAATGGTTTGTTTCAAATGATGTTTTCTAAATCATAGTTTTGCACTTTCAGTGTGTAAGGTTTTGTTTGAAGTTTGTTTTGAAAATACTTTGGCAAACATAATCAAGCAATGTACACTCTTAAGGCTGTGTAAGACTGTATTCTTTTGGATTCCACATGGATTTTACTCCAATCACACTTATTCTTAGCGGATGAATTCATAAGCTTGGCCACACAGGCTCCCCCTTACAGTGCACTCACTTCTCAGGTCAACCAAGCTTCCAACCCCCATAAAACTCCCATGGTAGGCTGATCACCTCTACTAAAAACTGTGAGAATGTGGATGTCTTTACAATGACCGTTGTTGCACCAAAGAATAGATAAAGGTTTTTGGCCAACTGATGCAGAGCTAAGGTGGAGAACTCTCAATCAAACCAAATCTGATCAAACCTCAATAAGACATCAACCCTTGAAATCACAATCCTCCACATTGAATCAACTAACACCAACAAGGTTATAGACTCCTAAACTCAACCAATAGGCTTATCTTTTAGAGAAGGCCACCAAAATACCAACTCAACATCATTTAAGCATCCTTTTAGACCCTAATACAATCCCCAAACCAATCATACAAGGTTTCTTTGCAACATAATGGAGAATCATCAAACTGCCCTAGAAAAAGGCTATAAGAATTAGCCCTGTTTTACAAAGTGTCCTTAGAACTCCTCCTAATCCCTCAATCTCTTGGAAAATCCTCAATTATGTCTCAAAACACCCAAATTCACAGGTCTTTGACAATTTCACACCTAGGCTATTGTTCTCCAAAACCCTCAATTTATTCATAAATACCTAGGGTTTTCAGTATTTCACCCTTCCAAGGCTTTCCAAGCCCAACCAAAACATAAAACTACTTTATTAGGGCCTACACAATCATTTCATACTATTTTCTAGACAATTCCATCAACAATTCATCAAGACTCATCACTGTCCCACCAATCCTTGCATGAAAAATACACCATTGCACCCTATGGTGACACTCCATATCCTGGAACTCACCTTATTTCCACTCTAGAATACAAAGAAACATATTCTAACCTAATTTCATGCCATCCCACTGAGTAACAGGCCGAAACAATAAGTGGGAATGGCTTAAGACATATTAGAACCTCAGACGGTGCCCTCACTACCTTACACAGGCAAACTACAAAAAACAAACAAAACACTCTCCAAATTTGTTGTTAAGACTTCAGAAAAGATTCAAAAGTATGTTATGTCCATCCCCTACAGGAGTCAAAATAAGTTAGAGCATTAATCTATATGCACGGCCTATACAGTGCAGGGAAAACACAAAAACTCAGAGATAAATGAAGAGAATCAATGAATAAACAAAAAAATGTTGCTTTATTGAAAGAATTTTCACCACCACCGAACCATCATCCTATCCTCATGCCTTACAAAGGTGTTTATACATTTTTCAAATTAGGACAACCTTCCCCAAACGCCTATAACCGGCCCTTAACCACCAAAACCTTCATTTGGCCTAAAAGTGCTAACATTGACAATTGTTTGCTAAATAAGCATCATTATGCAATTTTTTGTTCAAGACACCTAAGACCACTTAAAAACCTTTATTTTATCCCTAATATAACTTTTAAACTCTTTTCTTGCATTCCCATTTACAATTTAAATAGTTTTCCTTTCATGGAAAAGTTGACAATTTTGAAGAAAGAGTGCATGCTTGCACATTTGACCACCAAACTCCCAAAATCCCTAAATACATAAAAGAGTGGTCTACTTAGACCTTATTTTCAATACCTACTAAGATAAAACACTTAAAACTTCAAGACTCACCTAAAGTTCCTTAGGACAGACTGCTACCAAAATGAAGTTTGCAACATGGTTGTAGGTGCCTCTGCACCACCAACTATAACAAGGGTTCTAGTACGAACATTCCATTCATGGGGGATAATCCATGTGGCGAGAGACCATTTCTTCCCTTTTCGTCGGAACCATCCTCATGATACTTGCCTTTCAACAAGTACCCACACTTATATACCAGCTAGAAGTCGCTTGGCTTTAGCATGTTACCGATTGGGTTGTTCCCTTGGGTGATTAATTTTTCCCACAAGGCAAGCCCTCTAAGATAAACAAAAGCAAGCAAGTATACCTGTAGTTCGATCAATCTTTATTTCACATGAATAAAGAGAGAACACACACTATATACTCCACTCACACTCGTAGATAAACACGAATGGGTTTGGATTTTTGGTCACCTAGGTAAGGGGAGGGCATATGCCTACCATTCAATACGCACAATAGACATAGTGTTCTTTCCTTCCTAATTAGTCTAGATTCCTAAATTAAGCAAAAAATAAATAAATCACTCCAGCCCCTGCATCAAATTCATTAGTAGTTTGCAATAAATGTTTCTTTGACAACGTTCAAGAGTTTTGAAAAAGTCTTTGATAGTATTTATGAAGCCTGCACAACAAAAAAATATCCATTAGTTTTCAGACCTGGAAGAAATTTACAAAGAAAATCAAATGTGCCATTACAAAAAGCTAATAAGCTGAAAAGGTAAATGCACTATAGAAATAAGTGAATGTGCCATAGAAAACATTAAATGTGCTATAGAAAGTGGAAAATGTGCTATAGAAACCCCCTTATGCACCACAAAATGGTGTGGATGTGCTAGAGAAACCCTTTGTTGAGCTGGAACAGTCGGTGAATGCGCTGGAGAATCTTTCGGGTGCACCAGAAGAATTAGCGGTTGCACTAGAGAAATTCACATCCAAACTTGTAAAGCATACTTTCCAAAAAATATTAAAATAACAGGGGCTAGGCCTCACAGTGGGTGCCAATTTATGTGTGTGAGAAAATATGTGAATTATAATAATCAATAACACACAATAGATGCAATGTATTACATTAAGGAAATCTAAACTAACAACACAATTCCATAAAATGATTCCTTAAAGACATTCCATCTTCCTCTATTCCTAAGGATCCTATATTAGTGCTCTTAGATCTTAATTATGCACTAAATAACGGGGATGACACCTAAGAAATGAGTAGCCATTAATTCTAGAATGTAGAAACTATGTCTACACCTACATGATCTTGATGATTTTGCTAGATGATGGACTAAATGACATGCTGAATGGTAAATTACTGTATACAAAATGCTAATGGAGATGATACAATGCTAAATTAAACTAATGTAGATGTTATGAAAATGATTCTAAATGTTGTAAATAAACTATGACACATCTAAGAAAGCACCCATGATTCTAATTTACATGCTAAATTATTCTAAATGCTAAATCAAAATGTAAACTAAGTTCTCAAATGCTAAGATGATTTTTGTAGAGTAATTGTATGCAACACTCTCTTATCAAAAGTTGTAAATGAGCCTCTATTTATTGATTTCACCAAGGCATCATGTGAGTTGGCAGCAATGGATGATTATGATTCAATCTAGAGAGATCGACGGTGAGAAATGAGGAGGTTGGAGAGAAATAAGGAGGTTGTCTCCTTTAATAGAATAATCTCGCCAAGTGTAGAAAATAATAAATGGGAAGGAGAAGCCATGTGTCCTTGAATTTTTTGAGATTGTTGAGGGTAAATACCCATTTTAGAAATTAGGAATAATTATTTTCATGTGACACATGGTGAGATGGAAGATGATGTGGAAGGAGGTTAGAAGAATATGGAGAAATGTGACAAAATTCGAATTAAGAATTCAAATTTAATGAAAGGGAATTAATCAAATAAAACAAATTAGTTAAATTTGTTTATTTAATTAAATCATGAAGAAAGTGGTTTAGATAAGAGGAATTAAGAAAGATGAACTATATAAATAAACTTTGCAATTTATTTATACAATAGAGGAAATAAAGATTTTTATTAATTAAATAACCAATATTTAATTAATATTCTCCATACCAATTTTGGATGTATATAGGAGATTTTATAGGTATGACAACATTCTTTTTGCCTCTTGTTGCAGGCCCTATCATAATGATTTTTTTAACAATAAATCAAACAATTCAAATCCAAATATAAACAATACAATAAATCAAACATTTGGAGGGGTAGTTAGTTATTGTCTCCTACCTTCTCACCTCATCAACCTTGCCTATATAAGCAATGCCACTATGTACATTTTACACACTCTAATTTGTATATGATAGACCCTTCTATTGTGGTATTTTGGTTTCACTTGTAAAAGGTTATATTGTGCATTCTGATTCTAGCTAATCCCAACATCATAAACCTAGACAAGTTCATCAAATCACATAATGTGAAATTTAAATATGTGGGCAAAGAAACTTGATGTGTTAAATGAAGCATTTCCATATGACCTAACCATTAAAATATGCAAGATATTATTGTTATGCTCATTGAGGATGAACTAAATTCACAACTATGCAGCTTTGGGTCATAAGATACAGAGGACCCATTATAAGGTGTGGCAACATGTAAATTATCATGTTCTAGCCCAACATAATGTTACATAGTCAATAAATTTGTTAGGGATAATACACTAACAATAGATTCATGCCACATAAAACTCTCCCAACAACCTCTCAACCTTAAGATGGCTTTCTATATTAAACATTGTTGTTATATTATGGACGGTGTCATTGATTTAACTATCTAAAATACTATTAATCTCATAAACTATGGTTCTCCCCTTAGTAATTAGGATTTGTTTTATAGGTGGACTAAAAGCATTGTGTCTCTTATGAAGATATGATATTGTCATCTTTGTTTCCTTTAGGAGATAGATACTTGATATAAAACCTAGTGGTGATTCAAGAAACAACACATTAAATTGGGGCTTCAATATATTATGAGTGGAAATGATCATGAAACTTCGAGAACAACAAGAATTAGAGTGCATTAACAAAAATAATGCTAAAATACTATGTCAGAACATGAGAATGCATTCCTAAATATATGCATATTCTATTCAATAATTCAAAATTGAAAAATAACGATACAATAATTATACATTAAAAGATAAATGAAAACCAAAATTAAATAATTATCTCCAACCAAAGTTGTAATATACTTTACACATATTATTTAATATTATTAAATACAATTAAATACTATTTATACTTATATCTAATATATAAAAACTCAACTCAAAATGATATAGCATAAATTGATAGTTAAATACAAAATCAAATATTTATAGAAATGATCTTAAATAAAAAGATGAACATATTTTTTAATTAAAGGAATCTAAAAGTCATCTTCTCATCTCTATCAATATTTATGCTTAATTTCTTGTCTTAAAGGGTTTGAAACATGTTCTATTTAGAATTTAAATAGTCTCTTTTAGTTAAGGTGTCAAGAAATTGTGGGAAAACTCTTCAACTAAAATTGTTTGGAATTTATAACTAATCTCAACTCTTTTAAGCATAGGGTCTATGTTCATTGAAAATGACTTTCTAATAATTTTTTGTGTGCAAAAACTTTACTAATAGATACACAACCATTTAATCACACTTTCAATTTTATTCAATTTGTAGTTTTAAGTACTAACTATCAAACCCTAATCTGAAGAATAAATTTAACAAATAGAAATCTAATCTCAAGAATAAATTTAACACACCTAAATTTAATAAAATAAAAAAAAACCAAATGATAAGTTCAGTGGAAAGATAATTGTCAATCCTTAAAATTAAGTTGAAGGAAACCGATCCCTAAAGCTGCTTCTCGCCTACTCAAAAGGACTACCTAGGTTTGCTTAAATTCACCAAGATCCACTTGCCCATGGCCCATTCCACATTCAAGAGTTGAGTGACTCCAAAGTTCAATAATAGTATAAAGTTACCGTTAAAATTAAACCAGCTAGGTCTGAGAAGGCAGCGTAAAGTGTAGCTGAATTTTGAGTTCAACGATTGGGCGACTACCGATCATATTTTTATTGTTTGAAGAAATGTATTTATAATATTTTGTTCCTTCGCACAGCTGTGTGCAAACAAATTCCAACCAATTTCAAGAGGATTTGACCATCTGGCCGCACTTTGCTCCTGTGATTTGGCGCCTGCTATGCTCTGGTTTTGTCCGGATCACTCTGTCGCTCGAACCTGGGACGCTTTCAGCTCCCTTAACTGCAGATTCACCTGCTTTTAAGAAGGATCTCAAGTCCATCTGCAGGTAAAAGAAGAGCAAGGGCATTAGAATGGCTGCCACAGGGGCGAGGGGTCGGTCTGATTATGATCATCTCATAAAGCTTCTGCTCATTGGCGACAGTGGTAAGCTTCAAGACCTTCCGCTTTTTTTATTGTTTTAAATCCATTCAAAAGGTTGCCCTTTTTGGAATGGTTAATTGCCCAATGCTTTTGATTTGGAGTTTTTTCATAATTTAGCTCTTTACTGCATACCCTTTTCGAAATCAGTTGCATATAGATTGATTTTGATTTGGCTGGCTTTTCTTCTTTTTGTTCTCATGCTGAATTCAGCTCTTTACATTTCATATTGTGTTTTTCACGCAGGTGTTGGAAAAAGTTGTCTCCTTCTCAGGTTTTCTGATGACTCCTTTACCACAAGTTTTATAACCACTATAGGGTATGCTGCTGCTCTTTCTTTTAACTCTGAAGTGGTTATTTATTTCTGGTGTATTGATCTCTTTAATCTTAGGGTGGTTTTGTTAATATGTTCTGTGTGCCCAAAGTCCAAATACCGATGCCCTTGAGAAAGGAAATAGAAATATGAATCAGGAAAATATTGATCTGTGCAAATCAAGAAGTGCTTGAAAAAATATGTAACAGTTATTGTATCCTATTGCCATGGATTCTGAAAGGAGACCGCAATATATTATGAGCACTCTCATTCTTAGAATGAGATAACCTTCTCTTGTAATTCACACATATGTATGATCTGAAATTCACTACAAAGCCCTACCTCTCTCTGATCTCGCAACTTTTTATTTTGAGCTTGTGA
>VDFB02270651.1:658382083-658441598 GCA_007258455.2 Sequoia sempervirens
CCCCAACCACACTTATTCTTAGCGGATGAATTCAGAAGCTTGGCCACATGGGCTCCCCCTTACAATGCACTCACTTCTCAAGTCAACCAAGCTTTCAGCCCATATAAAACTCCCATGGTAGGCTGATCATCTCTACTAAAAACTGTAAGAATGTGGATGTCTTTGCAACGACCGTTGCTGCACCAAAGAATAGGTAAAGGTTTTGGCAAGCTGATCACCAGAGCTGGGTGGAGAACTCTCAATCAAACCAAATTGATCAGACCTCAATAAGACATCAACCCTTGAAATCACAATCATTCACATTGAATCAACTAACACCAACAAGGTTAGAGGCTCCAAATCTCAACAAATGGGCTTATCTTTTAGATAAGGCCACCAAAAGACCATCTCAACATTAATTAGGCATCCAATCAGACCCCAATACCATATTCTAATTAGATTTTACAAGGTTATTTGCACCATCATAGAGAATCGTCAGACTGCCCTGCAAAAAGGCTATAAGAATTAGCCCTATTGTACAAAAAAAGTACCCTTCAATCTTATCCTAACCCATCAATCTCTTGGAAAGTCCTTAAATGTGTCTCAAAACACCAAATCCATAGGTCTTTGACAATTTCACACCCTCTAAGCCATCATTCTCCAAAACCCTCAACTTACTCACAATTACCTAGGGTTTTCAGTATTTCACCCTTCCAAGGATTTCCAAGCCCAACCAAGACATCAAACTACTTTATTAGGGTCTGTACAGACATTTCATACTATTTCCTAGACAATACCATCAACAATTCATTAAGATTCATCACCGTCCCACCAATCCTTGCATGAAAAATACATCATTGCACCCTATGGTGACACTCCACATCCTGCAACTCACCTTATTTCCACTCTAGAATACAAAGAAACATATTCTAACCTAATTTAATGCCATCCCACTAAGTAATACGCCAAGACAATAAGTGGGAATGGCTTAAGACATATTAGAACCTCAAACGATGCCATCACTGCCTTACACAGGAATACTACATAAAACAAACAAAACACTCTCCAAATTTGTTGTTAAGACTTCAGAAAAGATTCAAAAGTATGTTATTTCTATTTCGTACAGGAGTCAAAAGAATTTAGAGCATTAGTTTATATGTACAGCCTGTACAGTGCAGGGAAAACACAAAAACTCGGAGATAAATGAAGAAAATCAATGAGTAAATAGAGAAATGTTGCTTTATTGAAAGAATGTTCACCACCACCGAACCATCAATAGATTCTCGTGCCTTCCAAAGGACTTTATAGATTTTAAAATCAGGACAACCTTCCCCCAATGCCTATAACCACCCTTTAACCACCAAAACCTTCATTTGGATTAAAAGTGCTAACATTGACAATTGTTTGCTAAATAAGCATCATTATGCAATTTTGTTGTTCAAGACACCTAAGACCACTTAAAAACCTTTATTTTATCCCTAATATAACTTCTAAACTCTTTTCTTACACTCCCATTTACAATTTGAATAGTTTTCCTTCATGGAAAAGTTGATAATATTGAAGGAAGAGTGCATGTTTGCACATTTGACCGCCAAACTCCCAAAATCCTTAAATACATAAAAGAGTGGTCTACTTAGACCTTATTTTCAAAACCTACTAAGATAAAGCACCTAAAAATCCAAGACTCACCTAAATTCCCTCAAGACAGTCTGCTACCAAGGTGAATTTTGCACCATGGTTGTAGGTGCCCCTGCACCACCAGCCTTATAACAAGGGTTCTAGTACGGGCATTTCGTTCGTGGGGGACCATCCATGTGGCGATAGACCATTGTTTCCCTTCTCATAGGAATGATCCTCGTGATACTTTCCTTTCAACAAGTACCCACACTTATATACCAGCTAGAAGTCGCTTGGCTTTAGTGTGTTACTGGTTGGGTCGTTCCCTTGGGTGATTACTTTTTCTCACAAGGAAGGTCCTCTAAGATAAACAAAAGCAAGCAAGTATACCCGTAGTTCGATCAATCTTTATTTCACATGAATAAAGAGAGAACACATGCTATATACTCCACTCACACTCGAAGATAAACATGAATGGGTCTAGCTTTTTGATCACCCAGTTAAGGGGAGAGCATATGCCTACCATTCAAAACACACAACAAACATGGTGTTCTTTCCTTCCTAATTAGTCTAGATTCCTAAATTAAGCAAAAAATAAATAAATCACTCCAACCCCTACATCAAATTCATTAGTAGTTTGCAATAAATATTCCTTTGACAGCGTTCAAGAGTTTCAACAAAGTCTCTGACAGCGTTTATGAAGCCTGCACATAAAAAAAACATTTATTAGTTTTCAGACACGGGAGAAATTTGCAAAGAAAATCACATGCGCCATTACAGTAAGTTGATGCGCTAAAAAGGTAAATGCACTATAGAAAATCATGAATGCGCTACAAAAAACAGTAAATGCGCTATAGAAAATGGTGAATGTGCTATAGAAACCCGCTGATGTGCTAGAAAATGGCATGTATGAGTTGGAGAAAAATGTTATTGCGCTGGAACAGTCAGTGAATGCGCCGAAGAATCTTTCGTGTGTGCTAGAAGAATCAATGGTTGCGCCAAAGAAATTCACGTCTAAACCTGTAGAGCATACTTTCCAGAAAAATGTTAAAATAACAGGGGCTATACCCCACGGTGGGTGCCAATTTATGTGTGTGAGAAAATATGTGAATTATAACAATCAATAACACACAACAAATGCAATGTATTACATTAAGGAAATCTAAATTAACAACACAAATTTATAAAATGATTCCTTAAAGATATTTCATCTTCCTCTATTCCTAAGGATCCTATATTAGTGCTCTTAGATCTTAATTATGCACTGAATTATTGGGATGACACTTAAGAAATGAGTAGCCATTAAACTAGAATGCAGACACTATATCTACACCTACATGATCTAATGATTTGGCCGAATGATGAACTAAATGACATCTTTGAATGGTATTGTATACAAAATGCTAATGGAATGATAATGCTGAATTAAAACTAATGGAGATGTATGAAAATGATTCTAAATGTTGTAAATAAACTATGACACATCTAAAGCACCCATGATTCTAATTTACATGCTAAATTATTCTAAATGCTAAATCAAAATGTAAACTAAGTTCTCAAATGCTAAGATGATTTTTGTAGAGTAATTGTAACACTCTCTTATCAAAAGTTGTAAATGAGCCTCTATTTATTGATTTCACCAAGGCATCATGTGAGTTGGCGGCAATGGATGATTATGATTCAATCTAGAGAGAGATCGCGGTGAGAAATGAGGAGGTTAGAGAGAAATAAGGAAGTTGTCCCCATTAATAGAACAATCTTGCCAATTGTAGAAAATAATAAATGGGAAGGAGAAGCCATGTGTCTCTGAGTTTGTTGAGATTGTTGAGGGTAAATACCCATTTTAGAAATTAGGAATAATTATTTTCATGTGACACATGGTGAGATGGAAGATGATGTGGAAGGAGGTTAGAAGAATATGGAGAAATGTGACAAAATTCAAATTAAGAATTAATAAATAAAAATAAATTAGTTAAATTTGTTTATTTAATTAAATCATGAAGAAAGTGGTTTAGATAAGAGGAATTAAGAAATACAAACTATATAAATAAACTTTGCAATTTATTTATACAGTAGAGGAAATAAAGATTTTTATTAATTAAATAACCAATATTTAATTAATATTCTCCAAACCAATTTTGGATGTATATAGATTTTATAGGTATGACATTCTTTTTTGCCTCTTGTTGGGCCTTTATCATAATGATTTTTTTATAATAAATCAAACAATTCAAATCCAAATACAAACAATACAATAAATCAAACACTTGGAGGGGTAGTTATTCATTGTCTCTTACCTTCTCACCTCATCAACCTTGCCTATATAAGCAATGACACTATGTACATTTTACACACTCTCATTTGTATATGATAGACCCTTCTATTGTGCTATTTTGGTTTCACTTATAAAAGGTTATATTGTGCATTATGATTCTAACTAATCCCAACATCATAAACCTAGACAAGTTCATCAAATCACATACTGTGAAATTTAAATATGTGGGCAAAGAAACTTGATGTGTTAAATGAAGCATTTCTATATGACCTAACCATTAAATTATGCAAGATATTATTGTTATGCTCATTGAGGATGAACTCAATTCACAACTATGCAACTTTTGGTCATAAGATACATAGGACCCATTATAAGGTGTGGCAACATTTAAATTATCATGTTCTAGCCCAATGTAATGTTACATAGCCAATAAATTTGTTAGGGATAATATTCACTAACAATAGATTCATGCCACATAAAACTCTCCCCAACAACCTCTCAACCTTAAGATGGCTTTCTATATTAAACATTGTTGTTATATTATGGATGGTGTCATTGATTTAACTATCTAAAATACTATTAATCTCATAAAATATGGTTCTCCCCTTAGTAATTGGAATTTATTTTATAAGTGGACTAAAAGCATCATGTCTCTTATGAAGATATGATATTGTCATCTTTGTTTCTTTTAGGAGATAGATAATCAATATAAAACCTAGTGGTGATTCAAGAAACAACACGTTAAATTGGGGCTTCAATATATTATGAGTGGAAATAATCATGAAACTTTGAGAACAACAAGAATTAGAGTGCATTAATAAAAATAATATTAAAATACTATGTTAGAACACGAGAATGAATTACTAAATATATGCATATTCTATACAATGATTCAAAATTGAAAAATAGTGACACAATAATTATACATTAAAACATAAATGAAGACCAAGATCAAATATATTATCTCCAAACACATTTGTGATATACTTTACACATATTATTTAATATTATTAAATACAATTAAATACTATTTATACTTATATCTAATATATCAAAATAACTCAAAATGATATAGCATAAATTGATAGTTAAATACAAAATCAAATATTTATAGAAATGATCTTAGATAAAAAGATGAGCATACTTTCAGAGGCACTTGACTATTTTTTAGCTAAAGGAATCTAAAAGTCATCTTCTCATCTCTATCAATATTTATGCTTAATTTCTTTTGTCTTAAAAGGGTTTGAAACATGTCTTATTTAGAATTTAAAGTCTCTTTTAGTTAAGGTGTCAAAAAATTGTGGAAAACTCTTCAACTAAAATTGTTTGGAATTTATAACTAATCTCAACTCTTTTAACATAGGGTCTATGTTCATTGAAAATGACTTTCTAATGATTTTTTTATGTGAAAAACTTTATTAACAGATACACAACCATTTAATCACACTTTCAATTTTATTCAATTTGTAGTTTTAAGTACTAACTATCAAACCCTAATATCAATTCAAGAATAAATTTAACAAATAGAAATCTATCTTAAGAAAAAAATGACTCACAATAAACACACCTAAATTTAATAAAAAAATAAAACCAAATGATAAGTTCAGTGGAAAGATAATTCTCAATCCTTAAAATAAAATTAAGTTGAAGGAAACCGATCCCTAAAGCTGCTTCTTGCCTAATCAAAAGGACTAGTGTTGCTTAAATTCACCAAGATCCACTTGCCCATGGCCCATTCCACATTCAAGAGTTGAGTGACTCCAAAGTTCAATAATGGTATAAAGTTACCGTTAAAATTAAGCCAGCTAGGTCTGAGAAGGCAGCGTAAAGTGTAGCTGAATTTTGAGTTCAACAATCGGACGACTACCTATTATTTTTTTATTGTTTGAAGAAATTTATTTATAATATTTTGATCCTTCGCACAGCTGTTTGCAAACAAATTCCAACCAATTTCAAGAGGATTTGACCATCTGGCCTCATTTTGCTCCTGTGATTTGGCGCCTGCTATGCTCTGGTTTTGTCCTGATCACTCTGTCGCTCGAACCTGGGACGCTTTTAGCTCCCTTAACTGCAGATTCACCTGCTTTTAAGGATCTCAAGCCCATCTGCAGGTAAAAGAAGAGCAAGGGCATTAGAATGGCTGCCACAGGGGCGAGGGGTCGGTCTGATTATGATCATCTCATAAAGCTTCTGCTCATTGGCGACAGTGGTAAGCTTCAAGACCTTCCATTTTTTTTGTTTGTTTTAAATCCATTCAAAAGGGTGCCCTTTTTGGATTGGTTAATTGCCCAATGATTTTGATTTGAAGTTTTCTTATAATTTAGCTCTTTACTGCATACCCTTTATAAAGCAGTTGCATATAGATTGATTTTGATTTGCTGGCTTTTCTTCTTTTTGTTCTCATGCTGAATTCAGCTCTTTACATTTTATATTGTGTTTTTCACGCAGGTGTTGGAAAAAGTTGTCTCCTTCTCAGGTTTTCCGATGACTCCTTTACCACAAGTTTTATAACCACTATAGGGTATGCTGCTGCTCTTTCTTTTAACTCTGAAGTGGTCATTTATTTCTGGTGTATTGATCTCCTTAATCTTAGGGCGGTTTTGTTAATATGTTCTGTGTGCCCAAAGTCAAAATACCGATGCCCTTGAGAAAGGAAATAGAAATATGAATCAGGAAAATATCGATCTGTGCAAATGAAGAAGTGCTTGAAAAAATATGTAACCGTTATTGTATCCTATGGCCATGGAATCTGAAAGGAGTCCACAATATATTATGAACACTCTCATTCTTAGAATGAGATAACCTTCTCTTGTAATTCACACATATGTATGATCTGAAATTCACTATAAAGCCCTACCTCTCTCTGATCTCTCAATTTTTTATTTTGAGCTGCTGACTGCTCTGTTTGTTCACAAGCGATTCCGATTATTAGTTGCATTGCAGGAGGAATCACCCCAGCCCTGTGAAACAGTAATGGCCCAATAATTGTATCTCTATGTACGGGGAAAAAGGTTTACCCTACTCGAATGCACATTGGCTCTACCAATATGGTTGTCCGTTGTAGTTTTGATTCTCTTTCAATGTCTGGGCATATCTATTTTTACTTTTGCATTGGTTTTTGTTCTATGCACGCATAATTATGGATGCATGGAATAGAATATAGATGCTCTTTATATTTTATGCTTATATAATTGTGAGAGTGTAGAATACACTACAATGATTAGGGTGTACTGCATTATTCCAACAGAATGAAGAGTTATGCGTTAACACTTACAAAGTTTAGTTTCTTCTCTCAGCATTGACTTCAAAATTAGAACCGTTGAACTAGATGGGAAGCGCATTAAATTACAAATCTGGGACACAGCCGGTCAGGAGCGCTTCCGCACAATTACCACCGGTAGGGTCTCAATTCTCTTTGATAGTTTATATCATAATATGTTCTTTAGCATTGATTCATGATGTATATATTTGTAAAGGCATAATTTTTCACGACTCTGATTTGATCTGTATTAGTTTTAGAATTAAAATTTAGATGCTTTATTACGTGGTTTTTGGAGTTATGTTAAGCACTCTTGATTGGCCTATGTTGGTCAGTCATGGACCTTGATGTAATTTCTTTCCTCCTGTAGCTTTTGAGCATCGATTGGACTTCTGAATGACCTTGTATGTAGATCCATGTGTTCAAGCATTTTTGAGTTTTCTCTGCATTATGAGAATATCAAGTGATTTGGGGATATTGATTCTCCATCATGCCATTAGAGAATGTTACAAAGCACAAATTTCACTAGGTGGTTTAGTTTTGTATTTTTGCATCTTATGGTTTGATTCTATGATTGAAAATTTTTAAATTTATTTTTGTGTGCAGCATATTATCGAGGTGCTATGGGCATTATTCTGGTATACGATGTCACCGATGAATCATCCTTCAACAGTATCCTCTTCCTCATAATGGTCCATAATTTCTTATATCATAATTGAAATTTCATCCTAGAGTAGCTCGTGTCTGTTTTTACGACGTGGGTTGCAAAAATGGATTTGATTATTGATATGTAGACTCTAGAGAGCTG
The DNA here is from genome assembly GCA_007258455.2 of Sequoia sempervirens. NCBI lineage: Eukaryota > Viridiplantae > Streptophyta > Pinopsida > Cupressales > Cupressaceae > Sequoia > Sequoia sempervirens. The sequence continues at coordinate 658,390,022 of VDFB02270651.1, forward strand.
GCACATCCATTGATTTTATTTTCCTCCTGGCTTGAATTGAATGATAACCTTTCTTTATTTCTGTTGCGTCATTCAAGTTCTTTTTCTCAATATACTTGAATTGTGTTTAATTTTACAGCAATTGTAATGAAGTTCCTTAAAACTTCTATTGCAGTCAAAAAGTATATTTCAATTCAGTCATGAGGCTCTGAAGAGGCATTGGCTTTGATCCCTTCCTTGATAATGGGTCCAATACTGAAGCACAAAATGTTGAAACCCAATAAAACTATGCAGGTGATTCCAGAAGAATATTGCAGATATTTTAGTTCATAAAACAAGAGTGTGACATGACATAGGGTGGAACTGATAACACCTGCATTTTCCCTCAGAACTATGGATTCTATTTATAATTTGTTATCTTAGTTCTGACAGATGCCTGCCTTGACTAGTATGTCAACTTCATTAATTCCTCTACAAATGTGCTTAGCCTCCTATTCTGGAACCAACACAGAAGATTCAAAATTTCATTGAAGAATAGTAATACTTTATGAAGTTAAATCCATGCCTCCTGATGCTGGAAATGCTTAAAGACGAGTTTTCGAAATATTGATATTTAAGGTCCCCTTTATTTTCGGCACTATCCACTACGAAGAGCAAGTAGTTCTGCACTATTATTGGACCATACACAATTCCTTCGAAGATTTTCCACCCTGGATGGGATTAATTATTATATACCATCACTTTCTTCATTCCCAAGTTGTTGAAAGCAGAACCAATAAACAGAGTGACAGCTTATGAATTTGGTGCATCTAAATTCATCTATTCTCTCTGTTACATTTGAAAAGCTTTATGTCAATATTGTTTTCATATTAGTCATGGTATGACTTGATCAACCTTTACTTGCTAGCTGGATTTCACAGCAAGTTAGAAATTAAACGTGGATTTATCTGTCTGTGGAATTTGAAATCCTCACCAAACATCCATGTAAGATTTTCTTCTTGTTGCAATCTATATTATACCATTAAGAAATAATAAGGATCATTTTCCAGGCTAAATAATGAACACTGGTTTATATCTTGTTCCAAAGGGAATCCATTTTGTAGAAGGTTAACTGTTGTGCCATTGATTTTGAAGATACTTTTCATTCTAGCCCAAATTTCCTTGAAGAAATGATCCTTATACTCCCTAATTAGATTGTCTTCAGTCAACAGTGCCCAATCTTGGTTAATACGAGATAAGATGTTACATTTTATGATAGCTGGGGTGGTATCAAAAGCCTAGAATAAATGTGTCATCTTTGTGCCTGAGCCACTTATCTGCCAATTCACCTTTGATCTTTTTATTACATGGAATCAAATTGGACCCTTAGTAAAATATTCTTCTATTAGAGTTTGTTGTTGATTGTTAATCTCTTAGGAGCTAAGTTTGGACTAAAGTTCCTCTGTAAATCTTCATTGCATTTCCATTGAACACAACCAGTCTTAGTGCTGTCAGCCATAAAGATATCTTTTATTCCATTTCTTTTAAGGTTATGTTATGCTTTCCAAAGGTAATGATTTTCTTCAAGAGAAATGTGGAATTAGTGGATAGCCCTAAATAGGGTTCTCATGACGTAGGTCATATTGTGGCTAAATAAATCTATACCAAATAATTGAACAGGGAAGTTTGTGTGTAACATGGTGCTTTTTTAGGGGTTTTCCTGTACTATGTCATGAATTTGACCGAGAACCATGATGGCTGATATCCAGCTCAGAGGAATAAAAAAAAGAAAAAAAAGAAGAGAGGAATATTAGTTAACCTCAAAATCCTTCTTTCTAGGGCATCCATTTAAAGGTGAATTAATCATGTTCTTCCACTCGAATAGATAAAATTTATGATATTATTCTTTTTGATATGGCCACATGAATTTGCAAACAAGCTGATTAATTTTGTTCAGAATGATTTTGGATGTGAGCAAACATTTAAAAATTTGGAATGTATTTAGTATTTACTATAGTTTTAATCAAGATGGTTCTGTGTACAAGGTTTAACCTACTAGTCTTTTGTGTTGATGAGGCATGGCTAAATACATGGTGTCCTCTTTTGAATTTAAATATCTGACAATCTAATTGCTACTTTGTGGCACATCATGAATAAAAAGATAGTGGTCTTTTCTAGATTTTAATTTATCCCTAAAGCATCCATAAAATTCTTCATAATTCTCCTTCAACTGCATGGCATTGTGAGCAACTCCATTTGCACCACTAGTTGCATTGACACCCTGTAGATTATCACATTTCTCCCGACTCAATGGCTCTACCCAGGCCCTCTTAAACCAGAGCAAAAATGCCGGGAAAAGAGAGCATCCCTGCCCTTACTTCTGCAGGTGGATAAAATGCTTACTTTGACCACCATTTATAGAAATATCACTTGGGATAGGAGATACACATAACCACATGTTTGTTCAATTCCTTAGAAAGCTTTATTCATTTTATGGTTTAAATAATAAATTGATTAGTGCAATATAACTTGTACATATAAGTATTGCATATTTTAATTATTTATTTGTTATGCTTATCTTGGGAGAGTAAATGCATTGCATATTGGCATTTTAGTCCACAGTTACCAGGAGATGCAGGGTTACTGGTGCCAGTACAGGGATGGGGATGCCACTCAAATTAGGGTATACAAGTAAATAAAAAGGGAGATGGCTATTTTATATTAAGTATCATAGGATATGGGGACGGGTATGGTCCATGTTAACAATGTGTTTTACATAATGATCATTAACTCAAATAGATGCCTTTTTAAGATGAATTCTGTCCATGCATGCCTTGAGCCTTTTATCCATTAACTTGAAAGCTATTTTGTTTGACAAAATTGTGATGGAATCGGTTGAATCCATCAAAACTAATGTGGTGCAAATTAAATACGAAACAATCAACTTCTCTGCAGATCTGTAGGATTGTTGATTGGAAACAAGTACTATTATATCTTTTGGTGTCTCTATATGGTTTGTTTGCTGGACCTTGCATCATATAAATTGAATAATATCAGAACACTAACCTTTGGTAAACTTTGAATAATGAATCTTCATTTGTACATTCTGCAAAGACAATGAGATTCTTTAGATTGATACGCTTGTTTTTGGTATTTGTGCCCTTAGTAAGGTTCATGTTGATCTTGTTGACTTGCTGTCATGATTTTATGTTGTTGATGCATCTAGTTAGCCTCAGAACATTAGGACAATGAAGATTTATGAATTGCATTATTTGGCAGCCATGCAACCCACAAATCTTCATGGATAGTCTTAACAAACCCCATTATCACTTTGCTACTTGTGATCAATGTTGCTAATAGCAATGTGACAGAAAATGGGGTTGGGGAGGTTTCAGTTTAGGAAATGTATAGGTTTGTCTATCACACTCATCACTAATGGTACAATTATCACATTCATATTTTTGTAATATTAATTTGTAATGCCCATTCCAGGTTGTAGATAGGTTGTATCATAATGCTATAATACATAAATGATAATCAATACATTTGCTTAACGTAAGCTCCTGTGGTCTTCTTGTCTAGTTAGGTGGCAGATGTAATCTTGCCATAAATTATTTAGCTTCTCCATCTTACATACCAGACAATTTTATCAGTTATTTTTGCAAACCATTATTCTCCGATTGTGGAGTCTATTTCAAATTCATTTTTTATTTAGAATATACAGATGATAATCTAACTCTTAGGATGTCTAGGTGCCACCCAACTTATTTTGTTTAAATAGAATTATTTGAAATATCTTTTGTAGGTGTGTTTCTTTTAACAAGCAACCAAGTTATTGGCTGTGTTAGAACTTGGTTTCATATATAAGACCAGACTTTTACCAGACTTTTTCTGAGAAAGTGATACTGATCCTCGAGACTGACTTTGAAGAGCAATTTGTACTCGCTTAGATTGATATACGGATCTCTTAATGGAAAAAGCTATTTCATTGTGATTGAAACTTAATAGCAGGTGTAGCAGCTGGCCAAACTTTTAGCTAGGAGAAATTTGGAAAAACAATTTTCGAATAAATAGATAAAGAAATCAGGCGCTAAAAGAGAAATTTGATGTAGAAGTGATCTTTTGAATGTTGGTTTAGAGAAGAGTAACTTGGATCTTGAAGATGTCTTCCAAGTTTTGGCTTAGTCAGACATGGAAGATCACTCTCCCTACTTGAGTATAGAAGCAAATGAAGAATACAGCATGGTGTTCAGGATGTGTCTACTGTTTCATCCTAATTAGAATAGTTTCTTTATACCCATATGAAGTTATGTGTTCCTGCATATCTGTTGTCTTGTATAGTCTTGTATAAATTTTGGTACAAATTTTTATGTTGCTCGAAAATGGCCATATTCATCTTTTGGGGCAGATCGAAACAAATTTCAAATTCAGAATTGAAATTTTCTTCCTGATGCTCCTGATATTTACTTGAACATAAGCATCAAGAAATGCAGCATGTACTTCTGGGAGTATCATTTGGGATGTTAAGGGAGTTTGAGATGAAATGGACATGCAGATTGGCATTTTGGAAAAAAATCCTTATACATCTTTTCTTGTTAAAATCGCATATATTGTTTGGAGGGAAACTTTTGGACAATTTGAAGACTTTAACTTTTATGACTCATAGCATGCAACTGAAATAATTATCTAAGGAACCAATTTGGATTACCCTTGATGTAGGTCTCACAACATGTTGAAAACTATGTTATGTTTCAGGGTTCTAAGTTTTTGAACTCTTCAAAAAATGTTCGAGTTTTTCTCCTTACCATTCTTATTTAGTACTCTTTGTCAGATGGAATTTTGGGCATTTGAAACATATTTGTGACTAATGTTTCCTTTAGTTTGGGGTCTGGAATCAAATCTTGCATTATATATTGAACTGGCTTACCCAAGGGCTAAGGTTTTAATTCTATACGTAATTTTTTCTTGTGCTTACACTAAAGGATATCATCAGATTTAGTGATTCATTCATGGCTCAATTGTATTCTTAACTTCTGTTGCCTAAAGACATTCGTAACTGGATCAGAAATATTGAGCAACATGCTTCTGAAAACGTCAACAAAATATTAGTGGGAAACAAGGCAGATATGGATGACAGCAAGAGGGTAAGTTTAATATTCCTTTCTGAGCTGTTATTTCCTTTGCTCTAATAAGTAATGCTCATTGTTTAACTTATTGATCATGACCATTTCATGGTATTCATTAGGCTGTTCCAACTGCATGGGGTCAGGCACTTGCAGATGAGTTTGGCATCAAGTTCTTTGAAACTGTAAGTTATAATACATATTCTTCTGGCACTTACAATCTTGATTCATGTTTATCTAGTACTTGCACTCTCCTACCTGTTGTACGCATTATGGATCTTTTCAATACAAGCAAATAAAATTCTCTGAATGTTTGAATTGCAGAGTGCAAAAACGAATTTGAATGTTGAGGAGGTTTTCTTTAATATTGGAAGGGATATAAAGAAAAGGCTTGAAGACAGTGACACGAAGGTTGAGGTAAGCTACTGTGTATTACTATCTGAAATTACTTTTTAATTGATTTAATTTTTTTGTTGGTTAATGGTGAGGAATTCACTCTGCTATAGAGTAATTGGTGCATGGTTTGCTGCAGCCAAATACTATCAAACTTAACAAAGCAGATCAAGCAAATGGTCCAGACAGTCCTGCACAGAAATCCAATTGCTGCAGTTCGTGAAGCTATTAAGATTCATCAGCCACCTGATATTTTTTCTGGTTCAGTCTGACAGAAGCCGCCTCGTGCATGAGTTGTAACTTCATGAATTTGCCAGGTTTTCTTTTGGCAACACCAGTTTGAAAACAATGTGGAAGCTCAATTTGAAAGTAATCTGTCCTGAACCTGCCATTCTTTTTCTTGATTAATCTATTATTTCTTTTGTAGTGAATTCTTTTCAATAGCCCTTCTGTCTTGTGAGCTAAAATGTGAACACTAATTGGGGCCTAGTCTCTGTGGATATGCCTATAGAGAATTCTCTGTTAATCTGCGCCAGGTTCTATAAGCTTTTGTGTGTGCCCTAGGGCAGTCAAATGAAATGTGTAAGCTGTAAACTGATCATTTTGCCTGCGATAGAGGCTTTTAACAGTTGATCTTGAAATTTGTCACTCTCTATATGAAAAAAAAAAAAAAAAACTGGGTCAGCAGTTTCCATAGTTTTAAAATTCTTGAATTTAGAGACATTAGATTCTTATCTAACCTGTTATGAAAGTTTACTGTCATGTAATACACAAAGAGATCCAAATATTTGTAGTCTTGGTATTTGCTGCAAGTGCTTATAAGTTTGCTGTCTTGGAATACACAAGTATAGAGTCTGGGATCAAATAGATCCAACTATTTGTGGTCATGGTATTTGCTGCAAGTGGTTTCAGTTTGCTTTCTTGGAATTTGCTCCAAGTGCTTATAAGTTTGCTGTCCAGAAACACAATTAAAGAGTCCGGAATCAAAGAAATCCAAATATTTGTGGTCTTGGTATTTGCTGCAATGGAAGTTTGCTGTCTTGGAATTTGCTGCAAGTGCATATATGCTTTAAAATTCTTAAATCTTAGGTTCTCAATTTATGTGGATTTTTATCTAACCTGTTGTGAAAGTTTGTTGTCATGGAATTACACAACTATAGAGTCTACAATCAAAGAGATCCAAATATTTGCAGTCTTGGTATACACAACTATAGAGTATGCGATCAAAGTGATTCAAATGTTTGTGGTCTTGGTATGTGCTAATAAGTTTGCTGTCTTGGAATTATGAACTATAGAGCATGATATGAGAGAGATCCAAAAGATCAGTAGTCTTAGTATTTGCTGCAAATGTTTAGAAATTTCAGCTTCACTTGCTTTGTTCGATCCAACATGGTTGTTTAGAAATGGTGGCAAGTTTGAAGAGTCTGTATTCTACAATATTAAGGAATCATGATTGTGTCATTACTTGGTTGTCAAATTTTGTTTCACGACTTTTGTTGGACTTATTTTTTGATTTTCTATGCATTCATTTTTAATAATTGTGGTTATGTTGCTTGAGTCAATTTTAAAAAATTACTTGTAAAAGATCTTCATCTTAAGCTTAAAAAGTGATGACAAAATTAAAAGATCTTCATAAGAAAGTTAATAATTAACAGAAAGTAAGGTGATTTCTGTGCAATTTTGAAGATGAGGATTATTGGCAGTTTGAAGGAGATTCCTGGAAGTTGTGACTGGACAATGTTACACATAGGAATTTGAATGATGATGGGATATTCATAAGATCTTGAAGACGAGGATTATTGGAAGTTTGAAGAGGGAGATTCCTGGAAGTTGTGACCAGACAATGTTACACATAGGAATATGTTTGAATAATGATGGGATATTCATAAGATATTGAAGACGAGGATTATTGGAAGTTTGAAGAGGGAGATTCCTGGAAGTTGTGACCAGACAATGTTATACATAGGAATATGTTTGAATGATGATGGGATATTCTTAAGATCTTGATATGGTGTCCTATAGAATAAGAAACGTTGTCCTCATTATTTGGTATCCTACAATTTAAAAAAATCTTGATTATGTTATATGACATGGTCTTTGACTAACAACGTTTGCTTGTTTGCATTGTTCATGCATTCATTTTGAAATAGTTATGGTTATACAGTGGAGAAGATGCAAGTTGGGAATGGTAAGTTTTCATAGGTTAGCAGGATAATTGCAGAAACTAAATGCATTCTTTTGTTACAATTTAAGGGACAAGAACGATAGAGGCGAATATGGCTCTTGTCCTTAGAAAGGAGGCAAGATGAGATCAATAAACATCAAAGTAAACCCCAAGTGATAAGGTGCATCATAGCTGGTGCAAAGTGCTAGTTGATGGAAGTAAGCTATGGTTACATATGTGTTTTTAAGAACTGAAATGCAGATTTGGAAGGGAGACAAGGACATGATGGTCAACATAAAAGAGGAAGTTACTCTCTCATGATCAATAAAACAAGCTATCCCGGATGATAACGAAGCTCCAAAGTCGCTTGTCCTATATAACAATGAAGCTCTCAAGTCACCATGAGCAAAGATGATTTTTGTCCTCTTTTAATTGGTCACATCAATAACAATCCTTACTAAGCTTATTAGCAAATTCAGACATTGAAGATTACTCCATCCCAAACCTACACAAGTCAGTTGGAGTATGAGGTTATCGTCCTACTATATCTTGGCTATATTCACAATTTGATCAATAATATTATTGCCACCCAAGGTTTGATATGTGACTAGAAAAATAGTGAAATCCCAATGAAAATGCCAGTGACTATCAATATGAGGAGAAAGAAAAGATGCATAGGTGAAAATCAGTAATTGAAAAATTCACCGTTATTTCTTGGAGAGTAGGAATTCTCACAAAGCTTTGAGAAAGTAAAAGTTTTAATTCCTCTATGCAAAAAGAAAAACCAATAGAGAAGAAAATCATGGCATTATGATAAAGGAGTTTCCTAATAATGCATACCACAGCAAAGGAATAGTCAATGTTCGACACATCTGATTTTTAATTCTAATTTTAGTAAGGAAAACAAATTTCTCATGAGAGTGTAGAGACAATGAGAACAAAGCTTTTTCTTGGTAAGAAATTGTTGGAATGGTAGGAGTTGTAAGAAAAGTCCGAAACAACGATTATGTATTAGTGAATATAAAGCTTCTGCCGAAAGTATACCAAAATTAGTTACTAAGCTATATTATATAAAGTAATCCACTTAATAAAAAATGCTTTCGCCGAGAGGCAACATATGGTCTATATATACATCATACATGATAGGAGACATGGTCTATGAAGTGGCTAGTTACAATATAAATAATATTACATCTTATGCATTACAATCTTTAAAAAAAATATGAAAAAATCATGAATTGGAGATCATACTCTTTATAAGAGACCATCATAAGCAAATTTTATAGATGAAACACGTAAATAGTTTTCATCACTTAGAAAATTTTCCGTGTAAGCAGTATGCCATTATATAATGAGATGAATATAGAAAAAGGCTAGCATCATATTGAATAAACTCAATGTAAATTGAACCTCCAAACAAATATTGATTTGGTATATTTTGATTAAGGTAAAATGGTTTTGAAGGGACCAAAAATCTTGTACATCAAATAGAATAGGTCAAAGCATACACAAAAAAATTTCAGATGGGAGGAAAACATAGTTGTAGCCAATTGGCCAATCGAGAATCAACACAATTGCAACCAAGTTGCTAGGCATAAAAGAATGTTCAAGGATCCAGCCTAAACAATAACAAACCCTACCCTATTCAATCTCATACCCTTCACTCTAGTGTGTAATTGGGAGATAGATTTGAGAAGACCTCTGTTTTGTCTTTGAACAACTGTCTAGGATATGTTATAATCCAAGTCCTCAAGCCTAGGAGATGGGGGGAAAACTTCCTCTTAGAGCGCCCATCCATGGGCATAATATAAATAAAGGAATGCTTATGCAATGCTATCAATTGTTGAGCAACCACCTCTAGAGTAGGCAAGAACAATGCCAAAGCTAATGTATAGCAAGAGGAGAGAAAATGAAGCACTGATCATTCAAAACAAAAGGTGGGTGAGACTCACCAATAGGAGTCATGGAGTTGAAAGCGCAAGACTCTCCAAAGTCTCACTAACCACATGAGAAACCCTCTTGAGAATATGACTCACCACATGGGGAATGGGAAGAGAAGACCCAACATCCTAAGAAGACATCATCTTGAGAGGAACCATCAATTATGGAGTTAGAAGCATTGATAGTCAAGTGATCTTCACAAACATTTCTCCACCACATAGTTGAGCCCTTGCATTAGAAGAGTGGGCAGTTAAAAGCTAGGTGGCCAATGACAAAACTCTGCCTACATATTAAGGGGAGACCCTCATAGTCAAACAATTAAGTCCAAGGCCTATCCTCCATCAAAATAATATCCTTGTGAAGAGCCTTAGAAATATCAATGTCCACTACAATACGAGCAAACATAGAGTGACCCATGTAGAATTTAGTCATCCTTCAAGAAGTGACTAATTGCATTGCCAATGGCCTCATAGTAGGAAATTTTCCAAAATTGGAGAGGAAGATTTAGAAGTTGAACCCAAATAGGTTCAACATTGAGAGGTTTAGAGAGGGGGTTGAAGAAGATAGACCAAGGCTTGACCAAGAGAGATTGCTCTTCCCACATCCATAGCTTGTCATCAAGTAACAAATCCCTATCCTTTGAAGAGACAAAAATCACAATGGAGAAACCTCTAACACAAGGAAATAGCTTGATCTTGCCATCAATGAGAGGCTTCCATGAATCTAAAACCCGATTATATAAGTCAAGAAGATAGGGCCACAAATGGTTGAATCTATAAACTAAGCTCGTCGAAGATGAAAATCTTCATTTTCAAGCACATCCTACCCATAAACAACCATGGGGGAGGATTGTGCATAAGGGATGGGCCAAATTTTATCATGTTGAAAAGAACAAATAGGAACCTCAAAATTGATAATGGTTGCAAAGGTTCCTTAGTGACCTAACCTCAAAGCATCAATTCTTTTTCCAACCACAACACAATGATTAGGAGAATCCATAGGCACTAGATTAGAAACATGTAGGGTCTTGACACCATTACTAGCCCCATAAGACAACCCATCATCATTAGCACAAGGGTTAGACTAACTAGAGTCATCGCCTAAAGTTGAATGAACATTGAACAAAGGAAAGTTAGACTTAGGAGGAAGAGGAGCCACTGTAGAGACCCCACAAGTAGAGGCCACAATTTGGGGAGACATGACTATTAGTGTGAAAAGAGGTATTATCAAACTAGTTAGATTTTAGCATACTTAGTAAGAGTCCTATTCACACTATAGTTAAGCTCACATAGAAGTTATCTAGACTTTTGTCTCACCACATGTAGACTCACCAAATGTCCCAACACTTGTCCATAGAGTCCTACACTTGTTTCATACTTGGAGGGGTAGTCAGAGTTTGACTCCTACTTTCTCACCTCTTCTTGCTTGCCTTTATAAAAAAGATTCACTTGTACAATTTACAACACATCACATGTTTATGCTATTTTCTCATTTTGTAGATGTTCATTTGTGGATTGTTTTGAGTTTGCAAGCAGATCTTGGTTGCTCCAACATGGTATTAGAGCAAGCTTGCAAATCCAATCCCTTTCTCTCTTGAATTTTTGAGGGTCGTGGACATCAACTCTTAAATGGTGCCTCCTAGAGCAAAATAGATGTCATGGTTACACTCAGAAGGGCCAAGAGATGAATTTTCATATATAACACTTGTATTTTTGGTGATAGATGAATTTTGAATGCTTTGGAGGCCCATCCATGAATGATTGTAAAAAATCCGTACAATCATACAATTGCAATATTGTACCACACCAACAAGCTGCCTTGACCTCTATGCCTTGATTCTTGTGCATTCATCTTGAAATACATGTCTCAACCTTTGTGTAACACAATTTTATTAATTTTTTAAATTTTTTCTGTAGAAATGTACATGCATGTGCAAGGATGACATTAGCAATTAGCCTGCATAGTACCTTGCTGATGTCATCACTACACAGTCAAAACCATATGTGCCCTTTTTGGGTGGTTTTCCAACTTTCAAAGGGTGGTTTTCCATTTTTTTGGTGGTTTTGGAATATTTCGGCCATGAGGAATATTTTGGTTGAATTTTGGAATATTCCACTACTAATGTCATCAATTTTCAACCCCAAGTTTGCCCCTTCACTGTTGGCCTATTTTGATTTTTGGCTCAACTTCAAGAGTCTTGTTCTCGAGCATACAAACGTCTTTTTGAGTGATTTTTTTTCATTATGTGTATTTTTTCGTCCTCTATCTAGTGGTATGATTTGTTTTGTAGTATGATGTACACATTTTTTAAAATTCTAATTTTCATAAGACACCCTGCATAATTCCCATTTTTGGAACTTCAAAGGGCTCGTTTTGGCTCATACAAACACCGTTTTGGATCTCATTTTGTTGAACTCACATGATTTTTTGAGCTCTACACAGTGGTGATGTTAATTTTTCATGAATATGTTTTAGACTTTTAAATTATGAGTATGTCTCTTTTGAGGTTTTGTACATCAAATCCACTTTGTGGAATCTGTAATGCACTAAAATAAAGTGTCATATCACTGTATCATTTTAGAGGGGGTCATTCTTTGAATAATGGAGCTTTTCATTTTCTATTTTTGTCATTTTCTTGAGGTTTGAAAGACATACTTGATATATGTCTTCATTGTACACCTCATGACATAAACTTGCAAGAACTTAAAATAGCAAATAAGTCTGTAAATGCATTCATATAAAGTACTACAACAACTAAATGTATGTTCCTTAGGGAGGGTATTTTGTACTTACATTGAATGATAAAGTGTAATGGGGGGTTGTGTAGTACCTGGATTTTCCATCACAACAATGGGTCCTTATGATTCTTGCCTCATGCATGTGTGCCTTGATGCACACCCTTTTTTATTTTCTTATACATCTTTTTGGACCTGATGTTGGGTCTACATTCCCGTGCATAATTTTGTGCCCAATTTCAGTTGGTTTGCCTATATCTCTTCCACGCCAACATTAAGGGGGGAATTATCATTATGTTATGCTAATACTTCCTTGGTTTCAATGGAGCAGTGGAGGAACCTTCTAATTGGGGGGGGGAGTCACATAGAACTACTCTTTTTTTTTTAATCTCATATGGGGGGATTATTTTAGTGGATCATATTTTGTTTGATTCTAGTACTTATGTAGAGCACCGTGATGCACATTTTAGTAGTGTACTATATGTCACTCATGCATTTGTTGATCATATTGCAGAATCATAGTATTGTCTACATCTTCAACTTCACTGTGTTTGATTGCCTTTGTGCCATTTGTGTATTCACGGTTGAGTAGTGTTCTATATATTCAATCATGTAGTGTTTTCATATCTCTTATCTTGATCTACGTTTTTGGAGGTTCATTGATTCCAACAAACACCAATTCATCTTCAATAGAGTTTATAGCTTCAATATGCTTTAGAAGTTCTTAATCATGATGTTCCTATCTTCATGGGACATCTTTTCAGGAGGAGGTCTTAACATTCCCTTTCTCTTTTGGAGAGGAGTTTTGTTCCCATTGGGTTTTCTCCTTTTTTTCCATTTGTGAGAGATTATTATTGTATATGAGTACCTTGTCATGCGTTGTTGTGGGGACTCATCTTTTCAATGTTTAGCGTACTCCCTAAGTATCACTTAAGGGGGGTGTTAGTGTGAAAAGAGGTATTATCAAACTATTTAGCTTTTAGCATACTTAGTAGTCTTATTCACACTACACTTAAGCTCACTTAGAGGTTATTTAGACTTTTTTCTCACTTTATGTAGACTCACCAAGTGTCCCAACACTTGTCCATAGAGTCCTACACTTGTTTCATACTTGGAGGGGTAGTCAAAGTTTAACTCTTACCTTCTCACCTCTTCTTGCTTGCCTTTATAAGAAAGACTTACTTGTACATTTTACAACAAATCACTTGGAGGAGGAGCCATCGTAGATACCCTACAAGTAGAGGCCACAATTTGGGGAGACATGACTCTCACACCCACACAAACACCATTGATCACACTTGTTGCACTTGTATGCATTGATGGAAATTTTGAACTACACTCTAGGGCATCAACGAGAGAGATGGGAGTGACTCCATTTTACATAAACTATATTTCATCTATGTACTAATGATGCTAATTGTATTTGACACCAATAAATAAAATGACATGGAAATTCATACACATTGTACAACAATTAATACTTTTACTCATTACTTATTAAACTCTGAATTCTAGAGAAGATCCCACTTTACCTAAGCAAAGCTTAGATACCTAAAGCCTAAATTACAAACCTTAAACCCTAAATTTCATATCATGTTACGTTTGGTAATTTTACCTCTTGGAAATAAATGTTGCACGTCCCTCGTTGAACGATTATGTTGGTCCTTTGATCGCTCCTGTCTCCTTTTCTACACTACCGGCTCCCTCGTTGCGTGGTGGCTCCTTGCCCGGTGTAGCTATTGAGGATCTGCTCCTCTTGCCTCACTCGGTGGATTTCGATTATGAGTCTTCTTGGTCTGTTGTGCAAAGGAAGAAGAAGGGACTCCCCAAATCTGTCACTTCTTCGCGACCTAGGGTTAAGGGAGTCAAATTAGTCCCCTCAGGTTCTAGGGTTGTCTAGTCCTTGTTTGTTGTTCAATAGATGTTTGTTAGCTATTTCCGTTGTGGCCTGTTTGGCCTGTTTTGCCGAGCCCTAGTGGCTCCTGTTTGTTTTTCTCCTAGTCCATGTTCTGGTTTGAGCTAGCTTCTCTTTGGCCCTATGGGATTTCAGTGTGAAGGGTACAACACCCTGTAAATGCTACTTATTTAATCAAAAACCTTATGTATATCATAAACTAGGTAAACCTTATACAATATACTACAATTGAGTTAAAACTCCTTAAAACTAGAAACCGTATTCGATCCAAAACCAAGTTACTATAGAAATACAAAACCCCTATAAAATTCAAAATTAATAAACAAACATGACATAACATACATATGTTCATAATACCTCTAATATCATTGAACTATGAGCCCTCAAATAATTTATTCTTGGTCATAATCTCTATGCACATGTGCCACTATAATTTAAATATCTCATTATTTCACTGGGTATCTTATGCATCCTTCATTCAAGACATATCCCATCCCTATTTGTAGTAATAGTAGGGTTTTGATGATTCCTTCCTTCAAGCCATGTAGGATTTAGTAGAGTCAACTATCCATAATAAGGGCTATCATAGGGGATAGCTTAGGGCTCTAGCGATTCATTCATTTGGGTGATCACCCTATAGACAGTTGAGTGAGTGAATCCTTCTCTTCACCCATCTCCATTCCTTCATACTATACTCTTGTGGGCTAGGGTGACTCAAGTACATGTGGTAGGAGATGATGACTAATAGGATGGTGGATGAGGTATATAATTCACATGGGATGTACTTACAATGTTAGTGACAAAGATAAAGAGACTACATGAGCATATTGGTTGCTTAGCTGGACAATATATATCTTGTGAGTCAAGTACACATTGATCTCTCTTCACAACTACAACCGAGTATGATTAGCAATACATGATGATATGAGAGGGATTAGGGATAGTGTACAAATAAACATCAAGGTATTACATTTAGGGTGAGGTTATTGATCAAGAGACACACACTATGGGAAACACTCAAGCTTATGCAGGATGAGAAAGATATGCTACAAAGAGAAAGAGACAATACTTGCTAAGAGGGATCAAACTTCAACAAAGGAAACACATGAGCTATGAGAAATATGTTGAATCTTATAGAAATACTTCATATAAAGTGTGAGTTTATGTACAAACCTATATATTAAACTAACCTTGCATGCCTACCCTATATTAAACCAACAATCCTCAAACTGTAAACCCCTAACTCAAAATATATAAAACTTGAAACTCTAAATTCTAAATCACAAAATTAATTTTGTAAATGCTAAACCATCTACTTGTGGAAACCTCAAACCTTTAGAAACTAAGAAAACCATATATTTTAGAAACCTTAAAAATTATATACTTTAATTGGTTTTTAATCTTGTCTCTTAGAAGAGTCCCTTATTACTCCAACTTGTTGCTTCAACCTTTTGATATACAAATATCTTTGGTTTCTATGTCAAACCACCTAATAGACTGTAGTGGCACTGAGAGACATGGTATTGAAAGGTCTTAGGTCTATCTAAGACTTGGGTATTGGAGTGTAAACCCTCCTCACTTCTCTAGACCCTTTTATGGGGAGTTTGGCTCGACCAAAAATAACGGATCATTGAAAGAAGAGAAGATAGATCAATGAGATAAAAGTCTAGAAGAGAGAGAAGAAGCTCAAGCAAAAGTAACTATTCTTATTACTTTGACCTCTATGAACCTCAAATATAATTCTAGGGAATCATTTCCCAAGATAAAAGAAAGCTTTCCAAATGTTAAGTTTAATGCACTATAGAGGGGGCTTAAGAAGAGGGGAATAAATTGAGAAGAAAAATCAGTGACCACATGTTATTTAAATATATTTTAAAAAATTATGTATGAAATCATTTAAAAATAAATTTACATTTATACAAATTAAATTAAATTTATATTTGAAAAAATATATCACCATAGTTTAAATGTCTACAAGTGCATTTGTGGAGTAAAATTAGAATTCTGATTGTCTTTCACAAAATTATTAAAATGTGTTAAAATTAGTATTTCACATAAACTTACTTAATTCAAGCGTAAGTTTTAAATTTTGCTTTGGAAAATGAAAAAAGATCATATTAAAGCATGTTTTGGAAAAAATGGTTTTCCATCAAAAGAATTTCATGAAAAAAGGGTTTTAGTGAAAATGATTTTGTGCAAAAGTATTGAGTTGGTAGTCCATGTGGCAACTTGACCCCCTTTTTGGGAAAAATTAAGAAAAATGCATCTTCAAATCATTATAACTAAACATAAGGTTGATTGAAAACAATAAATATACTAAAATTTATTTCAATGAATATTTTATTTTAATATTTTAATTATTAAATTTTAAAGAATTATTACACTTATAACTAAACATAAGGTTGATTGAAAATAATAAATATACTAAAATTTATTTCATTTTTTTTTTAAATATATGGTGTACTAGAGGAGGGAATCATCTTCAAAATGTATATTTTGCTTTTATTTATGATAAATAGTTTAAACATAAAGTAGATGCTTGTTAAAATTGTTACATTTTTAGTAAACTTGACTTAATTATTTATTAAAAAATAAATATTCATCAAAAAATAAATTCTCATGTGCTAGATGTTCAAGTTGGCTAAATGAGAAAAATATAAAGAAAAAAATTACTATAGTTGAAATGGAGGCTTGTCAACCTTATTTTTCTTTTTCTTTTTTTAACAATCTAATACTTTTTTAAAGTTATAAAAACTTGTGTGCCTAGACTACTTTAAAAAATAGAAAAAAAATACAAATATCAAATACACTAAAATTTCTATATTTTAATAGTTTATACCATTTTAAAATCAAAACATATGCCACTTTCAAATGCACTAAGTTGAAAAATTATAATTGTGTTGGTCATTTTTTTTAATGAAAGTTAGACATAATTTTGAACTTTCACCCTACAAGCCTAAACAACTTTGAGGATATTAACTACAAAGAAAATTGACATGAAAAATATCTATGAAAATATACATTTTTTATGTAATAAATAGATATAAGTAAATCTTATTATTTATTAAGTTGTGTTGTAAAAGACATTAAGTTTTTGAGTTTGGTTTTTAGAAAGTACTTTTTTTGTTCTAATTAGAACAAAAATGCATCTAGTTAGACTCAAAATTTTCTTTATAAAAATTTAAATGTCACATAATATTGTAATAGTATAATATAGTATAATAAGACAACACATTTATCAAATAACAACTTATTCACTCAATACCTACTCTCCCGCATGCCAACAAACGGAATCAAAATGGGCCTCTTATAAATAGCCCCTTTTTTTCATGTTTTTTAACTTACACATGGCTATATTTAGTTTGTAGGTGATGTAAGAACCAAAAAAACTAAGTAAATGTCAAGTGGCTCATAGTTCTTGAAACTCTAGAATGTTTTAGGATAATATGTAATAGAGAAATATGCATAAATATTTGTTTGTTTAGTAGTTTTCTCCTTATTAGTTCCCTGCGAGGGAACTATAGGCACGGCCAGATCTTAACAAGTTATTAATAATTCTCTTTTTAATTAATGAGAGCTCAAACATTTTTTCTTTGATTTTTTTTTATCTATTATCAATGTATACATGCCAATTATATAACAAAACATATTTCAAAATTTAATTCTCTTCAATCTAATTGGTAGATAAATTTCACCCATATAAGCGATTAATGCGCTTCCATTACTTCCATTTCACAAATTTTTTTGCCAACCATAATAATAGGTAGATTAGTCTATATATATATATATATTTATTAAATGCATCTACCTATCTTACATAATTAAAATCAAAATTTATGTCCATGTTTTTATATAGTAAAAAAATAGTTTACTCTTAAGTGAATAAATAACTATATGTTGTTCTCCCATTTATTCACTTTTCTATACATAGATATTAATATTTAATATTTAAATACATCTATCTAACTTATGCCACCTTTAAAATGATATCTTTGCATCTAATAAATGTATAATAAATATAAATTTGATACACAATTTATTTCATTTATGAAAGTAAAAATAAAATTTATAAGTTGGTAGCTAATATGGTTGTAGAAATAAAATTTATAGGTATACTAGTCTATAAATATCAATAACTAATTTTCATTAAATACATCTACCTATCTTTTACGTTATTAAAAGCATCTATAAATATTAATAACTAAATTTCATTAAATACATCTACCTATTTTTTACGTTATTAAAAGCAAAATTTATATCCATATTTTTATAAAGTAAAAAAATAGTTTACTATTAAGTGAATAAATAACTATATGTTATTTTCCCATTTATTGACTTGTCTATGCATATATATTAATATTTAATATTTATTTCATTTATAAAAGTAGAAATAATGACACCTCCAAATTGATATATTGATGTATTTTAGATAGATATATACTAAATATAAAATAAATAAATAATTTATCTTCATTTAAAAATAAATAAATAGTATAATCTATTTATGTCTTTTTAGATAGATATTTAAGATATGTAAGATATCTATATAAAATTTAAAGTAAATAAATAATTTGTTTTTATTTAAAATAATAAAATACAAATAAAATGTATGATCTATTTTTTTTTACTATATTTATTGCTTCCATACTTTAACATAGATTTATCTAAGATACCTATATATTACTAAATACTTTTCTTTAGAAAAAATGTACTTTAACATTGCAAAAGATAAATATTTAATTTACTTTAGAAGTAATAGAATATTCTTTACCGAATTGAATCATGTATTCCTCTCGAGAGAATTGATGGTGCACGTCTGTAATTTCCAGAACCGAGCTAGGGCATCCGAGCCCTGGCTCGTGAGCGATTTGTCTCTGTTCCTGCGCGGATGGGGAGGGGTTTGTTGGCTGGTTAAGGGGGCGCTTTCTTTCCTTCTCTAGTTTTTGTGTGCCGCATGGTGTTCGTGGCCAGGTTTCTTGCTTGGACTCCGTTTTTGTGCGCTCGGGGAATCCTTGGCGCGCTGTGCCGTGCGCCCGCTCTTGGGGCTTTAGTGGTTGTGCATGCTCGTGCATGCTTGGGTTTGGCTGCATAGGAGTTGGCATTTTTTGGGGGCATGTGGAAGGAGAGTGGTCGCTGTTTCTTTTGTTTCGGCGTGGTAGGGTGGTGTGGGCAGCGTGTGGAGAGAGGTGGGTTGTTTGGTGGAAGGGTTGGTGTCCGGCCTTGCATGGTCGTCTCTAGCTCTGCTGCCTCAATGCCTCTGGGGGAGACTTCGCTGGGCCCTTCAGGCATGGACTTTCATTCCGCGATTGGCTCAAAGTCGCCATTGCATGCAACAAAAGTTATTGACAATAGCCTTTTCCTTCAGTATTCGGTAGATGGTGGTGTTCGCATGTCGGGGGGATCTCGCATCACCAAAGTTAATGGATGTCTTGAGCGGTGTAAAGAGCGACCCAAGTTGGTCATTCCGCCTAAGATGATAGCTGAAGATATCGACTATTATTCTAGACATTCCTTATATTGCAAATTTTTGGGGATGAGGGTTTCTCCTCAATTTTTGGTGTCTTGGGCCCGACGGACCTGGTCGCCGAAGGGTGAAATGGACATTATGTTGTTGGCTAACAATTACTTCATGGTCACTTTTGACTGCATGGCTGATTGGAATAGGGTCTTTGAGGGGGGTCCCTATTTTCATAACCAAGTGGGGTTGTTTATCAAACCCTGGCATGCGGGTTTCAATCCTTCAGAGGAGCTTCTGAATCGTGTTCCGGTTTGGGTCAGGCTTCCTCGACTTCCGGTGGAATGTTGTCGTGATGATGTTCTGCAGTTGATTGCATCTTTGCTTAGAAAACCAGTCGGCTCCTCGCAACAAACTCTAGATAGGAAGGTAATGACTTATGCCCGTATCTGTGTTGAAATTGATTTGGGTAAACCCTTGCTAGAATCTGTAGATATGTGTGCGGGCTCTTACTCTTGGGTGCAACATTTGGATTATGAGACTCTCCCATTTTGATGTTGGCTTTGTCATGAATATGGTCAACCTTGTCCAAAGGCTAGGTCTATGGAGCCCCCATCTTCTCAGCCTCCGCGCAACCCACCTATGGCTGATAGGGGGAAGGATCCTATCCTTAGAGATGGGGCTACTATAGATGGTTTCATCCCTGTCAGGGATCGCAACAGGAATAGGGGACAAAAGAGGACCTTGAAGGAGAGACAAGATGAGGATACTTTTAACAGATTTGAGGTGTTAGATGATCTTAGCCAACAGGAAGTGAATCTGGGTTTCGTAAACCATGATCAGGGAACTCTGAGTGCAGGCCAAACAGGTCTCCCCACTGAGGCTCCTCTAGATGCACAAGATGTTGGTGTTTCTCAGATGGTTACTGATCTTCACATGGGTGTTCTAGTGGAGTCAGTTCCTGTAGCTGAGTTGAAGAAGGTTGGTGGGGATGGGTCTCCTCTAGTTTCGAATGCTGGTATTGATATGGGGAAGAGTGTCAAATCTCTCTCTCCTTTGGGGCTTCATCAAAAGGACTCAAAAAAAGGGGTGGAGAGAAAGCTTCCAAGCTTGGTTGTAAGAAGGATTTGGAAAAGATTAAGTTAACAGGGGAAAACTTGGTGGAGTCAAGGTCGGTCAAGACTCTGGATTCTCATTTCTTGAACCCCCTGAAATGATTGTTTTATCATGGAATGTGAGGGGCTTGAACAGTAGCCCTAGACAAAAAGCTGATCACAATTTGATTAGAAGTAACACTCCCGATGTTCTTTTCCTGGAGGAGACTAAGTTATCGATTGAGGGTATGGTAGGTATGATGCCCAAGTTATGGAGGAGTGGTGAATGCTAGTGCATTGGTGCCCTTGGTTCAGCTAGGGGTGTTGCCTATTTGTGGAACCCTTGGAAGGTTCACCCTCTCTGGTGGATGTCATTTAAGTCTTCCATTTCTATGGTGGCTTCTTGGTTTGAAATGGGAGAGTTTGTTATTTTCTCTAATATTTATGCGCCCGTTGATCTTCTTGGAAAGCAGTTGCTATGGTCCCATATCAGGTATGTGCGTAGCATGGTTCCTCTTCATCTGTGGATTATATCTGGCGACTTCAATGCCATTGCTGAGTTGGCTGAGAAGCGGGGAGGTAATGCAAGGTTGGATCCCTCTGTGTTACTTCTTCAAGACAACATCACTGCTCTGAATTTGGTTGACATCAATCCCAGTAATGGCCGATTTACGTGGAAAAATCAGAGGACGGGGGATAATTGCATTTCAAAAAGGTTGGATCACTTCCTGGTTTCCTGCTATTGGATTGGTGGCTTGTGGTTCTCTTGCTCTGAAATCTTGAATTGGAGGGGCTTGGATCATTGGCCTATCAAGCTTGCCATTTCTTCTCCTCGTGTGCCTCATTCTTCTCCCTTCAAGTTTCAGCTCATGTGGTTGTAGGACCCATCTTTACATGTCCATGTGGCTGATTGGTGGAAGGTTGGCAGACCGACTTTTGGTATAGCGATGTATACTTTTGCTAAGTTGCTTCAATTTACCAAATATCAGCTCAAACGTTGGTATAGACAGTGCTTTGGGAACATTTTCCATGATAAGGCTCATGCTCAAGCTGAATTGGATGGTATCACAAGGGAGATCAGGGAAGAGGGAGTGACGGTGGACTTGCTCCAGGATGAGGCTAGGGCTCTAAAGTTGCTGGAGGAGTGTGAACTGAGAGAGGAAATATTTTGGAAACAAAAGGCCAGAATTGAGTGGCTTCAGGAGGGAGATAAAAATACTGCTTTCTTCTTTAACTCGGTGAAAGCCAGGAGGCAGGGTAATTCTATTTCAGTTCTGGTTAATGAAAGAGGTGAGCAACTCTCTTCTTCTCAAGAAATCTCGAATGAAGCTGTGCAGTATTTTGAATCTTTATTTAGGGAGGACGGGCATGGTGGTTCTATTGAGGAGGTTCAGGTTCTTTCCTGCATTCCTCCTTTGGTCACAAGGGAAATGAATGAGCATCTCATGGGTGACATTTCTTTGGAAGAGTTGGAAGAGACTGTGTTCCAAATGAAGAAAGGGAAGGCTTCTGGCCCTGATGGCTTCCCGATTGAATTCTTTCAAGAATTCTAGGATATTATTAAGGTAGACTTATTAGCTGTTGTTCAGGAGTTTCAGAAGAACAAACAGATGTTACGGGCTTTGAATGCTACTTTTCTTTCTCTCATACCTAAATGTGAGGGGGCTGATAGGTTAAGTCAATTTCGACCTATCTCCCTTTGCAATGTGATTTACAAAATTATTTCCAAATTGATTGCTGAGAGATTAAAAAAGTGGTTGAGAATGTTGATATCTGAGGAACAGAGTGGATTTGTGGAGGGTAGGAAAATTTTGGATGGGGTTGTTATTGCATCAGAAACCATTCACTTGATGGCCAGTTCCAAAGATAAAGTGATGTTCATCAAGTTGGATATGGCTAAGGCTTATGACCGAGTCCGGTGGTCTTTCCTCCAGCGAATGCTTGGAGCTTTTGGTTTTGAAAATGAATGGATTCAGTGGGTTATGAGTTGTGTTACCTTGGTTTCCTTCTCTGTGTTAACTAATGGTGAGCATTCTGAGCTTTTTGGAGCTTCTCATGGTTTGAGGCAAGGAGATCCTCTTTCCCCGTATTTGTTTATTCTTCTTGTGGAGGGTTTGGGGCATTTGATAAGAAGGAATATTGATCTGGGCCTTATTCAGGGGTGGCGGTGGGGAGGCGATTTTCCTTCGCAGTCTCATTTACAATTTGTGGATGACACGGCTCTGATGGGCATAGCTACGGTTAGGGAAGCTTCCATTTTGCGCAAGGTGTTGGATGTGTATCTTGCTGCTTCGGGTCAACGGATTAATGAAGACAAGTCTTCCATCTTCTTCTTTAACACCCCTTTGCCTATTCAGTGAAGGATTTCCCATATCTTGCGATTTCAAATTGGGGTTCTTCCTTTGATCTATCTTGGTATGCCTATCTCTATTGGTAGGCTGCCTAAGGCTTCTTGGCAGAATATTTTGGATAAATTTCGGGTGAAAGTTAATCACTAGACTCATAGGTGGTTGTCATTTACAGGCCGTGTCCAATTGCTTAGGTTGGTGGTGCAAGCTCTTCCCGCCTACAGATGTATGCTTCAGGTGGCCCCGATGGGATTTGTTAAGGATTTAGACTCTTTAGCCAGGCAGTTTCTTTGGGCTGGTAGCTTGTTGTCTTTGAAGTGGAGCCTTGTTAGTTGGGATGTTGTTTGTAGCCTGCGTCAGTTGGGTGGCCTTGGGTTAAGGAAGGCGTCCTTGACTGGGGAGGCATTGGTGGCTAAGCTGTATTGGAGATGGTGTGTGGAGCAGGATCATATTTGCACTAGGATTTTAACTCATAAATACTTCCCTGGTGTTGCTTGGTAGGATATTCCTCGATTTCCTCTTGAGGGGAGAGGCTCGATGATATGGAGTACGCTTAAGAAAGGTGCAGCGCTTGTTAAGGATGGCCTTTTCTGGATTTGTAGAGGGGGGTCGAAGGCTCACTTCTGGTCTGATTCTTGGGATGGTTTTCCTCCCATTATCTCTCAGTTCCCTAATCTGTTGACTTTGTGCCAGAGGTTTCTTGCGGCTAGCTAGTCTAGGGTGAGGGACTTTATGGCCTTCTATGTTCATGATCAACTGATGATGGCGAGATGGAAGCGTCCTGATGAATGGCCTAATGTTGGCTTGAATGGAGATTGCACGGAGCTTCACAATATCCTTTCTAGTAGGCACTGTAGTCCCCTCCGGGATGGGGATGTCCTCTCTTGGTCTCCTAATCCAAAAGGGGTCTATTTGGTTGCTTCTGGGTATCAGGTGTTGTTATCTTGTAAGCTGGAGGGGGTGGAGGTTCCTTGGGGGAGGAGAGTGTGGAATAAGTTTTCTTGGCCAAAGTGTAATTATTTCGTTTGGACCTTGGCTCGGAATAGATGTTTGACGTGGGATAACATTCAGAAGCGGGGTTTTCAGGGTTCCTCTGTTTGTGTTCTTTGTGGGGGAGGGGAGGAGGATTCAACTCATTTGTTCTTTCGTTGTTCGTTTGCTTTGCAGCTGTGGCATTTTTGGTGGGGAGTATGGAACAGTTCCTGTGTTCATGCTTCTTCTTTGATTGACTTTTGGGGCAGTTTGGGTAGGCCACTTTCGGTGGTCTCTTTTCTGCAAGATGTGTGGTATGTGGGGCCTACTTTCATCTTGTGGCAGATTTGGTTAGAAAGAAATCATAGGATTTTTCGTGGTGAGAAGATGGTTGTGCAGCAAGTCTGGCAAAGAATTCTGGGTATGATTCAGGAAACGGTGGCTGCTAAATGTGAAGTTGGGTTTCCCTTGGAGAAAGGGGATGCTGAGGTGGTGGATAGATTGGGGATTCATGGATCATCTTTGGCGTCTGCTAGCCTCAGGAGTGGTCGGCGCTAGTGGCAGAGGGTTCTCAGGATGGGTAGATGGATGCCCCCCCCAGCTGGCATTTTGAAGATCAACACAGATGGTTCTTCTCAGGGTAATCCTGGGCCTGCTGGGGTTGGGGGGATTGGCAGAGACTATTTGGGATCAACAGTTTTCTTCTTTTTTGGTCATGAGGGGGTGCAACCCATTGATCTTATGGAAGGTTTGGCAATCTTATACGCTTTTGAGCGGGCGTTTACTTTGGCCTGGCGTAAGGTTATCTGTGAATCTGATTCGCAAGTCATGATAAATTTGCTAAAGGAGTGGAAGTGGTCTGGTGTTCACTGGCAGTTGACTAGGTTGGTTCAACAGATTTTGCAGATTAGTTCTTTGATGGAGATGGTGTCCTTTGTCCACATTCTGAGGGAGTGGAACAAAGTGGCTGATTGTTTGGCTCGATGGGCCTCTAAGCATATAAAGGGTTGGAATGTTGATGCGTTGGGTCAGGTTCCTCTGGAGCTCTACCACGACTTGGTGGGGATTCTTACTGAAGATGGAAAAGCTAGTAATGTTGAGTGATGTGGCTTCTTGCTTCTTGTTTGGTCCTGGTGGTTCTTGGAAGTTGGCTTGTTCTTGCTCTGTAATGTTGTTCTTCGATTATTAATAAAGTTTTTACCCTTTTTTAAATTTTTTTTTTAAAAAATAGAATATTCTTTACCATGTTGAATATTGTAACAATTTTAAAACTATTCAAAACATTTACACCCACTATCCCAAAATGTACTTTAAGAAAAAAAATATAGCAAACATTCCATACATATCCATATGTTGTATAAAATAGATATCAAATGCAAGGAAAAAACTCAACAATCTGATGTTGCAGCAAACTCTTTACCCTTGGAGAAAGTAATCAACACCTTAAAACTCTCCAAGCCTTTATATATAAGATTATTCACCCTAGTGTTTTATTCATAGAATTTTGGCTCTAGGAAAACTACCAAGTGGTATTCAAAACCATTGATGGGTCCAATTGACACATGTTCATTGCTCAACATGCAAACAAGAGTTACACATGAATTGTACTCATCTTACAAATCCAAACATCAAACTTTGCAGGAGAAGCTCAACATTCACTCTAGCTTCTCCAAGATGGACTCATCCTTTTCAACACTCTTAAATTCAATAATTTTTGATTCCTGAAGAGGACCATCTGCAAACAACATTAGAATGTTACCATGTTTAACTAGTGTGCCAACATTACAATAATATTCCAACATTATAACTAAGACTTGCAAGATGTAAAACACACTTGGTCCTAATATTATTGAGAATGAAATGCCTCAACCCAAAAAATCTGCCTAGTACAAATTAAATAATAAAGATACTGAGATCTAATGAACATGATAAGCCTTACAACTCCAACTCAGGGTAATTGGCCTAAGAACTTATAGATGTTGTAGTTAGTAACTTTTATATCTTTAGTGTCTTTTAGGGGACATGTATTTAATGCGATGTGATAAAATCTTTGTAACTGCTTTACCCTAGTGGGCTTTGGTTATTTGATTTTTTAGTCCATAAATTAGATCACGATATAATTTAGCATACAATGGTACAGTAGCAACATTGTGGATCTTGGTGAGCTTTGACTAGACACAACTCAAAATTGTTTTCCAATTGGCTTGTGTGTTAAGCTGGAACTAGAGTTGAGGGTCCTTGTTTGGAACTCTAGCTCTCTCTGCCCTTGTTCCCCTCCGTTGAAATTTATTTGCTGAATATATGAGTTATTCTTGTTTGTGTTTCTGTGTTGAGCATGGGGCTATATTGTTGCTTGGTTTGTACTTACTTATGTTCTATGTCCATTAGTTATTTGAAACCTAAAATCAAGATTGTGAAGTGCTATGTGCCTTACTGTTAGGTCTAATTCTATCATAGGCTTTGTCACCAAGTAGATGCGCCTTCCACCAAGCAGGTACATATTATTTGTGACATTGCTAAAATTTATCAAACACAACTAATTAAAACATAACAATTCTATTACTATTTGATAGGAACTTCGCTGCCCTGCAACTCTTGTTCTATATGGTTTAATTAAAATATTCATAATGTGGTTATTAATGATAATTTTTTGAATCTATAAACAAGAGAAATGGTTCCTTTATCTTTAAATTAATTTATATTAAAAACAATTACAATAATGAAAATAACAAAATGGTCTTGATTAGACCCATAATCCTAAACATCCAAAACTATCCTCTGTTCAACATTAAAAAGTATCAAGCACACAAAACTTAAAGATATCATTTTTTAATTTGGATCAAAGACTCATCTTGCATGGATAGTTAATTCTTTTAGAGGAATAATTTTCTTTCCAATTAATATACATTTTCAAATTGATATCTAAATTATCATCTATAAGATTTGCATTTACTAATAAAGATCTTCTAGAAGGATTGTTAGGAATATTACACAGTTAGGTTGTTAGTTTATTTAAACCATGAATAGTTGTTATAAGAACTCTCTATAATATAAGTGATGAAATTCTTATAAATTAATGATTGTATTATTAAACATAATAATATAAATGTAATATTTTATTAGTATACATATCTTAAATATAATCTATATAAAATACGTTTAGATATATCTTATTATTATTATTATCTTATATTATTATTATTACATGTTTATTAATACTATTACTAAAATAAAAAAAATATGTTACTAAAATTATGATTATTTTTAATAATATATATATATTTTTTGATCAGTGATAATATTTTATTTTATTGATTCTAGGATTTGTCTTGCCCTGAAACAGGGATGGTGACATGGGGTGCCATCTCCCCATGGAAAGGACTCTAGCAGATAACTAATTTTTAGAACAAACACACTAAACCCCCAAAAAGACAACAAACATTTCAAATGCATCCTTTATGTTTGGTTCCTCCCTTCGTCTATGACCGGAGGACCATGTCAAAGGTTTCCTTTTTTCCTTTCTTTTCTCTCTTCCCCTTCACAACTTGCCATCCTTCCTCCATCCTTGCAACCTTCTTCTACCATTCCATAGATGTGTCATGCTGTGACCCCACCTCTTCAAGAGCCCCGCATACAAATTGTCCACCTTGACCCTCTAGGGTGCCCTTCACCTTTTCCATTCCATGGACTCTCGCCGACCCTAATTTTTCCCTACACTCCGAGGTTTTAGCACCCCCATGACTTTGATCAACCAAAGCTTCATCCACCTTTGCTGCATCAGCTCCTCTCATAGGAGGCCCCACTATTAGTCCTATCCCTCCCACCTGCTCTAGGGCCCCATTTGGCTGCTATGGTTCCGAGTTACTCATAGCCTGAGAATAGCTCTTTCCTTGCTCTTCCTTCTTCTCGCCTTGTTTCTCCACCGCTTAATGTCGGTGTGACACATCCTTCCACCAAGTCACTGGTTTGGGCACCCGGGGCTTTGAACATTGCACAACCTTATGTCCAGTTTCGGAGCATCTTCTGCAACATAAAGAAACACCTTCGTAGTCCAGGGGCTGCCTCCAGCATCCTTTGGAGGTTTTGATTGAAATCTCTTTTGGGAGAGTCTTTGTAACTTCTATTTCCACTAAAATCCGAGTGTATGTGGAGTGCATAAGATTTGAAGAATCATCATCAATCATCAAAAAATTCCCTAAGGAGTTTCTTATAGCCTCCAAACAGGTATCGAACCATAGGTGAAGAGGAAAGTTTGGTAGTCTCACCCATAATGGCACTTTCTCAAATTTCTCAGTTATAGGATTAAAAGCTGCGTGCCATGGTTTTAGAGATAGAGCAAACTTTTCCTCCCAATTCCAAAAAAATTCACACAAAATTTTGTTTATGTCCTTCACAGATTCAAAAACAACAGTAAAAAAACCTCTCGAAACTAGGTAGATTTGAATACAACCATCTACCATAGGTTCCCAATGTTTAGAGATCCATTTATGGAGGTCACATAAATGGGGCCAAAAACCCCTAAAACGCCCAATTAAACCTAATTATGAGAAAACTTTAACATTGTCTAGTTTACCTCATTTTCAAGCTCAGCTTGCAATGATATCGACATCGCAGAGGCCTTCTCCATTTTCCCCAGTTGAGATCCACTAGCACCATCATTTTTGTGGCATTCCAACCCCCGTTTCTCCTTGGTTTCCCCCGAATTTGTTTTCTTCCATCCATTAAACGCTATTTTCACCTTCGAGGCTTTGCGCATCAACTGATTATCCTCCGGCTTGCCCAGTCCTGCCGAGACCCTAGCTCCCGCTGCCAACGGCTCCATTAGGATAGAATTTTTAATAATATACTTTTTAAAGTCACTATGTATTTGAAATTAGCAATATACTTTTTAAAGTTAATATATAATTTCAAAAAAATATAATAATATATTAAAAAGTATATTGCTAATTTCAAATACATAGTGCCTTTAAAAAGTATGTTATTAAAAATATATTTTTGTTTCTCTAAATTGTTTATTGTTTATTGTTTTTTTCTAAAATATGTTTGATTTTGTGAAGGATTGTGCTGACCTCCTAGAAACATCGTGCTGCCATTGTAGATTACACCTCTCGATGTAATGAAAACTAATTTGGTATCAACACAATCAATTTTATCACTGTGAAGTCTTCATTCCAACTTTTGGCACATGTTGAGAGTATCCAATAACGAATATAATCAATGTGTGTTGCTTGCAGATCAATGCCAAGGAGGAGAGGCAACATGTGAGAATCCTTAATGAAGGAGTGAGAGGAGGCTGAGCATGCTCTATATTATCCCAAGTCACTATTACATGGTGTTGCCTAATCTTTTTCAACTGGTGGGCAACATCCCAAGACAATCTTTTGTGTTTCCTCGATTGTTTCTGTCACACATTCTGTGGTGGTCATTAACTATTTAAGTTAGCATCCAAATCTAGTAATCTCTTTCTTTGTCAGTTGGGATCCACGTAGCTTAAATTTCCACCTTTTCCTGTGAAGGGAGTTTATAGAGTCTGCATTGAAAGAATTTTGGTATGGGTTTCTATTTTAATAAATAAAAATTAGTATCAGAGTGTAAAATCTTTGGATTATAGGTTGTGAAATCTAGTTATTGCAGATAGCACAAGAATCATAGCATTTCTTACAAATTTTTTTTGAAAGGAAGCAGAGAGGCAGCATGTGATTCTCCTTTATTTGCAGAGGCATCTACAATAGAAAGGATTTGCCACAGTTGGGGCAAATACATTTAAAAAGGTGCACCCAAGCTAGATTCCATGATGAATCAAGGCCCAATAAGGATGTAGGGTGGTATATCTTTTTATTTTTATTTTTTTCTAATCAATTGAGTTTTTAGAATAAAGTAGATGTTATTGGAGCATGGTGGTATGAGTAGAGGCTACATAATAGAAGAATAGCCAACATTTTGATGTGTATAGACATTGTTGTATGGAGTTATATTTTTTAATCTTTCGTTTACTGTGTGCTATTTTGAGTTGTATGGCGAGGTTTGCGTGAGAAGATGCTTATCATCTTGGTGTGTTGTGAGCATTTTTTGAGGGAATGAGGTGCTATGTTGTGCTTGAGTGTTAAAAGAAAATTTAGCCATAATTTGGCAAAATAGATGTTATTGCTCTTGGATATGTCCTCCACATCAAGTGAAAAGTGTGTGATAATCTGCTCTTAACCCATTATTCATGTTGATGTCATTGAATTTAGCAAGATTTAATATGAGCTATTATGTTAGATAACTTTTTTAGATTGAAGTCAAGCCTTAATCGTTTTGTAATGGTAGGTTGTTAGTATTATTTATTATTCAATTGTTAATATAATGGTTTCAATATGTTTTGATTAAGATAAAGAGAAAGTGTCCATATTCACAAAGATAACCGTGAAGTTATAGAACAAGTCTCACCCTAAGTGAATGAAAACCAACCAAAACCAGTAATGCTTTTAACCACATGTAATCGTGGAGAAGTGGGAAATGAGCGTCCTGACTTTAAACAAATGGTGTCAATATGTTAAAAGTGTTATTCAAGGTGTATTATTAGAGCTTAACATCTTTGATCTTGTTTTATTAAAAGGGGTGAGATATTTTTAATATGGAGAAAAATAACACATTGATTGAAAAATTTGAAGGTAAAGAATTTCACACTTGGCAATTCAAGATTCAATTAATTTTTATTAAAAATTATTTATGGGATGTAGTGAATGAGACTACAAAGAACTTTTTTATGTTGATGGGATCTCAAAGTGGACATAAAAGATCAAGGACAATTGCTTTGATTGGTCTTGAACTTTTAGATGCACACTTACACCATGTTGATTTCTCAAAGATCTTGAAGCAAGTATAGGATGATTTCAGTGCTTTGTTTGGATCACAAGAATCAAGTGGGAAGATGGGTTTAAAGAAAAAATTATTTGGGATAAAAATGATGGAAGACTTGACAATGTTTTTCAACATATCAATAAGTTTCATTCTTTGATGAATCAACTATCTAAGAATAAGTTTAGGTAGATGATGATGATACAAAAGATATTTTTTTAAATAACATGCCTTGTAGTTGTGGTAATATTGTGTTCACATTGAACAGAATACATTTTACTCTAGAAGATATAATCTCTACCTTCACTAATGAAGGAATCAAGAAAAATAATTCAACAATGATGGAAACTGTAGTGCTTGTCAAAATGAGATCAACTATTCCTCTAAATCCAATTGTTCTACTTCAAAGGAAAATTAATTCTCTAAGGATAACATTTTGTGTTTCTATTGCAAGAAAAAGGTTGCATAATTATTATGAATTGTATTCAACATGCCAAGCATCTCCTTGATCTAGTAATCTAAATATAGATAAGGCGTTGGTTGTAGACAATGATGAATATTTTTTTTTGAAGTAGCTATTGAAGACCCTCCACATGAGGATAGTGAGGAGGAATACATTTTCTAAATAAATCAATAATTTATATTTGTGATTGGATGTGTATGTCCCCAATCATAATTATTAGTTGTTTGTGATTGTATCTATTTATCTTTAATCACATTTTTTGAGTGATTGGATGTGTTTGTCATCAATCATAATTTTTATGAATAGAAGTGTGTGTCCTTATTCATAACTAATGATGGGTAGAAGTGTTTATCACTATCAAAATTTGTTGTATGACCTTGAGTGGAAGTGTTTGCCCCTATCCTTGGATAAAGTCTAGTAAGGTCAATCCTATTGAGTAAGCATAGTGAGGCTAGTTCCACTATTGCTTGTCATGAGAAAATGTGTGAGTCCCTACTCATACTTGATATGTAGGAAAAGGGAAACACCTTTGGATATTTTCCCTCTTTAGGGCTTGGACACCTTTTCCTAATGTCATTAATAGATGGGGATAATGCACAATGGATGTTTGTAGGGGTTTGATAGACTTGGACAAGGTTATGCTTGACTTACAACCTAAAAGGTGAGTCAACCATCCCTTGACAATATCTAGGATGAATTTAGAGATGAAATACAATGCAATGACTAAGCTAATGATTCAATTTACTATTATGATGGAATTACAAAAAATACAAAAAGTCAGAAAAATTCAGACAATTAAAATGAACAGAGCAGGACACTGTGCACCTGTGGTATAAATTTGAGCCTTATTTTGGAGGACTAATTTTCCCTAGGGTGTATGTGTCCTAGTAGAGGAATTGTAGATTTGTCTTCACAATCCTCTAGTGCCAGATCAGAGCTTCCTGATTCTACTTGCACATTTTTTGGATCACTATCTAATATTTTTGTAACTGAGTTTTCATGGCTTGTCAAGATGTAGGGTTTCAATTGCAACAATGAATAATTGATGTTCAAACTTCCTTCAATCTCCTTCAAACCTGAAACCTGCACATTCAAAGAGAGATGAAGGGTTGTACCATTTAGGGGGTTGCCTTAGTCAAACTCCATGTTAGTGTTTTCACTTCCACAATGGCAATGTCAATGATAAATGGATGAATTATAGGAAGGAATGATGAATCAACAAAGTGTTGCAACTCACCATCCTTCAATGGCTTCCTTGAAGGACTAAATGTTGGAAATTATAGATAGATACAAATCTACACACTGCATTGCTCTTGACAGACTTAAAGAGGTTCAAAAGTGTGAGGAAGAGGCCATAAGTCAATTTTCATTTTGTTGGGCATGGCCCGATGTTGTTCAAAGATTCAAGGTTGCTGAGGACACTATTGAGACTCAAATAAAATATTCTTCCAACACCTTCAATCCTACTCTTGATCTAGATGATCAAACCTGGTACGAATTAACAAAGCTCCATGAAGACTATCTTGCATTGCATAAGGAGAAAGGAGAGATGATTGAATAGTATGGGATGATCAAAGATCTAATCAGGATTAAGTGTACACCTATCTATTATGCTCTTTTATTGGATGACAAGATTCTAAACTCAAATGTTACTCCCGGGACTTTGGTTGAAGGAAAGGACATCCTTGTTGACCTTAACTATTTATGCAAAGAATTATTAGAAGCAAAGAAGTTTTGGGATGGAGGAAAATCATCTTGGATAGTCACTCTTAGCAAACTTCAAGGGACAATTGCCTCTGATTGATTACTCTCAGTTGCTGCCTTGGATGTACTCCTCAGGGGGAGTATTCAGGTATGTATTGAAAACTATTAAAGAATTCAATACCTATTATCCTTTGCCATTGATGTCAAAGGGGAGAGAAGGAGATGTGAAAAGAATAGGGAATGAGAAGTTTTGTGAAAGTTTTTGGAGAAGTTTTTGGGGAGAGAAGTGAAGAAGTTGAGAATGAATTTTTAATTGTTTTCGCATCATGTGTTGCCATCAATGACAAATGGGGAGATTGTTGGAAATTGGAAGGTTTTCATTGATGTCAACAATGAAATTTGGATGTTTGTCAGTACTCATAGAGCTCATTACTTGCTCTGGTAATGGAAGTCTATTGATCCGGTATTTTTGTCTGGATTACCT
This sequence comes from Sequoia sempervirens, assembly GCA_007258455.2. Lineage (NCBI taxonomy): Eukaryota > Viridiplantae > Streptophyta > Pinopsida > Cupressales > Cupressaceae > Sequoia > Sequoia sempervirens. Next base: position 658,423,611 of record VDFB02270651.1, read on the forward strand.
TAATTTGTATGATTCTTTCAGAAGCTGTCATTATGGTCTATCTTGAAATCCATTACATCCATTAACAAGAATTCAATTGACTAGGCTCTACGGTTGGAAAGGTACTGTTACTAGTAGTTTGGGAAAATAGTGTTCTGCTTATACACTAGTTTAGTATGTCGGTGTTTCGGTTCAAATTTCACCTCAAAGAAAGATATCTCTGCAAGACTTTGTACATAGGCTTGTGACTACAAGATGCATCTTACATCAAAGTTTTGTGATGTTATATGAACTCATTGAGAAGATATAAATGATAGTGTTATGCTTTGAAGTCTACAATGAGTTTTTGCATAGTGCATTGATGTGGGAGATTTCACATTTTCTCAGGATTAATTATTTTGTTTTGTGGTGTTGAAGATGTGTTTCTCAGTGTTGTCTAAAGAAGAATTTGATGTGTTAACAAGTCTTTGTGTTACACGTTTGATGAAATGCATACACATTTGGGGTTTTAATGTTTTAGGTCTAACTCTAGCTGACCTAATTATGAATTGGGGTTAAGGAGTTTAAATTTATGCTACGAATGTTATATGGATCTATCATAGGTCCATGCTGACTAATATTATGCGAAAATGAATGTGTTTCTGAGGTTAAGGTCGATAGACTTGGTTTTGATTTGAAATAAAGTTGCTCCAATTAGGCCGACCTAATTGATATAATTAATGTACTTGATTATATATGATATATATATGTGAACTCTTTTGAGATCGAAGATATAGAATGGAGAATAAGAGCAGAATAGTGGAGAGAGCGAGAAAAGTGAATTGTTAGATGTTGATGTGAAAAACTATGTTGTATACACTTGTAGAGAAGTGTTTTAGATACTGAAATTGAACTCCAGCACAAGGAAGGTGCATTCCATCTCCGTTCATCTCTTGGCAATGAGCCATACTCTATTTTGTAAACCATTTCAGGTTGTGAGTCTTTAAGGACAGTGTGTTCTGGTAGTAAGCCCTTATAATATTCTATATCCAAATATATTATATTGTGAGCTAATCCTCACCATGGTTTTTCCCATTTTGGGTTTTCCACGTAAAAATCTGGCATTGATGTGTCTTATGGTATCATGTTCCTTTCAATGTCTTCATTCTTGTTTGCAATTATATGTGATTTAATATTTGGATGGTTTATATTTGAATGGTTTAATGGAATACTAATTCACCCCCCTCTTAGTATTTTGGGTAATCAACACTGAAGTCATGCGCATCTCCTCAAGGTCTATATCTTGCTTGGTTGAATTGCTTGGATTGTTTGGAGACCTACAAAAGGGTTAGCCTTCACAAACAATGATAAAATAAACATGCATAAACTCACATATGATTTGACATGATGTTTAGATCTTGAATTATTGTAATAAATCATTGAAATCTTGCTCTTGAATTGCTTGATAATGCTCTTGACAATAATTCTTGCTCTTAGTTTTCTATTTTTGCTAGATAGATTTGAAATGATGCACTAACTAGGTATTTATATGTAATTATTCTAATTTCTACAAATTAAATCCTGCTAGTTGACTTTGAAAATTTTAATTGCAAATAATAAAGTGCCAACACCGACATATTTGAATTTGGAGCCAAAATAGGGAGACAAATTCACCATAGGGTGTATGTGGGGGACAAATTCACTATAGGGTGTATGTGCCCCAACCTTATTTTTTGGAAATTAAGGTATTGGGGGAAAAGTATTAGATGAATGCATATGTTTTCTACTTGTAATCTATTAGTATTTGTTAAAAATGGGCCATAGGATGTATAATTTAGGAAATTAGGGGGTCAGTTAGGTCCAATAACTTAAGGGGGAGAAAAACATAGTGAGAAATTGTCAAGGGTGACAATTTACAATGCTACATTTAGTCCCCCACTTTAGTGGGAGTATGAACTTACAATCAGATTCACACTAAAGTAGAAAATCTGTCAAGAGTTCAATTGTCCAAATGTTGAAGATATAGGATGACTATAAATCTATGGGGAGTGCACAATCCCACAAGATCCCTTGGAAAACCAACATGAGCACAAAGGAAAACACACATGTATGAAATGCAGTAAGACAACATACACAAACATACATAATGTCAAAGAAAAATGCTAAAGGAGGGTATGGATAATTTCATGGGCTAGCAAGCTGCGTTATGGTAGGATCCACACCAAAGGTGTTCATGACTCACAGACTAGAAAAGTCTAATATCTTATAGGTGAATCATAAATTGAAGGCAACACAGGCTAGTGAAGTTCAATATTCACTAGGTGAGCCCCTAAGGTAAAGTAGAAAAATGAGAAATGTAGCTCAGAGAAAAATGCATGAGAGAGTTATGGAAATTCAAAGCAATTAAACAAATCTCAAAGCTAAGTAATCGAGTACAAAGGAAAGCTAATAAGAAAACATGCATAATTTACCAAACACATATATTCGATTCCATTGATTGATCTCCATTATCCTTCTCCATTTCGTCTTTTGTATTATACTTTCCCTCATATTTTCAGTAAGTGTGCAAGCATAGCTTCATGATTATGATAATAAAAAAACATCGAAGATTAAGATTGCTTCCAAAATTCATAAGATTTCAGGAGGAGTAACAATGATGAAGATAAAGCCAATTTATAGAAAACAGGGTTTTCAAATGATAGGCTTAGATTAAAAGATAGACAAACAATTTAGATTAAAAGATTCAACATGCACTGAGATTAGTGTCAGTAGTGATGTGAGTGATAAAGCATAAAAAGTGAAGATCAAGATTAAATAATGATTTAATCTTTAGTTGATAGTATTCAAAAATTAGAAGAATAATGATTGCATGCAAAGGATAAAGATATAATAAAAGAAACGATCTGGTCAAACACATGAATTAATTAATTAATTAAATAAAGTTATTTAATTAATATAAGTTTACATGCATAAGAATTTAAACTAGATAACTGACTAGTTAGGACAAAGAGTCTATTTGGCATAGACAATCAGACATTAAATCAGGAGATGACTGATTGATTTAAATAGATCTCGACTTAAGTGGTAAGTGAATAATTAGATAACCAAGCGATTACCTAATTATAGAAGAATATGCCAAGAATAATTCTTTTTATGAATTAAATGATCATTTAATTCAACATTCAAAATTTAAAGATTAAATAAATTAAGATTTATTTAATTGACTGAAGAAAAGGTTTAAGGATTAATTAAATAATTAAAATGTATTATTCAATTATAGTCGAAAGTATGATAAGAATAAATTAAATAAGAATTTATTTAATTTAAGAAATAAAATAAAGTTAATTAGTGACATAATTAAATAAAGAAAATTTATTTAATTAATCAGGATTGAATAAAGATAAAAAAATGAATTAATTGAATTAATTAAATAATTAAAGTTATTTAATTAATATATGAGAAAGAACTTTAGAAAATAATTAAATAATTAACATTATTTAATCATGACAAATGAAGGTACGAATTATGAAGAAATTGAAGTCATTGGCTTAGACCAAATTTCAGTGTCTACATTTTGCCCCTCTTTGATACAATGTTGTTTTATCATGTTGGGTCAAAGAATAATAAATAAATTGCCCTAGTCGTTTCCCAATGAAAGTAGGATGAGGAAGAATGACGAGGAAGTAATGGTATGCCCCCTCAAGAGGACACGCAGGTTCGAAGAACACGAGTGTGCTCTTGAAATGAATAATATTTGAAGGACAAAATGATAGAGGAAATTAGATAAGGATGATGAAGATGCAGAAAAGAAGAAATGTTAATGCGGAAAAGATGAAAAGTAATACAAAAGACATGGATGTTAGTATTAGAAATCTTCAATATTTTTTCAAAACACAATAGGCCTTGCATTAAATCGTCATTGGGCAGTAACTAATACAAATGGCTCAACAAACACCATGATATGAGATAGATCAAGGTGTGCAAGGTCATCCACCTGCTAAAAATATACAGTCGCAAACAAGGAATGTCCTAACTCACACTAAGGGCACAATTGCCCTAGTATTTTTGTCAAGAAAAACCACAGTCAGCATACGAATAAAAGACGGGTCATGAGACATCATCTCTCCTCTAAATCCTTCATGGGACATCCTCGAGGAAACTACTAACATGACTCAAAAATCAAAGTCAAAAGACAGTTGACAAACAACAGTCAAAGAAAATAGAATTTTGATACGTTGTTGCTTCTCTAAATCCTTCATGGCACATCCACGAGAAAGCTAGTAATAGGATTCCAAACTAATGAAATGATAAGATAAACAAGCCACAAAGTCAAAAGCTAATAAAAATATTTTCCAAAACTTGATTTGTTTGTTTGGTTGTTTTGATTGATAAGATAATTGATTGATAGAGCCTAGTTTTAGGAAGGACACATATTGTATAAGACGTTGAGTTTGGTTTCGATTTTGTGACTATCTATATAAGGCATGAAAAAAGCCCGATTTCAGAAAGACACATATTGTATAAGACATTGAGTCTGATGCCGTTGATGTGATAACATGTGTAACACTATGTTGATTTTTTGACAGTGTCTATATTCAAGAAGGACTCATCATGCATAAGGCATAGGTTGATTGTTTTGATGATGTCTATTTTTAGGAAGGACTCATCCTGTAGCAGACATAAGTTGATTTGTTTTGATTATTGATTTGAAAATTTGTTGGATTTTGACTTGATGACCTTGTTGATTTGTTCATCTTGTTGATGCGTGACTTGATGTGATGTGCTGAAAATTGACTGTGTTTGACAATGAACCCTAAATGACTGACCTAGTGCAGCCTTGAGGGCTCATCAATTGATGGCCTTGCCTACGTTATACATGCAAAGACCTTGTAGTTTGACTAGACTTTGATTGACAAGACCGACTAAAAAAAGATTTGATTGGTTTACAAATATGAAATGTGTGTGATAGTGAATGTGACGAACCCTAATGGACTGACCTAGTGTGGCCTCGGGGGCTCATCGTTTGATGGCCTTGCCTACGTTATACACGTAGAGACCTCATAGTTGGACACGAACAATGACCTTGTCTTATAGACAAATGGATTGAATCATGATTTTATACAGAAAAACCTAAAAGGACTGAGCTAATGCCTTGGGGGCACATCGGCAGATGGCCTTGCCTATGTTTAGTTGCAGAGGCAACATAGTTCAAAAAATGACAAAGACTGACAAGTGCGATTGACTCTCACTCTATTTTTTTAAATTTTTGACATGTGTTTTGATTTTTTTGTCTTTTTGAAGTTTTATGATGTTTTTGGATTTTCTCAGGACATTTTGCAATTTTTTTGGATTTTTCAATGGTTTACATCTTTAGAACATCCAATGTAAGGACCAATATGACATAAATCAAGTGCTTTCCCTCAATCGGGTATAAGACCTATTGATTATGAATAGGATGGGATGGGGGGTACCAAGTGTGCTCGATGTCAATCATTCCAAGGTATAGAAAGGGCAACCATTTATTATGAATGGTATGTACAAGCGATGGATGGGAAAGATATGTGATATGTACATGGATATAGATAAGAAAGATAGGTGGTATGTACAAGTAAGTCAGATTGGAATGATGGTAGACAAAGGAGCAGAGTCGACTACACATAGCACCTGTTTTCAAGGTTTTCACCATGGTACTTATCCAAAGCACCACTAAAGTGGTTTTCACTATTGGAAAACTTATTTCTCTTTACTATTTTCTTGATTTTAAAAAAAAAAATTGATGTTACCAAGATGCCTGTTTGCTAGGTTTTCACCGAGGTAACATTTTTTTGGTTTTATTTTAATTTAATTTAATTTTTGATAACTAAGACAAGGCTCTTAGAAGCTATGAGTAGAACTTCTTCAGATGAAGACTATTGATAGGTGATGACAATGGTTCTCCTTCAGGAGTAGAGAGTTGATATGCTCCTAATCCAAAGGCTTCTGTAACAATGTAGTCCTAACCAGTTTGGTTCAAACTTTCTTGGTTTCTCTCTTTCAACTTGATTATTTGGATTTTTCATTAAGACCAGGTCACCAATATCAAAATTTCTATTCAAGACCTTCCTTTTGTAGTTGCGACGAAGACGATTTTGATATGCTTGGAGATGATATAATGCCTTTTGTCTTCATTCATCTAGGAATTCTAGCTCATGTAGTCTTGAAACATTGTACTCTTCATTGTCAATATGCCCTTTCAAGGATACCCTTAGGGAAGGAATCTCAACCTCAATAGGTAAGATGACGTCAGAACCAAATAGTAAGGAATATGGAGTGGCGCCAGTGGGAGTATGGATGCTTGTGCGGTAAGCCCATAAGGCTGGATTAAGCTATAGATGCCAATCACAACTAGCATCATTGGCAGTATTTTTGAGGATTCTGATGATTGTTTTATTAGATGCCTCAGCGTGGTCCTTACCTTGTGGGTAATATGGGGTGGAAAAGTGATGCTAGATACATAATTCTTCACAAAGACGACAGACTTCTTGGTTCTTGAATGGATGGCCATTATTGGTGATTATGGATTGAGGGACACCATACTGACAAATGATATAGTTTAGGATAAACCTAGAAATCTATGTGTTGGTGATGTATGTCATGGGAATAGCTTCAATCCACTTGGTAAAGTACTCAGTGGTAGTAATAATGAACTTATGGCCATTGGAGGATGTGGGATGTATCTTACCTATGAGATTGAGTCCCCATTGGGAAAAGGGCCATGGTGTTGTTATTGGATGGAGCTCCTATACTGGTGCATGTATCAAGTCTCTTTGTACCTGATATTGTTGACATTTCTTGACAAAGACATATAAGTCCTTTTCCATTTTAGGCTAATAATAACCCAATATCATAAGCTTCTTAGCTAAGGTAGGACCACTAGAATGGGATCCACATATACCCTCATGTACCCCACACAAGGTTTCTTGTGCTTCTTCAGTATTGAGACATCTCAATAGGGTATTGTCTAGGGCACGTTTATAAAGGGTGTCTCCGATGATGGTGTACTTGGCTGACTTGCAGATAAATGTCCTGTGTTGGTAGTTTGAAAGGTTAAGGGGTATGATTTGGACATGGAGGTAATCATATAAGTACTTATACCATGGGGAATTGGGACAAAAAATCTCACACACCATCTCTGAATCTGGGATGTCATAGGCAAGGACCAAAAGTTCTACCAAAAACTCGAATTTAGGCATGTTGCTAGGTATGTCCAAAAGTGAAGCAATAGTTGCCATGGCATCTACTACCCTATTTAGAATGTGAGGTATTTGATGAAAGTCAACCTTGTCAAAGTACTCTTTGAAACTATCTACCATCCATTTGTAGGGAGTCAACTTTTCAACTTTAGTTTCATAGTCATCATTCACTTGCCAGATTACCAGTTGAGAATCACCATAAACCTATAGGTTCTTGAGCTTCTATTTGATTTCCATGTGTAATCCTGTCAGAAGAGCCTCATATTCTACTATTTTATTGGTACATGGAAAGGAAATCCTAAATGAATTAGGAATAGAGTCACCCTGTGGTGTGATAAACAATATACCAGCCCCTGAGCCATGATTTGTGTGGGACCCATCAAAGTATAACTTCCATGTCGTTCCCGTGTCAAGAGTGAATATAAACTCATCAAGAAAATCTGAAACTAGAGGATGATCTAGTTTATAGGTGCATTGACCAACTGATCAGCAATGACTTTCCCTTTTATAGCTTTTCTTTCTACATATTGGATATCATATTCACTGAGTACCATTACCCATTTGGCCAGTCGTCCTGTTAATGCTACTTTTCTTAGGAGATATTTCAAAGGGTCTATCTTTGTGACTAACATCGTTTGGTGGTTTAACATGTAGAGCCTAAGTTTTTGAGTAGCAAATACTACTGCAAGACAGGCACGTTCAATAGTACTGTAATTGAGCTCATAACCTACCAAAGTGCAGCTGATATAGTATACTGCCCTTTCATGAACCTCATTGTCATTTTGTGCAAGCAAGGCTCCTAGCGCTGATGTAGTTGCTGAAATGTAGAGAATCAATGGTCATCCCTCAATAGGTGGCATTAATACTGGTGGTGTGAGTAAGTAATCCTTGATCAGTTGAAAAGCTTCTTGGCACTTACCTATCCATACAAATGGTACTCCTTTTCTGAGTAGATGCTGGAAGGGATGTGTTTTATCTGCTAATTGCACTATGAATCTTCTAATAGACTACAGTCTCCCTTGCAATGTCCTTAGTTGACTGGGATTAGCTGGTGGAGGCATGTCTATTATATCTTTCACTTTTGTTGGGTCCACTTCAATGCCTCGTCTAGAAATGATGTATCCTAGAAGCTTTCCTGATTTCACGCCAAATACACATTCCTTTGGATTTAACCTCACTTTGTATTCTTCTAGTCTTTGAAAGATCTATCCAAGACCTGCAAATGATCAACCCTTGTCAAGGATTTAGCTATTAGATCATCCACATAGTCTTCCATGAGAGTGTGTATGAGGTCACGAAAGATAGTTGTCATGGCTCGTTTTTAGGTTGCTCCAGTATTTTTAAGTCCAAAGGGCATAACATAATAGCAATAAGTTCCCCATGGAAAAGTGAAAGTTGTCTTAGGTTGGTCTTCAGTTGCAATTCAGGTCTAATTATATCCTGAAAATTCATCCATAAGGGATAACATTTCACATCCTGTTGTTAAGTCCACAATCATGTCTATATTCGGCAGAGGAAAGTCATCTTTAGGGAATGCTTTGTTTATATCTCTAAAGTCTATATAAATGCGGATTCCCCTTGTTGGTTTTTTCACTGATACAAGATTGGAAATCCAATCTGCATAGTCAATTGATCTCATAAACCCGACATCCAACAATTTCTTTAGTTTAGCCTTGACTAGTATAGCAATTTGTGGGTGTATTTTTCTTAGCTTTTGTTTCACAGGTTTAACACTTGGTTGCAGTGGTAGATGATGTAATATAATTTTAGGATCTAGTCCAAGCATGTCAGCATATGACCATGCAAAGTTGATCTATCTTTGTGCAAAGAAGTTGTGGAATTCAGGTTGCTCTGTTTCTGTCAAGGATGTTGCAAAGTAGACTAGCCGAGGATTCTCTTTAGTTCCTATGTTGATTTCCACCGTTTCTTTAGCTAATATGGGTGAATTTTCTTGAGCAATGAGGAGAATGTTCAAACCTCCATCCTTAGGTTCCTCATAGAGGTTTTTTCCTTCAGATGTGTCCTTATTTTTTGCTTTTTTATTGTCCAAAGGTGCCTTCCAGTTTTCACCTAGGGACTCGCCATTTTTATTTTTGTCATTATTTTTCTTATTTTTGTGACTGGAGGGTTGAACAGATTCCCAAAAATATGCCATGTTATCCAAGTCTATGGTAAATTCATCCTTATGATCACCTCTAGGTATGCCTTCTCGTAGTCCTAGGAACTCAGCTATTGCTTCGTCGTTCTAAAAAATGTCTAAGACGGGTGCGTCTTGTTGATCCCTATCAATAATCTGGGGATATACTAAGGGCATGTCATCATCAGAGGTATCCAAGTTCAAGGGGGTCAAGTTAAAAGCCGAGTTGTTAACATAATCACAAAGGTTTCTTATCAAATCCTCTTTACTCTTTTTCTTGGGTCTAGGTGGATCCTGAGGTGGGCCTATTGCCAAAGTTTGATTATCAGAAGTGGATTTGTCAGGTTCCCAAGAGATAGGATCTAAAGATTCCCAATAGTAATGTTTAAACCATTCCCAATAGTTTATCAAGGTCCATGACAGGTGGAGAATAGGAAATCCCACTCATATTCGTTAGAGTTGAGGGAATCACAGTAGGGTTGGTCAGATGGTTCATTGGATGTCTCAATATCTTTAGAAGCACTTACTTCCTCAAGTAAAGGTGATGTGGTACTAGAAACGCCAATCTGGAGTGGTTGAAACCCAAGCCCTAGGCCTTTCGACCATTTAGAAATAATGATTGGTTCAATCCTCCCATTCTGATGTAACCCTAAGCCACTATATCCATTATATCTTTTGCTCTACATTATGGTGAAACCTTTTCCATATTAATTTGTAGGTATCTGAGCAAGTGGAGGAGGTTCTTCATTGTCCTCTTTATATAACCAAGAGGTCAAATCATCTTCGTTTATGGCTTCTTTACTTAATTCTCCCCATCTTGTGAAAGTCGTTGTGAGAGGGATGTGTATGGTGACCACTGATTGTCTTCTATCTGCTGTAGGTAAACCATATGATTTTGGAGGATCCAAATGGCTAACACAATAAGATGCTTTCATGTGATATTCTCCACAACCCTTATCTTGGACCTCAATCTTAGGAGTGGAAGGTAGTGATGGCGAAGTGGATGTTTTCGAGAGAGTGGATGGATTCACATAGTGAGATGAATTGGATGATGAAGCTTCTTGGTTTACAGACACCTGGCATTGGGGTATCTCTCATAGATTAGTACAATATTGGAAAGGATTTGGGTCACCATATATTGTAATCTCAATGCCATTGTAGGGGAATTTTAGACATTGATGATATGTGGAAGGGACTACCTTCATAGCATGAATTAATGGTCTACCTAGTAGAAGGTTAAATAGGAGGATGAGATCCAAGACTTGAAAGTTTGTCTCCATAACTGCAAGACCAATTTTGATGGGGAGTGTTACAATTCCCTTTGATTTTCATTCTTCATCATCATAAGCCTTAATGACAATGATTTTGGTGGTTCCACACATGCCTCTAAGAATCCTAATTCCTTAACCAATTTTAAAGTGCAAAGATTCAACCCTACTCCTCTATCTACCAAGAGTCGTCTAACTTTCATTTTATGAACAAGGACTTCTAGGTGCAATGGGTCGTTATGATTTTTCTTTTCAGTTACATAGTCTAGTTCAGAGAAGGTAGCATGATGATTATTGGTTAAGTAACTTACCATCTCTTGGAAATGATTGACATCAAGGTCCTTGGGGATGGTCATGCTTTGTAAAGCTTTGTCTAGAGTAGAACGGTGTTCAGGTGAGATACACAATAGTTCCAAGATAGAGATTTGGGTTGGGGTCTTCCCTAACTAATCAAGTAAGTTATATTGAGGCTTGGAAGTCTGTGGTGGTTGCTATGATGGATGGCCTTGGATGGTGATCTTGGTTTGATGAGTGTTAACAACACACTCGAGGGTTTTATTTATGGTAATGGTATTGACATGTTCATTAGCGACTCAAATGTGATTTATGATGGGGCCACTATAATCATTCTTGACATTAGTGTAGTTGGCTGAAGGATTGGTCTTGTTTCCTAAACTAGGGGATTTTCCTTTCCCATGGTCATGTAATGGATTTGAAAAGACCTTGTGATTAGTGTTTGAAGACGTCTATTTTTGTCCAACAACTTCAATAGTTTTGTTGTCGACAAAATCCTATATGATGTTTTCCAATTACTGAAAATTTTGTAGGCTATGTCCCTTAGTCTGATGGAAATCACAAAAGGCATTATCATCCCACCAAAAAGGTTTAAATTGTCCTGGATCGTATTGCCTTGGCTCTTGCAGCTCTATGAGATTATGTTGTAATAGTTGTTTGAAGACCGATTCAATGGGTTCCCCTAAGGGAGTGAACTCACATTTTGGAAACCTCCTTTGTTGTTGTGGTCGCTGGGTGTTTTGGATAGTGTTGGGAGTTTGATTGATGATATTGAGTGTGTTGGTAGAGGGGTTTTATCCTTTAAGTGTAATGATCGGTCTTGCTTGTAAGGTTTTAGCACCAACGACCCCATCATTGGTAACGTTTTTGTTACGAGACCAAAACTTGTTTCTATCATTCGGGGTTTTCTACACATTTGGGTTTCTATTGGGTGCCTTGAGTTCACCTTTTCCAATGAGACCTTTTTCTAATATGAGGCCCTTTTCCACTAGTTTTGCAAATGAAGTACAACAATGTACTCTCAAGTCACTTCTCAATTTTGAGTTGAGATTTTCTTGGACTATAGTGACCTTCTATTTTTAGTTATCTCTACAGGACATCGACTGGCTATACTTCTCCATCTCTGGAAGAAAGTGATAAATTTTTCTCCTTTGTCTTGTGTAGTATGACACAAGGTTGCTATGGTGATCTCGTTGTCAATGTTAAAGGAGAAGTGTTCAATGAATTTTTCGGCCAGTTCACCCCATAATTTTATGCCATATTAGAGGCTTGAAAACCATTCTAGTGCAATTCCAATAAGACTTCCTAGAAATTGTCTCATAAGATAGGTGGGGTCATATGCGACATCTATGCACATTGTGGAAAATTCCCTTATGTGTTTGATTGGATTATGCTTTCCATTATACTTGGGTAAGTTTGGTATAACATACCCATGTGGGAAAGGTGTCATGTATAATGATTTGTCAAAGGGAAATGGGCATAAGTCCTTTGCTGAAAAGGTTCTTTTGTTAGACACCATCATATTATCAATTTGTGTTTGAAGGGAGTGCATTTGTGTTTGTAGGACGTCAACTTGAGTTAATGATGTGTTAGTTGGATTGTTTGGGTCTATGTACGTGTTTTGAATTCCAACATTTTGTGATGGGTTTTGGTTAAGTGTGGGTATGTAGGTTGGATTTTGATTTGGAATGTTAGTGAATGGGTTTTGATTTGGAATTTGAGTGAATGGGTTTTGACTCAGAATCTTTGAAAAGGGATTTTGGCTTGGAATTTGTGTGAATGGATTGTGACTTGGAATTTGTGAAGTGATGGGTTGGCTTCCATATTGAAAGGAGGGTATGTTTCCTGTTTGTGATACCCCAATCTGTGGTATAGTACTAGTGACATTAACACTTGGTATAGTTGTTGTCTATGGTATGGTACTAGTGACGTTAACACTTAGTATAACAGTTGCCTGTGGAATGGTACTAGTGACATTGACACTAGGTATAGGAGCTGACGTTTTAGATCTTTTGTTCCCAACAAGAGGATCAAAGGGATTGGATGATGATGCCCCTATGGTGAAATTTAGACCCTGTGTCATGCTAGATGTACCAAATGGTGACCTATGTATTGTTGAGGCACTCTATGTAGGTACACCAAATGGTATGGTTGCAGTTACCTGAGGTATAGTGGTACTTGTAGTTGTCATGTTTGTCCCTTGGGTAGATGTAGTTTGTAAGGTATTGATGTCAAATCCAGGAGGTAACTTGGCACCTTCTGCTAGAAATTTGGCTAAGTATCATTGAGAATCATTTGCTAGGTAGTCATCTACAAACAAGGAAAACTTAGGGTCCTGTGTAGCAACATCTATGTCTTCTACTACAATGCATCCTTGTGAGTCTCTAGTGACAAATTTGTCAATCAAAGTTTTGTGAGGTTTCGATGAGGGTGTCCCTTGAAAGGGGTTTGAGAATGGATTGATGAATTCATTTTGGTCAGCCATTTTTTCCCTTTCTTTCCTTTTAGACCTTGTTTCAACCATGTAAGATAAGCTCAAAGTGCAAGTGATGCAAAAGCTAAGTCTATGGATAATATGAATCTAGTCTATGTTTTTGGGATTTTCTAGATATAAGGAATGAATGCAACTATTTTTTTTGGTATTTTCTTGCAAATAAGGGATGTCTAAAATGATAATTTTCTAGGATGACAAATGTATAAATATGCAAAAGTATAAGTGATCAATTTTGGAAGATTCTAAAAAGAGGTTACCTATCAATTAAAGTTTAACCATGGCTTCAGTTTAGTTTTGACAAGGAACCTTTGTAGGACTAGGACCAAAAGACAAGGTGATCTCCCAAACTAGATTGATGAGCTGGAAGGACTCATGTGTAGGACAAAAGATATGATAACAACTGACTATATCCAATGAAAATGTTAGTTGAAGCATGGGTTTATCCAAAGCATGGAAAGTTGACCTATTCTAAAGTTTTCCAAAGTGATTTTCCTAAAATCTTAATTGATCTGAAGGTAACAAAGACTCCTAAAATGAAACTAAAATTTGCAACTAGGATGACTATCGCTATGGCTAAATGATACCTAAAGGATGCAATCATTCAAAATGTGAGCAAAATTTCTAGTTTCTATCCAAGGATCACTGTAAAAGGATAAATCAGAGATTGGTATGACTATTTGGTTTCAGTTTATGACAGTGAATTTTGGTTTTCTAGTAATTAGACAATTGTGGTTCAAAATGGCAGATGCATTGTAGAAATTAACAAATGTGGTTCTCTGGATCATATGCGGCTTTCTGGTAAACTATGTCTTGGGTCTGTATTAGGCATATGCAACTCACTTTATTAGATGTGACTCAGGACTGGGCAAATGCGACTCACTGTATCAGTTGCAACTCGAGATTTATTAGATGTGACTCAAGTTGTCAGATGCGGTTTACAAATTGGCAGATATGACTCTCTATAACATATATGACTCACTGGTAAACATATGCGACTTGGTTTACTTGGTAAATGAAAGAATAGACTCATTTTGATAGATGCGACTGACTAGTAAATAGATGCGACTCTACCTAACAGATGGAACCGACTGGTAAATAGATGCAAATCTACCTAAAAAATGCATTTTTTTGGTGGACAAGTGCGACTCTGTTTGACAATTGCAATTTTTTGGTGAACGGTTGCGGTTTTCTGGTAAATGACAGTTTGGACTGACTTTTTTTGTGATCGAGTTTTGACAAATAAAGACACGTAGAAAACAATGTATTTCAAGTTTGATGAACATGTATAATTCTAGAAAACAAGTACAATCCTAAGGCTGGTAGTGCTAGTACTTGCTGAGTTCTCACTTGGGTTTTACCCCAGCTGCACTTATTTGGAGCGGATGATTAGAAGCTTGACCCCACTGGCTCCACTCCTCAACACTCACTTCTCCAAGGCATCCAAGCTTCAATACCCATGAAACTCCCATGGCATACTTTTCATCTCTACTAAGAACCACATGAACATGAGACGACTTTAGAGGTCCGACCTCTTGCACCAGCAAATAGAAGGATTTTGGTTTAACTAAAAATAATTGGCTCGTAGTAAGGACACCAATTTAGATGGCTATGCATGAGGAAAGATACAACAATCTCGTCTGCATAACAAATCTGCACCTACAATCTTAGGCTTTCCCTTAAGATTTACATTTATATACCGGTCAGGAGTAGCTTGGCTAAAAAGCTTCATTTCTAGTTTGAGTCGTCTTGGGGTGAGTAATTTTTCCCACCAAGATAGGCCTAGTTCTAGAGTTAGTAACAGTTTCTCTTACACCCAGGATCACATGAATACACAAGAGGATACTTCTATTACTGAATTGGGTTCTAATCTAACAAATCATACAAACAAACCAAACATAGTAGATAGTAGTTAATTTTAAAACCCAAATGATAATTATCTAATCTAATCAGATAGTTTGTTTCAAAATAGTTTGTGACACAAGTCTTGCAAAACAATTCATTAGTAGTTTCAAATTTGTCTTCATCAATCGTCCTACAAAAAGGTTTCAAAAAGTTGTCTTCTATGCAACGTCCTACAAACACTATGTTAATTCCTTAAAAACACACGCTGCAAACTCAAAATTAGTCATAATGAAAAGCACAATGAAAACTTCAAATTCAGAATTTAGACTCAGAAATTAAGCAATATTGGCATTTTAGAAAGTTAAACAATTCAAAGCAATTAAACAAATCTCAAACCTAAGTAATCAAGTACAAAGAAAAGCTAATAAGAAAACATGCACAATTTACCAAACAAATATATTCAATTCCATTGATTGATCTCCATTATCCTTCTCCATTTCATCTTTTGTATTATACTTGACCTTAGATTTTTAATAAGTGTGCCAACATAGCCTCATGATTATGATAATAACGAAACATCAAAGATTAAGATTGCTTCCAAAAGTCATGATTTCGGGAGGAGTAACAATGATGAAGATAAAGCCAATTTATAGAAAATAGGTTTTTTGAATGACATGCTTAGATTAAAAGATAGATAGACGATTCAGATTAAAAGATTCGACATGCATTGATATTAGTGTTAGTAGTGACGTGAGTGATAAAACATAAAAAGTGAAGATCAAGATTAAATAATGATTTAATCTTTAGTTGAGAGTGTATACCTCGATATTTTATGCTACTCTAAATGTGTGAATCTAACTAAGAAACATGAAAGACAAAACACCAAGGACACCTCAAGATTAGCCAAAAGAGTTACAATAAGAAAGGAAATAGATAAACAAAATAGGACAATATCACCTTCCTTGTTGTTGGTTGCTCCTTGATTAGCCTTCGATTTGAATAGCTTGTGTGCTCCTTAGGTGGTAGATTGAATGACTAAAATGCAAGATTCTATAGGCAAGATGACTAGCAAAGATGATTAGTTGATTGCAAATGCTTGAGGATTCAAATGGACAGCATGTAGGTATGGAAGTGAAAAGTGTTGCAAAATAACAGCATAAGGGTGCTCAAATCTAAGTGTTGTGGAAATGCCCTTGAGGAGGGGGTATTTATATAGAATAATTTGAATTCTCTAGAGAATTCAAGGGTCAAGATTGATCCAACAATGCCAAGATGAAGGGCTATGGTGGGTTGAGAACCCACAAGCCCTCACATCTTGACATGTGGAGGGTGAAATGGAGGATATGAGGTGGAGATGAGTTGTCAAAAGCTGGTACATGAGGTGGAAAAGGACATGCACCTTGGGGGATGAGAGGATTTCCACAAAAAGGGATTTCTTGTCCCCAAGTGGGAGTGAAAGGACTTTTGAGGAATTTTAGAATTCCTCAAAAATCTACATGGAAAAGGAAAGGTGGTTGGGAGGATAAATGTGAATTAAAAATTCACATTCATAGGATGATCTAGAGGATAAAAGGTGGGTTCCAAAAAGGTGGGACTTGGTCACATGTGGAGATTGTGACAAGTCCAAGGTTCTAGAAGCCTTGGGAGAATGGAATGTGAATTAAAAATTCACATTTAAAGGAGGGGAGTCTAGAGAAAATAAATGTGAATTAAAAATTCACATAGGAGAGAGGGTTATCATAAAAAAGGAAAAATGGAAGAATTGACCAAAGAGGTGCTAAATATAGTTAATGATTTTGGTTAAGGTTGTGCAAATATTGGATTAGGCTAATTAACAGAAGGTTAGAGGCAAGTGGCAAATGTTGGAGGATGTGACAAGGAGAGAGAAAGTGAGGAATTTTAAATTGATTTTTAAATCAAAAGGAGGATAAGTGACTAAATTAAATAAATTAGTGTATTTATTTAATTTAGAGAGGAATAAAGTACAAGACAAAGTATTAATTATTAAATTAAATACTTTATGGGACAAAGGGTGTAATATTAATTTAATAAATTAATATTAATATGATAGATGTGAATGCAACAAATTTAATCATATGGAAGTGATTAAATTTGGGTGTCTACATTTTGCCCCTCTTCGAAATATTGTTGAAATAACAATGTTTCGAAGAAAAGTGAATGTCGAGGATTGAAGAAAGAAATGAGGATGCCCCAGTGTCTGGTTTGGAATGGAAGGAAGTGGTAGGGTATGCCCCCTCGAGAGGGCGGTTGGGGAAGAAAGAAGGGGCCCCGGACGACGTCTCGATAAAGGGAAATGGAGGGGACCGTTGGATAGAGGGCGAAAAATTAAGCAAGTTTTCCTTTGGAACGGAGTGGATCGGACGTACGGTTTGCGAATGGCGGCCCCGGGAAGTTTGGAATTAGGTGGCGGAATAAAAAGGTAATTAAAAGATAAAAAATACCTTTTTTTGGGAGGGAGGGGTTAAAAGGTAATTTGAAAAAATTACCTGGCTCACTTGCACTGTAGCAGCTGAGCGGACGAGCGGAGAGGAGAGAAAAACGAAGGAGACGATGCCGACAGACAACGACACCGCGATCGTGCACCGGGCAGATGGAGTACGGGCAATGTACCGCGAGGGCACAGGCGGACAGCAGGTGAGTTAAAAACAAAAACCCCCCCTTTTGTGATTTATGTAATTTTTGACGTAAAAAAGAAATTTAAAAATGCGGGTTTTGTCGGGGACGGGAAAAAATAAAATGGGT